>CM031238.1:846818515-848018515 GCA_018340775.1 Taxus wallichiana var. yunnanensis | reverse complement strand
ACTTCCTATTTTTATCAAAGACACTACTTATTCCATTGATACATACACGATTTGACATACTCTTTATCTTTCTAACATGCTAATGGGTGCTTCATGTGCAATATTTGCTTTGCAAGACTATTTTTCACCATGGTTGTTTGTTACATTTTACTTTCCATTGCTTTTGCCATTGTATCAATGCTATTGTTTTGGGCTTTGCCACATGCCTTGCTTTGATCATTACTTCTATGCTTTTGGTGCTTTTTGACCACTGATTGTCTTGTGACATTGTGAGTGATGTCCCATGTTTGAAACCCACTTTTTGCGGTCTAGTTTGTATCGCGCTATTGCTTATCTTGTTTACATTGTCTTCTATAACATGCTTGTCATTTTTTCTACTAACATGTGTTTCTAGCCACTTTTTTCGTATGTGCCTTGGTTTCTACTATGCACATTCCCTCCCCCTCACAGGTATAGTTTCGAGTTCTCTCCTTTGGGCCGCATCCTCCTAGTGACGTCGCATACACCCCAAACGAGGGGGCATACATTGGGTGAATTAGTCACCCCATACAACAACTTAGAGCTTCAGTACAAGCCTGCATAGTACATGAATAGAACAAAGTTACAGTTATAGAACAACCTAGATTCTAACTTTGGTCCTCGGTTCAAACTGATACACCAAAGTGCCCAGATACAGACACTACACTTAGCACTCCTCGAACTTTCATGGGTGCCTATGACTAGGGGCAGTTACAATTATTTTCTCAAATAAACACAATTTTTAGCAGTTTACAGAGTAGTTTGCATAGTAGACACAATCCTCTAGTAATCAGAATGCATTCTATCTCCTATTTCTACTTGGATCGAACTAGAACAACATGGAACTAAACATAGATCACACCATTTGTAGTGTTGTATAAATTTGGGAAGCAGTCATGAAAGGAGAATAACACTAGACCTTTCTCCCCAACACTCTTTCTGTCATGGTGTGAGATCACCCAAAAAACTTGGATTTGACATGAGATCTCCCAAAAAAACATTCTTGGCGTGAGATTGCCCAAAAAAATCGTTCGTCTACAACATTTTTAGGACACTTTCCTTTTACATATTTTTCACATTTTTACATACTTTTACATAATTTTACACGCTTTTACAAAGTTTTCATAACACATGACTTTGACTACTCTTTCACTCTTCTTTTTGCAAGTCCATCCTTACATGAAATAACTATCACAAACAACAATAAGCTACAACAAAAAGGTACAACATGATACTCTTTTCACCCATAAGGTCACTTCCTCTTTCTTAGCTTCCACGCTTCATTTTTAATCACTCCACACTTTCACTTGTCTCCTCGGCACGTTATCGCCATCACACTCTACATGGTTATCAGGTACACATATCTTATCTACTTTATGTTATCGAGTATTCACTCAACAACATAAAGTGGGGAAAATGTAGACACAAAATCACGCACTTGGGTACATTTCTAGGTCCTAATCATATACCACTATTCATATGATTCCTAAGCGAGAAAACTAGCAATTAAACTATCTTTAGCCTTTTGTATGTGTTTCTTATTTTCTATTTGGCCTTTTATGCCCTCTGACCTAGTTTGGACTTTATTGCTTTATCTTTCAAGACTTTGGACATTTAGCCCGTGCGCCCTCGTCCTTATGGGCGCCTCGATCTCTTTCTACTTTACTCACTCTTTTTGGGCCTCTTATTTTCTTACGGGTCAATGACCTTAGTTATCAATTACAAAATTCAACCAAGGGAATCATATAAATACAAAGCTATGTGACCATAACAAATGATCAAACACTAAGCATCTATTATCACCATCTAAGGTTGCGATCCAAAGGCATTTAAGAACATAAAGGCATCCATCTAAAGCACTCACTCAATAGGACAAGGGATTTGCGTTTTTGCATGCACGCATAGGAAGGGAAGTTCATTTTGTCATCCACACATCTATTTACATTGCTACATCTATTTACCACCCCCTATCATGCGCGCACAAGGCAAGGGCTTCCTACAGCACAATTCTATCACACACACATGAACTATATGGAGTCTAAAATGTAGTGTAATGCTTAGTTGTAAGTTTACTTAGTTGGGTGACCATGGGGTCGGTCTTATCCCTCGTTTTACATCTCTTTCTTTTGGATTTGATGTAGTTTGAGGGTTTTGTAGGTCATCTTATATTTATAGGTTACATGGGGAATTCGATGATCATCCAACAACATACTGGTGACCAAAAGCGAAGTTTAGTGACACTTGTGTGACACATAAAAACCCGGTTTCGAGCTCCTATAAGGTCACATGCACCCAACAGAGGTCCCTAGCGCTTAGGCACCCTAGTCAGGAGTGCTCATCCAATAGTTCCAGGATTTTTGTGCTCGGTTGTGATAATATCCCTTTTCGTTCACCGATCTTTCATCAGGAATAGTCCTATGGATAACACAAATCGGCTAAGTTTTTCTTTCTCCCCTTTCGCACTTTGGGTTTTCTATTTTAGTTGTTTATTGCTTGTGTCATTTATATTTCAGATTGTTTATCATTTATTTATCTTACATTACTCTACAATTAGGGTTTAACGTTTTATTTTGTTTTTGTTAAATCAATACCTTGTTATTGACTTTAACAAGACATATAGTTGGGAAACTTACGGGAAAAATAAACTTTGGGAGGGAGGAAAGTATTATATGCCCTAAAAATAGATGTAGAGAAGTGGAGTAATGGGATTGGAAAATTACTCACTCTTTTTGGGCTATTAGTAATTCCGATTGTGCTTTATGGGTGCGAACTATGGGCCAACAACACTTTAGACTCAAAATGGAAACAAATAGAGATAATTCAAAAACGTATGATCACAAACAAGTTCAAACTAAAAGTATCGGTCCCATATGAGATTCTTTTAGTTAAAATATGGGTAGTCCCAATTGAATCCATTGTTGCGGTGGGTCTCCTAAGATATCTAAAATTTTTGAGTAGATGGAGGCCAATAGATGGCCTAAGGTGGTCTTTACGACATCTTGTGCAAGTGAAAGAAGACTGAATGAATCAAAACAACAAGTGGATGAGGAAATGACACATTGACTTGAATGCATGTCCCAATAATAACAAGGAAATAAAGACATTTGTTATGGATAAATTCCACAAGTCTATGTGGGATAAAGTGTTAGGGAGGAAGAAGAAATATTACCTGACGAATTTAACTCCAATTGTGATCATCAACAAAAGGACTATATAGGGGCTAATATCCCTTGGAGAGAAAAGTTTCTCATAGTTGAGGACAAATTTACATCAACTTCATGAGAAATGGGTGGGTAGAAAAGGCGGAAGAAACAAAAGAAGAAAATTTGTGTCTTTTACACCGATAAAATAATGGAATTAAAAACACTTTATTTTTAGTGTAATGCTTATAATGACATCCAAAATAATTATACCAAGCATTTTAACAACAACCTCATTACATCTTGGTGGTTGCTCCTGGGGAGCAAGGCTACGCCGACAGTGGTGTAACTGGGGGGTAGTCTTGTAGATTGGGAGTTGTGATTATGTATGGTGTTGGTGGATATATTGTAGGTTAGAATATCAATTTAACGACATGGCCAATCAAAACCAAGGAAATGGAGAGAATGGGGTTTCCATTCCAAGCAATGAGTGCCTATAATTGAGGACAAAGGTTGATAGGGTACCGTGACAGACATACATAGATTAAAAGATATAAAATTGCAGGGATAGACATGCAAAACAAACCTATAGGCAATTGAATTTGGTAATCAAAAAAGTTAATGGAAAAACATTGGGAGGATTCTAATTATAAAAAAATGATTTTGCTTAACATGACATCAATCCATTGATTATAAAGATTGAGATAAAAAGACTACTAATTCCAAGGGGGTACAATGTAATTTGAATGGGGGACACTCTTTAGGTGTATGGCCAAGGTCAAAACAACCCAGAATTCAATAGTGACGTCAATTGCCAAAATCTCAACAAGGTGGTCTTTTACAGGAGGTCCATTACTCTCAGTAACATGTTGCAAGGTTGTGCGGTATGAAAATCATGGGGATTGTTTGATTGCGACCCATGTTTACAATATTTTTAAATGTGATCCAAGCCGAACAAAAACAAAGAAAACATTTACAAATCTAGTAGATAAATATGAAGATAATGCCACAAGATCGCCTATGCTAGTTGAGGACATAACATGTATGATATTTTCAAAACGTCTAGCTAGATGAAATTGAGTTCAATCCACTTTTATGTTGTTCTGGTGTAAAGGAGTGAATTGAACACAGTTGTTCCGAAATTGTAAACCTAGGGAAATAATGTCTGTTGCAGTTTCTTTCGTGTGTAAATTCTAACGGAACTTCTTCCATAACCTAGACTGCGATGAACAAAAAAACCTTGTGCTATTACATAGTAATATCACAAACCATCCTAGACGGTAAATCTCTTCGAAATGATCTCATTCAACCTTTTTTTTCCCATTTGAAGACACAAAAAACACCATGAACAAAACTGAAATAAACCAAACTTGTCTTGGCACATCTCCTCAAACTATCCTTTGAGCCAGACCCTCCACCACAGTAGCCTTACCAACACCAGGCTCTCCAATGAGCACATGATTTTTCTTTGTCTTGCGAGACAGAATTCTGATAGCTCTCCTGATTTCTTCATCTCTACCAATGACTAAATCAAACTTCCCATCATCTTCCAGGAGGTCGCGCCCATAGGTCTTCGAGGCTTGGAAATCAATTTTTTAGAAACAATCGCCACCTGCTTACCCTGCCCCCTCAGCTTCTCAATCTCAGATTCAACCCTCAAAATGCTCACAACTGCTTCTTTGAAGTAATCTACAATTTGAGGATCCTCCAGTAATCAAAGTATAATATGATCTACAGCCAAATGGACATATCCTTTATTCTTTTGTGAAGACCGAGCATACCTGACGCATTTGTTCAGAGCAATGCTAGGAGGATTATCATCTGGACTAGGGTGTTGGGAGGGCAGTTTCCTCAAGTATTGGTGGAGGACTCTATGATCTGATTCTACTGCTTGATATTCACCAACAACCAATGGAATAACATGCTTTAGGAGCCCATTTGGGTCCTCTATAATCACAATGGCCAAATGAATGGGACGGAATTAAGCACGACCAGATTCTTGATCAAGTTTTAAACCTGTTGCTAAGGCCTCAATAGTTTTCTTCGTAAATTTCTCTGGATTCAATTTTGACTATCCAACCTCTGACCACAATTTAACGTACTTTTATCTATACCTTTCTCTTCCTGTAACAAAATTAATTTAGAACGCCCATTTTCTGTTTTTGCAGAAATCAAACCAGAATTAGTTCAGCTCAGTGTACGTAATAAATTAGAGAACCTAAAATTTCATCCCAAAATTTAAAAGTAAAAAATAAATAAACCGGAATGTCATTTCAATAAGCAAAAATAAATAAATCAGAATTTCACTTCAATTGGTGGGCTTTTCAGCCAAAACATAAAACCCTGAATATGCTAAAGCCAAAATTAGGTCAGATGTCTCTCCTATTTGAATAAGAATCTAAAACCAGAAGATCCAGAAGACAATACCCTTTGTTTTAAAAAGTAAGCCAAAATTTGCAAGCACATATGCTTAAATTGGAGCGATCCAGTATTTTAGCTAAACCTTTTGATCTAATAGAACTTCATGAACATAACCCTTCACTTTACAAATTGTTTCGATTACAAACACAAACTCCAAATTGTATTTACTCTATATTTTAAAAATTCTTTTATTTTGGTATGAAATATAAGATTTACTAACAAAACTCTACACATAACAGTAAGAAATTGAGCTTTCCGAAAAAAATGTGATGCAAAAGCTCTATTTCTTAATGTTATTGTGAAAACCTTATGTCCATAATAAAAACTGTAGCTTTCTAAAACACCCTAAACCAAAACCTCCAAGATCACAATGGAGATTTAAGTTTCACACAAACTTAAGTTTAACAGACGATAAAGCAAATTGTACATGCCTGACATTTTGGGGAAAATACACATTTAATTATAGACAACAACAGTTTTAGCTTTGGGTTGCTTAGATCATATCATTCAATTATACTTCAAATTCAAATGGTCATTACTCTATTATACTTGAAATTCGAAAGCCATAACCCAAAAGAGGACAAACCAGATGAAGAAAAACAAAAATCAAGAAATTTTGGAGCAAAAATACATGTTCTACTAAGACTATGATCTACAAATGGTATAAAGAGACTAAGGGATGGAGAAGCCGAAAACGGAGTACAATTCATTGATGAAGCAAAATACTTGAAAGTCGATACCCTCTTCACAATGGAATAACATTGGTGAGTGGAAATGGGCATATAAATACTATAGTCACTAGCAAATAATAGTGTTAAGTTGTGATTATTGTTGATGAATGTCCGAGTTTGTTCTTCCCATAGTCCAAGCATAACATTGAAGATTTTATTTTGAAGAATTTTATCTAAAGCTTTGTTTGGAGTAGGTTACTTACCTTCTTCGCTACTGTTGAGTTGAATTTTTTTTTTGGGAGGAAAATCAACTATAATTAATAAAAGAAATCCCTAATACATAGAGGTAGATCGATTTAATTCTCTTACATGAATTTAACTTGGAACAAAAAAGTAATGCAAATCAAAAAAGGAATAAAATGAAAAGGAAAAATTACCAAGTCCTCTGTTTTCTTCGCTTATAAGGAAAGCAAAATACCTGGGTGCACAAGAAATCGATGCTCTTCACTTCACCGATTGCATCATTTGTTTCATTTTTGTGGGAGATTTTGATGTTTTTAAGCAGGAGGATGGGTTGATCAAATGCCCTAACCAAATATCTGACGCTCAAATTTCTCCCAAATGCCTTTAAATTTAATAGAAACTCCTTGAAATAATAATGAAATTTCTTCAAATTTAGGCAATATGCCTCAAATTTTATACCGCAAACTAACGCATCACAGAGTTTTTATATATCCTTTTTTATATTGCATATGTTGCTTTGAGTTACTCACATTCTTCAAAGCGTAGTAAACGTAATAATTTTTTTCCCAATGTTTTTAATAAGAAGTCATAAATACTCTTTCACTACCTATTAACCTCCATTTTTAAGTAGATTGGCGAGTTTTTGAATATATGTACACACAAGATTAGACTGCCACATCATCATCATCTCCCGACACCACTATTTGTAACACCTATTCTTATCTCTAAAGTGATGTTGATTTGACTATAGTGTAGACATAAGAATTACAAAATAGTTTATTTGCCAAATTCATTTAATGTTTAACAAGTTTGCTAAACAAATCAATATTGTACATTTTGGTAATAAATTGTGCTCCTTTTTTGTTTTGCTCGTGAGTCGTCGTCAATAGTCATTTCAACACCAATTATGTATAGTTTCTTAGAACCCCAATTTCCAAAAGAAGATAATCGGTCGACACATCACACTAATCGGTCGCCACATTTAATTTAAACATAAAAACATGGTACATTTGGATGATATGCTTATACACACATGGCATATAAACACTTTGCAGGACACACTAAGCCACATTTATGTTTTTATTTGTCAGATATAACTTCACTATTTCCCGTCATCCTTTGTTATCATGGTCAAAAGTGGCTTCAGGGACGAGTCCATAATTCACTAGAATTGTTGCCCCTTTCTTACAACTTATGCCATTATCTGCCATGGCGTTATCAGTCTGGTAAGCGTTTTTCAGAGAGATATTGGACTTAGGGCTTGGTTTACAAATGAGTATTGGTATCGGGGCACATTATCATTCTCTGCCTCTTCACTTCGATCTGCCTCCGTTTGCTCCCGCAAATTCATCAAGTGAATTGTTTGCCAAGACGAATCCTTTTGATCTTGGATTTACGGTATTCTAATAATTCTTGGTATCTAATTGCAGATCAACGAGCGACAGTTCATAATGGCCGTAATAGAATAATATGGTGTCGTCCGCATTACAAAGACTATATCATCTTTCCACATGGATTCCAACCTCATCAACCAAGAAGGCAACCATGGACATGAAGAGGGAACAAGATGCTAGTATGGAAGATTTTGCAATGGAGAAAGGTGGGTGATGGGGAAGAAGAGGGCGGTGTTGCATAAGGAAAAAAACCTAGGCTTTTACAAACCAGTTTGCCCTTTTTGGAAGAGAGCTTGAAAAAAAATAGTACCCTCACAAAATAACGATGACAAGCCAAATAGTACTTTTTGTGTTTAGCAGAGTTGAGGTCTGCAATAAACTACCTACAGAAAGCTGAGCATATCAAGAAAGAACTTACAAAGAATACACTACAGAAAACATTGGTTGGGGCGGCCTGTTGATTCCAGTTGGTCCCATTCCTATCCCTCCATAATCAAAAACTCAAATATAGTATGTATCAGACAATTTGGGTATAGTTTCCCTATTCTTATTGATTGGCACGATAACAATAGATTCATTACAATGCATTATAAAAAGAAAAAGGTTGCTTTGATTTCCGTAACAGGGAAAATCTAAGGCCACCCGACTAGAGCCATGGAAAAACGATGTGGAGAAAGAAACACCAACGGTCGAGCCAAACATACCGTATGCGAGACCAAGGCGGTGGTTCCAGAGGAGGTCATTGTGCAAGCTAAGGACGGTACATCGTAGTCAAATGATTGGTGGAACAATGAAGCAGGTGTGGCGCCCATACGGTGACAAGCAGGTGAAGCGTCCATGTGGTGGGAAGGAGGTGAAGCTCGATGACTAATTTGAATAGTCTAAAGCGGAGTAGATGCTCAAAGAATAGGCGGGTTAATACGCATGAAACATGACAAACAACTTAAAGCTGCAAAGCATCGTCATTGGAGACCAAGTGCGGGATAGCCACGCCTCCTATGTAAATATATTCACAAAAAAAAAAGAAACAAAAAATGGAAAATGGAAAGAATAAACGAAAATAACTCCCATAATTAAATGTTTTGTCGGCTAAGTAAACGTTAAAAAGATATCTATATACCTATCCATCTTAGGGCATGGTCCATGGAGGGGCTTGGGCTCTATTTTCGTGCAAGGCAGAAGGTCCCATGCTTATTTTTAAAGCCAGCCACAGAAATAATAGAATCTAGGCCTAAAAATAGGAGCTCCACTTTTTAGCCCCTAAACTTAAGAGGTGGTGGAGAGGGGGTTGGGAGTTTCCCACTACGGTTTAGGGTGAGAGAATCTAATATGCATTCCCGCCATTATTTTTGGTGATTTTAAAGAGATATGATTTTATTTTCCTACAAATAACCATAAATATCCAATGAGATCATATAATACCTCAGCGGAAGTTATTGAGGAAACTAATAAAAATCATGGGACCTTAAAATTGCTAAAATGCTCCTAAATTTTCTCAACAAAGACACCCGAGATACTTAAGGAGCCCCCTTCCATGGGACCATGCCCTTAAACTCTAAATTATGAGGGCGTGAATCATAACTCATACCGCTCCGTCTCTTAACGTAATTACTCAACGTGTCAACCGGGATGAACAGCGTCGTTTGGAAGCGGGGTCCGATCGGACGGTCCAGACTGTCGCGTTGATAGAAAGCCAAAATATAGTTAGTATACGATGCACCGCGCTGCTCTATAACCAACCACACACAGCTAAACATAATATTTATCAGCATTTCTTTGCTTTGCACACGATATTTTCTGAAACCCTTTTACTTTTTGTTCCTCTGCTGACGCTACCTTGGAAGCTCTCCTACTGTACAACTACATCACCATGGTAAGTGAAGATTAAAAAAAAACGGAAGGCTTTTGTTGTTTGTTGAATCCAAGAAAATCTTATCGGCTTTCAATCCATGCGATTTGATTCTCTCTGTCTGTCTGTCTCTCTATTTATATTTGAATGTTTTAAGTGAAAATATCTATTCTGTTCTGCGATTTTAAAGATATAATTGTTCAATTTTCGAGCAAGTAATTATAAGTCCTGCAAAAACCCTACGGTTTACTGGTTGTTTTTTGCATTTATTTTTTTAAGAATGTTTTTGTAAAAACTCGAAAAATGTGTTTGCAAAGTATTCATTGAGCCGGTGGCAGCTCTGCAACGTGTTGTTTGCAAGTTCTTATATAGTAACTTCTATCTTGTGCATTGCAAACCCTACTGCAGAACCTAGGGCTTCGCCTTTGTTTCGTGAACTTTTTGCGTGTTGATCTTTTTGTCCGTTCCAGTGTTTTTTTCTTTTCTTAATGGGAATTACTCTTGCTTAAATGCCACAACCTAGGAGCATTTCTTCAATCAAGGTTACCAGGGACTTCCCTGCATGTTGGATGTAGTATTTTATCCAATTTCAACACTTAATAATATCTACTGGGGTTTGATTGGAGATCTGCTTTCAAAACCCCATATTTATATCCCGTTTAACATGTTCTTAAGAATTGTAAATATTTTCCATGATCGGATGTCCAGTAGCCCTGATGATGAAGGCAAACATATTCAACAGAGGAGGGCATGTGATCCAATCTGGATGACGCAGGGCTATACATTTCGTTGAATGATGTACAGGGTAAACCGTAAATAGAAAAACTCTCCCAACTTCTAAGCATACCCTATAATAATAATTTGCAAACTCTTCCAACTTTTAAGGAGGAATTTCCGTTTTGGTCAAAGTCACCTGAAACTTGCAACTGCCTTTGTCCGCTTTGGTACACTGAATCTGGCATGTTGGATGAAGCATGATATCCAATTTCAATGCTATCATATCTGCTGGATTTGTCCATTCTGGTGCACTCAATGAGGGATGTTGAACACTGCATTTTATCCAATTTCAACACCTTATCATATCTCCCGAGGTTTGAATCCAGTGCTGTAAGGCCCTGACACTCCTTCCACTTGAGGTCAGCCCGTTGGACACATTCTAAACCCGATACTTTTACAACTTGAAATCATCCCATTTGACACATTCTTAAGTTTTCCCAATATGCACCATGATCAAATGCCCCCTATATTCATACCCTAGAAAGATAATTTGTAAACTTCACCAACCTTTAGCTTAGACCATATGAATTAGGGTTGTGTTTTCAGTAAAAGGCATCTGATGCTTGCATCCATCTGTCTGTTGGACTTTGACTGTGTTGTACAGTGATTCACCACGCGAGTTGGTTTGGATGGATTCACAAAATAAAAATTTATCCAGCTTTCATACATTTGGCTGATTTTTACATTTGCCTTCTAAATTTTATTTGTTTGAATGTATATGTTTTTATGCCAATATATGTCAATGGCAGCCAGGGATGTCGGTGGGTGGCTGTATTGTTTATGGATAAGCAATTTAATGCTGATGTTAAATTTGATATCCATTTGACTGATATACTGTATTTTCTACCTTTAATTTGTTGCCTGCTTGACCATTACTTGGATTTTTTCCTTTGGCTTTGAGAAGTGAATCGAAAATTGTAATATCTTGGCCATACAGTGGAGTTTGGAGCCTGTTTTTTCCTCAAAAGGATTTTTTGAGCCAGAGACATTGGTGTAGCTAGATTGATGTTATTTGCCCCCAGTCCATAAGAATTCTTTGGAGAAGACAACAGAGTTATTAATCAATGTGTATACATTAAATCCAAGATAAAAACCTTTAAATTGGTATCTACAGCATTTTTGAGATAGATTTATTTAAGATATTTATGATAGGAGGGAATGCATTAATGATTTTGACGGCATGGGTGCAATGTTAATATCATAATTGCTTTTATATACATTCATCTAACAAACTATAAACCCTGCTGTAAAACCTAGGGTTTACCGGTTGATCTTCATATTTAACTTCTAATTTTGTTTTTAGTCGAAAATTAAAATATCTTCTCTGCATTGCGTAGATGTTGCTGGTGGTGGCTTTGCAATGTTTAATCACATCCGTTTACAAATACAATTTTTACAAAAAAATTCAAACCCTATATTAAATTCTAGGGTTGACTGTTGATTTTCACGCTTGTAATCATATTTCAATATTTTTTATTTTGTTAAAATGTAAATAAGTTGTTATTCTTGATAGAAAAATCTTGTTAACTTAAATAATTTGTATGTAATGTATTCATGGTGGTGTTGGAAGCTGTGCAATGTTAAGAGCATAAGTTTTTACACATGTATTTGGAATTTACATATTACAGACACTGCTATAAACCATAGGATTTTTCCTTGTTTTTTTCCCATTTCGTGGTAATTGTTTCTTCTGTTGTGTTTTTTTTTTTATTTTGCCATTTTTTCTTTTTTAAGGAAACCTTTGCTTAGATGCCACGGCCTAGGAATATCTCTTCTGTCAATTTTAACTAGGACTTGCACAAGGACACATCCTCTGTAGTATGTCTAACCTAGTGAGTTGGATGTGTAATTTTATCCAGTTTCAGTACTGTTTCATGTCTTAATTGCACAGGGACACATTCTGTAGTATGCATCACCAAGTGAGTTGACTGTGTAATTTTATCCAGTTTCAGTACTTTATCATGTGTTCTGGGATTTGAACTCAGTGCTTTATTTTTGAATGTTCTGATGCTTTTACTACAACTTATCTAGTTTGACACCACAAACCTATTTAATCCATCTTTCTTTTTCCTATTTTATTTTGTCTAACTTCGCTTAAATAGGTATCTCTTCATACAAAGTAATGTGGGAGTAGCATTGGCCCTAGTTGTGTTGTATGTTGCAGCCATAGTTGGGCAGGTTGCGCTATCCAATTTCAAAAGTTGGATGTGGCATTTTATCTGAACATACCTTGTTTCCCTAGGATTCCACCCGGGGCTATGCTATGCAAGCCCGATGATTTACCACTTAAGCTGATTCCTTTCAATTTCTGCAAATAAACTATCAAGTCTTTTTGCATTCTTTGTTGTGTTTTTTTAACCTAAAATAATTGGCTCGTAAACCATTTGTGGCGCTGGACTTTTCATCAAATGTGAAATATCCCTTGTGGGATACCACTCAAAATTGCACAAAATATATAGAAATTGCAGCAAAATAAAATTTCTGATTTTTGCAGAAAATAACCAGCTAGGGCAGTGAATTGTATTTAATTGATATCTCACAAAATACTTGCCCAAAATGCATGAAATTTTAAAGAGAGCTTGCAACAATGATAATAAACACTAGAAAAATATTTTTGGAATTTTTTGATTAATATAAAACTGCCAGAAAATTTCAGAAAGCCCTAGACAGCTGGAAATCTTCAAAAATTCATATCTTTCCAAATACAAGTGATAAAATTCTGAAAACTACTAATAATGCAAATGAAAGCCCAACCTCCAGATCTGGAAATAGCACTTGGGAAACCCTCCAAAAATTGCTGCAAAATCCCAAAGTGGGACGCCCCCTAGGAAAGAGGCCAGAAATCCTCAAAATTGTCTCCAAATGTGGTGCCAAAATCTGCTTTGATCGCTGCAATAAATCAAATCTAGAAACTCTTGATTTTTCTCCGCAAAGGCCCCAAAAATCCTCCAAAACCCTTCTCTGAAAACTCTGAAAATCAGCCTTGAATTAGCTCCAAAATGACAAACTAGGGTGGATCTTTCACCACCAAAGCGTGCTTGACTAGCGAGGGATCTTGTGGGATCTTACTCCACAAGCTAGAGGATAGCAATCAACAGTTGCTCAATGAAAATCATAAGTGTGTATGCAAGAATGAGCTCCCTTTCCTCCCAAACTCCTCTTATGTCTTTCCCCAAGCAACAAGAGGCCCAAAAGACCCCAATCGACCCCCTCTAGGAATAACCAAAATCATAAAGTAACTTAAGTTACTTTTCCCCCTCCAAGTCGCCATAGGGACATAAGTGACCCCCAACGAAAGATTATAACATTAAAGTGTTATGAGGTCCCCCCTTAACGACAAAACATAACATCTAGTCCCACCAAGCCACTTAATACTCATGTCAACGCAAAATTATAACAAATAAGCAAGGTGGTAATAGTCATCCATACCCAATACCCTCGGGTATGACCAAGGCTAAGACGAAAGAAAAACCTCCTAGGCCAATTGCTTGGAAATGACATTACAAAATGACATTATATCCAGCTTTAAAGTTATAAACTTGTTGATTCTGGGCTTGAGTTGTTCTCTCGGCTTATAATCTAGCTAAGTTTTTACTTTTTGGAAATAGTTTTTATGTATAGCATTCATAGCCCATGTGGTTACTCTATAATATTCAGATCATATGTTTACATATGCACTATCAACTAACAATTTGCCAACCCTACTAGAACCCCCAGTGTTCACACAGTTTTTTTCTTTATTTAATTATTTGAATGGCTTAAATGGACTTTCAACTAGCAATTTATAATTCCTACTCTTGAACCCTAGGGATTGTTTGTGGTTTTTTCCTTCTAGTTGTATTTGGGAAAAAATTCCCATAACCTTTGTGTTAGATGTTTCTAAAGAAGGGCGCCTTTCAGTCAAAGGAAGATGTGACTTGCACTTGGCATTGTCTGTTTGGCCGTGTTTCACCCGTAGTTGATTTATTGCATGATACATAATTTTTCCAGCTTTGGATCCATTTACTAGTTTATTTTCACATTTGTTTTTTTAACTTTATCTTGTCTGAACTAGTCTGCAGTGCATTCACGGGAATAGTGGCTACTTTATTATTTTTCAATTGTAATTGCTTATATATGCACTTACATCTAATGCCATTTCAAATTCTTTAAACCAAAGGTTTAGCCTAAGTTTGTATTCTGCATTTTTCCCCTTTTCATGGTAATATTTTTCGTCTGTTGTAGTATATATTTTTGAAATGGTAAATTCCCCTTTTCGGGGTAACCTTCAACTTAAATGCCATGGCCGAAGGGTATCTATATTGTGACTTGTCAAAGTGAGCCATATTTGCACTTGGCCTTGTCGGGTGTATTATTCAATGTCAATGCTTCATCATTTCTCCTGGGGTTTTGACCCTGGGGCAACACCATAGAAAACCTAAGCTTTTGCCACCTGAGCCCTTACAATTTGACACAATTAAAATTGATAAATGTGCACCATGTTTAGATGTACCCTATAACTATACATTATTACATAGTTACCAGGAGACGGGTATGGGTACTAGTACCGGCATGAGGAGATGGGGACAGGCACGCCATTTAAAAAAAATAGGAGATGGCTACTGGGAGATGGCAAAACAATGTATATGTAAATTTTAGAGAACAATAAAATACAGCCTAAGAAAAATAGTATTACCTTTTTAAAATTAAAATATTAGATGTTGACAAAGGATAAAAGTAATTATATTGATATTTATCTTTGATATCTCATCATATCTATAAGGTCAAGAGTACAAAATATCTATTTTTAGAAAACACTTAAATGCAAGTCTCCGAGACAAGTACCAACAAGTACCAGTCTCCGAGACGAGTACTAGCCTCCGAGACACTTTTTTTTGGTAAGAGATGAGCCTTCTTGCAACACTGCATTATTATAATCATACCACATAATCTTGTATCTTATAACCGGTACATCAAGAGCTCTCAAGTATAGTCATGTTATTGTGTTGGAAAAATTCAGTTAGGGGGTTTGAATGTAGGTTGTGGTCTTATGAGTATTTTTATTACCTTTAACATAATCCTCCAGACTCTGCAAATAAGATTTGAATATATGTCTTCACAATTTTCTTCTAAACTTCTATAATTTGGCTGTAATGCTCTGGCTACAGCTGTTCTGGCGGCTGCTGTCTAATGATTCAATCATAATTGGCTATTATTATATATATATATTTTCAACCTATGTCACAAGGTACATCGAATATTATGGAAAAAAATTGAACTTTGTTAAACTTTATCCTAGCCGAACATGAACATGAATATTATCCATTATTTTTACCTAGGAGGTTTTTGACATGATTTTGCATAATTTTATAAATACGTGCTTATATATGCATACCGAGTGAAAAAAGGATAGAAAACTCTTTCACTTTGTCTCTCTGAAATATTTATGCATTTTTATAAGAAAATTAAAATGATGAAAAATTCTTTTGTTCAAACTTTAAGACATTTGTTTGAACTTTATCCATTGGCGAACTTGAACTGAACTTTATCTTTGTCAAACATGAACTTTAACTCGAACCTTGTGACTTAGTTTTCAACTAATAAATTGCAAGCCCTGCTATAATATTCTTTCTTTCTGTCTTCATGTCCTTCATCGGTAAATTTCTCCTAGATGCTAGGACCGAGAATCATCTCTTTTGTCAGTGACATCCCAAATTCAGACATGTCCTTGCCCGTTAGGATACACCGCACCAAGAATTGATTGTAATATTTTACATAAGGTCAACATTTAACATCCCATCATTGGTTTTGTACTCAGGGCTCCACTGAAAACTTCCCATTCAACTACAAAGTTCATGCATACTGTGAAATATTTCCTCAAATAAATTGCTAAATACACAACTTTTCTCTACGTTATGGTTCTCAGTCGTACATTTTTCATCTGTATTGCATTCATGGCATTGGTGGCTGTTGTGTATTGTTCAATCATAATTTTGCTTTTAAATATTTTCAACAAAGCAGATTTCAATCCTCAATATAAACTCTAGGGTTTATGCGTTATCCTCTTTCCATGTTATAATGATTAATATTTTTTGGTTAATATCTTGCATTTCCAGGCTCTTCCTGGTCAGCAGGCTGATTGCCCTAGTTTCAAGCTTGTCATCGTTGGTGATGGAGGCACAGGTAAGGATAACAACTTATTCCTTTCAACATAGCTAGTGTGTGTGTGTGTGTGTGTGTGTGTGTGTGTGTGTGTTATATTATATTCTCTTGGGTAGTAAACATGTTTGAGGTAAGGATGAAAGCTTATTATTCCTTTCAACATAGCTAGTGTGTGTGTATTATATTATATTCTCTTGGGTGGTAAACTTGTTTGAGGCTATATGACAAATTTAGACTGCACTGTGGGATGATTAAACATTTGTCATGATTACAGGTCAACATATTCCAGTGTTTGGAACCTGGATATTTCAACCAGTTTTCATTTGACATGGTTATTATGCTTATAAAAATATAATAACTGTGCATATTAATTCTCCCTTTAATATTAACATACAATAGTGACATAGTCTGATTCTTTAGTTTAATAACATGCTTTTGAAAATGTTCTTATTAGCTCTATTATTGTTTTTATGACCTAAATTTTAGGTGAAGTTATGTGCTGCCTTTAACATTCACACCAGAACAATAAGTGTTCTACTTATCATTTCATCATAAAAACTGGACTTTGGACATAGTTATTTTGCCTAGAAGACTGATCATCTTGCCACATGTCTGTCATGGTTATAGGCCACCTTATTTCAGTTTATTCTTTGGAACCTGGATTTGTCCCTTGCAAGTGTCCCCATTAGCATTTCTCTACAACCACTTTTGACATACTCATTATGCATAGAAAAAATGCTGCATATTAATCCTCCTGCACATTGTTATATATTTTAATTTGGCTGTCTTGTTTGATAATGTGCTTTTGAAAATATTTATATTAGCTCTATAATTTTTTTCTTTTTGCATTGTTGTTTTTGCAATCCAATTTTTTAAAATTATGTGTTGTCTTTAGCTTTACAACACAATCCTTCAATAATTATTCATATCAGTATTAACCACAATCCTTTAATAAGTGTTCCTATCAACATCATACCACAATTCTGGTGTTTTCATCAACATTACACCACAAATACTTGGACTTTAACATAATTATTATGCCTAGAAAAATCTGCTATGTGTGCATGCTATAAATGTTAATATTTTTGTAATCTTGGATTTTTGGGTTAATAATGAACTTCTGATTTTCTTAACTAGTTCTATTATTTATTCTACTTGTTAACTCTTGGCTGAGGTTATGTGCTGTCTTTCTGTTTGGCGAGTTTGGAGTAGCATAGATCACGCTCAAAGGTACCTGGCCGAGGTTATATGCTGTCTTTATGTTTGGTGAGTTTGGAGTAGCATAGATCATGCTCAAAGGTACCTGACCGAGGTTATATGCTGTCTTTATGTTTGGTGAGTTTGGAGTAGCATAGATCATGCTCAAAGGTACCTGATAATTATTACACAACAACCTTGTTGTTTGTCCAATAGGTCACTTTATTTTGGTGAGGGAGATTTGAACCTTGGTAACCCTTTGGTAATCCTCTTTAAGTGCATCTCATTACACCATAACCCCTTGGACTTATCAGCTCCATTATTACTCCTGGAAAATCATGCTGCATGTTACTAAACCTCCCTCAAGTATGCCTTATTGAGGAGTTTTTTTAGTTTAAAAAGATAGTTATATACCTTTTGAAATATGTTTATTATTAGTATGGTTTTAATTTATTCTTACATTATTATTTTACTTGGGAAATTAGGTTTTATGCTAAGCCTTAGGCAACTGTTAATATATTTTAATCTGGCATTTTTAGCCTAATAATTGACCCATGAAGAAATGCTTAGTTGTGTTTTTTAATTGTTTTTAATGGGTCATTCAGGTTTTGGTTAGATCACCTGCAAATTATTAAATTTTTTTTTTTTTTATTATAGCGGGACTTTCTCAGCTAAGTAGCTGATCCTGGTACAAGTGATTATTTTTGATCTGGGTATGGCGACGCAACAATATATACACACACATATCTATATAAGTTTTATATATATATATATATATATATATATAATACACACACATACATATACGTGTGTGTGTGCGTGTGTTTAGCTAAACAAGCAAAATTAATCTGTAATGTCCCCTTTTCAGAATTAATTGATTTTGGATACCCGAAGTCTAAGGGGAATTAATAAGGGAAATAAATTAATTTAAGTGATCCAAGGGTACTTTTATATTTTAATTGGAAAAAGGACACTTAAATTATATTTTAATAAGTGGGGCCACAAAGTAGAAGTGGAATAAAATATTATATTTCCAATATGGGGCGCCAAAAGGAGAAGTGAGTGCATGAGGAATAAAATAATAATAAAATAAGGAATTTCCATTATGGGGTGCCAAAGATAGAAGTGTTGCTTGAACATCAAGTTTTTATTTTTAGATGGAGCACCAACCTTGGAGATGCCAATTAAATAATTTTTAATTGTTTATTTAGCATGCATGAAGCTCTAAAGGTGGTGCCACCCTTTGGGGGAAGACATAAAAGATTATAAAAGCAAATTTTGGGGTTTATTATTACATCATCTTGGAAATTTATCAACTACTTCATTGTCTGCAAGTAGCTTCTGCTTCTGCATTAGTAATAGAGAACAAAAACCCTCATTTACACGTGGATCTGAGGACAGAAACTCTCATCGAAGCTTGGCAATTCCATCTTGGGTTTGCAGTGATCATTCAGAGTACAAATATTCATCCAATTCAGTTAGGGCATCATATTTAACGCTGTTTTAACATCCAGAACAGGAAGTACAGCTAGGACGTTACTCTTTGGGAACAAACTACAGTGTTGACACCACATCTGGGGGCAGATTTCAGCCACAAACGAGTTTGCATGCTTCTATTTTATGTTTATCTTTCCATTTGGTTCAACAATCGTAAAAAATAATTGTATTCAGACATTCTGGTATTTTCATTAAAGCTGATTTGAAATAAATAAATAAAAGTCTGTTTTTCTACATATTGGGGTTTGCTGTTTTTATAAAAAAATCAGATTATTGCTGCTGTCATAAAAGATAAAATTTCATACTGCTGCCCTAGGGTTTGTGCAAATATCCAGAATTATTTAAAATTATTTGTTAAGGATATTACAGTGGTATCGGAGCTCTATATCCTCTATATACCTGAAGAGATTTAAATATCCAGAGTAGGCAAAATAAGTTAAATAACCACAAAACAAATAATTCAATACCGAACGTCATGATATTCAGTGGTTGAACTTAGAACAAGTACATACTGCAAATGTTGCAATGTAAACACAAAAATAACGATAAACAATTATTCATTGTATTTATAATCATATTGCTCAGCATATTTATTATATTCATAATGAGAGGTAAGTATGCAATTAGAGGGGAATGTGTTTGTTTGTTTTTGATAAAGTGAGCATGAGAGTGGCTTTTAGGGTCTCCCCATCCTTCTGATGTTTTTTTAACTATTGTTTTAAGTCCACATTTGACTTTTTAAGTTATTATGTTTTAACAACTCCTTTATTTCTGCGGGTCTCTGCCGGATACTGCCCAGTAGGCTTGGGTATACTCATGTTCATCCAGGAATGAACCTGCCCATACCCAGCACTACTGGGCAGTACCGGACTGTACCAACAGGTGGACTGGACCAGTACTGGTGCCAGAAACGTACTGTACTAGGACTGGTCCTCGGTATTGTAGATTCTCAGTTTTTGGCTAAACCTATTGCAAAAGAGTAATTTTTTTAGTCTTAGCTTGAATAGGGTTAATAATTTACTTCTGAAAATATGTTTAGTAGCTCTATTTGTATTGCCTTTTAAACAGTTATTGTATCTGGAGGCTTATGATTTATTAATTATTTATGTTAATGTGCTTTTTTACTGCAGGGAAGACAACATTTGTGAAACGGCATCTTCTGGGGAGTTCGAGAAGAAATATGAGCGTTAGTTTCTTTTACCCTAATTTGTTATAACAGACTAACAGTAAATAGTAAATGCCAAATATAAAAGGTAATACAAAGACAAGGCTAGAGTCAAATTAATTTGTATATGTACCATTAGGTCCTACAGACTGGTTTGGTCTAAAGCACCTTAAATCATCACATCTTCATGTTTCTTTATTGCTCAGGCCTCTATATTACTTCCTTTATTACTTGGCAAGTATTTGACAAGGTTGTGGGCTGCCATTAATGCAGTATAGGGTAATCTTGGACTGCATCCTTGAGATTTTTTATACCTGTCACACTAGAAAGTAATCTATAATTATTGGACCATAACCTCACCATGTGTCCACACTTGAATCATCTGCCACCTTATTCTGCTGAGGAAGATTTGAACCTGGGATATTCTTTTTTTGAGTGCCTACCATTGCCATTGAAGTACAGCCCTTTAAATGGCTACTATATTATTTGTTCAAGTTTGTTTCTATACGTTTTGGTTTGGATTAGGCTAATTTGTATTTACTAAAAGCGTTGTTTTGATTTTTTTCAGCAACAATTGGTGTTGAAGTTCATCCTCTTGATTTCTTTACCAATTGTGGGAAGATAAGGTTTTATTGCTGGGATACTGCAGGACAAGAGAAATTTGGTGGCCTCAGAGATGGCTATTAGTAAGTTTAAGTTTTGCCTGTCTGATATCTAAATAACTCTCTCTAGCATATTATGCACTGAGTGTTATACTTGTGTTATTCATATTTCAGTTAGGATTTGAAAATTAGGTATTCAAAATTTTCCTTCTACTTGAATATCTAGGTGTCCCTTACAAGGATGAATAATTTTGATTCAGACATGGGTTTGTTAGAGGACAGTAGCTAAGAGTATACAAAATTTTCCGTCTGCGTGGGTATTTAGATGTTCCTCACATGGATGAATAATTTATAGTGTTTTGATTCAGAGATGGGTATGTTGAAAGACAGTAGTGTGAATATTGGTGACGTGTCAATTTTCTTATTGTTCTCTCCTTTCAAGTATCTGTATTTTTACTTATGTGGTTCAATGAAATGAAATCTCCCTTAGCCAATGTTGCAACCCGATTTTATTTTAAATGCTCAAGTGAGTTTTGGTATGTTTTTGTTTTTTTAGAAATGTTACACTGTCAACTACAGCATTTGGCTAGAATCCCCTACAGCAGTTTTGACTTTAATATCCAAGGTAATAAGACTGCCAATTATCTGTTTACCTGTTTAAGGTGGTCTGTCTTTTGTTAGGCATAAAAGGGACCAGGGCGATACTTTAAGTTTACACTCTATTAGAAATATAGCTTGCGTCAACTCTTTAGTCATTGGCACGGGTCAAAGTCATGGCTGAAAGAGTAGGCAGAATCTGCCCAACAATATCAGAGGAACAGTCTTATACAAATTCAAAGTTCCCACTTTTTTTCTATGTTGTGGTGGTTGTCATTGTCAACCAGATAATGCCCTTTCTGACAGAACCACTATTTTTGGCTTCCTCTTCTTTTCAGGGTGGAGTTTCTAAGCTGGTATTAAAATTCCCTTTAGAGTATACACGAGCTTTCCAGAATAACAAAATTGCTTTAGAGTAGCAATAGAAGTTTTGAAAAGGTATATCAAGAGAAACTTACCAAAATATATAGAATAGTCTACTAACTGATAAATATTGGCACTAAGCAAAATTTTATCTATAAATTATAATTTTAATACTGTCCACGGTAATAAATCAGTGTAGTCAGGGCCAATGACTTAATTTTGTGTACTAGCCTTAAGGGTTTGCGAAAGACAAATTATTCATGGAGTACAATAAAAAAACCTGAAATAAAAACTACAATAAGCATAAGGGTGCTCTTTCCTATTTGACAGCAGCACTCTATGTCTTTGAGATGCTCGGAACTTTAATGTAGTCTGGTTACAATGCAGTCTAAAGCCTCCAAAATAGGCGTGTGTGGCTGTGATGCCAACAACTATGTGGTCTTTCAGATCCTAATTTTGGGTAGGATTTCTGTTAAAGGCCTTTTGTTTGTTTTCTGAAGCTATTGGGGCTACTGCCATTTAAAATATCTTTAAAATGTCTTATTATTTTGACAGTGATGGCTCAACCATTTCAGTACCAGCTTTGTACACATTCTTTGTGGATCTTGTAAAGATGGGGTCAGTATGTATTTCATCCAGTTTCAGAGGTGATTCCTTTGAATAATCTTTTCAAGAGCTCCCTGTTTTAGAAATTTGATGCCTTGAAGCATGCATTGAGACAAGCCTCTCCATTTCTTGGGGATCACTAATTTCCCTTCAAACCTTCCTGCAACTTAGTTCCGGCATATCTTCTCTCATAAGACTTGTCTTTCTGCTTTCTTCCAATACCTGATTTCTTCCATTGCATCCTTTAAATTTTTTCCATCAGGTTTTAAAATTCGGAGTGGTTCTTGTCTTGACAATTTGAATTATGAGATTGAAGAGCCATTGAAAGAAAATAATATGAATGTTGAAAGTTAATAGCACATGGATAGAATGGGGAAAGTTTTAACAGTATCTCTATGCTTCCCAATGCCCATTGCTTATAGCCTATGTGACAAGGCACGCCGAACTTTATCCTCGCTGAACATGAGCTCAAACTCTTATCCATCATTTTTACACACGAAGTTATGATATGCTTTTGCATTATTTTATAAATGTGTGAGCAGAGGACGAAAATCTGTTTCCATTCTGTTTCTCTCACATATTTATTCATTTTTTAAAGAAAAATAAAATATTAAAATTTCTTTTGTTCAAGCTTGAAGATGGTTTCTTTTGAATGATATCCACTGGCGAACTTGAACTGCATCTTATCCTCCTTGATCATGAACTTGAACTCAAATCTTGTTAATTAGCTTATAGCTATGGGTTTCATAGTGCGGTGAGTTTATTGGTCATTTGTGAAGAAGCTCTGCCAGTAAGCCAATGTTCTTTTGTTAGTTCCTTATCAACCTGACAATGAAGATCAGTAAAGTTGAATATCTGGAAGAAACCCTGCCAGTAACCCAGTGTTTCTTTGTTACCGCTTTATCAACCTGATAATAAAGCTTAGTCAAGTTGAATATCTGGAAGAATTCCTGCTCGTAATAGAGATCAGTCAAGTTGAATATCTGGTGGAAGAATACAGTTTCACTAAATCTGGCCATTTATAGCTAGAAGTGATTTATAGCTCTCGGTAACCACAGGGGAACAATAGTATTACCTCTCACCGTCATGAGAATCACTACATGGGTTTCCCTTGAAGCTCATCACATGATCATGCTAATTGGAATCTGGAAATGGATTGACATTGGTGTCTCAACTCTTACCGTAAATTTATTGTAATAATGCCTTCATCCCTGGTGTCCCTCAGGACAGCCTATTCAACATAAGAAGTATCTACAATATTGAATGCAGTTGGTTTTGGAGATGCATACTATTTTAAATAAATGCCATCACTTAGTCCTGATTATTATGTTGAATGTATTAATTTGAAGAATTAAATAAGCAAATTCTCTTAGGTTTCCGCTCTCATGTGCTAAGAATTTTGTGTGCCTATTACAGCCCCTAAAACAGTTGGAATTGGAGAACCTTATTGACATTGTTAGTTTACAGTCTTTAATGAACATTTAAGGTCAGATAATCTTCTCTTGTAATGGATTGAGATTCCAGGTCAGATGGACTTTAATGACTATAAGGCTTAAGGTCATATAACCTTCTCTTGTAAGGGATTGAGGTCCCAAGTCAAATGCTAATGTAAGCCCAATAAATTAAGGCTTCCCTTTCTGCAACATGTTTGAAACAGTGCTTAATCAAGGGTGCAAAGGTACCCTGAATTTTCCGTTGTTTGCACTTTTAGTCAGTTCTGGAATGAGTAAGGTTGAATGCCAAATTACTTTCTGTCATAGTTACTAAGTTCAGAAATCCATATATGTGCAGGAGGGCAAAAAAATCCGAAAATCTTCAAATACTTCAGAAAAATACGGTTTAAAATATATACATTATATGTATGAGCATAATTTTATAAATATGCAAAATTGACAAATACAATGATTTTTTTAATGATGTAATATAAAATGTTAATATATATTCAATATTAAATAAGGTTGCTGGGTGTCTCTTTCTGTTACAATTTTCTTTTTTCAAAAGAAACAGGGCTGCCCCAGATTGAACTTATCTTGATTGGCTGAAAAGTCCGGATCTAGCCGGATTTGGGAACTATGCTTTCAGTTGTCGGGATTGAAATGTAAAGTCACATGCTAATTTCAGCCCAATAATGAGGGCTTCCCATTCTGCAACACCGTTTGATTCAGTGCTTCAAGCAAGTGTGTAAGCTTCTGGAGCTTTACCATATGTATCTCTGATAATCATTTTTATCTGGTTAGGCCAGGCTTTCCCTTTACGGTGGAAGTTCATCCTAGCCAGTCCTGCAATGTGGATAATGATACTAATTTCCGGAAGAAAGAATGTTCTTATGAGTTATTGTGACTGGAAGCATTCATTTGTTTTTGTTATTTTCTTAATCCTTCTTAATGGTATTCCTTATCTTGAAGTGAACAAGATAAAATCGTTTCATCTGCTTGCTATAAATTCTCCCAAATGTGCTTGCTAAATTATAGAATACACTATGATGTCTATCGAGTCACCTGAACCATTAAACTGTTTCTTGATATAGGTTTCAAACTGAGTAGAGAAGTCTCGATTTGTTATGACAACGAACTCTCTTGGCACTTCAAATTTTCATATATGATTTGTGAAATGATGCTGTAAATTATTAAGCAGTACTCTTCTAGTTCTCCCTTGTGAAATATATCTTTAGGACTAGAAAAACCTCTTCTTTGGAGATGGATTTGGGTGAGAGATACCACCAGAAGAACAAAAATTCCTCTTCCTTGGAGATGGATTTAGGTTGAAAGTCTTTTGTGAGTATCTTTCCACAAGAAAATTACAGCCTTATCATGATTTGCTCACTCCAATTTTTTTCCTGAGTGTATTCTGATGAACATCTATTGCATCTTTCAAAGCTGTTTGAGGCCTTCTGCACTTACGTGCTTATCAGATTCTGTTGCTTTCAGTTTTCAGTGTAACAGCTGTATCAGTTTTACATTTAGGGAGATTCTTCATATATATCAAGTATTCTATTTCCTTGTAGTTGCTGTGGTCCAGCATGGTCTACTGATCTTTATATTTGCTTCCACGGTAAAGTTCTAATGCTTTCACAAATCTGCAAACTTTTCCACTAAGGCAAGGGGCAGTTGGAACCTTTCTATTCATTGAATTGCACCAGTAATTGGTCTTAAAACTGAGCTTTCCTGACAAATTTAGGCTGAAAGTGGTATTTTTGATATTGTTGTAGTTAACTGAAGCTTTTTCGTAAATTCAGCTGCAAAATTGTTTTCTGGCTCAATACTGTAGTTGTATTTGGATCTTAAAATTTTGCTTTGAAATTAGAACATATCCTTGTTGTTACGGTAAAGTTCTAATGCTTTCACAAATCTGCAAGCTTTTCCACTAAGGCAAGGGGCAGTTGGAACCTTTCTATTCATTGAATTACACCGGTAATCAGCCTTAAAACTGAGCTTTCCTGCCAAATTTGGGCTCAAAGTTGTATTTTTGATATTGTTGTAGGTAACAGTAGCTTTTGGTAAATTCAGCTGCAAAATTGTTTTCTGGTTCAATACTATAATTGTATTTGGATCTTAAAATTTTGCTTTGAAATTAGAACATATCCTTGTCATTATGGATATTAAAAGTTTGCTCTAAGGCTGATATATATAGCTTCTTTCAATCCTGGCACAATCCCAAGTATTTGGGAGTGCAACACTTCTTCTTTGTGAAAAACATCATTTCCTTGTTATAATAAACAACATGCCACATGAATATCCTCCTGAATATTCTAATGCTTGTTCTGTACGCCTCTTCAGGCATGCAGAACAGAACAAATAAACCCAGTTGATAGATCGTAAGTCACATCTGTTTCCAGCAGGGTTATTTTAGTCTTACTAGTAGTAAACGTCATGACACCTAGATGTCTGTCTTTGAGGGAAGCTATCTTACAGTTCAAAATGTTCTACAAAATGGTTACTTTTTTGTCTACCATTAATGGCCTGAATGTGTTCCACAAGTAGTAGGTTGAGTGTGAGGTTCAAGGGTTGGTTTAGAGCCTGGGTACTTGAGAATATAATGTTGCCTATAAACTACAAGTGGGTAGTTAGCAAAGAAGTATGTTGGGAGGTCTTTGCAAAGATTCATTCCTTTTAGTATCCTTCAGAACTGTTCTCTTGTTACTGATCACTGTTGTTTTTGGAAAGATCAATAGGCGAGCATTTACTAGAATTGAGAAACGAGGTTTGAGTATAGATAACATCATTACAATTCAAAGTGAGCCAACTTTTATTAAGGAGTACTTTGACTTGGTGAAAAGCCCTGGTGGCATATTATTTCTTTCAAGTTTCACGTTATTTGATGATCAAGATTCCTAATATAGGATCTATCTAGATGGTGACATATTTATAATTTAGCTATGATATGGAAAATGTTTGCCCTTTGGCACTTTAAGAATGACTTGTATAAGGACTGTTGAGTTACTCTACTTATTCTACAGTTTTGAGGATGACTTGGTTTTTGCTGTCTTATGTGATTTTAACTTTGTCAGCAATGGTGGAGTAATAAAACTTTTCGTAGTTCTTCGTTTCCATGGAATCTTTTGCAGTTTTCCTAAAGCAGTTTTATTTTCAGTCAGAGTGCCAATCCTCAAACCATTTGGCTAAATATTCAATAGGATTTAACATTGTGCGAGTCTTCTGAAATCAACTCCATATGAAATATTGGTTCTGACATTTCAGGTTTTGGCATATTGTCCTATTTTGGAGTTGATTACTGTTCAAAAACATTGCCAATGGTTTCATTGTTTCATATGCTAGGTAGTTTTTAGTTGTAACAACTTTTGAGCTATGTTTGTTTTTTGGTTCCTTCTTTAGTTTGTTTTTTGACTGCATAGTGTTTTTTTGAAAAGAGTGAAGCTGGGGGCTTTGAAAGGATCCCAATCCTTTTACAACAAGTCCAACAAGAGGACCTAAAAAGAGTAAAACCCAACAAAAATAAGCGTTACATCTTTCAGATTTTACAAGAGTCAATCATATTAATCATCTCATCTCAGTCTGCTCTGAGATTAGCACCCACTTTATCCATATAGGCTTTCCAATCATTCATAACAGTAAAAACTATCTTTACATTTTTCCAAATGTTGTTGATGACATCAGTGTAGTGTTCGTCAGCTTCATTAGGTAAGGGTTCAGAGACTGACCCCTTACCTAGGTAGAGGTTGTGTGAGTCTCTTAGCACCAAAAGACTTTGGGGCAAGCGTAACAAAAGTAGAGTACCATTACTTGAGAAAAACGTCATTTTGTTAGAATTCTAAAACAACATTCAAGAGATCCTGGCTAATGGTATCCTAATAAGTCTGGAAAAAGGCCGCCGGGAAGCCATCCGACCTTGGTGATTCGACCTTGGTGATTTCTCACCATTCATCTTAAAGACCACTTTTCTAATCTCAGCGAGTTCATACTGCCTGGTAAGAGCCGAGTTCATGCCCATAGTAACTAATCTTGGGATGAAAGCGAGCATCTTCTTCATCTTTTCAAAGGGATCATCCTCAGCCGAGCCAAACAACCTATTGTAGAAAGACAAAACTTCATTAGATATGTCATCATCCTTGTTAATAGTAGCTATATCTTCTCTAATAAGTTCCCTTATCTTATTCCTACTTTTGTGTTTTTGGGCAGTGATATGAAAACTTTTGGTATTGTGATCTCCATCCTTGAGCCAGAGGGCTCTAGAGTGCTGTCTCCAGTATATCTCCTCTTCTTGCAGCGTGTTATGATAATCTGAGAGAATCTCAAGCTCTTTAGAATGAAGTTGGGGGATCTGCCTGAAACCACAATTTTCTTGGAGACCACCTCAAGGTCTGTTGAAAGTTTCAGCTTCCGGGCCCGGATGTCACCAAAGGAAGTGACTTTCCATCTCTTGAGATGTCTTTTGACACCAACTTCTTAGCAAACCTGAACATAACAGAACCTTCAATGTCCACCGCCCACCAAAGCGAGATGAGATCATGAAGGTCATTGTTATGTAGCCAAGCTAGTTCAAATCAGAAAGGGGGCTTTTTGATGTCCATCACATTAGAGGCTGTGAGCAAGAGAGGAGAGTGATCAGAAGCAATTCTCGGGAGAGATTGTAAGAAGGAATCCTTGAAGTGACCAATCCAATCAAGCGATCCCATTATTCTGTCAAGCTTTATTTGAATGTGGTTATTACCTAACCTCCTATTGGACCAGTGAAACGGGTCCCATTAAAGGTCAATATCAATTAGACCACCTTGATTCATTAGACTGAGGATCATCTCCATGCTGTTAACACTGGCGGGAGAGCCGCCCTGCTTGTCAGAATGGAATAAATGTGTGTTGAAATCTCTCGATATGAACCAAGGGACATTTGCACATTTTTGTCTAAGCTCTATGAGTTCGGCCCCCTCCCTGAGCACTTCAGAGTTAGGAGCATAAAGATTGATAGCAATCCAACCGAAGTTGGATCCAATCTCTTGGAAGAATACGACCACATAAGAAGAAGATTTGAGAATGCATTCCCCATAAAGAACAGAGGGGTCCCAAAGAGTGCACAGACCTCCCGCATTACCAGTCGAAGGCTGGTCCACAAAGGAGGCTTTCGGCCAAAGCTTATGCACAATGACACCATCTTTCAGCTTGGATTCTTGTAGCATAATGATATCAGGTTTGTATTTCAGACACATTTCTTTGAGAACTCTAAGTTTTGGAGAGCCATTAGCTCCCCTAATGTTCCAGGAGAGGAGCTTCATTTGTAATTTTTTGGTTTCGTGATACTTGAAATGGATATAGTGCCTTGCATACCATCAATGACACCTAGGGTAGCGCTCTAGCTGCATCTTGGTAGAGTTGGGAATTCTTCCTTTGGTCTTCTGCCAACCCAACTCCAACTTTTTAGAGTTGCTTCTAAGGATACGAGTTGGGCTCATTTCTTCCAGGGGAATTTCAATATCCTTTGATGAAGTAAGCACAAAAGGAACAATCACCTGCATAGAAGTTTGGGTAGGAGAGTAATTGGTATTCATTGCAACAAAGGCACAATCAAGGGATAAGGGTGCAACATCTTTGGAAATGGCCAAAGTTGCATCGAAGATGCAACACCAGCAAGGCTGGATCACAGACTTGGAGGAGGGAAGGGTGACAAAGACAATAGAGGCCGAAGCAACAAGTAGAGGGGAAACCTCTTCGAGAGAGGTGAGGAGTAGCAGCAAGCAATTCCCCTTCCTCTAAAGGGGAGACAAACATGTCAAATTTTTTAAAAGGGTTGGAGCTACTTACCTCAGGATGGGCTTCAATATAGGTGAGGTGAGGTTGTTCTTGAATTTGCCGTAAGGGGGGGGCGGGTTAGCTTTGGTAACCGGTTTGGATGGGCAAGCAACAACTCTGTGACCCAAATTTTTGCAGACGGAGCAAGACTGAGGGACATACTCATATTCGAAAGGCTGCACCCAAGTACCAATGGAAGAAATTAGATCAATAGAGGAAGGTAGGGGTTTACTTACGTCCGTGTTCACACAAAACCTGACATGGATGAGTTTGGATCTTGCTTTAGTCGCGGCATCTCCGTAAATAATGGTACCCAAAGATTTTAAAATACCCTCAATCACCAATCGCTTCCAAAATTCTAGCGGAACTCCCGGGAGACGGACCCAGATAGAGGCTTCTGTCATAGGTTTAGTGAAAGCATTGAATTTAGTCAACCATTTCTGCATGTAGAAACCTCTGTGCTCGAAGAACTAAGGGCCATTAAGGATCACCTCGAGAAGTCCTCTTTCAGATCGAAGGTGAAGAGGACAAATCCATTAGGTAGTGCCACAACCTCTAAGGAGCCGCAAGGAGCCCATTTATTTCGAGCCCACTTCTTGATATCCTCAAGCAGAGGTCTCGGTCCCATAAGCTTGCCGATCAAAGACAACTCCCGACCCGCAACAACCGCATCAGTGATGCTCTGTGGGATAGCTAGGGAAAGCTTGCTGTCTGCAGAGAGGGATTCAGTCAACGGAGGGACGCGAAGAGCTAGCTCTCAGGGGCCCAAGTAAGAAATCTGTCGCCTTCCAGAACTTCGCACAGGGGGAGGGGAGTTGGGATCCCGTGTCTGCAGGGACACTTCAAGCGGGATGGATTAGACCAACAACAACTAGGCTAGGAGGGTTTGGCATCTCGTAATCACGCATGCCCGCCAAAATCTAGTTCAACTTATGTGTCGAGTTTTAGAGACCTTCGTTTGATCGCATAGTTTTTCAATCTGCTATAAATTGGTCGTTTATTAGCCATTTTAATATATGGCTTTTCATAAGCTTTGTTTCTTTTCGTTTTATATGATGTATTGGTTAAGTCAACACAATCTCTAGAGTGTCAAAACATTGCCAATGGTTTCATTGTTTCATCATTGGGTAGTTTTTAGTTGTAATAACTTTTAAGCGGTGTTGCATGGAGACTTGTCTCCTACCAAAAAAATGCATCTCGAGGTGGTTCTTGTCTCTGAGATCGGCTTATCAGTGTTTTCAAAATAATATATATTTTGTACTCTCGACCTTAAGATATGATGAGATATCAAAGATAAATATCAATATATTTACTTTTATCCTTTGTCAACATCTAATATTTTAATTTTGAAAAGGTAGTACTATTTTTCTTAGGCTGTATATTATTGTTTTTTCTAAAATTTACATATATATTGTTTTACCATCTCCAAGTACCCGTCTCTATTTTTTGAAAATGGCGTGCCCATCCCCTGTCTCCTCGTACTGTGCCGTACTCGCACTCCGTCTCCCAGTAACTATGCTTTTTAGCCATTTTGTTTTTTTTTGTTCTTTCTTTAGTTTGTTTGTTGACTACATATGACCTCTTGGGTCCATTCTAAATCACACTCTCATTTTCTCTTGCTAAATACGAGTTTTCATTAAACTAGCATTTAGCATTGTGAAAGCAAAGAGACATCAAGGAGCAGCTTGAAGGAAGAGTTTAGGACGTGTTGTTAAGAGCTAAAGGCTTCAAGGAGGAATTTCGAATCAGATTTGGAAGGTGGGATTGACTTCAAGGAGGAAAAACCAGGTATTTTTCAAGTTTTTTTTTTTTTTTGCTAAAGAAAATGTTAATGTGATCAATGATCACGAATGATGTGTGCATTATGCACACATCATTCGTGATCATTGATCATGATGTCAATATGTAGGTTTAATTTAGTAATTTTAAAACTCTATGCTTAAAAAATAAAAAAATGTAACATTTTCTTTGCGTTTTAAAATAAAAAACATATATTCTTTTTTTAAATTATAAATATCATCCAAACTTTGTGTATGCTCTCACCTCGCACCTATACGGTGACCTTGGTGATCAAAAGCAGAATAGGATGTGTAGGGTTTTTAAATTTAATTCTTTTTTGCTTTTTTAAAAAAGTTTATTTTGTTTTTTTAAATTAAAAATCCGACCTCGCGCCTTATGTGACCTCTGATCGCGTGAATAGGATGTGTAGGGTTTTAAATTTAATTCTTTTTGCTTTTTTAAAAAAGTTTACCTTTTTTCGCGCTGAAACAAAGTGACCTTGGTGATCAAAAGCAGAATAGGATGTGTAGGGTTTTAAATTTAATTCTTTTTGTTTTTTAAAAAAGTTTATTTTGTTTTTTTAAATTAAAAAATCCGAACTCTGTGTATGCTCTCACCTCGCGCCTGAACGGTGACCTTGGTGATCAAAAGCAGAATAGGATGTGTAGGGTTTTTAAATTTAATTTTTTTTTTTTTAAAAAATTATTTTGTTTTTTAAATTAAAAATCCGAACTCTGTGTATGCTCTCACCTCGCTCGAGCGGTGAACTTGGTGATCAAAAGCGAGAATAGGATATGTAGGGTGTGGTTCTATTTAATAATTTATTGTTATCTAAGTTTATGTTTTTATTTTTAATGAAGGTTTGATTGATGGCATCTAGTTCAGCTTCAGTGGGAGGGCATGGGGAAGGGAAGAAAGCCAAAGTGGGGGTGTGGATCCTAGAGCTCCTCTTTGGAGACATGTGCAAATTGTGGAGAACCTTGCTGGCGGTGGCTCTCGAGTTTGGGTATGCAATCATTGCAATATACAATACAAATCCTCTTATACCCGACTCAAAGCTCATTTAATGGGGAAATCAGGAACGGGGATTAGAAAATGTGGCAAGGTTGAACATAAACATATATTGGCATATATGAAAGAAGCAAGAGGGCTGATATGGAAGCTTGAGAGCTAGATTTAAAATTGCTCCTTTGCAAAATAGGGGTTCACAAAAACCACTGACCCATCAAACCATCCTTTTATCCAAGTTGCAGTTGAAACTCCAACAGAGGGAGAGTATTTGTCACGAAAGAGAATTTCCAAAGGCCCATTAGAGCAAGCATTTGCAAATGAGAAAAGGGATGTTGCTGATGAGTTGGTTGCTCGATGCATTTATGCATGTGGGCTGCCCTTCAATGTGTTGCGCTCACCTTATTGGCAACAAATGGTGAGAGGTATTAATGATGCACCGAAAGGGTATAAAAGCCCTAGTTATGAGAAGGTCAGAACCACATTGTTGGCGAAAGAAGTGGCCCATGTACATACTTCTTTGCAGCCAATTAGGGATTCATGGAAGGACTCAGGGGTATCTATCATTTCAGATGGATGGAAAGATGCCGAAATAGACCCCTAATCAACATTGTTGCAGTGTGCCCTAAAGGGGCAATGTTCTTAAGGGTTGTTGATTGTGAGGGTGAAGTGAAAGATGCTCAATTTATTGCTAATATTTTGATTGAGGCTATTGAGTCAGTGGGCCCTGCAAGCGTTGTCCAAGTCATCACGGACAATGCCAAAAATTGTAGAGCAGCAGGGCTGATTGTTGAGGGGAGATATGAGCACATTTTTTGGACACCTTGTGCAGTACACTCCTTGAATTTGATGTTTGCTGCAGAAGATTGGAAAAATACCATGGATTGAGGAAGTTTATACAGAGGCAAATGAGATCCAAATGTTTATCACAAATCATCATATGTCCCAGGCTATCTTTAGGAGGTTCTCGACATTGGAGTTGCTGAAGGTAACCAAACAATTTCCTAGTTTCTAATTTTTATTTGCTAACTTTTTATGAAATATCAAATTATCAATTGAATTCCTTTTAATTTTTTTTTTTAATTAACTTGCTTTAATTTATTTTAATAGGTTGCTGAAACAAGATTTGCCTCTCACACACTCGTCTTGAGACGACTTGTGAAGGTAAAGCAAGCCTTAAGGCTTATGGTGATTGATGATGTTTGGTCCGTGTGGAGGCAATCAAACACAGAAAGAGCCATCAAAATAAAATCAGTGATACTTGATGATATTTGGTGGGCAAAGGTTGCATACTTGCTTAGTTTTACTGAGCCTATTTTATCTATGATTAGATATGCAGACACGGATAATGCTTGCATAGGGGAGATCTATGATGGCATTGACTCTATGCTTGAAAAAATTAGAGACATCATACAACAAAAAGAGCAGGATCCTGAAGAAAAATTCTACAGTGAAGTTAAGAACGTGATCATGAGAAGGTGGAATAAAATGACCACCCCATTGCATCTCCTAGCCTATGCCCTGAATCCCAAATTTTATAGCAGTGAAATACTTGCACTACCTGGTAGGCAAAAACCATATGATGACCATGAAGTTGCAAGTGGAGCTAAGGCAACATTCCGGAGGCTTTTTCCTGATCCAGATGTAACTAGTATGCGGTCCGTTGTGAAATGACGCTCTTTGTCTCTTCATCTAATAGTAGCATGGGTGAAATAGATGCAGCACTTGACAGGTACAAGATGACCCCATGCATGTGGTGGTGTGCACATGGCCATGATGCCAAGTGGCTGCGACCTGTTGCCATTAAAATCCTTTCACAGGTATCAAATATTAAAATGAAATCAAAAGTTTGTTTATTAATTAAAAATGTATGTTCTTACTTCTTAGTAAATTAATATTATAGTATTACTAATTGAAAATTTCTAACTTCTTTTTTGTAACAGGTGGCTAGCATGATTTTCTCAGGAGACGGAATTGGAGTACATATTCCTTCATCCACTCAGCCCAAACGGAACAAGTTAGCATCCGAGAAGGCCGAGGATTTAGTGTATGTGCATTCCAAATTACGCATTCTATCACACAAGAGTGAAGCCTATGTTAGAGGTCCCAACAAACTTTGGGATATTGATCCTGAGACTAGCGACTTTGATGCTTCTGCTGCAACTCTTAGCCAACTTTCATTGCTTGGTATTGATGAAGAAGAATCGGGATCTTTTGCAGAAGGGAGGGAGAGTGGAGCTAGTGGGAGTGGAGATGTCGGTGCTAGTGGTGTTCATGGAGATGATTATGACTATGAGGAAATCTAGATGATATATTCTAGAATCTAGATTATTATTATGTATATGTGAATCATTGAAATTGTAACCATGTTGAATGATGACTCTTTAGAACTTAGAAGTTCAAATTTCAATGAATTCAAAATATTTTGAGTGCTTTATCAATTATCTCTTATGGTCTACAATTATAAAATGAGTACTATGGAATGTAATTATTAACTACATATTATGCATATGAAAGACAAGATAAAAGACAAGTTATAAGTTAAATAAGTGAATAACCACAACAAACAAGCTAGGATACCGATAAAACTTAGAAACTTAAAAGCTTAAAAGTTAAATTAAAATACTTAAATTGAACACAATGTGAATGTCATGAATCTCATGATATATTAAATTCAATCATAGATCAATATTCAAAGTTCAAACTATCTTTCATTGTCAATATTCATCATATTCCTCTTCATCAAGAGGATCAAGATCAGCTACATCATCATCATTACGTGGTTCATTAGAACCACATGGGCTCGAACCACTCGCACTAGGGCCACTGCCAGTTGCACCCCCTTGTGCATGTAGGTCTTGTGGTGCCACAGAACTCCCCTCATCATCATATGCTCCATGGTGGGAAATGGAAGCATCCAAGTCAACTATCTTTGGATCAATGTCCCAATGTCTTGTTGACCCTTCCTTGTACTCCATTGCATGTGGAATAAAAGGTGCAAGTTGGAATGTATGTATACGAAATCTTTAGCCCTTTTAGCCTCCAACTGTTTGCGTTTACGTGAGTGGATGAAACTATATGTACTCCGATTCTTGTGCAATGAAGGACACTGTTTTGGTCCATGAGTCCCTAATTGGTCAGTAAGGAGGTTTCCACATATTTTTTTATTTATCCGGAAGGGTGGTGCGGATCTTCTCATATCCTCGGTGATTTATACCCTTTTGGTGCCTCATTGATGGCTTTCACCATCTCATGCCAATAAGGTGATCTCACAACATTAAAAGAAAGCCCATTAGTATATACACACCTTGCAATGTGTTCATCTGCAATTTCCCTGCTCTCATTCTGAAAGGCCTTTTCCAATGGCCCTCTTGTCTTACTTTTCTTTCGTGCAAGGGAAGCATCCTCATCCATGGAGGTAGGAGCCACAAATGGATGTGGCATGGCCACAATTGGGGATCCACTAGGTGATGGGGCAACAGGAGGCCTCGCCGAACGAGATGAACCTTCTCTTTTGGCCAATGGATGACCCGCTCTCATCGCTGCATTTACCTCTGCATCTTCCTACTCTTTGATATATGCCAAAACTTTTGCTTTTGGCACCCCAACATTATTCCTCCCCTTGCATACTCTTATACCATTACCTGTTATGGCACACAAGTGGCTTTTCACCCTATTGTAAGAGCCTTTGAATACTCCATCACAATCATTGCATTTCCATTCAAAACAACCACCACCTGCAATTTGTTGAAGTATTGTTACATGCCTCCATAACGGTGAATTTGGGTCAAAATCCCTGGCCAAAGATTACCTGAAGAAGTAGAACTTGTTGCCATTGTAGAAGTACCTACAAGGTTAAAAAAAAAAAAAGCAAAGAAAACAATGACATGCATTGAACAATGAAAATTAAAAAAATTAAATAGAAAGAGCAAAAAAATGATGAACATAAGCAAAAAAATGTAATGTGTGAAAGATTAAATAACAAAAAACAAACAAAAAGAGAAACAAGGTTAGAAATTAAAAAAAACTTAACTTCACTTAGTAAATTACAAATCCTTCACAAATCTTCCTCCTTTACAGCTCCTCACACTCCTACAAGCTTAGCAATAACTCCTCAAACCCTAGACAAGCACAATGCAATTTTGGAGAGCCAAAGGTAAGTTTCTTTGTTTTATGTTTTGTTTTTGTGTTGTTCTTTTGTTTTATTGCTTAGAGTTATCTTTTAGGGTGTAAATTAGAAGAATATATATATTTTTTTATGTTATTGGGCTTTTAAAACAAGAAAAAAATTAAAAACAAATTAAAAACCCGTTTTAGGCGGCGGGAGCGGGCAGGAAGCGGCAACGGGCCTGCAGAAATGGCCGGCTACAAACAAATTAAAAAAACCCTTTAAGGCGACGGGAGTGGGCAGGAAGTGGCGAGGGGCCTGCAGAAATGGCCGGGTACGGCACAGGCCGTTTCTGCAGGCCCTCGACGCTCCCGACCCGCTCCTGCCACTGCTCCCCCTCCCGCTCCCGCTCCTCCCGCTCCCGCTCCCTGCCCCCACAGCCCTAGGGTGCCGTTTTGGCTATGTAGATTATATGTGGTATAAAATTGCATTGATGCAAGGTTAGGATTTTAATGTTTCTTTTACCAATTATTTCTGCTTAAAAATTCTGATTGTAATTTGTTTACTTCTCTAACTCTAGGATATTATCCTATTACTAATTAGCTTTTCTTTGGATCCAGCATTCATGGGCAGTGTGCTATTATTATGTTTGATGTAACTGCACGGTTGACATATAAGAATGTACCAACATGGCACAGAGATCTATGTCGGTGAGTATTGTTTTATGTTCCTCACTTCGTAGTTGTGATGATCAGATGTTAATTTGTATTACTGTCCAACTTGGATGAATTTTGGTGGTACTCACTAAATTTTTATTTTGTTAGGGTCTGTGAAAATATCCCAATTGTTCTTTGTGGAAACAAGGTTGATGTAAAGAACCGACAAGTGAAAGCCAAGCAAGTTACTTTTCATAGAAAGAAAAACCTTCAATACTACGAAATATCTGCTAAAAGTAACTACAATTTTGAGAAGCCATTTCTCTATCTTGCAAGAAAGATTTCTGGGTGAGTGCTTTTGAGAATTAGTGACAAACAGGTGTAAAGTTGAAACTTCTGATTACAAGTATCTGTATATTTATTGCCATAACACGCTTACCTGTGCCTATCCACAGGGATCCTAACCTTCATTTTGTTGAGTCACCTGCCCTCGCGCCACCAGAGGTTCACATTGATATGGCTACACAACACCAGTAAGTGTTTTTCTTTTCTGTCAACATTGGCCCGCACATAACATCCTTTGGTATCTCTGTTTGTCAGTGACTTTTGCACAAGTCTGTATTTTTTATGTTCCATGACATTTAATTTTGCAATTTGTACAGATATGAACAAGAATTGATTCAAGCTGCAGCACAACCTCTTCCTGATGACGACGACTTGCAGGCTTTTTTGACAGCTAAATGATTTTCCGCCATACTCATTTCTGTGGCAGGGATTTGGTGTGGATTGTCCAAGAGTTTGAATGTTTGGGCTATTTTTTACTTTAATCTACATTAAATATATGCCAGTAGCAGCTTCTTTAAAGACTAGGTTGCCTTTTTTATTTACAATGTGCATTAATTTTTTCAACACTACTAATCATTTTTAAAAATATCTTAAGTTATCCTTTTTTATTTACAATGTGCATTAATTTTTCAACACTCCTAATCATTTTTAAAAATATCCTAGTTAGCCTTGTTAATAGTGATCGACAGATGGCATAATAATCATGTTGCACATAGGAACTGAGTGGCTTATATGTAAGAAATGAATGGCTATGGGAAATTAAAAATTCACCTGTTCTTATTATTCCTTTATCATGTCTCTATATTATCAGAGTAGTCCTGTTCTTATTTGTATGAAATGAATGACTATGGGAAATTAAAAATACAATTGGTCTTTTTGTTCCTCTCTCAAGTATCTTTGGTTGTAACCTTCTGTGCAAACGCATAAATATTATTTATGTAGGCTCAGTAATACTGTCTGCAGTTCATGATTAATAAATCACTTCATACTTTGTTTTTATTTTTGTAAGTTATACTGTCTGTAGTTTAAAATTAAATCACTTCATACTTTGTTTTTATCTTCGTAATTAATACTGTCTGGAGTTTATCATTAAATCACTTCATACTTTGTTTTTATCTTTGTAAGTTGTACATATGAACTGAGCGGCTTATATGTAAGAAATGCATAATGGCTATGGGAAATTAAAAATCAATTGTTAATTCTCTCTTCAGACTTCTTTTAGTACTTCATACTTCGTTTTTATCCTTGTTAGTAATGCATAGGAACTGGGCGGCTTATATGTAAGGAATGGATGGCTACGTGAAATTGAAAATTCATCTGCTCGTGTTATTCTTTTATCATGCCTCTATATCATCGATGTACTCCTGTTCTTATGTGTGAAATGAATGGCTATGGGAAATTAAAAAATCCTATTTTGTTTTCATTCCTCTGAATTATCCTTCGGTAGGAACGTTCTGTGCAAATGCATAAATATCATTTATCAGTTCATATGTTGTTTTTATACTTGAAGTATGAATATTTTTAAGTAAAACAAATGGAACCAATCCATAGCTTAATTACTTATATTAATTTTTTTCACTGAAATAAATTGAACAAACCCAGAACTAATCACATGAATTTGTTGGCAGGGCCGAATTAAAGGTCGGGAGTGCCCTAGGCAATAGTTTGAATGGGCACCCTCCTCAAAAATTTATTTAATATTTTTTTTTCATAAAGTAAATAAATAAAATGTCTATATTTTTGTAATTTTAAATTTACATCATGGTCATAAAATAATAACAAAAAAATATTATTAAATTACTATGAAAGGATGAAAATATATACTGTGGATAGAAAAATTTAATCGTAGGAGATGTTCAGAATGTAAAAATACAATATTTTATACAAGGCTTCTTACAAGTCTAATTTAGCCTTATCAAGTAGGTGACATGAACTCTATCTGAAATAAAACATCATTTTTTTCCAAAGAAACAAAAACGTTTATGTAGCTCCCATGGTTTTGTGAAGAGTCGTATTTGGACCAGGCCTATGGATTCTTCCATAACAAAATAATAAAAATTTCTCCACAAAATTAAGAATAGAAAATTAAATAATTTAAATTTTCTTCACAAAATTAAGAATAAAAAATTAAATAATTTTTGTTAGAATATGCAAAGAGAAGAAAGAATACGAGAAGGTAAGAACTGCACTTGTCCAAATGATAGAGGCAGAGGTTTATTTATTGAAGAGAGGTGGTTGTACAGGTTACCAACAACCGAACAACTACATAACTATTTTACATGCTATATAATGTTTTATATTTTAACACACCCTCTTAATGACTAAACTGAAACAAGACAGTTTGTCTCGAAATTTTACAAATTTTCTAAAGCCCATATGTTTTGTCATTACATTTACAGACTGTGCCGTAAGTTGTACTTTAAAATTATCAGTCCTTAACTGTGATGCAGTTGTCGAATGAAGACGAATCGCAACACAAAAATCTGGTCCCATGAACAAAAGATATGGCAAGTGGTCCACGGGTTCTCTATTTTGTGATTCATTGACCAGTGATGAATCACCAATGGTGAGAGTGTCGCCCCATCTCTAGAGTGTTGAAATCGGAACCTCGAAGATGTGGATTCAAAAATCTATTCCGTGGTTGTGTAGCCTATTGGAGTTTGTATAAAGACTCAATTATCCTGTGATCAAAGTCACCTCGATCACGTCCTTGCACCACCATGTAGTGTTCATCCAACTTTTTCATGAAGAGGAATGTGACCATCTATGCAGGGGTTAGAACCAACTCCTCAATAGTAGGAGAAATAACCATCTGTCTTAGCAAAGTGGTCCTCGTTTCAACATGAGAAATAACCATCTCAGATCTTATCTATTTGTTCATCTATCCCCCTCTGTTGGGAAAGATCCTTCACAACACAATGAGCAAACTGTTCATGCTCTATTGTCCTTCAAGCAAGAACTTCTAAGTGAATCGCTGGGCATGCCATCTCACCATGCATCGTCAATGCATTTGGAATAGTGGAGTCTCCATCCACAACAAATTGTTCTTCAGAATGAGGAAATCCATTCTCTCAAGGCATGTCCGCCTCCCGTACACCTAGTATGGTGGATATTCCCTCGACAATAGGTGCATGTAGGTTGACTGTATCCAAGTCAATAGATTTGTGAGGAATGCCTTCCTCTCAAGGCATTGCAGCCTTCTGCACATCCTGAATGGTGGAGCTGTCCTCCACACGTGCATTCATGTTGATCGTAGTCGGATCAACAAGTTGATCGACCACCTACCCCAATACCAAGGGCAATTATTCGTCTTTGTTTCACATTAGAGACAACACACTTCTTTCCACGTAAATTCACATAAATGTTTGGATTTTCGGTCAATTGACGAATAGATAGAAGATTCTTTTGTAAAGAAGGTACATATCTAACATTTCGTACCAACAATTTATGAGCATTATTCAATACAATGCATGTCTCCTATCCCTTCTCTGGAAGCGATTCTCCGTTAGCTAGTACTACCGATTCAAAACAAATATTTGCAATAAATGAAACATACCGGTCCCTACGACATGAAAAGTGTGCAGACGCACCAGAGTCAATGAGCCAAAGAATCGGTACTCACCGTTATTCGAGCATGATGTTGTAAGACAATAAAGAGCATGCTCGTCATCCGAATCCCGTTCTTCTGCAATTGCTGCCACATGTCCCTCATTACATGGCTTTTTGTTCTGCTTCGAAAGATCATACATCCGCTTCGGCAATCCTTCTTGAGGTGCCCAACCTTGTGACAGTAATAGCATGTGACCTGATACCGAGTGGAAGACTCACCAGATTGACGTTTCCACTTTCCCTTTGACTGAGTGACAAGAGCACTCTCTGAATGGTCACAATTAGATTCTGCCTGAAGTTGTCTCTGTTCCTTTTGCAACAGGTAGGAACTCACCTTGTCAAATGTGAGTGTTTGACTTTTAGCCATTAAATGGAGTGCCTCCACAAATGACTCATACGAAGAAGGTAAGTCTGTTCAAAACCAGAGCCACCATATCATCGTCGTCCACCTTTTTGTTGATGGAAGATAACTGGTCTCGGAGGTCTTTCATCCGAAGTAGGTGCTCAGACAACGATCCACCTTGTAACTTTACGGAAAAGAGCATATTTTTCAGGTATAAAACCCGACTTTTCTCGACGCCTCGATATTTATCTCTCGACAGTCCACAACGTGCTTGCCACAATGGCATTCCGCACTTCCGGTATCAAATCATCCGACACCGATAACTTGAGAAGCAATAATGCTTCCTTATGACGTTTGTCATAATCCTCGAAGTTCGTCGCCGGTCGACTTTTATCACCCTTGATTATTTTATCACAATCACGAAACTCTGATGTTAAATCTTACGACTCCATACATTAAAATTAGTACTGTTAATTTTTTGTCTCTCGCAATGTCAAGTGTGATATATTTGCCATTTTATTATTCCAAAAGAACGGAAATAATAAAATAATAGTTTTACCCACACTAAAAAATAATACTTATTCCACCAAAAGTATTACTTATTCTAATAAGTAATATTAAAATTAATTATGCAAAGGTGAATGAATAGCTTTGTTGAAAATAATATTATTTCACCGACCTTCTTTCAAACGACTCTGCCTTAAAGTGATTTTTGCAGGTACCTCTGATTTTTGTTGTTTGTTGGTGCTGGCCACGACAGCCGACTCTTCTCTCACGTCTTCTCCTTCCCGCACTTCTGTGCACTCTGCCCCCACGATTGCAGACTTTACACAAGTTTGCCCTCACGATTTTATGCACTTTGTGCCCTTGTTTTTTTGCTTGCGACTGTATTTCCGTCGGAAAAACGTGATTGTTTTTGGCGATCGTGGTGTCTTCTTTCACACGATTTGCGACTGCTGTGCTGGTGCCCACGATACTGGTGAAAATGGCCACGATTTTTGCGGTTCTGCCCTCGTGCTTCCAACGTTTTTCTTTCACGATTTTACGAAAAACGTATTTTCTTCAACGACGATCCACGACTCTGCCAAATTCGTGCCTTTTAGGGCTTCCCTCTGCCCTGGATCTCCACGATTCTGCCTTGCGTCGACCGTACTTTTTGTCGACCTCTCCTCTCACCAATCGCGATTTTGGGTTTCACGAAAAATGATTGGACTTCAAACTTCTTCTCTATAGTTCGTACCCATGTTGGGGCTTCCTCGAACCTCATGCAACACTCCCGTGCTCGTCCAAGAGCTTCCTCGGGCAAGTCGCTCTGATACCAATGTTAGAATATGCAAAGAGAAGAAAGAATACAGAAGGCAAAAACTGCACTGTCCAAATGATACAGGCAGAGGTTTATTTATTGAAGAGAGAGGTGGTTGTACAGTTACCAACCGAACAACTACATAACTGTTTTACATGCTATATAATGTTTTATATTTTAACAATTTTTCCTTTAATTATACTCACCTCTACTAGATACACCAACAACATTATAAAAATACATTAACCTTTTTCTAGAACAAATTATACACCTACATAATCTGGAGCTACATTAGAGAATGGGTAACAATACCAAAAAAATCACGTGCTTATAAATATGTGATATTTTCTTTTACTTGGAAAAATATTACAAAACTTTTTTATGTGTATGCATGAAATTTATGTTACTATACAATAATATCTATAAATGGGTTGATCAATATTAAGTCTTTAGATAAATTATTTTAAAGTTAAGTTCTAAAATTAACCGACAAAAAGGAAATTTTTAGATTCAAGCACCCCGACCGTTGATGCCCTAAGCAACTACCTAATTTGCCTAGGACTTAATCCCCCTCTGCATGTTGGTGAATACATAATGAGTAGGTATATAAAGACATCCACACCTGTTTGTTTTACATCTTCCTTGGACATGCCACGTTTCACATGTTTGTTTAATCATGCACCTATTTGTTTTTTGGGTGGAAAAGTTACATGTAGCCCCAGCTCTATTGCAGCCAGAGGCTTGGAAATGTTTCTCATCAAAGAAGATTTGAACATGTTTCTCGTGAGAGTGCTGGCATATCTTCTTGTTACATGCGAAGTCCTTGTTATGTTCTCTAGAAAACATGAGCCAAAGTCATGTTCATTATATAATTGTTTTTCTTTTTAGTAGATTGGAATTTGTGAAGATATTCTGCTTAGAATCGAGCACTCTATAAGCATTGAGGAGAGAGCTCGATTTGTGCATTGTGCATTCTACTTATTGTGGTGCCCAATCACAAATTGCAGAATTCATTTTTGCCATTATAGCTGGTCTCTTGCGTTACAAGACAAGCCAATGCCTTATGATGTGTGCAGGAATTGTTTTTACAAACCTTTTTGCATGGAACCGCCTTTCCTCTTTCAATTTGATTTATGTGAAGCCCAAAAGGAAATTAACAGTTCATCTTCTGACCTCGCATTAGAAGCAATTTTATGATTTTATTTTTGTGGGATGGGATAGATACTTGCCCATATGATCATTATTTTTACTTGTTTCATGCCCTGATTATTTTCTCTGCCTTGAGGTATAGGTCCCATCATATCATCAGTTTTTTGTGTTGTCTTAACTAACAACTGTATGCACCTGGTGTGACGGAGACACCGATATGGGACGAGAGTTGCAAAAATGTGTAATGGATGGCAAAATGTTGGTCTGCTTATATGTGCACCTATTTTATTTTTCTAAGTTTGAGATACAAATCAAGAGCCATCTTTGAGTAGCATTGGAATGAGAAAGGAGGTGAAATGCGTTGGCTGTCAAAGGAGCAGATTCTAGAGATAGTGGTGAGAGCATGACTTCAAATTCATAACCTCCAATATCTATAGTTTGTTTTTAATGTTCTTGAGTTTTGTGGATTGAAACCTTATTGGAAGAATATGTTTTGCAAAGCAACATTAGATTGAAAACTTCTCGAAAGAGTGACCCCATGTGACATCTCAACATAATGAAGGTATATCCTTAACGAGAGGCATTGGCCCATGTTGCAACGAGAATGACAAGCCTTTTATTGGCGAAAGGCTTGAGAGTGAGCGGATTCGAAGGGGATTCAACGACGAAGCCAATGGAGATGGTCAACCCGATTGAAAGTTTTCAACAATTCAAGTCCTTCCTTTGCCATCGATGATACTCTTTATTTATTAAGTCACATATGGACTATGTGTTATTTGTGCAAATCACTCAAAGGAGAAAGGTGGTTGTAACTATGTGAAAGACATGGAAAAAGTAGTTTATGTTGAGATTAATGGTTAATGTTCTATATATAACAATATTCTTCTTGATAGCAAAGATGGACTCATTTTTATTGTGGCTATTCATGATACCAATTGTCATTCAAACATGGGGAGCTAAAATTGTCTAGATCTATTTTCAATAAGGGACTTGAAATTTTATTGTATTGCCATTTTGATGTGGGACCTCAAATTATATGGCACCATGTATTGACAAGTATTGTCTGCCTAGAATTTTGGTAACAAGAATGTTTGGTCAGCTATTTAGATTATGCGAGAACACAATGCATTGGGAGCCAACTTTGTGCCTTCGATTATTTAAAACGAAACAACGTGAGTGGATACGAAGGGGATATAACCCTTTGAAATAAAGGGAGGTGATATAATAGACACATGAAAGCTTCTCCAAAAGTTCACACAATACAAATTTGTGAAATAGAAACGTATATCTTTGACAAGAGACATTAGCAAATATTTGGCAAAATAGAAATGCATATCTTAGAAACTATTTTGTGAATTTTCGAAAACCACTTTTGAAAGGATGACGAATCATAGGAAAATTTGTTTCACGGGGTTGGCGAATTTGTTGCAACATTAAGGGAACCCAGAAGAGGCCGTTGCAGAAAAGGAATTCTCTCACCGACCGATAGCATGTTGGATGCTATCGGTTGGTAGTATGGACCATGCTACCAATTGGTAGCATGTTTAATGCTACCGCTAGTAGCATGTTGGATGCTACTAGCCGGTGGCATGGTAGGTGCATCCGATCGACGGTAGGTGCATCCGACTTACGATGAGGATGAATACAATCGAATGATAGCAAATTGGATGCAATCGGTTGGTAGCATGTTGAATGTTATCGATCAATAACATCCATTATGCCACCAATCGATGGCACCCAACATGCTCTGGTCAGTAGCACCCAATATGCTACCGACTAGTAACACCCAACATGTTATCGACTAGTGGCATGTACCATGCTATTGGTCGCTGGCCTTGTATATGCTATCGGTCGGTAGCCTAACAATGCCTTTGGCTAGTAACATACATAGTAATACCGCCGATGCCATTTTGATTTCTCCTTTTTGAAACAAGTGTAATAAAATACCATAACAATTAAAAATATGTTAATACAAGGTTGTAATATATATATATATATATATATATATATATATATATATATATATATATATATATATATATATATATGAAGAAAAAATATGACAAATTTAAATTTTGTGCTAAAGGCGGTTTGAATTAAAACAATCGGCTATTGGTGTAAATGCTAGGCGAACTAACCACTAAAATTAACTTGTACCTAGAAAATTTAGGTGACCCAGATCCTAATTCCTACCCTAAAATTTGCCAAATGCAAATTTTAAAAACTAAAATATTTGTGAATTAACGAATATTCACCACTAAAATTTACCCTAATCATATATTAGATTTGTATTATTGTTATTATTATTGCATTGCATTCATATAAAGTATGTTTATGTAGGTGTTATAAGTCTTAAAATTGTGTTTAACCCTACTATTTTTATTTTCATAAAAATGGAAAATATTAGACTACTTGTAGTAGGGGTACTATTGACTTTGTTTCTCGGGTGATGTTTGGAGCTTCTTTTTTCCCGTAAGGCTTTAAGCTTCATTAGTGCAAACTAGATTGATGATGTTGGAAATGAAGACATTAATCACCCTAGTATGCGACATCCAAGATTAGGGCCTCGAGGTTGATATCTTTAGCATTAATAGAAATAGATGTATTTAAGATATATTTTTAATTGTGCTAATACCTATAACATAAAAAAAGACATGATCTAAAATTTGACATCCATTTGATTTTTATAGGCAATTTTCCTTCATGCTTTGAGTAGGCAATTGTAAAATCATGGTATCTTGGGTACACAGTGGGCTTTGGAGCCCTTTTTTTCTTGTAAATATTTTTTCTCAACTAATACCTTCCAACACAAATTAATGAATTGTGATGTTATAAGTGGAAAATTTGCGAAAAGGTGATAAGAGTCATCATTCAAAGGCGAAACAATGTGACAAATCCAAAATAAATGCCCCAAAATCAATACATATTAACATATGTAGTAGTTGTAAGCAACATTTGGAGTATATGGATTGTGTTTAGATTGATTTACACTTGTCAACCCCTATATATGCCCCATTAGATGTTATTTTTTTGTTGAATCTTGTGTGCACTATGCTAGTCCTGGATTCTCCCTTGTGTGGTGTATCATTTGGAGTGTCACGACACATGTAAAAACCTTGTTTGGATACACACTTGATTTTTACACAATATTTTGTGCTATCTATTTGTTTAAAATTTCACCATTGTAGGTAGAAATTGCATTGTGCTTGGTCACCCACCCACACCATATTAAATGCTTGGTCTACCATCTTTAATAGGATTTCCTATCAAACCTTAGCTTAATTCTATTCACCTATAAATGTTGAATACTTTTTAAAATTTTAACCCTTCTTAATAAGGCTGCAATTTCATCCAATAATTTGAATTGCGTAGATCTAATTATCTCTTTCATTTTTCACAAATACATAAGAAGATTCTTGACATTTCATATTTTTGCGATGCCATGATGTGTTATACCACGAATGTTTGACGAAATCACATATCATCATTGTGTTTTTTTGGGTTATATGTAATAATGTACCTTTTCAATCATTTTCTTCAATATATTTTAGTTCAAGGACCTATGTTCTCGAATTTATGTGTTTTTTATATGATTTATCTTGTTTTGTCACAATACCTTTCCTCCTTTATTTTAAGACATACTTCGCTCCATCTCAAAGGAAATGGTCCCCAATTGTAAGAGAAGGAAAATCCCTATCTCATCCCTATTCTATTTTTTAGCGATAGATAATATGGAGCTTGTCATGACATGAATAAAAACCATTATTTGGATATTTGATATGTATCCCCACCTTCCTAGATGTGTCTGTTCATATAGTTTTTTTCTACTATACACACATCTTCCTGATGGTGGGTGGAGAGGAGCATGCATATTTTTCATAGCGAAACAAAATAATTGTTTCACATAGAGGCTAAATTATAGAACTTTAAATGAAAGCTATAAATCCAATGGGAGCAATAGTATATCCACCCAAATCCAAAAAGGTTGTCCAAAACTCGACCTAAGAAACTTTTGAACTCCTCAATAAATGGGTCACTAATAATTTTAGTTAAGGAAAATGAAATCACTTCAAAGATGGGAGGGTTAAACTAGCAATCACATGTGTACAATGCAATGTGAACGCCGAATGGTATATGTTATTAGATTTAGAAAGATAGTTATTACTTTTGTAGTTGATGTTGATAAGGGGTGTGATTGACAATATTGATTTTCTATTAAAGCCAAAACAAATGTTGCAAAATACATTAGAAGGGATGTTAGATAATAGTTAGGTGTGTAATAATTGAATACAAATGCAAGTGAGGCATGCAAGTTTGCTAATATCCACTCTCAAGAATGTAGTGAATGTGAAGTGTTGTTGTCAAAGTAGATTGAAAGAATGACTAAGTACTTTAACATATTATCTCTCCATGAAACTAAAATGAGTCAGAATATGCAATCATATATAAACAAATCTGAAATGGTTATGGTACATTCCAAATTACTTTATTACCTCAACGAGTTTGAGAGCATCATTGTTAGAGTTATTTTGTGCATATCTTACAATCATAACATTCCATGAGACCACATTTCTTTGAGGAATTTTGCAAACAAAAACGGTATATGTTATTTGTGTTAGAGGGATAGTTTTTACTTTTGTAGTTGTGTTTGTTTAAACTATGGGTGATTGATTTTGTATGTGTAGAAAAAAGTGATATAATGTACAAAGCTTTGGATGGAAACAACTATAAATTGCATTGCTCTTTCTTGGCATTTTAAAATTCTAGGTATTTGTGTGCAGATGAAGACATTAAAAATGTGTTGTTGTTGGTTAACATAAAGAAATAGGCAACAATAAAAAGGAAAAATCGAACATGTATGTTGAAAAGTGTGATTTTGTAATTGTAGATATATAGATGAACCACTTCATTTTGTAATTGTGTAATTTTCTTTGCACGTTTCCTACAGAGATGAAGATGCTGATTTTGCAAGGGTTGCCTCATTGTGGATATTGCTAAGATGGTTTGTGTGTGCACGGAGTTTCGGTATCTGGTTTCAAATGATGAATTATGGAAGCAATAGTATTTGGATGGAGAGGAAGAGGGTGGGTCTAAGGAGGAGCTAAATGGATTTGATGGTCATATTGATGTGGATGATGATCTAGATTTGCGGCTTCGTGAGTGTTGGTTGTCAAATTAGGACTTTAATGAAAGCAACAGTCAGGGGATAGAAAGTCCCTCCTCTTTGATGGGAGAGGTTCCCTTATTGAAAGCAAACGACAAAACTATTTACAAATGTACAACTTCCAACTTTAATGAGGAACTCTGATATCATGAAAGTGTTTTAATGCCAAGGTAGATTATCAATACAAAAGAACAAAAGAACTAAGGAAGGAAAAGGAAGAACATAACAACATTCCCAGGAAATATAGATAGCAAAATAGTTCCCTATAAATGCTGAGCAAGGATGATATATAGAACAAAATCATTCACATAAAACCACCAGATATAATCTCATAGACACAAAGTTCTAGAAATGACATCCATAAGAATACAAAGCTTCTTAATGCAATAGATTAATGATTCACAAACTTAAGACATGCAAGAGAGAATAAAAAGATGTAGATAGAAACAGGAAGGGAAATCTTCTGTATTGATAGCTTTTAACTCTTTTACACTTTCAAAAATTATCAGAGTTCCAGCCCTTTAGAATGGCATGGAGAGCCCAATATATAGTTTACAAAGTGGTTACATTTAGTAACCGTTTTCTTTTAACCAAAAGATTAATTAAGGAAATACTTAACATAAAGTCCTTAATTAAATTACAAGGAGATCAACACTAAAAATAGAAGAAGAGAATCAAGAGCCAGAAGTAGAGACATCCGGTTATGGCTGAGGAGGGCCCACTGATTTGAGGATTCGATGCCTGAATCTCTTCAATGCTTCTGCTATCTCCATGCCTCTTGGAATGATTGTGTTGGAAGTAGCATGCGTCCACGTGCCTAGGCATTTCTCCATATCTTTGTCAAACTCAGTATGCTCCAGATATTCTTTATTAGCCTCGGCTATAGCTGAATGGAGAGAACAAATGTCTTTCATCTTCTCTTTAGTGATTGACTCTTCTTTGAACAAATCGTCCTTGACAAAGGTTTTAAACTGAGCCTTGATTTCTTGAAGAGAGAAGAAAACACTGTAGTTTCATCCTGAAGATGGCAGTGGATATCTTTGAAGGCGAGATAAAACACAAGTTTTAAAAGACTCCCCTTTTTGCCATACATTCCTCAATTCTCCTAGTGCTTCTTCTAGAACCTTTATTTTCCACTCAACACTGAAGATCCATGTCCTTGATAAGTTATTCTTGACATCATCAAACACATTGTTGGCCAACAGGATCTTCTCATCGTGCCCATTAGATGGAGATCTACAATACATCCACTCCAGACTTTCAATTCCTTGTCCATAGCCTTGATTGAGGAAGTGAATTTCTGTTGCAGCTTGATCACCTTCTCATTGGTTTTGAAGGCTTCCTCAATGAAGTTTAAACCTACTATAGTCATATCATCCACCATGGCCTCAACAACTTTCCCATAAGTAGAATACTTGTGGATGTCTTTGATGGTTTGGACCTCATCTTGGCTGAGAACTATGGGAGGTGGGAGAGCGGCCAATGGGGCTGGATCCAAAACTTTATCCTTTGCCAACAATGATCTGATAAAGTTGGAAAGAACTTGGTTCTCGCTCCATGGTTTGCTTGCCTTTCTCCACCCATTCAATAACCTTAGTCATGGTTTCCCGAAGGTTATGAACTTCACTCTCAGGTGTGGATTCTCCCATTGGAATTCTAGAAAGCTCCAAATCAGAGATCAAAAGATCTTTCTCCTCTTTTCCTCTTTATCTACTTTGGGCTTTGCAACCTCCAGGAACTGCTGACCTTGAGCATCAGTTACCAACCTCAAAGTAATCTTTGCTTTCTTTTGGAGGAGGAGGGGTAGTACCCAGTAGAGCTGCTACAACATCAAAATCAGGCCTTGTTAATCGAGAGGAAGATTTCCTTTTCTTGTTGTCAACTAGGGGCTGCACCCAGGCAAAGGAAGAAGAAGAAACAGAGGAATCAAGGGGTCCGAGTGCAAGAGAACTCATGGCACTCAGAGTCTGAACCATTGTTGCCTCCAGTGGGGAAGTGAATGGAACCTCAAGAATTTCCTTTACAAAGGAGTCTATTAAACTTGGAGGTTCAGTTCTTGATCCTTCCTTCTCCACCTCAGCAGTGGTTCCGGGGTTTCTTCTGGTTCTTTCATCTCATCATCCTCATTCTCACTTAGAATAATAATGTTCTCTGGCCCAATAGGCAATTCTGACTATTCCGAAGAGTCTCTTCCTTAATTGGTTCTTGCTTAACTTCTTTGACCTTCTTCTGATACACTTGAGTGGAAGAAGGAGTAGACAATTTAGGTTCTTTCATCGAAGAAGAAGGAGGAGTTTGCTCAAGTACCTCAGTACTAGGCGTATGTACTTCCTTCCTAGGTGTGGAAGTCTCTCTTGAAGAGGATCTACCTTGGTTCCTCCTGAATTCACGAACTTTCCTATCGAACCAAACCTTAGTTCTGACAATGACAGGGGCGATTATCTCATTCAAGTCATCTCTTTCCTTCACATACCAATCCAAGGTTTCAGAGGAGTGTGCTTGATTGATCTTTCATACTCAAAGGATTGCAAATCTTCATCATCGTCCCTAAGCCCTTCAGGCACCTAGTAGAGATTGAGATCTATAATCTGTTGTAGAGAAAGTCTGCCAAAATGCCTCCTCCTGGCTTCAAAATCATCAACACAATCAACCCAATAATCCTCAGTGTCAAGACAATGATGATGATAAGTTATTCTGAGATTTTGATCAATGAATTTCTTTAGATCGAAGCAAGTCCTAGTCTGAAGAAATGAACAATAAGAGGAGCAATAGCCCTTTCTATATTTTGGGCATCTAGAGTTGTTCTGCATGTATAATTCCCCAAGGTGATAGGGAAATGAAGACTAGTTATCTTCTTATCTCGATAGGTTCTATGAAGTTTATCCAGCTGCCTGCACACCTCAACCAAAGCCATTTTGTCGTTGCAGAACATGGGAAGCTTGAGAGGTGTGCTTTCAAAACAAGCTAGTATGATGTATGAGAACTTTCGGAACTGGATGAAGAAAGCCCCATACTTGGCTATCAAAGCCATAGCCTCATCAGAAAACCTTCTGGCAGTGTCACCCTCTAAGAGTCTCACAATGTACATAGTGAAAGCATCATTTACCCTTCTAAAATTATGATTACTGACCTTGAGGGTAAACTGAGGGCAATATGCGTAGATGGGTTCATCCTTCTTGCCTTCAATGAAAGTGAAGCCAAACCACTCCCGAGATGCTGCCAAGGTATACATGAGATAGGAAGTCATGTAGAACTTCTTGGTTTGTTGAACATTTGACAACTGTTTAGTTAGGTTTCCGCAGATAATCTCGACCCAATTTATGTTTTGCTTACCCTCACAGATGATATTTATGAAAGGGCACATCCAAAAATGGAAATCGTTGGTAGAGGGCATTCCCATGATTTGGGTGAGCAGAGTGATGAAATCGATAGTTCTTCATTGAAATCAACCCTGAACAATGCCTTAGAGTCGGGATGCTCCCTTCTTAGGACACTTCAGCCATGATTTAGCTACTCGAGCCTTATATTTCTCGTTGTCTTGATCAAATAAAGCCGAGCTTGAGTAAGAGTGAGAACAATGGAGTCTTCTATTTTAGGGATGCGTAGGGCAGCGGCGATGATAGCGGCAACGTCCAATTTTGCAATCAATTCACCATGCACATTGACAACCTCCTTGGTGTCCGGATTGAAATTAGCCCCACAGGTGAGCACAATGTCGGCACACATTGCATAGAGATAGGAAAACCAACGGCGTATGCGATTCCACTATCATTTATCATTTGGGCCATGGGAGCAGGGTTGTCGCATGCTAACCTGCCCAGAAATCATCAAAATCCAAATGCCAAACTTCGCTATCTCCAATATTGGGCACAGAAGTCTCCAAAGGTGACAAATGCTCGTGCCCTTGAAACTTGATCTTCATTTTGATAGTGCGTACGAGGAACGGCCTTCAAAGAACAAATTCGTAACAAAAATTGCAAAGGGATACAGGAAGATGAACAAATGACTCAATTTGCAAAAATGCGGGCAAAAGATAATGAGCAAGCAATGTGACAAGTGCTTAGATGGTTGCCCCTTTAAATAGCCATTCAGGAGAGAGAAGATCATAAATGCACATTAAATATACCTTGCACCGACTCAAAAAGGTGAAATGCAAGAAAAGCGGAAAAAAGGCTCAGACGGTCTAAGGGACATTGGGACATGAGGGATGCGAAGAGCCGATGCAACTGATGTGGGCGATGCGGGTGATGCGGGCCAAAAGAGCACGGGTGGTCCAGGACACAGAAATGCGAAGGACGTGAAGAGCGATTCGGCCGATGCGGGCGATGTGGGGAATCGAGGAACAGGAGGCCTGGGCGTACTTGGGACAGATGGGCTGAAAAAAGTCTGAAAAAGCCAACAGACAAGGACTTGCGGGGAAATCGGCCAATCGGTGAACAAAAGGCCCGCAGTACACAGGACATGAGGGACAAAAATATCCAGCAGACCCATGCAAGTTACTAAAAAGACCCCACGAAATGACATTTTCACTATCTCTTCAAATTTCTTACCTTACTAAAACACTACTGAAGGGTGCCAACTCAAAATTTTCAAAAAATTCAAATTTCAAAAGAGGGGAATTTTGAGAGGACAACACTGAGCATATAGCCTTTGAATTATAATGAAGGTTAGGAGTATAATAAACACTGGAATATGTGATTTTACTTTTTGTTGAATAACTACTACTATTGTGAATTCTGATGATATATATGTATCAAACTCTTATGACATCTTTTGTATATATTGTAAAAGGAAAGTGCCAGGATTTCTGTATTTTACTATCTTTGGATCAATGTGTTGTATGTATAGAGCTCTGTTACGTTCTTTGTGGGTTAAAATTCACATATGACATGCGTAATTGAAAACTATGGATTTGAACTCCAAATTCCAAATGCATGGTAAACTCTGGATCATTTAATTCTTGTTTATGTTTAATAATCGAGGGTTCGAATGTTATTTGTATCATGCACTTGCAAAATCACCTCATGCAGAGAGCTTTGAATATCTATGCCATATCAATACATATTATATTTTTGTGCTTGTGTATAATTTTGTATGTTATACAGATTTGAACCTTTAGGAATATTTTTGAAAATTTGAACTTTGGTGAACTTTTCAACTTCGGCCTACCAAATGTTCTAAGTCTTTGTTATAGGGCCTCATATACTATGAGAATTGCATAAAAATCTACATTCCTGCCGCAACACTTCCTCGTGCCTCCTAAACCAGCTGGGGTATCAACCTCTTCAGTCTATTGGCCATCACTTCATTGCAGAGCCTTTTTGAGTTTCATCCAACATCAAAACTGAGGAGGAGATCCGATTCAATATTTTGCAAAGATTGAACTTGCATTTTGTTTTGTTTTCTTCTTAGCTGGAACATTCGACAACCTTGGAGAACCTAAATGTAACAAATAGATGTGTCAATAAAGAAATTATAATAAGATATTGCTTTTTGATTTGTTGTCTGATAATCTATACAATATGAAATCATGTCTAGCCATGTAAGTTATATCACCTTGCTCCATTTTGTTTGCAGAGCCTTTCATAAATGCCTTTGGATGATTTGAATGGTACAAAGTTATAATTATGCACAATAGGCGCTGAGAAGAATGCATCCCATGCCCACTCCCATACTGATCATGGTCTGGATCGACACCACCAGATAAAACATCCAACTGGACCCTGTGCAGATAATTACAACACATTTAAAAAGATTTGTTTTTGTTTAGATGTGAATGCGGAGATGAAAAGATCTATTTTTTTATGATGTGGATGCGAAGATGAAATGATCACCTGTCGAGGATGTCGCTAGCGAGTTCTCTGAAGCGAATGCGGCGGCGGTCATGTTTCTCACAATTATCCAGCACTCTGGACATGAGGAAATAAGAGTAAAATGTGAATGCAATTATGGTGGAGAGGGAAAACATTCCGAGTGACCATCTCATTCCACAGAAGGTGTAAGGCAGTGCCAAAATAGTCAACCCTATTATTTCAGTCATCAACTACAAAAGAAATAACTATCCCTCTAAATCAAATAACATATATCGTTTGGCGTTCACATTGCATTATACACATGCGATTGTTACTTTTAGATACTACACGATTTAATGACCCAGTGACCTGGGACAATTCTTGGTACGCTATTGTAGGGCGAGTCCTCCCAACCAGATGTGTATTGAGAATTGTACTTCATGTTTTCAATTTATGGTCGCATTATATCAAATTTACATCTAGCTTCAAATTTTATTCACACTACTTCAATTTACTCGTGTATACTCATAAGAGAACTCAATTTCCATGAACTCTTTGTACCTAACAAAAGGGTATACCATACCTGACTACTAGCTTTTATCAATTCTCAGACTTTCTGCGATTCTTATTTGAAGAGTTTGGCATATCGATGGTATATTTTAAGGCCGTGACTAACAGGATTCATGGAATTACCATTGGGCCTTCATCCTGAGATCTCATTTACACCCGTCTAGCGTGGCTCAGAAATGGATTCATCAACATTGGTGACAAAACCTTAAATTAGGTTACAAGAACCTTAAATTCCCTTTATACTTGGACCTTGGTTGGACCACCTTGCTCAATGTGAACACTACTGCATTCGGACTCTACGGAACCACCTTGTTTAAAATCCTTCTTAACGAATGGAGCCGAGTTGTGGGCGACTTGAGAGACGACAACCTGCCCGGAGAAGAGAGTTGCTGCTGATGATGATCCCTTAGAGAAGAAAATTTTTGGGCCTTTGTGGCGGTATGTCGACAACAATTATGTCCATCAATTTCCTTGACAAGCTCCCTTCGACCAAATTCGAGCTCGACCGCAAACGGACCTAGTTTCCATCGACAGTAATGGAAACAATCGAGACTTGTTCTTCGCCCGCGGTGCCCGACGACTCCCGACTACTATAGCCCCAGTATGGATTAGAATTTTAGTCTTGCCACATGAACTATGGGATGAATATCTTTTAAAAAATAGGGATTTCATAGGAGGTTGCATATACACATAAAATATAGTCCTAGGAAAAATCGTCACAACCTATGAAAGAATCTACGTTAATCTAAATCTTAATCATCTTTTTAAAGAAAGAATCACTTTTAAGGTGCATGAGATCAAATGAATTCATCCAATTGACTATGAATTTAAATGCATACTTGTAAAATTCAATTTAAAGCAGGGGATTGATTGGAACTTGGAGAGCCTGAAGAATGAAATTATAGTGTTAGTGACCAATATTTAAAGGTTAATGCATGCAAAATGTATAAAATAAAATTTAAAAATATTAAAGCCAAAGCAACATGCAAAATCAAAAAAGCAAAATTGTTAAAAATAACAAAAGAAAAATTATTAAAAATAGCAAAAACAAAATGGTTAAAAATAGCAAAGCCGTCATTTAAGCTGTCAAATTTGAATATATTTCACATCTCTAAAACCACGGGGAGACATATAACATATGCCAACCAAATAAACATTGCAAATTCCACTTGGGGATCTGGCAGATTCACATTGCAAAAAGGTCACTCTTTTCCTCAACTCCTTTAGTGAAAACCCGAGGTCTTTACTGGATTAATCCACCTTGCAAAAAAATTTCTCGTCTTTCTTATTACGAGAGCCATGTTCAAACAGTTTGAAACAATCAAACGTGAAATGGAAAAATTTGCATGTAATTAAGTTAACTCCCACAATAACTGGAAGATGGTACGTATGTGAAACTTTCTTGGACTAAAAGCAAAGGTCTTAAAAAGAACAGAACTTTAAATTTATTAAATGGAATGAAAATAGTAATTATCTATTTAAAGAATCAAAATTGATTTAATAATAATAATATAATTTTTTTATCTATTTAAATTATTAGAAAAGCTATAAAATAAAATTTAAAAATAGTAAAGCCAAAGCAACATGCAAAATCAGAAAAGCAAAATTGTTAGAAAAGCAAAAAGTAAAATTGTTAAAAATAACAAAAGCAAAATTGTTTAAAATAGCAAAACCATAATTTAAGCCGTCAAATTTGAAATAGTCCCATGAATGTCCATAAAGCCTTTTCCCATAGGGGTAACACCTTCGGCATAATTAAATCTTCATAGCCTTGAGAGGTAACTTAGTCTAAATTAAATAATCAAAACATCAATAATAAACTTTTGCTTGGTGGATACTTGAGTAATTATTCTTGACTCGAAGAGGGAAAGCATAGTGTGGTATATTGTGATTAGGGATTTTTTCAAACAATGTGGCATAATTTGTTGTAACATATGTCAAGGGTTGTGGTTGGTACAAAAATATATTTGAACATCATGCCTATTGTTCCATGTTTTTGTCATGATTGTGGATTTGGTCAAACAATGTGGCATAAATTATTGTAGCATATGTCAAGGGTTGTGGTTGGTACGAAAAGAAGGGTTTGGACATCATACGTATCGATCCATGTTTTTGCTATGATTGGGGATTTGGTCAAACAATGTGGCATACTTTACTATAATATATGTCAAGGGTTGTGGTTGGTACAAAAGAAACATGTGGACATTATGCTTATTGATCCATGTTTTTGCCATTACATTTTAGTATGAATGATGGTACCCAACTATTTTGATTAATCTCATATTTGACCATTAATTTCATTTTTCAAAATTCATGATGCTTTGCATTGGATTGTGATTTATCATGACATATATGTGGCATTAACACAATTTTCCTATTTTTATTAAAAAATATGATTTTTAAAAATCTATGTTAGCTTAGGGTCATATGTTTCTCGATGTACATATTTCTAATTTGTTATCCCACTTTTTCAAGGAAATTGTTCCCACTTTATAGTGACACTACCATTGCATTCACACGGTGAAGAGCTTGATTGACTTAGAAAGGGGCTCAAAAGCCCTTGAACATAACAATCCAAATCATAAGGATCAAACAAAAAGTAAGAACTATTAAACAAATAAAAATTATTCATGTGATAAGTTGTGAGGAACCAAGGACAAACTTGTGTTTGAAGTTTGCAAGTCCAAGAAAACTCTTCAATTCTATGAGATTGTGTAGAGTTATCCATTCATGGATTACTTTAGTTTTCACTAGACCTACATGAATGCTTTTGATGTCAATGATGTATCCTAGCAAATGCTAAATTTATGTAGAGCCAAATGCACACTTTGCTAAGTGGCTTGCGACTTGAATTTTCACAAGGTGTCTAACAAGTACAAGATGTGCTCCATATGCTCCTCCCAAGTCTTGTTGTAGATGAGGATGCCATCTATGTAGTCAATGTCAAAGGAGTTGAGGAAGGCCCTAATTAAATCATTTATTTAGTGCATGGATGTTACTAGCCTATTGGTCAAGCCAAAAGGCATAACCAACCATTCATATAATCCCTGCTTTGTCTTGAAATCTATCTTCCAAATGTCTTCAGGATGGATTGGAACATGATAATAAATTGACTTTTGGTTGATTTTGGTAAAGTCTTATGTACCTCATAGTTCGTTTAGGAGGTCATCAACGAGTAACAATGGATACCGATTCTTCATTATGATCTTGTTGAATGTGAGATATTATATACTCGGGTGACAAATCCCATCTTTCTTGGGATCAAGGACTATTAAAATCTTGCGATGATAAGAGTTAGGCCCGATCTTTCCCTCGATTGAGAAGCTCTTGTATTTGGAAACAAACTTTATCATTCTCCCAAATTGATCTGCAATATAGTGGGGTATTTGGAAGAGGGGATTGATGAACCAAATCTATACAATGCTTTATTGCACAATATGTCGGAAGGCCTTAAGGCTTTGTGGTTTTGCATTAGTAACTTGTCGAGATGATATTGTTGTGACAATGATTGTGATGTGTGCACTACTAATGCCTATTTTCTCTTCCACGCATGTATTTCGGGGTGAACAATGAGCAACATCATAATTGCATCATGGATGGGTTTGATTCTTCTCTTCAACCTAAAAGGGAATGACCTTCCTATGGAAGAAAAGGAGAAAAATCCTTGGTTGGAGAGGTTTACCAATTTGTCATTGTAAAGGCTATCATCCAACTTAACTATTAGGTGTATAAATGCAATAAGAAAAAGCATAGGCCTTCGCACATAATTGAAATATATAGCACCCATTCTAACCAAAATGTGTGTCACACAACTTCTAGCCAACATGCAATATCTCATATAGGTTTCTCTCCTTGTTAGACTTAGGGAACATTCCTTTCCTCCTTGGAACCAAAGGATACCCTCACATCAAAGAGATCATTTCGTATCTTATGACTATATGATTTATTTGCATATGGATCATTTTAATCACTATATGATTCGACTATTCATCCTATTTGTTCTATGAATGTATCTACCTATGTGTAGTCACTAAAATATGCACTTATTACTATTACATTACACCTCTAGTATGTTGTTTTATACATGATTTATAAGTATGGAAATTAGGCATTGGTGACACCTCTTTGGTCCTTTTCTTGCTTTGTTTGGCTCTGCTTATGTCTTTTATCTAGCATTTGCATCTTTTTGGTTGAGTCATAGGGATCCATGTTCTGTCTTTCATTCTATTTTTGTTTGCTTGTTGTAGGAAACTATAGCCTAGAGAGGATAGTAGCACACAATGCGCAAATGCCATTATGGGCACTTCTATCCTATTTTATTCATTGTCTCCTTTGTCGATTTGCTTTGGATTTTGGGTCTTTTATTGTTTCCTTTTCACGACCTAGGTTGGTTTTGGTGTCATTGTATCAAAATTCAAACAAAGAACTCATATATATACATAACCTACTAATTATTATAAGGGGCAATTGAGCTATCATTTCTATATCTACCACATACACAAGAACAACACAAGGGACTACATTATTCACTGCATAGGGGAGGCTATTCTCGAATTCTTTGTGTGGTCGACACTAGGGCATCCTAGCTCAAGGGACACAATTTCAATCACACACCACAAGAACTACATGGAGTTTGAAATGTAGTGCAATGCTCAATGTGAAAATCACATTGGGGTGATCGAGGTTAGTCCGACTCAAGCATATGCATATTTTTATTCATCTAATGTGCGCTGAGCATTGCATGTGTAGCGAGGGTTTGTTTTGCAGGTATAGGTGTGAAAAATCAGAGTACAATAAACTGGACGCGACCTACAACGAGCAAGAAGAGACAAGAAGTGACAAAGAAAGCACCAAGACCGAAGCCCTTTCACGACGCTAGGGCCTAGGTGACCCTATCTCATTCTAGGTGCTCCTATCCCGAGATTACCAACTCCCATTTTTCGAACAAAGGTTACATAGGCCAAAATACACCCTTCCGATTAGTCTCCGGCCCATAATTAATTTAAACTCTACAAAGGCAACCTAAGTCATTCTACAAACCCTATATATCATTGCACTTCTTTAGCTAGATCTTGCATGTTACTATTATTTTATCGGATCAACAATGTCCTTATTTTAGCTTTAATTTAATTAAATCTCTATGAGGGATTTGTGGGAGTGGGAAGGATTATGCTACTTACGCTATCAATACGAATCACCATAACAAGGGTTAACTCGAAAATATTTTTGCACAACTCCCTTGGTTCTCAAGTGATCCTTTCTCATTCCTATCATTCTCAAGTTCTCAAAGTTCAATACAACCCCTTTTGAGAATGTTGGAGAAATATTTGGTACTTTGGAAAATATAACACTTTAACAACAAGATGGGGAAAAGGTCCCTCCTCTATTATGAGGGGAGATTCCCTTTATTGAAGACCACATAAAGCAATAAATATAATATTTACAACATTTGCGCTAAGCTAACTTATGGGGTAATTTTCCTCCGAACATAAGAAGATGAAAATTAGTAGGAGAAGTTCATTGGTGAAAGAAAGGAAGACTACACATCTAAATAAGCAAACAAGTATCATATTTTAATGTGCAAGAAAAAATCATTAATATAGAATCACCATTCAATACTGGAAGCACATGAAAGAAGCAAGCAAGATGTTCATTTAACATAAGAGAAATGATATTGCGAGAGAAATTTGTGGACACAAAGTTCAATAAATATCATTCTATTTCTTCAAATGAAGTTGAATGTGAAGCTACAACACTCTTTTCTTTCTAACAAAATTTAGATAACATTAATGGGTCATTTTTCCTCGATTATAACTTGTATTTATAATGTGAAAATATAACCACTTCTTAGGTGACCTTTTGTCTTCATTTACATTAATATTGAATTATAAAAAGTGGAAATTAGAAAAAAAGGAAAGTCACTTACGTGACTTTTTTCTTGAAAAGTAACTTCAAAATAGAATACCTTATCAAGGTACATTAGCAATGGACTTTCTTTTTTCACGACTTCTTATTCTTGTAACAATGTCATGTAGAAAGTTCCTGTTGTGGTGAGCTCGGTCATCTGTTTATGTAGATCGTCATTGATTATGAATACCCCATTTATGAATTCCACACACATATTGATAGTGTGATTGAGTAAGAACATCCAAGGGTGGAATTCGCTCGTGGACTTGTTCACAACCATATGATTCAAGGAAGTGATGGTGTGAGAGATGTCATCATTGAAGTCTAAATTGTGAAATCACTTGAAACTTGGATTTCACAGCCTCTTTTATTTCAACCAATGTTCATTGATGTTCATTAGGCATTCAACATGTCAAGCTTCTTAGTAGGCCTCAAAATGAGCTATAGAAAGATTTAAATAGGATCCTCTCAATGAAAATTTGAAGGTGAAATCAATTCCATCACTATTTCCCCTAGGCCCAGGGGACCGTTTACCCTTACATTTACACAAACTGGTTGGGAGGACTCGCCTTGTATTAGCGCACCAAGAATTATGTCAAAGTTCTTTGGTCATTAATTCTGTAGTATCTAAAAAAATATTCCATTGCTATTTCGGGTGCGCAATGATCACGCCATTTTTTTGACTTCACAAATTTTGGGATCATAATGTTGGGTGTAGTGTGCCAACATCGATCATTATTTGGCACACTACACAAAGATGGTTACTAAATGGGCCCGATGTCTCTATTATGATGAACACGATGTCATTACTTCTTTTCTAATTTTCCTTGTTGGGCTGCGTGACCCGTTTCCCATGGCCATCTTTGTTGGTTGATAAATACTTGGTCACTTTTAATGGATTTTATATATTTTGTGAGGAGTCGGTGTAGTTGTGGTGTGGAACACAATTAGGGCATGACCTAGAGCTTACTATAACCCTGGTGTAGTAGGTACAATAAGCATCCCTTGAGACCTTCATGAAAATGTTTGGAATGTGCCCCTTTGATTATTCTCAATTCTAAATGACACTCAAATACTTTTATCACCTTTGGTTGAAAGCCCACCAAATGTGCATTTGGCGCGGTTTTCTATTGGTGCTTACATTGGCACAAAGAATCACCCAACTACTCGACACATATTTTTGTGGCTGGTTCCATGACATTCTTGTCTTTTATCTTTGGCTTGGTGAATGTTGGTTGTTGAATTTGTGCACTCAAAAACATCAATGGAGGTCGATGCCTCAACAACAACAATGGGAATGCCTCCAAGGTGTGGGGCCTTAGATCCTTGAGGTAGACCTTCGAAGGCAACTAAATTTGATTCCAACTACTCTAATATTACCACTAATCTAACCTAATCTAAAAATTTCAAGGGGAAATGAGAGAAAGAAAAACTAAAAGATAAACACGGTGATGCACCAAAATAGAAAGGGGATCACTCTTTCTGTCTAAAATAGACATAATGCATTGAAATGCTATAACTATAACTTACACATATTATATCCCATATAGAACAAAAGGAAAAGAGGCCAAGAACAATTGTGAAGGCCAAATTTAAGCCATAAACAAAGCTATATTATGTTTTAAGATGCACAATTCTACAAAATGAGAAAGAGTCACTAGACGCATTACATATGTCTAATATAGAGGTTTGGACATAAAGGAACATGAGAAACTCAAAAGAGATGAGTAATTATGCATTCAAGGGGGAGGATTCATTTATCATACAATGCTCTTGTCATTTATAGTAGAAGAGAAGAGAGAATAAGAGAGGAGGAAAAAATGAGCTTTGAATGCCAAAATCCACCCAAAATGTAGCTGCATAATTTAATGATCATATTTGACCTCAATCCACTCAATATTTGTCAAAAAAGAGTAAAATATCTCTTACAAGTTGAAGAATGGGTAGTGCATTGACGAGGAATGGGTCTACATGTTCAATTAAGGCACCGGGCTCAAGAAATGGCCTCTATTGACTCCGCATTTGATCAGTTCTTTGTATCAAATGAAGAACGAAAATCAGGTTATTTGTTCGCACATAAATCCTAAAAAAATCATGTTTTGATTGCAAAATGGTCCCATTCGACAACATTTTCCTAGAGCTCCATAATGAACTCATTTTGGATCGTTTTGATGCCATAAAGACAAATATAAGACTTTATTTTTTTGTCCATGATGCATTTTCATAGATGACATTTGTTTGGTCATCAAATTTAAGCTCAAGGCCTTTCATGCCACTTATCTCCTTCGATTGGCCCGTAGAGTGCCACATGGAAAGTTATCATGATTTTGCATTATCTCTTCTTGACCACTATTTGGGCCTCAAACTTTTTAGTTCATTGATTTGTGCCACATGGCGGTCATTAATGTCCCCGGGCTTATAAGGTTTCTTGTAGGAAATTAGTGTTTCATGTGAGAGATTATATTATTATTATGTTAATAATAAAATGTGTATGAGGAAATAATGTAATGAGTTATCTTGAATCATGTAATAAGGAGTGTGTGTGAGTTGTGGGAACAACTCGTATAGATAGTGTTAGAGAGATATTAGAGAGTAGAGAGAATAGTGGGGTAAATAGTGGGGCTAATAGGAAGCTGCATTTATGTAATGTGTTTTTCTCATATTAATTAAGTAAGAAGGAAGATATTATTTTATTGAGAATTCTTGTGTTTAGTTTTTATGATCTAAATCAAAAATAACATTTGGTATCGAGCAAGCTATTATATTCATATGATGTAAGGTTGATACTTTCCAAGAGCAAAGCCACTATGATTCTTGGATGCCCTAGTGAATGAGAGAAGTATCATATATTTTAACAAAGATTTTATTTTTTCATTAGTGTTAAAGGTAGGTTCATTGTTAATTTGGTATTATGTATAATTTGCACAAAGTAATACGAGATGTGTTGTGGTAATCTCATCATGCACTCATGAAATATTTGAGGCATCTACACACTTTCAGAGCTTCTACATAGACCAAAATTGTTCGTGCACATTATTGTGCTAGATTCATTGTGTTTCCATTATCTACGTGTGTAGGCTCGTGTGTGTTCTCACCCTTATTGCATCCATTGATTCTCATGTTGATATTTTCTCAAACTATCTCAAAAGCCACGAGTTTCCTAATCACTATTTCGAGAGGTTGGTCGATGAACTTGGCAGTCTCGATCGCCATTGTAGGTCGATTATAAATTACTTATGAATCTTCTCGGACATTTGCAGATAAGCAACCACAAACTATTCATGTGCCCAATCACGTGCTCAAAAGCTAGAAGATAAATTTTTCCTCCAAGCCTCACACCGATTTCACGTGTCGGTTGATAACTTCATTGCGAGATAAAAGATGTGGGGTCGATTGTTATCCAAAATTAGTGTAGTTTTTATTTTCCACACAAGTGCTAAGAGCGCCGACACCTCATTCGGCAGAATTGAGTGCTCACACCAAGCGCGTGCGTGCAGTACCAAGTCCCTCCTTTGTGTTTTCTTGTCAAGATGTTAGCATGCATATTCATGATGATAATTAACCAAGAACATATTCAAACACACTAAACCATTGCATACATTCACTTGGAAACACATGTAATAAGGAAACATAACATATTAGACAATTACCAATATCAATTGCACCATGAAATCTCCATATTCAGACATATCAATTATCATAATCCATCCACCATATTCACTCATAACAAAAGTATTACATAACTGAAGTTGAATACATAACAACCAATATTCCAGAAAGTTGGACCATTGACGAGCATCAAACCTTAGATCATGACTCTAATGCATAAATAAACTCTCGGAACTCAGACGTGATAATGATGAAGATGATATCGAAACTATGGTGTACACACACACACACACACACACACACACACACACACACACACACACACACACACACACACACACACACACACACACACACACACACACACACACACACGGGGGTGGGGACTTTCCCTTCACCACCCATGCACTCTCTTAATAATAGGCATGCTCAAAAATAAACTACATGCATACTTTAAGACTACTAATAATAAACTATCCTGTAAATAAAACTTTCTTTAATCCTAATAATTGCCTTCATGTGTGTGCTCGATTTGCATGTCCAGTCTCCAAAATATATTTTACTTGGTTGCCAAGTTATCATGCTTTTGTCCTTTGCTTGGTCGATACTCCATCTTGCTTTTCTATTTTTAACTCGTAATCAGAAACTGGTTAAGTCATGAGTTCTTGTTTCTCTGGGTGTGAGCCTTTACGCTCCACTTCATCTTGTCCATGCATGTGCATATGTGCCTCCTTGTGCGCCACATTTTCCCGCGCGCTCTTCATACTTAGCCATTTTTTTGTCCAACATTAACCCTGTGCTATTTTCGGTGCTTTGACAATTCATGGGCAAAACCTTTATCTTCTAACACTCTTTATGAGCCTTTTGAGAAGAGAGTTGGTCAAATTTTGGACAAACAATCATGTTTAGGGGAAAATTCTCGGTGTTTAGGCGTTACTTCCCCTCTTACAATGCTTAACAACCCAAGGTCTTATTCATTTTTGCAAGAAACATGGTCAAATTAGGCGAAACAATGAAAATTAGCCTTTTGAGGATATGAGGGAATAGCTACTTTGTTCCCTAAGTTCCCGTTCCACCGAATGGGTTGCATGAGAAGTTGCATCGGGAAATCGATCCTTAACGGAACTAGGAAACAATTCTTATGTTCCCAAGGTTTTCCGATTGACCGCATTGACCGAATAATGAAGCAGGGCATTAAGCATCGACAAGTCGGGTTCATAGGGCACCGATGGAACGTTCCAACATTCCCCACATTCACCAATGGGCCGATCTAGATAACGAGGGGGTAAACATGACTCAAAATTGGTTAAGGCAAGGTTTTCAGAAACATTAGAATGTTCCCATGTTCCAATGATTCGTTAGGTTCATAGGGTAGGGCCATCAGCATGTTGGGCCCACACAAAACTAGCGGGACAATTATGGTGTTCGAAAAATTCATCACCCTTTCACATTTCTTGAGTAGCACATGCAAATCAACAAAGTTGCTTCTGCACGACACAAGAAAAACCGTTCCGGCCTTCCCTTGTTCCTCCGATAACCTAATTCACCGCATACAAAGGAAAATGACTAAAGTGGCTTTTAAAGGCCCGTGAGGAACTTTCCCTTGTTCCTCTTGTTTTTGGAAATCCACTGGGCCGACTGGAGTTGGTTTTTTGGGCATAAATTTTGATCCATAGATCCAAATTGCACAAAATTGGTGGAATGGAATTATCTTGTCGAGGGCTCCATTCTAGTATAAAGAAACACAAAAATGATGTTGTTTTGGGGGTGAAAAAGGCAAACACAGGATGAGGGGGTAAAAATGTAGGTTAACAGTTAATTTGCATAGTTTTAATGGTGAATGGTGCCCATGCTTTTTCCTAAAGGTAGATGACATGGGGAATGGCCATTTTCAGAGTGCCGTGTGTTTTTGTAAAGTTTTATTGCACCTTGTTGGTGGTTGGATGGAAAGTGGTGAATTTCCCTCTCTTTCCCCCTTCTTTCTCTCCTATGTTCTATATATTTGAAAAATGATTTCTTTGTAAGAATTGGACCTTCTCAATTTGCAAAGGAACCATGCTAAAATGTTGTTCCAAGAAGATATGAGTTGCAGGCCTTAGATTTGGACTCTACAAGTGTATTTTGCACCTTCTTTCACCTCAATTGTAATGGTTTTTGCATACTTCAAGCAATAAGTATGGTTTTATGGTTATTTCTCTACCCTAACTTGTTTTTCATTGCATTCTTGCCTCTCTATTATTGTTGTGGTGTGTTGTGCATGTATTTCACCTTTGCAGGTCTCATTTTTGTTGTGTTTTGTGTGAAAAATGGAATGTGAAATGTAGTTTGGGTTTGTGGCACATATGTCTTCCCTCTCCTTCTCCATTTTCTCCTGTTTTTCCCTCATGGAGAGTGTTTATCCCCCTTTTCTTGGGGCTAACACCTCGTCTTTTATATTAGGATTTAATTTCCATGCATCTCTCTAACTTCGGTCCTGTAAATGACTAGTTTAGGCTTAGATAGTTGTGTTTTCAGTTGTAGGAGTAGTGTTAGCACAAGTAGAGGATCCGACCTTCTTTGGAGGTTTGTTTCAAGATTGCAAGGTCGACACTTGGAGACAATCCCATGCTACCAAAAATTATGGATTTTCCGTGATCAAATCCTAAGGTGCTACTTTTGTGTGATAACATAGATCTTTATTTGTGATTGATGGTATGACTATTCAACACCTTTTGGTTGAATTTATTTTAAAAATACTTATTGTTTCATTAAAGGTGTGGTAATAAGGGAGAGGAGCCATTCGTCATGCATTACCTAATAGTTGTGAGGGTAGTTGTGCATTTGGACATTATTCATAAAATATTAAAATACTAAAAATTGAATGAAAAAATCTAATACATGCACATAAAACCTTCAAATATGTATACCCATCAACTTATCAATGATAGATCACTTCACATTATTTAAAAGTAAAATAGAGAAAATAAGATTTCCATCATTTCATATATTAAACAATAATTTTATTACATCATTGGATATGTGTTTGTATTCAATCCAAATATAAAAGTCAAACATACCCATCATATCAGTTATATAAAACTTTTACTAAGTTTAAAACCCCTCTAGACATTATAACAAATGCATTGATGACACAACCAAAGTATTTTCTTGGACAAAAACATAGATAATTGGTCTCAAGTATTGGACCAAATTCCAATACATACTTGACCTTGATTGTTCCATTTTAAAGTTGTATTGTCTTTCAAAACATGTGGCACTTCAAACAATTGTCCAATTTCCCTCCACTTACGATACCATCTACTCATATAAATGAGATGCTTGCAATAAATAGATGCCATATTAAGACTCAAGAGCTTCAAACTACAATGCATTTATTAGATTCCAAAAATTAAAATAATTGAAAGAGAGAATGTATTCAAAACTCGAAATCAAATCTAGCAGTTGGATTGTAATATTTAAATTCTTAATCCACACCAATCAATGTCAACCAATCATAAACAAACACATGAATCAAACATAAAAAACACTTCTATCCATCTCACCAATTCAATTCATTTGATGGTTTGGCCAATATTTTATTTAGTTTTATACTCAAGGAGCACTACTTTACAAATTGCTGCATTGAGCCAAAGTTCATGCTTTATCAAGTGTAGATTACCGCATGCAACTTAAACAATATTTTGCATATTACCAAATTCTACTTATTGTTCATCTTGTACGGTGTAAGCATTCCATACTTAGTGTAAATTCATTATGATTTACTAAAACTATCCCAAAGTTCCATGATTTTTTAAATTTTCCCTTATTGAAGTTATAAGCTTGTAGAATGTTGCTAAGAAAAGTCATATTTTTCTTGCCAAAATTTGAGTTGGTCCAAAACCCAAAAAAAAGTCAATTTTCTATAATCCATGTAGACTAACGAAAATCGAAATGATGGTAATTTTTACATAGTTTTTGCCACAAAGATAATATATGGTTTTTGTACAAATATTTTTAGATTTTTTTATTATAATAATTTGTTTTGAAATAAATATTATATGTTCTAGTGTGTTTTGCGTAATAAAAAAGTTAATCGAATGTTTAAGAAACAAAATATCCCTTCATACTTCGAGACGTTGGTACAGTTCCTTCTTCTTAGCTATGCATTTTCACGTATCATCTTTGAAGTAAGCATTGGTAAAAACTTAAGACATTGACATCGAATAGTTTACATATCCATTATTTTTGGTAAGTTTTTATTGGTATAAAATTTCTTGGGATGGACACATTTTAAAAAAATATTACAATTTTTATTATCACCATGAGAAGAAGACAACTACCAAAAGAAATAAGGCTAGCTATTGCCATAACTAGAGGAGTAAGATTTACGTCAAGTGAAGAAGATGAAGAAGAGGCTAACAATACACCAATTCAAGATGCCAACTACACATTTGTTCAAGATGCCAACAATAGACCACCTCCAAAAGTAAACATCCAAGCAACAAGAGGGAGATCTTCAACTAAAAGAGTCAGAATACCAAGAAATGATTGGAACAAATATGACATGGACAATGCTATGAGAGATGTTGAAGAAAATGGATATTCTACACATTCTGCTGCAAAAAAATGGGGTATACCAACAAGCACTCTTACTTCTTGGTTGATGGGTCTCACCACCACCAAAAGGAAGGGTCCACCAACAATTCTTACTAATGAAGAAGAATTTGAGATAGTGAGTTAGGGTCATGAAATGGCAGACATGGGTCATGGAATAGAAATTATACAACTTAAGGCATATGTGGCACAAATATGTGAAAATATGTGAAAATATGGTTTTCTTGGTAAGTTGTGGGATGGTTTTAAAAAAGACACCCAAAATTAACATTGAGGATAGTTGAAGGCCTTGATAAAGATCGAGCAATGTGTCTTAGGCCATCAATTGTTAATTCTTTCTACATTACTTTGTCCAATGCCTATGAGGCCAACCCATATGGGCCAAACAAAATATGGAATTGTGATGAGATTGGATTACAAGATGGAAGGAATTGCGGTATACAGTGATTGCTAAAAGGGGTAAAGCAGAAGAGTCCCATACATCATTATAAAAATAGGGAATGGATTACCATATTGTGTTGTGTAAATGTTGCCAGAAAAAGCATTCCAGGATTATATATTTTTAAGGGGAAGAAGCAATTACATAATTACATTGCAATATGTGAGCCCAATACTTGCATGGAAGCTCAAGCTCATGCATGGATGACTACAGCTTTATTCATGAAATGGATACATCACTTTGCAACATCTATACTTGGTGGTGTGTCTCCAACAAATAGGCATTTTGCTGATATTTGATGGACATGGTTCACATGTTGCTTTAGGAACAATTCAAGAGGCAAGGAGCTTGGGAATAGATTTGTTAACATTTCTGCACACACCTCTCATAGATTGCAACCATTAGATGTCATTGTCTTTGCTCCATTCAAATATTACTTCAAGGAGGAGAGATGTAAATGGATAATTGAGAAGCATGTGATAGATATCAAAAGGGAAGAATTAGCAGAGTTGGGAAGTAAGGCATTTAGAAAGGCTCTTACCCCTGAAAACATTAAATCAAGTTTCAAAAGGCAGGCATATGGCCTCTTAATCCAAATGCTTTGGATGAAGACATGGGACCAAGTAAAACATTTGACACATCTTTTCAAGATGAGGTAGGTGCAGAAAACATGTTACGACTAGTTGGGGTTGATTTGGAGGTTGGTGAAGATGTTGAGATGGTGCCTAACACACAACTATGCCAAGAATTAGAATCTTGAAAAATGAGATAAACATAAATGAATGTGCTGATAAAAAAATCAACACCTCTAATTGTAAGCAATTAATTAGATGAGCCACTAAATATGCCCACACAAGCTAGCCCTCCTAATTGGATGAAAGAAGTTGCTTTCAATCTTGGTGTAAAATTGAATTTCAACAATGAATGAGTCTCTCTCTCTCTCTCTCTCTCTCTCTCTCTCTCTCTCTCTCTCTCTCTCTCTCTCTCCAACCACCACTTTGCTTCGTGAGTTAGATTTGGTGCACTATTATGTTGATACGAAGTAGAATAAAATGATGGAACAACATAGTTGGAGGCAACATCTATTTTAGGGGAAAATTCAAACCAAAATCAAGAGGAAAACCAAAGACAAAAAACTCTTAGTAAATTCTTAAAACTCCCAATGGAACATGTCAAGGGCTTAACAAGGTCAAATTGTGATGTTGGAATAAGGTTGAGCAGGGAATCTCAACTTATCACTTCTAATAAGTATATGGAGCTTCTCATGGATATAGATAAAAAGAAGAAGGAAATTGATGAATTGAAGCAAAGGAAAAAAATTTAAGATAAAAAGGTAGAACAAATTGTTGAAAGAGAAAGAAAGGAGCAAGAAAAGATTGAAAAATAATATAGAAGGCAAACAAAGGAACATAAAAAATAATGCCGAGGTAGGAAAGAGAGTAGAACAATCCCTCTTTGGTCTTACACACCCTACAACCCGATCCCCGAACTTCATGGCTTTATCTTTCTTGACTTCGGACACCGGCGCCTAGGCGCCCTCGTCCCCCTCTGGGCACCCCTGATCTCTTTCTATCTTACTTGGCTCTTTTGGGCCTCTTTTATCTCTTGGGAATCTTGTTTTCTTATGGGTCGGCCTTCCAGTTTTCAATTACGAAATTCAACCAAGGGAATCATATAAATACAATGCTATGTGACCAAAATAAAGGACCAAACTCTAAGCATATATTATCATCACCTAAGCTTACATCCAAAGGCATCTAAGGGCATCAAAGGCATCCATCTAGCACTCTTAAAAGGGACAAGTGATCGCATTTTTTCCATACACTTCATACAAAGGGGAAGTTCATTTTTCCATCCACACATCTATTTACATTGGTACATCTAGTTGTCGCCCGCTATCAAGTGCACTTGCACAAGTGCTTAAAGAGAGCACGATCATTTCATACACACACATGAACTACATGGAGTCTAAGATGTAGTGTAACACTCGGTCTTAACTTCACTCAGTCGGGTGACCGCCAGGGTCAGTTCGACTCCCCATATTGGGTCTTTTATTTTTGGGATTTGATGTAGTTTGAGGGTTTTGCAAGTCTTCATCTCTTTCGCAAGGTACATGCGAATTCGAAGATCATCCAGGGGACACTGATGGCGACCAACAATGACAATCAAGCGACCATCTTGTGACACAAAAAAACCAATTTCGAGCTCTTGCACGATCCACAAATGCCTAGTAGAGGTCCTTAGCACCTAGGCACCCTGGTCCAACCTAATATGACAATTCCTAAATTTTTCAAAGGCAATTGTGAAAATATTCCCTTTCTCTTCATCAGTCTTCGATTCCAACATACTTTGGGATCAAGTGCGAAATTAACTAAGTCTTTTACTCTCCCTCTTGCACTTAGGGTTTCATATTTATCTAGTTTTTGCTTGCATCAAATACGTACTTTAGCATTTGTTTATTATATGTGACTCTGCAATATCCAAGGGTTTTACAAAAGTAGATTTTTGTTAAATCCTATATATGCATCCTCGTAACATTATGGAGAAGAGACTTCGACATATTTTGTAGTTGTAGGTTCCCGAGAGATATGTATGTAAAATTTGGAAGCATGCATAGTGCATATGAAATGTTCACCCCACTACTAGCGTTATCCCCCAAACCACCATCTCCTCCATGCATAAGAAGGTAACATAGGTGAGTCAATTAGATTAGGCACTTAGTGAAACAATGTCAATACTCGTGAGCACCCTCCTATCACCTAGCTCCCTTTGGGAAAAGCTCTTCTCCTTGACATTCATGCCCCAAATCACTTATTAGATTCAAACAATTTTTTTGTCCTCATCCTCTTTGCAAACCAACTTTAATCTTTTGGGTTTGTTTTGTGGTCCCAACATTTTCCCCATAGATAAAACCTTCAATACATGTGTCATAATCGAATTATAATGAAAGCGGTTTTTGGGTTGTTTTATCCTACATGACACCGAGTTTTTATGAAATTTGACGTGAATTTTAGGCTTCGAAATTATTTTCGTGCGTGCAAGACAAGGTTCAAGAGTGAGACTTATTCTCGATCCATTTGGGAGAGGCTCTTTTCCCCACTATATATTATATCGGCCAAATATAAGGTTGAGACTAGGGTTAGAGTTTGGAGAGTAGTCAACTTATATAACAAGTTTGTTTTAATGCTATTGATGGTGGAAGTCAATCAATGATTCATATTCTTCTTTATAAATAGCATATGGATATGTGTGCACCATCCAGTGCATTATCCATTGATTATATTACAATAAAAATTACAAAGTGCATCTTAATTGCATACAATAGTCTCGGTTAATTAAATACACTAAAAAAATATTTTCCAAGATAGAAAAACTCCTCAAATAATAGTCTTAATATAATAAAAAAATCCGTTCAACGAGAGCAAAAAATGTTATGGATATACCAACAAATATTGAGGATCCTCTTCATAGAAAAAATGCCTTTGGCATAAAATTGTTCGTTAAAATTTTCAATTAATTTTTTTAGATTTTAAGTAAAGCTACTACAATCGTCATTGCATTTCCTTATAAGTTGGGCGCTACTTGAACCTATGTATAGCTTATGCATGTGATTGATAGACCTCTATTCCTTTTGCTTATAGTCTAAGCCTAACACGTATGCTTTCAACTAAAACTTGTTTCAAAAATCTTGAAACCGTGAAAGAGGACTATGCACCGCTTCCGGATCCCTGCCATGGGAAAGGAAATAAAAGGGCTACCAAGCAAATAGGGGAAAGCGATTTAGAATAGGATTTCCATCTATTGATTAAGAATTCAAAACCCTTTTATGAGGGTTTAGACATGAGAATGTGGAATGTGGCTTCAAAGGTGGGAGAATTTTAGGGTAGAGATACAAAGAAGCTCTTCAAGTCTTTGATGTTGGATCCCAAATAGTTTTGGAGCATAAGAATGTCTTTGAGACATCCCAATCCCTTAGTTGTGGCAACATGTTGTCCAATGTTACTCGTTGTTACACTTTTCAAGAGGACCATAGGGACCTTGAATGCTTGTTTCATGCCATTGTGTTGGAAAGTCATGATCATTGGCGTGTTATCATTGAAGGCCTAAGGAGCAGTCAGGCTTTTCTTGCCAAAATATTGAACATGAAATTGTCGAGGAGGTTGTCCTTACCCTCATCTTTGTTCATATTTTGCATATAGAGGAGGAAGCATGTGGCATAGCAAGTGATCATAAGGAGCATGTGGCAACCGATGGTGATGCATCCCCGAGGATTTCATTATCATAGACTAATTGTTTCCTTTGAAGACTATTAGTATATATTCATTCATAAGAATATAAATTTTTTTCAATTTGTGTAATATGTCGTTCTTGTAGCGATTGAAGACTCTTTGGTTGTTTTTGTTGGAAGGATGTAGTCTTTTTTATGTGTACCAACTTAATCTGTTTCATTTATATTCATACTTCTATATGTAATATATGATGGTTCATGAGTAGTAAGCTTCTCTACTAATTGCTCATGGCATTTTGAGTAAGTTCCCTATCACCAAGTACACACTACTAGGAGTTATGACCTAGCTCGCTCTTGAAGGTTTTATTGTCATACAAGGTTAAGTTGTGGTCTAGAATCTCATGAAGTATACATTGCATATTCTCAAATATATGCTTTCTTTATGTTGTGGTTACCATTCGGACTCAATTTTGTTGGTTAGATAGACCTCGGGTTCTTCGGATTCTAAAGTTGTTGATGGAAGTTGCATGTGAAGGTCTTCTTAAATTTTCAATCTGCATTGCGAGCCTTGATAGACACGGTGCTTTGGTGTCTCATGGATGATGATATCCTCCCTGCCTTCTTGTGAAAGTTGCCCTATGGGCCATATAATCTCTTGTCGAATACTCAATTGCATTATATATATATAACCTCTTGAACTTTATAATTAGGGTCTTTCTCTAATTATCTCTAACCAAAAAGATTAAGTATGTTTAAAAATCCTAAGAAAGTGGACTTTGATTTCACCCAAAATTTACATGAGGAAAAACTTTACCAAATAATTACTTCACCCATTTGAAGACCCTTTCCATTGTAAAAATGCACAAAATAATCCCAATTTAGGTAATTAAATCACTTGAAATAAAAATAAAGCCCCGAATTTGCATGAAATAGAATATCCTCGAAATGATGGAAAAGCGTAATATGCAATTGAAACATGAAGCAAGAAATTACAAGTCAAAATATAATATGATGGCCATCTAACGAAAATTGCAAAAATTGAAATATCATATAAGGATAGCCATAAAATAAAAATTGTGAAAATCAAAATAATATATGCATGTAAGATGATTGTGAAATAAAAATGCAAAAGTTTAAATATAATATTACATAAAGATGATTTGTGTAATCTTAGATTTTGATAGTGGGGCTTTTGTTGGTTTCTTTCTCCTTTCTTTATAATTGGTGTTTATTTATGCTCTATGATTTGTGTAAACAAGGAGAACAAATTGTTAATTGTAGCATGAATGTAAAGGAGTTACAACTTATAAGCTATGTTGCAAACTTTCGCAAATCATGTGCAAGCTCCTCATAGGAATTAGCAATAATACAAGATTGTTGTCCCTCTTATAAATTTGCAAGAACATTGTCATAAGCCATATTGGATCAACTAGAGAAAACATGACCTCTTTAAAAATCCCATAACCAAACCTTACGAGAGAAGCTAATGGTTGCCCTGGATCAAGCCTTGGGTGTAAATATTGTTTTTATAGGTTTGCAAAGACGATTTTATTTTAGACCAAAATAGTTTTATTTAATGCTAATGATTGTTATGGATCAAATTATTATATAGAAATGTTTGTGTGCTAATGCAAATAACATACAAAATCAAGAATACTTAAAACTAGTAAAAGAGTTATTTAAAAATTGAAATATGAAAGATATTTTTATAGTTTAAATTGATAGAAAATAACCATGCCAAGATTAGCAAAATAGTGAACATAAAAAATGAGGGCAATGGAATACCTCTATCTAAATAGGCATGAGATACAAATAAATAAGAATGAATTCATGCATTATCACACATATAATAAGATTAAACAATTTTAAGTCAAGTGGATTTCAATTTTATAATTTTTCTTTTAAACATTTAACCTTAAAACATGAATTCATACATATCACATATATTATATGATTAAGCAAAATAACATAAAATAATGAACATAAAAATGAGGGTAATGCAATACCTCTATCTATATAGCCAAATAAACAAATAAATAAGATTGAATTTGTGCATGATCACACATATAATATGACTAAACAATTTTAAGTCAAGTGGATTTCAATTTTATAATTTTTCTTTTTAACATTTAACCTTAAAACATGAATTCATACATACATTTAAACAATTTTAAGTTTTTATGTTGATTTCAATTTTATAATTATCCTATTAAACATGTATTCCTAATACTTCAATTTTATTATCATCATATTAAACATGTATTCCTAATACATTCAATTTTATTATCATCCTATTAAACATGTATTCCTAAAACATAAAACATAAAACATCCTTACAAAACAAGGTGTACGGAGAAGAAATCTTGCCAACAATGGCAGATAATAAAAAACGAAAATGCACCCCAAAAAAATCAACAAAAACAAAACAAAATCTCATTATTTTAAATAAATATTAAAATCATGGTCTTCTAAAAAAATTAGAAAACATCTATTTCATTTATGCGTAAATATATTTTTTCGGTTTGAAAATAACATCCCCAAAATTAATTGCTCTTCCATTATCATCTTACTAAGGGCTGGCCTAATCTCAAGCAGCAATGTGCAAAGAAAAGAATGGGACAACGAAAATAATGCATTTAATTTATTTATTTCTGCTGGGTCAGGCATGGTTGAGGTTCCCATCTTCTTCCTTATATTGAGCCACGTGCAAGAAAAACAATATGGAACAATGTGAATAATGCATTTAATTTATTATTTCTGCTGGGTTAAGCGTGGATGAGATTCCCATTTCTTCATTTTACTTTAAAAACATGCATTATCATCCAAGTATGTGATTATAATGTTGAGAACTGGACTTTCAAATGTTTCCGTGCAATTTGGGAATCGTGCATGGAAAACGTAGTATAATGCAAACACATGAAGTCGTATTGCATGCTTCCATGCATACACAATCAAATGAAAAATCATTATTTGGAAGGGTATTTTCATGGGCTATTATCGTTCAACAAAAGTTTCAAAAAATAGATGATCTATCAGTTTGACAATTTTTCTCCACAACATTTGCCAAGGTTTCATATAAAATGCACTTATGTTTTATAATTGGAATGCATACTTTCGCATCTCTTAAAAGAATCCAATGTCACCTAGATTCTTCAAGAACATGAAAAACATCTTCTGTGATCATGGAAAATAGAAGTAATTGATTCAAGCATCAATATTTCATCCTCTTGAAAATTCGCCATTCAAAGATCAAATAATTTAATGTCATAAAATATTTGATATCGTGTATTTAAAATCAAAGCAATGTTGTCTCTCAATTCCCTGCCAGTTAACCATATGGTTGTCATGCACAATGAATAAATTTCAGTAGATGTTGCAAGATATTATATAAGTCGGGTTACCAACATGGATTAATTCTATGCTCTCGAGTAAAATTAATAAAATTTAAGTTTGTTTAGGATCAAAGACCACATAACATCTACATTCTGTTAGTGTAAATTAGTCAGTTCATATGATTGGGAACCTCATAGAGCTATCCATCACCTAAACACCAACCAGACCACTTTTGTACAATCAAAGGCAAGAATTTTAATTTAATTTAATTTAAAAATTAATGTCTGAAAGTAACCAAAAAGGTTAAAGGGACTACAAGAGGAGCAAAGAGAACAAGACAATGCATGAAGGAAAAAAACAAATACAAAACAAAATACGAGAAGCAACAGGAAAGACACGGGAAGCAACAGGTCCTTATGAAACGAATGTCCTTGTGCAATTGCACATTGACTTGTATAATTAGCTTAAAATAATTTAAATACACACCAACGAACTTGATCCGGCGATTTGAACATACAAAGGCTTGAGCAGCCAAAAGAAACTTTGAGATCACGAAGGACAGAGGAAGTATATGATTTCTCAATTGGCACGCAAAAGTTTGGCCACAGCTCGTTTTCGTAAATATATACTACAAAAAGATCCAATCTAGACCTGTGAGAAATAATACAGATGGTGATCATCCAAAAGTACAGATTAGAAATAGACCCTGCAAATTGATAAGGATTTATCATGATTATGATAAAAGGGAGATCTGTGTATAGGGTTTAGATGCCGATCATAACCTGTTCTATCCAATGGTTGAACCAGCAAATGATGTAGATATTCCATTAGCTTGCATTTCTTTCAGAGTTGTAGCCAGCCAGTCCAGTCCTTCATATAAACCCTCTCCTTTTGTGGCGCAAGTACCTTGAATTTGCCACCTCCTATTGCGTAAATTGAAAAGTCCAAAAGCTTCACATACTTCCACTGGAGTCATGGCCCCTTCTGTTTAAGCCCGTCAAAAATTTGTTCCAATGGTTACAACCAACCTCTTTTGAATGAAAACAATATCAAAGTTCGAATGAAAATGTAAAGAAAGCAAATAATAAGCACTAACCATATCCTGTTTGTTTGCAAATACTAAGATAGCAGCATTCCTCATGAAGGGGTCATTGATAATGGCCTGGGAAAACAATAGACAGTAAGTTCTAACAGAACCTCGTGATTAATAATAATAATAATAACAGGTCTCAGAAAACTTTAATAATTGCTGAAATAAATTGCGTTTACATGAAAAATAAAATTTTTACAGCCAAACAAACCTGAAATTCGGCCTTTGCCCTCTCAATCCTTTCCCTGTCTACAGAATCAACAACATAAATCTGCAAAAATGCCCAAACCCATACAAGCTTTACAAAAGCTGCTTATTACATACTATGTTTTAGGCGGATAAATCACATCAGCACCAAATATTGTTGAACAAAACCTATGACAAATTCTCTTCTTAAAAATCTATAGAACGTGTTATGTTGATTTTACAGTATTGAAATTCTTGACCATGTTTTTATTCCATTGCGAGTTTAGATGACACACGAATAAATATGTCCAGAGGTAGCACAAGCAAATATGAATTCATTCTTTATAAATTTATTGTGAACATCAAATACAAAGATGCCAACCTAACTTAATATCATATACATAGATGTCTCTAAGAGAAATACGATGAAAAACAGGATAACTCTGTAATGTGCCCTTTTCAGAATTAATTAATTCTGGATATTCGAAAGCCTATTATTATCATTTTCTGTAGGCTAAGAGGCAATCAAAGAGGAAAATTTAATTTAAGTGGTCCAAGGGTACCTTTTATATTTTAATTTGAAAAAGGACACTTAAATTATAGTATTAATCCAAAAAAACAAAAATAGAATAAAATAATAATAGAATGATGAACTTTAAAGAACGAATAATAATTAAATAAAACATTTTATTGTGGGACACTAAAGATAAAATAATAATTAAATAAAACTTCTATTATGAGGTGCCAAAGATAAAATGGGTTGCATGAGCATCAAGATACTAGTTTTAGGATGGAGAGAGGATAAAGCAATTTTATATTATTTATTTCTATTTTTAGGATGGATTGTCAACATGGGAGAGAGGATAAAACAATTTTATATTGTTTTTCCTATTTTAAGGAGGAGTGCCAACTTTGGAGAAGGCCTTGGAAGTTATAAAGGCAGATTTGGGGTTTATTATTACAAACATGTTGGAAAGCTATCAACTACTTATTTGTCTCCAAATAACTTCTGCTTTTGCATCAGCAATAGAGGACGAAATCCCTCATTTGCATACAGATCTGAGGATGGAATTCCTCATATCTAAGCTTGGCAATTCCATTCAAGGGTTGCAGTGGTCATTCAGGGTACAAGTGTTCATCTAGTTTAGCTAGGGCATCATATTCAAGGCTTTTAGTATCTTGGGGCAAGTTTCAATCAAATCAATTTGCATGCTCTTATCTTTCATCAATTTTTCCATTTAGATCAGCAATGGTAATAAAGTAACTATATTTAGACACTTTGGTGTTTTTATTGTATTGTTTGGAAATCAATAAATAAAAATTTGTTTTTGGCACATTGGGTTTTTTGTTTTTATTTACAAATCAGATTGTCATTGTCATAAAAGTTATTTTTTACATTGTTGCCCTAGCGTTTGACAAAAATATTTAGGTTTATTTAAAGTGTTTTCAAGGATATTACAGTGGTATCAAAGCTAATTTTCCCCCTAGTTTGGGGATTTACAAAAAAATTGCAGCCTTGAACTTCATGCAGGGAAGTGACAGAGAAATCAGATACTAGCAAAGGGAGAAAAAGAAAGGTACAAAATAGCCAGAAGTCATGGGTAACAAGGATCTGGATGAGGCACACTTTGACAAGCTTGTTCAAGGACAGGACAAGTTAGTTGATATGATGGGTCAGTTAATCCAAGTTATGCAAGGCACAAATGTGCAAAGGGCTCCAAACAATGAGGGAAGCTCTTCAGGAGTGAACCATAACCAACCCTATCAGAGGACAGCCATTGGTTCTATTGTTAGGCCCTTTTAGCCTAACTTCCTAAATAGAGAGGAAGCAATTCGGAAGATAGAAATTCAGCCTACCATAGCACTTTCCCGATGAGATTAGAGATGTCATATCCCTCACTAATTTTATTAATCGAAGGAAAGCATGGGTGGATCAAGAGTTGAACCCAGGGCACAAACAAATGAGAGACCCCGCAACGGGCTTTAGGAAGTTGTCACTCCCTACTTTTGATGAATCTAATAAGAGTTCTCCCTTAGTAACGATGAGAAAGGAATAAATCATGGGGCATGAACTGAAATAAGAAAAATCAGCTTTGCAAGAAGGTTTTGGTTTGGAGTTCCAAGAAGATGATGTTGAAGAGCATGAACATGAAAAAAGGGCTTTACCAGTTGTTAATATTGATTTTCAGTTTGCTGGAATTTTCATAACAGCAACCTATGATAAGCAAACTGACTATGTTCATGACTTTAGTAAGAATCATAAAGATGTTTTATTGGCTTCTAATGTTTGCATGTGTCAACAAGATTCACTTGTTGAATGTGAAGAGTTCAAGGTGAAGAAGAATGTTGATCTTAACCCAAAAGTTCCGAGTCACAAGGTTGGGGATGCTGAAGATATCTCAGCCAAGCTTCATTCGGCAAAGGAACAGGGACAAGTTGAGGACAGCCAAAGGTATGAAAGTGTTGTGAATTTGTTGCTTCCTACTAAGTCATTTCAAATGTGTGGTCATCATGGACATCATACTAGAAATGGTGATAGAGTGAACAACACTTTGAGTAGCAAAGGGCACATAGATTTGTTCATACCTATGTTTCACGGGGATGAGTCCCTTGCCTTTTTAGGCCCGTCCCTGTACTGGGAACGTTTTGAAAACTCGAGGACGAGTAGGAAACATCCCCTACCCGTTCCCAATCCATTAAAAAATCAGGGATGTCCCCAAGACGTTAAAATTGAAAAGGGAGACAGCAGAAGACGCCCAGACATCCAAGGGACTTCTACAAGTCCCCCGATTGTACTGGGGACATCTTGTCATCCCCTCCTAGCAAAGGTAAAGTTAATTTAAGAAAAAAGGAATGTGGGGGCCCACAAGGACCCCCACACTCATTCCTAACTAACCTAAACCTAAAACAACCTCTCTTACAACTAAAACAAAAAAAAAGCTCATTTTTGTCATTTCCCATCTTGTGAAGGAGAAGACAAAGAAAGAAAACAAGAGAGAAGAAAAAAGAACAACAAGTGAGAAGAAGGCAAGAGAGCAATATTCTACACCATTTGAGGTATGTTTCACATCCTTTGTTCATTTTGCAAATTTACACAAATTATTTTTCATTTGTTTTTGTTTTTTTTTTCAAAGTTTCAAACTTCAAAGACTTAGGGAGGTTTTTTTTTTTGTGGTTTTCACTTTGGTTTTTCACTTGTAGTTATAGTTGGGTTTGCATTTTCAATAAAAAACAATGAGCAATAAGGGTAGTGAGGGTGAAGAGATTCAAATGCAACATAGAGGTAGAAATAGGGTTTATTCAAGGAGTGAGAGTGTTGTAGCAACTATGGGTTCAAATAATCCATTTGAATGCCCTTCTCAACTCAAAATCTATGCAAAGGGCCCATTTAATCCTAAAAAGCCTCTTTCACAATTTACAACAGCCATTGACAAACAAAAAAAAAACATAGGGGGGAGTAGAGTGTGGTTGTGTCATATTTGCAACAAAGATTTTAGGGGCTGCTACACACAGGGTTTATTGTCATCTTTTGGGCACAACTGGACAGGAGGTAAAAGGTTGTGAAAAAATAACATTAGCTGAGAAGGCCGAAGTGACTAGGTTGCACATGGAGGGTGAGGCAAGAAAAAAGGGATGCCATTGGAGACTATGCATGGTACACAATTGCCTACCCAATCCGTGGATGTTGAAAGTCAAAGGGGAGAGGATTCTACCAAGGGAAAGAGAAAGGCTACTACTGTTGCGGGGATGTTCAATGTGCAATCATGGGAAGTAGCTGACTCTTCTATTGCCAAATTCTTCTTTGCCAATGCAATACCATTTCATGTGTCACGTTCCCCTTACTTCAAACAAATGTTCAAAGATGTAATTGTTGTTGGTTCCTCGTATGTCCCTCCTAGAGAACATAAACTACGGACCAACCTCCTTGATAAAGAATATTCTAAGGTGAGTGTGGTGATGGAGGAGATGAGGCAAACTTGGATACGGGTGGGCTGCTCTATCATCATGGATGGGTGGACCGATATTAAACATCGGCCACTCATCAATATCATTGTCACATGTCTGTTGGCCCTTATTTTCTTAGAGTTATTGATTGTACAGGGAAAAGGAAGGATGTACCTTCCAATTTCAAATTTTGAAGGATATGCCATAGAGGAGATTGGGCCCTCTAATGTTGTACAAGTGGTGACTGATTCAGCCCGCGTATGTAAGTTAGTTGGCTTGATGGTTGAGGGTGCTTACAAACACATTTTCTGGATTTCATGTTGTGTTCAGGGGTTGAACAATGCATTGAAAGACATTGGAAAGATAGATTGGGTGAAGACAGTGGTGGCAGAGGCTAGACACATAAATGTTCATTTGCAACCATCACACCTCACTTGCTCTATTCAAGACTTTTCGAGGAAGGAATTCCTCAAGCCCGTGGACACTAGATATGCTAGCTATTTCATTTTGTTAGAGAGGATACTTGAGGTGCAGGAGGCTCTACAATTAATGATGGTTAATCAAGAGTGGGGTAGATGGCCAGAGGCAAACACTTCTGAAGGAAAAAGTGTGAAACAAAAGATCCTAGACGATGATTGGTGGTCCACAGTGAGGTAAGCAATTGTTGATTTTATATATTTAAAAATTATTTTTATATTTTTATCCATGTTTATGACTTGTAAATTATTTTAGTTTTTCATTCTTAATATTTTTGAATTTTTTTGTAACTTGTTTGTAGATATGTTTGCTCCATCATCTCACCTGTAGTGGGGGTCATAAGATATGCTGATACAAACTCTCCTAGTCTTGGAGAGATTTATGAAACATTTGACAACATGTTTGGGCAAGATGAAACAAGCCATTTGTAGCAAGGATCCTACTTTGGGATTTTATGAGGAGCATATTAGACCCATTGTGACACGGTGGTGGAACACAATGAACACCTTGCTTCATATGGCAGCCTATGCTCTAAATCCCAAATGGTATGCGATGACGGCACTGGAAGAATGTCTTCATCTGATGATGAAGAGGTGAAAGAAGGGCTCATGAAAGCCTTTGAAAGATGTACATTGATGAGGAGTCCACTTTACTATGGACACAATGGCTATCCTTTGTCAATCTCTGTGGTCCAACATTTAGCAAACTAGAGGTGAGGACAGATAGAGCTACATTAGCTCAAGTAGACCCTATTGGATGGTGGACATGGCATGGCAAGGATGCACCAAACTTGAGGATTCTTGCCACTCACCTCCTTTCACAGGTTGTTAGTTCCTCTATTGCAAAGAGGAATTGGTCCACATATAAGCTCATCCACACAGTTAAGAGGAACCAACTTATCTCTCGACAAACAGAGAAGTTAGTAGCCGTGCATAGTGCCTTATGACTTCAGAATCGACACACCCCTGAGTATCATCAAACTCCAACTCCACGTTGGGATGTTGATCCCAAAGATGCCACACAGGTTGATGAGGAGGAACAATGGGATTGGTTGGGGTTCCATTGGATGAGGCAATCCCTCATAGTTCCAATGACTCAAACTCAGGGTCTGATTTTGATGCCATTTTAGCGGATTTTGATTAGGGGCAGCAATATATTTTCATTTTGATTTTCTATGTTTCAGACATTTTGTAGTTGTCTAGTTGAAACTTGCAGCCCTTGGGCATTTCATTGTAATTATTATTGTAATTGAAACTTGAATCTTATGTGAAATCTCAATTCAGCTCCAATTTTATGTATTAAGGTTCTATAATGTGTGTGATGAATGCTTTATCAATGTTATCATATGAATATTTGAAATTTTATATTTAAAAAAAAAAATAGTCCTCCCCCGCCGCCCCCTAAAAATGGCCTCAAAAAAATCCGTCCGAAACACGTCGCCCGTCACTTGTCGTCCCCGTCCCGAAAACTTGGTGGAACATGGGTTCATACAAGTTCCAAATTGTGTGAACGTAAGAGTTTGGGATTCGGGTATTTGCAAAAGAGACTTGCAACTTGCAATTGATTGAGGGCAAACAATTTTGGGAAGGGCGGACTGAAATGTCCCCTTTTAGAATTAGTTAATTTTGGATACGCGAAACCTTCTTATTATTTCATGTAGGCTAAGAGGAAATTAAAGAGGGAAATAAAATTAATTCAAGTGGTCCAAGGGTACTTTTAAAATTTAATTGGAAAAGGACACTTATATTATATTATTAATCCAAGAAAGCATAAATAGAATAAAATAATAATAGAATGGTGAACTTCTATTATGGGGTGCTAAAGAAAGAATAATAATTAAATAAAACACTATTATGGGGCGCAAAAATAGAATGGGTTGCATGAGCATCATGATCCTATTTTTTAGGATGGGGGGAGGATAAAGAAATTTTATATTGTTTATTCCTATTTTTAGGATGAAGCACCAACATGGGAGAGAGGATAAAACAATTTTATATTCTTTTTCCTATTTTTAGGAGGGGTGCCAACATTGGTATTTTTATTGTAGCTGATTGGAAATCAATAATTAAAAAATATGTTTTTGGCGCATTTGGTTTCTTTGTTATTTATTTAAAACTCATAATATCGTTGTCATAAAAGTTATTTGCTACCTGTTGCACTAGGGTTTGACAAAAATATCTAGGTTTATCTAAAGTGTTTTCAGGGATATTACAAACTCTCTCAATTCCCTACAATCTAACTTGTCCTCAACAAAACGCTAATAATAAAACCCATCCCTAACCGGATGCAAAACCCAAATCAAAATCATATTTGACAATCTAAGCATTAATCTTCATTTCAACTTAATTTGCACACGAGAGAATTTGAGCATATCTTGAGCTCTTGTTTTCCCTCCCAAGTCGAAGGAAAGGTTTTCCATTAAACGTTAAAAAAGTGCCCACCAAATATAACTCCGATAACAATCAATCTACCGAGACAGATCCCTTTCCTACAAAATCTTACAAATCTTATGGTTCTTGGTTGTTACATTAAATAATAGCTAGAACACAAATATATACCATTTGGAGGTTTTACGAATAGAATGCGGGAATGCCCATGTCAAGGTGTCAAGAACGATTTATGTTTTATAGACTATGAATTAATATGTACTGTTTAATATGACCTAATATAGTATGTACTACCAAAAATTACATTTTCAAAAATTTGTAGACGAACTACCTAAAGCTCGAGGAGCCATTCAACTATAAGAGTTTCTAAGCATGACAAAGCCGAGAGAAAAAAAAAAAGTTTGGGGCCTTTGAATATAAGATTCAATGCAAAATAATAGATACCTTCATGAAAGCACATCGGGGTTGTTTTATACCATTTCACTAAAAGTTAAATTGAATGCATGCCCCTATCATTGAAAATGTCTTATGCAACAGCAAAGACAAGGTTTTGTGGGAAATCCATAGTAACCGGGGGACACATCTTTGGAAGCCTATCTTTGGAGATGTAGATGTGTCGAAACTTCCACAAAGGCTTGGAGGCTTCATTTGATGTATCTCGAGTCTCCTCCCAAAGTCTTCTATAAAAATAATGTCTCAATCCTAAAGTCTCCTAAAAACCTCCTTCCTTGAAACCTTGTGTGAAGGGCATAAAAAGAGTGACCCAATTGATTAATGGCACATCCATAGCATTGAAGCACTTGAATTTCAATCATTTGCAATGAGGTTACTTTCACAAGTAGGTAGGTGTTCCTCATGTGAGAGGAATTGGAGTACTTATAGCTTCATTCATTCATCAAGAGAAATAGACTTGGATCAAAGAAGGCAGAGAACCCGTAATATCCCTGAAAATCATTTCTAACAGATCTGGATATTTTGTTAAAACCTAGGAAAACAGAATTAAAATTTTAATGTTTATAACAGCAGTGATAATCTGATTTTTATATAAAAAATGAACCATAGTGCGTAAAAATTGGTCTTTTATTTATTGAATACTAACCAGGTATAATAAAAATACCAGTATCTTAAAACAATTGTTTGGAGTTAAACTGATGGAACACTTGCACCCTAAATTGTCACTGCAACCCCTAAATGGAATTGTCAAGCTTAGATGTGAAGGTTTGTCCTCAGACTGTATGCAAATGAGGGATTTCATCCTCTATTGTTATTGCAGAAGCTGAAGCTACTTGCAGACAAAGAAAATAATTGATGAATTTCCAAGATGTATCAATAACAAACCCCAAATCTGCTTTTATAACTTCCAATCCCTCTCTAAAGTGGGCACCCCCTTCTAAAAATACATGCATGCTCTAAAAACAATTAAAAATAATATAATTCCTCCCCCATGTTGGCAGCCCATCCTAAAAATAGGATTAAACAAATTTAAAAACATTTTATCCACCTCCCATCCTAAAATTAGGACTTTGGTACTCATGCAGCCTTCTCTAACTTTGGCACCCCCTTTATTTATTTATTTATTAATTCTAACTCTAGTGTCCAATAATAGAAGTCAACCTTCTATTATTATTTTATTTTATGAATGCTTTTTAGATTAAAATATAATTTAAGTGTCATTTTTCCAAATAAAAAATAAAAATATCCTTGGAACACTTAAATTAATTAATTTTCTTCTTTTAATTTCCCGGATGTGTCAATAATTGATGAATTTCCAAGATGTGTCAATAACAAACCCCAAATCTGCTTTTATAACTTTCAATCCCTCTCTAAAGTGGACGCCTTCTTCTGGAAATACATGCATGCTCCAAAAACAATTAAAAATAATATAATTCCTCCCCCATGTTGGCAGCCCATCCTAAAAATAGGATTAAACAAATTTAAAAACACTTTATCCACCTCCCATCCTAAAATTAGGACTTTGGTACTCATGCAGCCTTCTCTAACTTTGGCACCCCCTTTATTTATTTATTTATTAATTCTAACTCTGGCGCCCAATAATAGAAGTCAACCTTCTATTATTATTTTATTCTATTAATGCTTTTTGGATTAAAATATAATTTAAGTGTCCTTTTTCCAATTAAAATATAAAATTATCCTTGGAACACTTAAATTAATTTATTTTCCTCTTTTAATTTTCTATAATTATTTAATTAATTCTGAAAAGGGGACATTACATAACCTAGTCTATATTCATAGCCTGCTTCAGTGTTTGTCTTGTAAAGGCCCCGGGTACCTGGGTGGTGCTTCAGCAAGACGGGACCAACTTCCATCCGATGTGGATGAGTTGGGTCAGAAATGTGATGGTTGAAATGGATGGCCTCAATAATTTACCCACAGTTTGATTGCCTACAGAGAAGTTGAGGCTCAAGTTTGATGACTAGTTGGACAATATCCTAGCAAAGGACTTGGAGATGGGGGAGAGAGTCCCTGAAGAAGTTGATCCTATAGATGATTGAATTCAGATTTGTTCATATTTTTTTAATATGTTTCACATTTTTTGCATGCCAATTTGTTGGCACATATCAATATGTACTCTCGACACTCATGTTTTATGAGCTTAAAAGACTAGAGCTTATGAGTTGCAATGATTATAATTTCTAAGTTCTTCAGAAATTCATGTAGTGTGCTAATACTTTTTAATGCATTTTGTATATTTTTGAATTTTATTTCAATTCAATGTTATTTTGAATTCAGATTTGTTCATACTTTTTAATATGTTTGACATTTTTTTGCATGCCAATTTGTTGGCACATATATCAATATGTACTCTCAACACTCATGTTTTATGAGCTTAAAAGACTAAAGTTTATGAGTTGCAATGATTATAATTTCTACTTTCTTCAGAATCTCATGTAGTGTGCTAAAACTTTTTAATGCATTTTGTATATTTCTGAATTTTATTTCAGTGTTCAATGTTTATGAAATAAAAATCTGATGTATTTTAATTTTTCTGTTTTCAGAAATTTAAATATATAAATATTATTATTTTATTTCTTTTGCCATCTCTGCGTATCCCCATACCCAATATCTGAAAATTAGTATCCCGTCCACATGACCTGTCCCTGTTTCCTGTTGATTACTGGGCAGTTCAAAAAGTGTTTAATTTTAAATTGAAAACTTTTTACTAAAATCAGAAATACAAAATAACAAAAATGCCAGATAATGGAGGTCATTTTGCAATTATATAGACTAATAATAAATTAAAATGCCAAAATAATAGAAAGCACACTAGAAATCAGATAACCAAAAACCCGTGGAACTTTTCCCCGGGAGACTTCAATAAAATTGATCTTGATGAAGGCCACAAAAACATAGTGAGCTTTGTTAGAAGGAATTAAGTTGGCCATCAACTTCAAAACAAGAAACCTTCAGCTGGAAGGATATTCGCTCATCATAATCAGAACAATGAAGTCAAATAGAGGTCTGAATTGAAACCTCAACGCTGTAGTTTAAGAGGCTGACAATCTTGGCAACCTTGGTTTTGATCTTCGTACCAAGAAAAAAAGATTATATGGCAAGTTCCGATGTCTTCAGTTTTGCAGGCCTTGGGGATGTAATCAAGAAAGTTTATCCTACCAATTGTTAAAAGGGCTCAATGCATGATGATATTATTCCTCCCGGAAAAACAATCTTATTACCTCTACAAACCAAACGAGAGCCTTGAGATTTGGCAATTTGGCGATGGAATTTCCTTTCTCGTGGTTGTTTGTAATATATAGCATTATCATTTGATCATCTTCAGTGTTTACCGGATTTGGGTTCACCTCCCCCTGTTAGCTAGGCTCTTTAATGTTTTGCTTTTAGTTTAGTTTTAGCAAGTAGCCCCCTTTTAAGGCTTCTTTTTGCTCTCACATGCTATCTCTATTGGACGTCTGTTTGAATCCCACTGACCTATTCTGTTAATCTGTGAACATTAATATGATTTCTTTGATCTTTCGTTTTGCAATACTTGATTTCAAATTTTAAAGAACTCCTCATTCATAGCAGCTATCGAAGAAGATGGTAGGAAGGCTAACAATTTCAAAAAATGAAGCTATTCTGAGAAGTGAGAAAGGGAAAGGCATGAAAGAAAATCTAAAGAAACCCTGAAGAGACGAAATCACATGAGAATTAGGCTGAAGCTATTCAGAGAAAGGGAAGGCATGAAAGAAAATCTAAAGAAACCCTGAAGAGACAAAATCACATGAAAATTTAGCCATTAAGAACAGTCTCAAGTTTTGCCCGTCCCACAAGATGCTTGCTTTAGGGACAAAATGGTTAAAAACAAGCAAAGATCAGAATCTTGATAGAATATTTAACATGGCAGTGCCCATGGTTTTAGAAAATATCAACTTCTAGGTGGGCGCTGCTTACTCAATTTAGAAAATGACGATACCCATATCAGCATGACAACTTCAAGTATAAAGTGAATTTCCTTGTTGGACATGTGAATTAACTTTTCTCGGACTTGAAATTTGAGCTCTGTATTTATTTAATTTTGTTATAGGCCCTCTTCTATGTTCCACTACCCTTGGTGGAAAAGGATATGCCAATACAGAGTTTTAAAAAGTTACAATTTTTTGATAAATGATTGTTTTCTTCTTCTATATTCTAATCAATAAATTTATTCTTTATAACTTCTTGTAAATCTAGTTAACTGTTAATATTTGTTTTAGGCTACTAAGCACTAACCCATCAAAGTGCATCAGAGATGCTTACTTGCCAAATATTGTCATCTACATTATAGGTTAAGGAAGTTATGATGTGGAGATAACTTCAATAATGATCACTTCTAAGTTCTATTAAAGGGCTCTGGCACATTAATGATTGACGAACGCAGCACATAATTGTAACAACTCATTGAAAAACAAGGTGCCTTTTAGCAGAAAAAGCTGTCATCTTAACCAAAAAGTTGTGTCATAAACCTTTGCTAATTATAAGTCTTCCATTCTTGAGGCTTTATCCAATTCAGATGAATATGCTAGTTAAAGTCACCATTATTCATTTGATCACACTTTGATATGACTGACAATGAAGACTCTGCAATTTCAACCCTTTTGTCAAATATAATAGCTGTTTAAGGTGAATTTATTACCAGACCATCAGTGTTATTAAAGTAATGCCTCCAAAGAGGCCTGAGTTTCTCCTGACCACCCACATCCCATACAGTGAACTGCACATTCTTGTATTGCACCTTTTCAACGTTGAACCCTGCTTCCACATTAAAAGATGCAGCCACATCTGTATCAGCTCCAAAACATTATTTGTTCAAATGCTCAAATAAAAAAAAAAGAATCAGTAATGAAGTTAAAGCAACCACACAGTGCAAGACGCATGCAAAAACATTCAGGCTCAAATTTTTTATTGAAGTTTGTTCATACAATGTTTTCTGAGAACATCCACAAAGAGGAAAATTGCCTTCAGTATTCCTTATGACAGTGATAAGCCCACAGACAGTCAAAAAGAACAGCAACATCGAGAATTTTGAAGAATGCTTATTGTAAAAAGATTATGAATAGAGAGTAAATTTTGACGAACTTGTTTTACCAAAGCTCTACTTGATAGAAAAATCCAAAAAAATATCCAGAAGGGCAAACTACATGTAACCAGATATTGAGAGTGTCCAGGTCTTTAAGTGTAAACAGACTTTTTACAAGGTAATTGAATGGTTGAAACACCTGGAAAGTTTAGATCCATCACTGCACACTTTAAGTCCTCTAAAAACCAACACTTGTACACACATATCAACAAAGATTACCATCCAATGGGAAGGAATTATTTTAGATAAGTTCTGAATCTGTGGCAAACCAAACATCTAAATCTAGAAACACAACCTTAGAAAAGAGGAGTCATTTGCATTTTGAACCAGCTCACAGATCATTATATACTACTAAATTTCTACTAACAGTTACAGTAGCAAGTATGAAATGACCTGCATAGTATTCTATCAAGATTCTTTATCTCATAAAATTCATGTGATCTCTGGAGCATAACTAAACATATAGTGATAAAGCTGCAATTAGACAGCTTGCTAGCTACATGACATAAAAAACAGTATCAAAGATCAAGAAGCTTACACTAGTTGAGACAAGACTTGTATGATACAGTTACTATCTTCCTTTCATGTACTCATTCCAAATCTTAAGTTTAGCAGAAGATTGTGATCTAGAAAGATGCATCATGACAACAACATACTATCATACACAAGAGCTGATAAATTCAAGGGTTTTCTCCTCATAAAAACAATTATGGTAATAGTAACATGTATATGTATTGTGTTACATTTAAAATAGAAAGTTATGTTTTTAACAGACAACGTCTATGTAATAATGTCCAACCTTGGGCTTATCTTAAATCAGTCCACGAGAAACAAAGTTGTATCTAAATATTTGCAGATTTATAGCATAGGGAAAAACATTGTAATCCAGGCCATATTGTAACCAGGGTCCAACATGAAACAGTGTACATCAAGATTACCCAGGATTTTAAAGTACTGATCTTCAAAATTAAGTCAAGAGAAATATTTTTCCAGCATTACCATAATAGTACTCCATGAGATAACAACAAATATAAACTAAAGACTACAGATTTTTTTTAATTACATTAAAGTTGTCTTCTCAATGGAGAAGGCCCTCATGAACTCGAGGTCTTGGGCTATTGGTGAGTTACAAGTAGTTTGTAATCATCAACCCAAGTTCCATTCCCATTGAGTTCATTGAATGCTTTCAATAAATGGCCACGAGGACACCTTGAGGTAGGGGTTGAACTTTTCCATATGGACCAAGCGGAACATAGTGTGACGCTCCGTATGCGGATCGCTCGGCAGACATTAAGGACACAAGCCCACCCCCATGTCCCACTTAGAGAAAGTGCTCCTCCACCATTCCGGTTCATAGCTTTGGTACAGTAAAAGCATTTACCATACAAAGTTTAGATTCCAATTGCCTTTTGCTACACCCGGATAAGGCTGCTGTCGAGGTTGTTGCTGTGCACTTCATTTACCCGGCCAATCGTGGTGGTTTGCATGAGGAACTGGCAGAATGTCGGCTTCCAGATCCTCTGTTTTGGCTGGAAGAAGTTGATGAACAGGCACTCAGTCCCGGGCGTGGGGCACAATGGTTCAGAGAACAATATCGGGAGCTGCTTATTCACACTGAAAATGTCTACTCTTCTATCTGGTACGACGGCCCTGATCACTATCACCTGCCCCCAGTGGATCTTCCCGCTGCCTGTTTCCCTATCGACTCTACAATCGGCCACCTTAACGAGTTCCGCACCCTAGCTCGGGAGGCTTTTCTTCTTTTGCTTGGCACGGCTTTTCAGTAAGCCGGTGCTGCTTCGGGTGGTGTGAGTCAGGTTGCGGCCAGCGTTTGTGGCTCGGCGGCTGTGGCTGTTTGGCGTGCGGCGTTTGTTTTTGGTTCAGCTCGCGAGCTCCTGTCCGAGTTGTTGGCTTTCTCGGTTTCCTCTCGTGTCTCTCTTTTGGCTCGTGCTTCTCCTCCTTTGTCTTGCTTCCTTGTCGTGGGGTTTTGGGTTCTTGCATCTTTCAGTTCCTTTTATGGCCTTCTATTGTATGGGTGGGGTCCCCTAACCCCCGGTTCAAAGCTCCAGTCAAAAGTATTTAAAAATCAAAAAAAAAAATGGAGAAGGCCCTCATGAATTTTTCATATGTATACCCATGGGTTTTTTTCCACGTGGATGGACAGTTTTATGTTTAAATGATGACAAGTGTGAAGGGCAGATTGGTGACAGGTTTGCCTGACACAAACAACACAAACAAATGTTGGTGCCAGCTGTTCACTCAATGTTCCGGTACAATTTTGCTTTAAACATTTGACAAAAACCGGCTTTAAATTATGCTTTGATGGCATAGACTGTGAGTGTGGGGATACTGGAAAAAGTTGGAGTCTGTCTTAAATGCCCCCATATTCAGCCATGTCTTATATTGGGATGCCTTTTCTATGTAGGTTCCACTTCTAAAATACTAAGACTTGTGACAATACTCAAATCCATCTCTGTAAATATATATACATCGATGTCATCATTGAATTGCAGTTGCCGCCATTGAATTGGAGTTCCGTTTTGTGGGAGGAGGCTGAGGCACCGAGGGAGGATTGTTTTGGTGTCTTCTTCTGCTTCTGAACCCAGCTCTCATTGATTTCTCTGTTTTCTCTTATAAAAGGTGTTCCAGTTTTTATGGGGTTTGCTTTGTGGATTTCTTATCATAAATATAGATTAGGCTGACAGATATGAGATTTAAGTTTATGCTTTGGACCGTGAAAAAATTCAACTGAAGGGATTAAGATGCAATAAAAACAATAATAACAGGAAAAATAAAGAAAGTAGAGGCATCTGAAGACTGTCTACGCAATGGATTCTCTGTGTTTTTGATTTAATGGGGAGAGGACTACGTAAAGTGTATATGTGTTTATATTGTTTCATTATTTGTGTTAGAGATAAATGCTTGATTTCTTTTTACTTACAAATGAGAAATGTTGTGTGGGGTTTGCTTAGTGATTAGGTATGCACTAAGGTTTCCAAAAGCCTTCCAGTTTGGAAAGACGCACTTCAATTTTTTTCTAATACATAAAACTTTGCGGGGATTTGCTTGTGGTTGTATTAGTGGTTTTAGTGTTGTGAATTGTGATTTCACATGGATTCCTTGTTTGATGGCATATCCTTTTGCCATGGCATGTTCAAATGAAGTTGAGGACACGAGTGTGCCACATAGAAGGATGCAACGGTTCTTCCAATATAACTACCAATTGCACATGAGGTTGCAAAGTACCCGAGAGGGATGTCATTGTTTAATTGCTAATTTTTTTAGATATGTTTTTTTATATGTTGTGGTATATTATGAAACAATTCACAAGCCTTCTATATGGTTCCATAATTTGCATACGTCTAAAAAGGAGTTTGCAACGACTTCTGACAAAAATCCACTTTTGATTTGTTTCAGGTGGTTTTCCATACCCTGTTCCAGAGCCCCCATTCTGGCACACGCTGGGAGGATGCTGGCAAAGGTCGCTGAGTTCGGCTTTACAACTGTCAATCACATTTGCTTAAAAATCTACAAGGTCTTTTCAACAAGGCCATTTTGTGCACATGCATCAATAATTGCAGTCCACTAAACCACACTTTGAAGTCAGTATCAGTTGGCGCAGTCATAGATGGAGCAGAAAACCTGCAAACATGTGAGCAGCAACAGCAACACTTCTCCCACCAAGGACAGAATCTGCGAATAATTAAATATACACTTCTTCACAAATCCTGTCATGGCCACATTCCATCTCCAGTTGTTACAGGCGTTCAAGTCTGCAATAGCTTTCTCAAGGTATGCCACCTTTGTCAAACAGAGCCGCCCATGGTATTCCATGGAGGTGGCCACATCGCCATTGTTGTTTCAAGGCAATTCAAAATTAGTCTGCTCTTTGTCAACAAACACACATCTTCTTCAGTGTCAATCAACCCCTTCATCAAATTTTCAAGTACTCTAAAAGAAAGGAGTCAATGGCCATCAACCAGGCCAAGGTTTGTCTGCCATAGTCAAGGTACTTGTGATAGCAACAAACGTATTTGTCATTCTTGCTTCACAAAAAAATAATTTATAGCTTCAAACTTTTCACCCTCTAACCCACTTGACAACTTTTGGTACTTGTGAGTCCACCAATAAGTTACGAAAGCTTACTTTTAAAATTCCATTGGTGGGGAAGAGGGTCTTAAAGTTACCTATTTTCTCTTTGCCCATGTCGGCTCTTACGACCATCATTTGTTACACACAACTCAAATTGTATTGACCTTCAATGCTCAGGGACTTGCAAAGTGGTGTTATGATGTGTTAATCTGTACTTGTCCACTGCCATAAGCACACTCTCCACCGTAAAATAAGAGGATATAACGATGGTGCCCCTCACTGCCAGCACCCCACACAGAATAGTGAAGCCATATATATAGAAGAGCGGAATGGCACATTGATAGATGCCCTTGGGGGATTCTATTGATTCTGGAAGCTCATTTGCAGGATTTGAGAGGATCTGTTTCATCTGACAGACTTTGTTGCAAAAGTTCCATCCCTTCCCATCATGGGTATCAAAGATTATCTGCTCAAGTCTTTAGGGATGGAAGCATATCTCAGCAGCAACAAGCTTAAGGCTTATGTGCCCAATCTTGACATCATACATTTTCCAAATTGAATCCATGTTGTCCAGGAGCAACTTTAGGAGGTTAATAAGCACATTCATGCCTTGAGCACCAAGCACCTATATAAGAGAGAAGAAAATTACCTCCCTACATAGAGACAAGGTATAACGTACTTCTATTTTAATAATGTAACTAACTCGTGCCACTAGATGTTAAACTGAAGAAGTATAGTGTAATGAATTCATGGTTGAAACTTGAAAGTTCTTCAGACAACATTTAAATAGTTTTCATGTAACACTGTAATCTGAGTTACCAAGTCCAGCTTGTCAGATTGCCCTTGACTAGGTGCATTGCAGGATTTTGTGTTAAGTCCAAGTCTATTGAGTCTGTGAGATTAATTTTCCTGCAATTGCTTTGAGTTTTCTTATGTGTGAGCTATGAAGCATGTTTTTCCTGCTTGGTAGTTAATTTGTCTTTCACTGCAGAGATTCAATCTGTCTAATGATTTGCTGGTTTGGGGTTGCATAACAGATTGACGGCCCAACAAGGGCTTTGATATATGATAAATAATAGATTATATTGAGATATCAGATGGGTACTGGTAGCACTCAAACCCAGATGCATACAATGGCACCCACAGCTCAAAAAGGGACACTTATGTTTCAAAAAGAATTGAAATGCAGTGCAAGGTCTGATTAAAACAATTTCTTCTCCAACTCCAACCAATAGATTCAGACAGCTCTTGCACCAACTCATAATCAGCCGATGGAGATAATGGGCAATCAATATTGGTAGATGATGTTCATTTTATGAACCACTAACATCCTACATTAATGGGGAGAACGAATTCCTACAATATCAAAGTAAGAAACCAGTCATATGGCATTCTTCTAGACAAGCCAAACCCTTGCATGTTTCATCCATGTTAACATCCTACAAGATCAAAGTAAGAAACAAGTCATATGGCATTCTTCTAGACAAGCCAAACCCTTGCATGTTTCATCCACGTGGAGGCAAAAGCCAGTTCATTAAATACTCGTGAACATATGTTGTGATGCAAAACCAAGAGAAATTTTAGCTCTTATACTAGACAAGGTGAATTTAGACTCTTGTTGCCCTGCTCTTTTATAGCATTTCTAAAAACATCACACAAAATAACATCAATGGTTTCATTATACAGCCAAACATTGCAACAAAAAATGGTAAAACAAAAACCACCAAGAGAGACAGCTAAACACAGGAGTAGATTTGCAGACAAACTGATCCTATACAGGGGTATTAACATTATATCTCACTGTTTAAAACTTACCTAAATGATTTCTAAGACAAAAATATCATTAGACATGGATTTCAATCTAACGGACATGTATAAAATATAGAAGTGTACATTGTAATGTCCCCTTTTTAGAATTAATTAATTCTGAATACCTAAAGCCTATTTTTATTATTTTCCGTAGGCTAAGGGGAAATTAAAAGAGGAAAATAAATTAATATAAGTGGTCCAAGGATATTTTTATATTTTAATTGGAGAAAGGACACTTAAAGTATATTTTAATCCAAAAAGTAGAAATAGAAAAAAATAGTAGTAGAATGGTGTACTTCTATTATTAGGTACCAAGTTGGATAATAATTAAATAAAAGAGTCTATAATGGGAGCGCCAAGGATAGAAAGGGGCTGCATGAGAAAACAGATCCTACTTTTGGAATAAAGTGCAGTTTGAGCTTTTTAATATTGCATATTCCTAATTTTAAGATGGCGCGCCAAATTGAAGAGAATAATTTTATTATTTTATTTGTCCATGGGGCATGCATGTATTTCCAGAAGGTGGTGCCCACTTTGGAAGAGGATGGTAGGTTATAAAGGCAGATTTGGGGTTTATTATTACAACATCTTGGAAAATTATCAACTACATATTTGTCTACAAGTAGCTTCTGCTTCTGCATCCGTAACAGAGGACAAAAACCCTCCTTTACACACAGATTTGAGGATGGAATCCCTCACATCTCAGCTGGGTAATCTCATTTAGGGGTTGCAAGGACAATTCAGTTCTGCCAGTTTAGCTCCAAAGCGATTGTATTTAGACTTTCGGTTCGTAATCAATAAATAAATGACTGTTTTGACACTTTATGGTTTGTTGTTTTTATAAAAAACAAGATTATCGTTGCTGTTATAAAAGTTAGTTTTTATACTACTGCCCTAGGGATTGACAAAAATATCCAGGTTTGTTAGAAAGTTTTTCAAGGATATTATAGTGGTATCAGAGCAAATTTTCTCGCAGCTTGTTGAAGGGAATTTTAAAAAAACAAAGGGAAATTTTTTTTTAAAAATTGCAAGTTTGATTTTCATGCAGGGTAGTGACAGAGAAGTCAAGTACCAACAAAGGGAGAAAAAGAAAGCTTTAAAACAGCCAGAGGAAGGATTAAGGCAACAAGATCCAAAGGTTGTTTTTGAGGAAAAGACGGACAGTATTCTCGCCAGCTTGTGGATCAGATAGAGAAGGAATCCATGACAATGTTTATTCAAGCAAAGTTCTTACAACAGGAAGAAAATATAGATCCCATTCAAGAGGTGTTGGTAAAAATAGAAAAGTACAAACTTGAGGCCCCAAAATCCTTGACCAGTATCAAGGGATGCCTGATTATCTTAAATCTGAAGTTTCCTTTGATGATTACTTGGAGTTACTCAAAATGAGGAATCCAAATAAAAGAGGAATTCAGAGTTTCCTAATTATCAAGGATGGCAAAAATGGAAAAGTACAAACTTGAGGCCCCCAAAATCCTTGACTAGTATCAAGGGATGCCTAATTATCTTAAATCTAAAGTTTCCTTTGATGATTACTTGGAGTTACTCAAAATGAGGAATCCAAATAAAAGAGGGTTCAGCATATGTGCATTGAGTAGAGCTTTATTGAATACATGAGAGCTTCACTGAATATTTTCTTCTTGTCTCATTTCCCATCCATTTCATTCAGTCAATCTTTCTTTTGCAATTTAATTTCTGGCCTGACACTTAAAACTCTAAAACCCGTGTAGTCCACAACTCTTAATGAATGAAAGAAAAACAGCCTTTTCCATACACTTCAATACAGGAAAGGAAATAGGAGAAAACAAATGGTCTTGCAACAAGTTTAATATATGGTAAGAAAGGAAAGTATCTGTCGTACTTGTGAGACAAGCAGTTAATAAGACAAAAGAACTATTACAGTGTAGAGAGATCATTTTTATGATTGTGAATTTAAAGAAAATAATTTAATTGGAAGTAACTTACCAATAGTTGGAACTGTAGACAAAACTTCTCCAATATGTAGCTTGTACAAGATGGTAGTCTTACCAGCTGCATCCAAGCCAAGCATAACAACCTACAGAGAACCAAATCAAATCACAAGAAAAACACAAACAGTCAGTTGTTTCATATAAGAAAGTATTAAACAAATGGAAATGACCTAAGTTAAAGAATTTAGGTTTAAAAAATAACAATCCAAGTGTGTACAATTTCTTAACAAGGATACACCTTCCACCCATGGCACCCTTTGTAGAGCCCCAATGTAAGTACAGCACGGACAATCTCTTTCAATGAGAAATCAAACAAACAGAATCCATGCAAACACAAAAAGAAAAGAATTTTTTTGAAATGGAAACAAAAATGCATGATTTTCTTTACATGAACTACTTATGAAATCAAATCAAATCACAAGAAAAACACAAACTCAGTTGTTTCATATAAGAAAGAATTAATGGAATGGAAATGACCTAAGTTAAAAAGTTTAGGTTTAAAAATAACAATCCAAGTGTTAACAAATTCTTAACAAGGATACACCTTCCACCCATGCCACCCTTTGTAGAGCCCCAAGGTAAGTACAGCATGCAAAATCTCTTTCAATGAGAAATCAAACAAACAGAATCCATGCAAACACAAAAAAGAAGAGAATTTTTTTGGAATGAAAACAAAAAAGCGTGATTTTCTTTACATTAACTGCTTATGAATTGCCTGGGGTGTTAAGATCAGTTATTATATGCCAATTTGTAGAACCCCAAGGTAATTACAGCATGGATAATCTCTGACCATGAGAAATGAAACAAGAAGAATCCATGCAATCACAAAAAAAAAAGAGAATTTTTTTAAACTGGAAACACATGAATAATTTTCTTTACATAAACTGCTTATGAATTGCCTGGGCGGATAAAAGCAGTTATTACATGCTTTACGATGGTATCAAAAACATGATATCTTAATGGGGTGCTGATAGGAAGGTTATCCATAATCCTATTTTTTATCAGGGTCTGTGAAGAAAGGTTGGGATTTTCTTCTCAAAATCATAGTTCATACACTCACTAGATTCAAGTCATGCTTTTCCCAGCCTTGGAAGCAGTCCACTTACTGCCAATCATTTCAACTTCCTGTTAGCACAGCTTTACCCAGAAGGTTGAAAGGAGAGCTAGACATACTTATTTGCGGTAGGAAACTGACAATGAAAGCCATGGCCCAACGAAGCTCAGAGTTTATTCCCAGAGTGGTGTTCCGTGAGGTAATCCCTAAGCCAAATGTGCCAATTGATCTTGTTATGCATTATATTGCTTGCAAATTGCAACAGTGTGGTAAATTACTAAATTTCATTTGTTTAGTAACTTTGTCATTAAGTTATTAAACACAGGTATTTTTCCAAGAACCTAAACATCCATTCATCTATAGAATGATATGTGAGATGCATTAGTCCATGTTGACAATGTTATCTGCCCTGTAAACTTAGCTACTAATATTGCATTTTATAAGTTTAATAATTACTTTGATTTTTTTTTTTAATCAAGGAAAATTGTCACGCAGTAGAGGACATCTGAGAGAAAACTTTTCATTTCCATTAAGGATTCAACTGTTTATGGCAGTTGATTTGAAATTTTGAAACCTGTACGTGTGTATATCAGACCCACCCTGTCCCAGCATCATGCACCCATATACCTTGATTCTGAAAAATGGTGCCCATGTATCCATACCTCCTGGTGGCTACAATATAAATATTTTCGAGGTGAATTGCAAATGTATCCAATGCTACCATATGGCAATAAAACCCAAAACCTCTAGCTGCATTTCTGCAGCCACCAATTATTCCAGTTTGCCCCAGTTGAGCTGCAATTGCTCAAATTACTTGGACCCAACCCTGGAAAATAGAGGCAACTGAGTCAAACAGGTCCCAGTTTGAACAATTGTGGCTGAAAACTTTCCATGAAATGGAACTTAAAATATTGTAGAAGTAAATGCCCCATGGAACCTCCCTTTTACTAGGTTTTCTTGTCATCTGTCACATCCAACATTTCAGCATGCTCCAGTGTACATTTAGCAACAACAAATAGCCCATAATTCCAGTGTACATTTGGCAAGGCTGTGGTATAACAATTATAAGTTATATATGAGCACAACCCATGATTACAAACCTTTACAAATGAATAGATTCTCTATTTGTCGTGTTTACAAATCTTAAGCACAGGGTACATTCAAGCATGACCCAATGTTTACAAATCCTAAGAATAAGGTAGATGCGAGGGTCACCCATGTTTGTGAATCTATAAAACATGATTCAGAGCTTGCCCTTCACCAACTCAAGGGCAGCCAACAACCTCACCCATGTTTTTGAGGGGTTATGGGCACTTAGAAAGAGGTAATGTCTTGGAAAGTCGGGCTGTGACTCAAACCTGTACAAGCGACATTAAACTCTCTAGGATTTGCAGCTGGACAACAACCCTCGTGCAAGATTTGCACTGATTTACCATGAAAATAAAAAACATCGATCTTGATTGTTTTCCTGGGCCATGGTTGAAAAAAGTTTAATTTCCCATTCGGCATTTTCCACAAATTTGCACCGTCCGTAAGAACACCGTTAATTATAACCAGCTAACAGTTTTAAAACAAACTGATCAATCGGGGTCAGCTCAAGCCATTAATCAATGGCCCTTCTTAGCAAAAACCCGGGTGAAATCTTCAAAAGAAAGATTAAAGTGGAAAATTGAACAGACAGACGACATTCAATTTTGGGTGGTGTCAATAATCAAGGCTATTAGTAAGTCCTGGGTGTATTTGACGAAATAATTGTTCCTTCCCTCGTAATAATAAAACCTAATTAATTACTTTCACCCAAAAAGAAAAAGAAAAAGAACAAGAAAAAACAGAGCTTTAGATCCAATCAGGTAGTAAAAGGTCACGAATAGATTGAAATAAAAATGTGAGCGCTGAGCTTTGACAATCGAAATTTCTTTCCGAGAGATCATAGCACTCTGTTCTATCTCTAACATAAAAAAAAATCGACATGGGGTTTTATTGAAATGGAAAGAAAAATTAGGGCTTACTCTCATTTCTTTGTTGCCGAAGATACTGTCGAATAACTTCCGAAAAGCCTGCCCCATTTCTCTGTTTTCTCTGCCCTGTAAATCTGAGGGTCCGAGTTCAGATTTTAGAGAAAATTCACTTAAGACTTTTTCATTTCAGAGAGGGTTTTAAAGGACTTCCATTTTATGTGGAAAAAAATTATTGGCTGTAGGAAAAACGCGGACTTTCTCTCCGTTCTAGACGAACGTAAGAGACGCTACCCAATGAGGACCCGTACAATCTATATATGTGATTTAAAATTAAAAACTGAGAAAAACAAGGGGCCGTCTGATGAAGGAGCACTTAAGTATTAGGAATTTAGGACTCAAGTGTCTAGCATTTGAGGAAGAAAATAGCATGTTTGTTTGTGTCATAAAGTAGCAATTGCACTAGATGTGTTCAATGAAAAGGCTCGGGGGTTAAATTTGACGTTTGTTTAAACATCTTTTTGTTATTTTACTGTTAAAAATAGGGGATTTTATTTTGGGCCGTATTTATAGAAGTGCAATTTTTTTGATATATTGTCACATTGTGACAGTCAAAAATCAAACGTTTTAAAAAATATAGGCATATATATTATATATATTAGTTGTCTTGTCTTCTACCGTCTACGTATCTTCTATGCCACGTTGGAATATTTGATTCTGCAGAGTTGGAAATTGGGAACAGACAACAACATTAATGTTGAATCAAATCTTGAAATTGGACTCACACCTTTAAATTTTTAATTTCAAAACACCTACTTCCAACTTCCATTGTTCAAAAAAATATATATTTAATACACTTTAGCAGAGCCATATTCACTATTCAGCGAATCAACAATCAATGGATGATGGATCATATTAAATAGTCTATTTTTTTGAAGATTTCACAAGATTTTTACTCACAAATATGACTTGAGTAGTTGGGCAATGACTTTATATTATGGCCCATGGGTGAAGCGAAGCCAGAAGCTAGACATGGGAGACTGAAGTTTGGAGTTAAATAAACTGTTTGCAATGTGCATAGATGAAATGAAGGCAATAACCACGGCGCCTGAACAAATGAAGTGTCAACCACCAAGTTGCAGAGGAGCAGGGAGATACAACAATTTGTTCAACAACATAATTCCGGGTAAGAAAAAGTATATAGTTTCCTATTTTTTTCTTTCTTTTCTGGTTCAAATGTCCCAAGATTGCCTCTGCCCTCTACTGATAGGAAATTTCAAGTGGTTGAAATTGAATTGAGCTCCATCAGAGTAGCATATCAAGATCATCGTAATCCTATGATATTAATTCTAGAACTCTTAATGGTACTTGCAAGAAAACTTATTAATGCCCAGTTAAAGCAAAAGGCAATTACAATTTTTTACATGGAATTTACTCATAAGTATGGAAAGAGATAAAAAAAAAAAACAAAGGAAAACCATGGTGTTTTGAATCAGTATATTTTCAAAGGTTGATTCTCTTTTGTCTCATCATCCAATTCAAACGAGCTCGCGTAGAAAAGCCCTAGAGGTTAGGGCGGCATATCAAGATCATCAAAATACTATGATAACAAGACTAGAGTTATTCATTCGAGATATGTGTCGATGTAACAAAATGACTATTCATTCGAGATGGTGTCTGAGATTTTAATTTAAATGCACCTTCAATTAATTTGTTTCACTAGTTGAAGATAATTATTCTCATCTTTCTCAACGTGATTTCCATATAACATTATATACTAGTCAATCAATAGATAAATCACACATATAACAAGTTAAAAAAATGGCAACATTTTGAGACTCTAGTTTCCTATTTTTTTCTTTCTTTTCTGATTCAAATGTCCCAAGATCGCCTCTGCCCTCTACTAATAGGAAATTCACCCCAAAAAATGACTAGTTCGAGTGAATCATGTTGTCCCTATATGGCACTCGTCTCTCATTTGCATTCAATGCATGAATAACAATATTTGACAAGGCAAAAAGTGAGTGGTTAGTGAGAATGTAATTTCATACAACAATTATGGAAATTCTTATGAATCTGTAATACTCATTGTGTATTGTATCAGAAGTCTCTAATCCTCATAGTCTCCACGACTAAGATAATGTTCTCTTAGTAAGTTTCAGTACAAATTGAAGTAGTTTTTTTCCCTTGAATTATTTCTATGTCCATTTTAGTGGTTGTTGACTATCTATCTTAAATTTCCCAAACACTATGTTTAAAATTTCTACTTTGCATTTTTACGGGCAGGGAAAATTACTTAATAAATATATTCTTTAGAGATAATCTATTAAAAATGCAAGTTATTTTCACTAGGCTCAGAATTTCAGTACAATTGTAGGAAGTGAACTCATTTAATTGTAAAAATTATATTCTCACCGAGCAAGTGTAACATTCAATCACCTAGATACACAAGCTAGATGTTTTTTTATTATGATGTTGATGTAATATTCCAAATGAAGGTATGTCAAACATTTTGCAACAATTTTTTTTATAGAGACCAAGACATTCGAGGATTTGCAGGGCATATTGCAATATGATTTAGCCATAATAGGTTGTCTCCAAAGAACTAGCCAATCACTTGTAATGTAACACGGCCTCTTCCCCATAGATTTGACTAATGTCCTTCAAATATAGTTGTCATTCTCGTAGCTTTTTGTTGTTTCTTAATTGGAATTACATACCTCTGAAACTATAGATAAAGATGTGCCTTAGTATGTATTCTCTAGTCACCCATATATCTTACAAAGACTTAGTGAGTAGACCTTTTTAGATTAGTATCGCTTCCATGATTCTAGTATTAATTCATAGCTTCTAAGTTTTCTTGGAAGGAACACTTAAAAATTATATGTATAAGACAATATAATCTTAACTAGTATTACTTAATTTTAAGATGCTAAACATATATTCTATTAAAGATTGAAAGCATTGAAATATCATGTCGTTACATCATAGTTTTTTGAAACAAAAAAATAGTGATCCAATATATTCTATTGTACTCAAATTGGTAAGAACTATTTAAATATTTTTGTTGTGTGTTCAATTAATAATCTATCATTATGTTGTTGATATTATTATATTATTATTTTTCTTATTATCGAATTTTATATCTAATTATTGATTTTTATTTGGGTTGTATAGGTACATGATAAGTTAAAATGTCTCAAAGCAAAAAGAATCAATCTTCAATCAAAATTTTTTTTTGCATGGTCAAACACATCACAAGCTTCATCAAGAGATGGTCATAATTTTGATTTGAATGAAGATTTAAATATATTAGGGTATGATTATGAGTGTGATGAGGCATTTGAAGGAGAAACAGTCTTAACACAAAAAGGGGGGCTAGAGTAAAAGAAGATTTAGAGATTAATGGAAAGTGAAATTCAAGAGGTTAAGGTGTGATATTCATGAAGGAAAACAATCATGAAATGTATATATTGTGAAGAGCACAAGTCTGTTGGACCATGGGGAACTGGGCTGGTTGTACTACTTTGCAACATGATGCAATAGTTGCTCATATTGAATTAAACAACCACAAAATTTCGCAAGCAAAATGGATTTGTGGAAATGAAGGAAAAGAAAAATCAATTCCATAACACATTGCAAATATTGATGACACCAATAAGGAAAGAACAATCACAACCATGAAATTAGTTTGTTGGTTAGTGCAAGAAGTCTTACCCCTCTCAAAATACGAGTCTCTTTACTCTTTTGAATTGTACTTAGAAACACCAAACATGCCCAAAAACAAGGATTATAGATCATATACAAATCATATGGCTACAAATGATTTCCTATTTTCCATATCTAAGTATCTTGAAGAGAGACAAAGTGCAAAAATGTTAGATAGTCCATTGTTTTCTTTGATGTTGGATGAAAGTATTGATAAAAGCTTGGAGAAACACCTTATGGTTTATGCTACTTTTCTAGAATCAAAAGGGTCGGGCCCACCAATTTTACAATTCTTAAAGCTCACAAATGCGTGTGATGGACAAGGGGAAACTATATAAGATACGATCTGTGTTTTGAATAAAGAAAGGGGTCTTTGAATAAAAGATTGATTGCAGTTTCTCTGAGATGATGCTTCATCAATGGTGGGGAGTGAAAATGGATTTATTCTTGTTAGTGTGAAATCACAAGCACCCCCAAATGAGTTATGGATTTGCTTTTCTAAGGCGGGGCCATTTGGTGTGATTTACATAACATTGGATCATTCCCAGTGTGTGACTTGCAGAATGGGAATGATCCTCCGAGAGAAGGTTGGTTCCTCTTCCTAAACTACCTTGCCACGAGCTACTCTAGTGCGAGCAAACTAAATATAACCTAATCTAACCATTCCAAGGAACCAATGAGAGAGAAAGAGGAAGAAACATAGCCTACACTAAAGCGGTGATACACTAGCAAAGGAAGCGAGATATTCTATTGAGGGAGAAAGAAATAGAAAAATGGAGATGAGGGAGGTCGGACGAAGTGACACATGCCTAGATCTGCAAATAATCCATTAAACTCCATGAAACACACAACATCTGCGCACCCTGCAAATGTGAAATACGCGCACAGCCTAAAACCAAGGCGAAAGGGAGAGGCACAGAGAAACAACAAAGCGATGCAAAGGGTTGAAGAACACCACAAAAACACGTTTTTATTGCTCAGAAGGTGCCTGAACCATTACATTTATGGAATAGAGCACAAATACATTTTCAGTGTGGGAGAAGGTTCACTTTGCTCAAAAATGGCATTAAGAAACAAATTTGTGAGTTTCTCTATGCCCGAGAATTTCTCTCCTTCTCAAGCGAGAAGTGTTACGAGTATATATAGAAAGAAAAGAGAGAGAAGAGGGAAAATTCGAATTTTGCTCCAACCACCATGAGATACGCATTGAATTTTGCCTTGAAAGCTCAACCATTGAATATCGATATGTCGTCTGCAAATCCGCCCACAATATGTCGCCACGGTTCCCCAGCGGATTGAATCAAATCAAATTTGGTAGTTGAAGAGATTGGATTATGCGTTAATGGCCTGGAAGACTCTTCTTCATTTTTCACCTACCAGGGCCACGTGACATCCTAGCGCTCGTTTGGGCTTCCCTTTTGATATGGGACATGTGGCAGCTAGATTAGAGCAAAAATTAGGCTTATGGGTCCGTAATTTACCTTTTCCCCCTTTTCACGAAACGTAAAACTCAGAAAACCCCGACGGCCCACTTTGACTTGGGACACATGGAGATGTGGGGCTTGTTTGAGCCTCCCTTTATGGATTCATCTTTGGAGGAGCGTCGTTAGGACACATGGTTCCCTCTGCTGGCTCTTCCATACTTAGTCAATTCTGGACTCTTTCTGAATTGTTTTGAGCCCGAAGACTTTGAATCTTCGGTGCTTCTTCTCCTTCTTGCTTCTGGATTCTCTGCAACACCGCTCCTTTGTTTCCGACCCTTTTATTTCATTTATCAGCCCATCTGTAACCTCTTTGTCGTCCTGAAATGTGAGCTCGCGGGTCTGAGTCGTTTCCTTCATAATTTCCTTATGTGCAGGAGTTGTCTTGACCAAATTTGCTGAGGGGGTGAATTTGGGCTAACAGTTACTCTTTTGAAGAAAGATGTTGACAATATTATAGGCATTCACTGCAGTGCTCATCATGAGGCTTCAATTGTATCAAATGATGCTAAAAAATACCTGAATTGTTGTTTGTTGAGAAGCTGGCAAATAAGGTATATTCTTGGGTCCAAAATTCTACCAAAAGACATAATGAATTGATTGTTGTTTAGGAACTCATGCAACTTGAAACACTTAAAGCTCTTCAAATTCATGGGGTTAGATGGCTCTCAAGAGGACATGTTATTGAAATACTTATTGTGTTGATGCCTCCATTGTTGACTTTGTGGAAAAGTGAGAAGAGAGACTCATGGTATGATAAGGCTAGGATCTTCTCAGTACAATTTTTCTTACATATGCTTGCAGATGTATTGTGCGAAGCTAAACAAACCTGAATAAAAAATTCAAGAGGATAATGTGGATGTTACATCTTTAGGGGCAACCATAGATTCTACTATACAAACTTTGAGTGGGTGATTTTTAAAAATCGACAACTTTGCAAATGACACAACTTACTTGTCTAAATTTTAAAGACCTCTAAATATGGTTATTTAGAGATTATTGATAAATATGGACACATTCATAGGCATGAAATTTGATTTGTGACAATTCCGAATGTGTGTGATGATAACGTTGATGCACCAAAACAAATATTGAAGCTCTCATTGATGGGTCACTAGAGAGTTGTAAGAAAATTGCAAAAGAATATGTTCAAAAACTTGTAGATTGTTTAAATGAAAGATTCCCAGATCTTTCATTTTTCAATTCTATAAAGTTGTTTAACCCTTGTCATTATTCGAGAGGATCGCATGTACTATAGAAGACAATTCAAAGCGGTGGCTTCATACAAAATTTGAACACTTACAACATACTTTGTGTGAGGGAGAAGAAAAGCCTTTTTTATTTATTTTGAAGGTTCTTCAAAAGAGTTGTATACTTTTGTTGATACTCTTCGCTTTAGTTGTGAAGGATTCCGCATGAAGGAGGCTTGAAGGGTTTTTTGTGCCACAGATTCACATACAAGCTTTCCAAACATGACAAACATATGGCAAGTAATACTTACCATTCCAGCAAGTACAGTTACATGCGAGAGAGGATTTTCAAGACAAAATATAATAAAAGATATAAGAAGAACAAAGCTCTCATTGGAAACATTGGATGCCTTGATGCGAGTTTAATTGATAGGACTTCATATATCAAAGGTGGATTGGAATAGAGTTTATGAAATTTGGAAAGATGAAAAACAAAGAAGGATTTGAAATATCTTAGAATGTTTTATGTTGACATATTTGTAATGATGGGGTATTTCATATGAGCCCATGAACACTAGATATTTTATTTACACTACTTGTGTATTGTTTAAGGGTACTTTCTCAAGTCAAAAGTGGTGAATCCATGATATACATTTGATCTTTTGAAGATATGTGTGATATGTGTTTGAGTTTTTTCAAATATGTATTAGTGTGTATTGAGGATGCTATAATACTTGGTTTAAAACATTTTCTTGATTAGAAAAGGATATTATACATTTGATTATTTTGAATATACATTAACATGTATTGGGATGATATGATAGTGAAGCCCATATAAGTATTGTAAAATATGTTGCATTAATTGACTTCACTATTAGAAAAGATATATTATCTTTCATCAAGTATCGTTTTAAAAAAATCAAATCTTAATTTATGTATATTGTTTTGTATTATAAAAATTATATTGAAAATTTAATTTTTAATGCTAAATTAGGCTATACATTTTATAAAAATTATTTCATTGGATGATTAGGATCTTAAATTAAATGTGTCCAATATTATGACATGTTATTGTTTTATAGCTATGTTAATATATATTTATAATAGAATAAGATTTCGGTTTTGCTGCATAATATCTCTATTTCATATAGTGTTATTATGTGAAAATATAAATGTTGATATTTATATGAAAATCATGAAAGTCAAAATTAAAAATTAAACGTCACATGCAAGGTGATGTTAATTACAAAAACCGTCACAAAAAAATTCTTCACGGTGGGGGTGACCATCAAATTTAACCCCTGAAAACATTGATAGGTGGATGAAGCAAATCACTTTGACATTTGTAATTGGTAAAGACAAAAAAAAATTAGGGTGTTCTATCTCGGGTTAAATTTGACGCATGTTTAGATGTTTTTTACTATTTTAACTCTAAAAAATAGTCAAATTATATTTTAGTCGATTCATAGGATGGGTGAATTAATTTATAAAGCTGCGGTGCACCCTAACTTTGGCGGTGTATTTGCAACAGCAAAAAAAACACTGGAATCACAAAAATCCGTCAAAAGAAGCGCGCGAAAATTCTCTACACAACCATCGCCTTTGCCAACTCAACAGACACGTAGATCTCCGTACGCATGAGCTGGAGTGTGAGGTGTCCAAAAAACGAGTTTTCACGCTTGACCAAATCGGTGAATGTAACCCCCCACCGGTTACTATATTCGATGCCACTTAAGGCACATTAACTCACTGTATATTGAGGACAGCGAAATCCACGCATAGGGATATGGTTGTAATAAATGGTTAAGGCGCCGTGTCAGGGAAGCAAACGACATCAAGATGTGCACCACGCGGATTCAATGCTTGTGCTTCATGGCGCCACCTACTCCCAAACCGCCTCCAGCTGATAGACTGTATACCGCTCGAACCAGCAAAGAATGCAACAAAACAGTGGAAGCCATCGGACCAGGAGGGGAATGTTTACGGTTTTGGCGTGATAATTTTCTTCTTGCGACTTCACGTGTTCATGCTTACGGTTACGGCGTTGGGAGCTACTCATACTTGCGACTTCTTTCTTCAGCAATAACTCAGTGTTTCAGTTATAATCCTTCTGATCTGCCATCTTTAATCTTGCCGTGGATGCTTCGAGACAGGTTTCGTTCTGTACAATGTTCTGTTCTTAGTCATTTACTTCTTTTAGACAAACCCTCCTTAGTCGTTTTAAAGTGAAGTATTTACTTTGGTGGTTTTACATATTGAAAACTGACAGTATTTTCTGTACGCGTCTTGCAGTGGTGGGGAGGAGCTTGTTCGATTGACGGAGAATGATCCACGCAGATGCAGAGCATTCCTTCAAATGTGTTTATCAACACATCAAATGAGCTTGGAAATTGTTTGATTCTCTTCGAATATTAACAGTCCATTCGGTTCTAATAGGTGAGGTTTTTACCCTCACTGAGGCAGTGATAGAAACAATTACAAATACTTCTTCTGTACTGGTAGATTGTGTTATATGTCTTCCTAGTTACGTGATTCCTTCTTGCAAAGACTTAAACTCCTATTGTTTCTGAAAATTACAATATACTGAACATTAAAAAAAGCTGGGTGATCCAAAAAATGTGTCAAAAGAAGTGCGTGAGAGTTGAATCTTTTTACTTGTTGAATTTATATAAAATATGTCAAAATAAGCGCGTGAGTATTGTATCATTGTATCATTGTAGCATTCGATTGTGCTCAACTGAGCGTGCTCAAAGTGTGATTTTTGCTCTTTTCCATTCTCACACGGCGCTTCCATTCATTGTTAAGGACGTCGATGTATACGTAACGTTAGGAGCCACATAAGTATTTATATATATTTCTCTTCCATTCTCTTCATGCCGATAATTTGTTTTAAAGACATTACATTTTATCTCCTCTACTTCTCGATCACTCTTAATGGAACTTGTGCATTTGGTAGCGTAAAATTTGGTTTGATCCTTCCCTTTTCCTCTCTCTGACACAATTGTAACTGCATATTTCTTGAACCTCAAAGCAACAGGCACATACCCATTGTTTGATATACATTATACTTGTTGAATGAATGTAATAACAGTTCAGTGGTTCTCTAAAATCTGCACCGACAAGTATGATGCCACGACCATTAGTAAGGTTCCTATAAGAAGATGACCACCTACTGATCACTGATACTGTAATTGAATGTAGCTGCCTTTGTAATCTGATACTGTAATTGAATGTAGCTGCCTTTTTAATCTGATACTGTAATTGAATGTAGCTGCTTCGACACATTGTAACTCAGCTATCCTAGTCTGCTATACTCAATTTTTTTGGATTTCTGTTTATTGCCCAGAGAATAAGGTTAGTGTCTTACTGTATGAGAGGGGATCCAGTCCCGGTGCACCCAAACTTTGGGACACTAAACTGAACATTTAAAAAAACCAGGTAATCACAAAAAACTGTCAAAAGAAGCGCGTGAGAATTCTCTCTGACCCCATCTCCTTATTTTTTTCGACAATTTGTGAAATCCACGCATAGGGATATGGTAAGTTTAACAATGATTTGCCTAATGTTTGGCTTTGAGAATTTTTGTGTGTGGGTGTTTACACTGACCACCTCTGTGTTGGGAGCTAGTCATACTTCTGAGTGTACTTCTGTTTTCTTTCTTCAGCAATAATATCTACTTGAAGTGATATTTTAACTTTGCTTCCTTCAAAACTAGAAATAGTCATTTGAATCTTGCCGTGGATGCTTCAAAAGAGGTTTCGATTACGTACACTTTATTTACATTCTTAGCCATTTACTTCTTTTATGGTAACCCTCCTTAGTCGTTTTAATGTGAAGATTGGAAAATTGTTCATATTTAAAGGTAATCAAGGGGTTAGGCTCCTTGAGCAATAAATGAAATGGAGTTGATTGATTCAAACTACACTAGTATGAGATCGATTTATAATCGGATATGATTTATAAATGAATATATTTCAATCATAGTTGATAAAAGCCTTCGAATGTTACAAGAAAGTCGAAGAGGCTGATTTGTCAAAGGACATGGCAACCCCTATTATTAGTAACTGATTCGTATAATTTGGTGATTTTACATATTAAAATCTGATAATATAATTTGTACTTGTCTTGCACTGGTGTTGTTATGCTTGTTGGAGTGACTGATAATGGAAGTGCATATGCTTGTTGTTATCAACACATTTTTTAGTTTGGCAATTGTTTGATTCTCTTTGAATATCTACAGTCCATATGCTTCCAGTAGGTGAGGTTTTTACCCTCATTGAGGCAGTGATAGAAACTATTGCGTATTTCTCTTTTCTACTTGTAGATTGTGTTATTGGCTTCTGTGTGTTACTTTAATGACATTTACCATTGAATGTTACTCAGTGTAATTTTCAGAAACAATAGGAGTTTAAATCTTTCAAAAAGGTTATCACATAACTTGGAAGACATATATATTCATTCAGTAAACATTCCATTGTCCATTACAAAAACATGGCCATACAATATACTTGGGCCATATAACTACTACTACTACTATATTGTACTTTTTAAATCGAAAGGCCAATTCCACACATCAAAAATTCAGCCCTCAAAATTAAATATTAACTTTCGAAAATATTATTTCCAAAATCCGAGGAAGGGCGGCGTTGAATCTGCAGTTGAGGTTGAAGCTGGGGTGTTACTTTGCAATTGCCTCCCAATGTTGACATCCCTCGCAGGCGTAGTTGGAAATGGATCAGAACTTGGAGAAGCATTCACTCCGACTGCAGTATTATGTGTTGAAACTGATAAAGGGCAATGTATGCCCATTAATTCTCTTAGCATTGGGTGTTGATCAGGAAAAGGATTAATTGGACTGCTCAATCTCCTTTTCCTTTCTAACTCTCTTCTTGCCTTCTCAAACTCCTTCTCCTTTATCTCTTGATCCCTTTGAATCCTTTCCTGTTCCTTTCTCTGTTCCCTTTCCTGCCTTTGAATCAACTTTTGGTGCTCCTTTGTTTTCCTTCTATATTCTTTTTCAATCTTTTCCTGCTCCTTCCTCTCCCTTTCAACAATTCGTTCAGCCTTCTTCTCTTGGATTTGTTCCTTTTTTCTTTGCTTTAATTCATCTATTTCTTTTTTTCTGTTCTCTTTCTCAACCAGAAGCTCCATGTACTGATCTGCGGTAATTAGTAGAGATTCCCTACTCAATCTTATACCAGAAGCACTATTTGACCTTGATGATTCTCTAACCTTTTCCACAGGGAGTTTCAAGAATCTACCAAGAGTTTTCTGTCCTTGGTTTGCCTCACAAGTTTGGTTCGAATCTGCCCCTAATACCCCTGCTACCTCTAACTGTGAATCTGCATCATTATCTTCAGGTTGACTGCCAACATAGTAGTGCACCAAATCTGAGTCATGAAGTACTGTTGGTTGAGAGGGTAAAGAGAGGCTGACCTCTTCATTATTGAAGTTCAAGTTGACACCAAGATTAAGAGCTGCTTCTTTCATCCAATCGGGAGGGCTTTCTTCTGTGGGCAAAGATAGTGATTCATCGATTTGATTAATTCTGTTTGGAGTTTCCAATTGTTGAGCAACACATTCATTTATATTTATCTCCATCTGCTGAGGTTCTGATTCTTTCTCCAATTGTGTGTTAGGCACCATCTGAGCATCTTCACTTTCCTCTAAATCGACCCTAGATAGATGAAGCATATTTTTCTGCTTGCTGACATCATCTTGAAAAGATGTGTCAAATGTTACGCTTGGTGCCATGTCTTCATCAAGGCATTGGGATTAAGAGGCCATATCCTGTTCTTTTGAATCGATTTAATGTTTGCTAGGTGTAAGAGCCATTCAGAATGCTTTGCTCCCTAACTAACTCTGCTAATTCAGCCCTTTTCACATCTATCCCATGGTTTATGACTATCCATTTTCGTCTCTCTTCCTTGAAGTATGTTTTGAATGGAGCAAAGACACTCACATCCAATGGCTGTAATTTATGAGAGGTGTGTGCGGGAAATGTTAATAAATCAATCCCCAAACTCTGGCTTCTTGAATTGTCCCCAAAGCAACATGTGAACCATGGCCATCAAAAATTAGTAAATGCCTATTGGTAGGAGACACTCCACGGTATAGATGATGCTGAAAGTGATGTAACCATTCATGAATAAATCTTTTGTCATCCATGCATGTGATTGTGTTGCCATGCAAGCTCCGAGCTCACTGACCTGATATAATTTTCTAAATGGCTCTTCCCCTTAAAAAGATAGAATCTGGAATACTTTGTCAAAAAGCATTTACACAACACAAAATGGTAATCCATTCTCTGCTTTTTGGGATGATATATGGCACACTCCTACTACCCCTTTTAGCAAGCACTCTCATACCGCAGATTTCCTCCTGCTTGTAATCTAGTTTCATCACAATTCCATATTCGGTTTGGTCCATATGGGTTGGACTCATAAGCTTTAGACAAATTAATGTAGAAAGGCTGACAATTGATGGCCTCAAACACCTTTGCTCGATCCTTATCAAGGCCCTTTGTCCTTAATGTTAGATCCGGGTGTCTTTTTTAAAACTGCCCACCATGACTTACCGGAAAACCATCCAGTGAATGGGTTAGACCTTGTTTCATGATTTGTGCCACACATGTCTTAAGTTGTATAATTTCTAACCCATGTCCCATGTCAGCCATTTCATGACACCAACTCACTATCTCCATCTCTTCTTCTTCTGTTAGAATTGTTGGTGGACCCTTTCTTTTAGTGGTGGTAATGCCCATTAGCCAAGAAGTAAGGGTGGTTGCTGGTATACCCCATTTTTTTGCAGCAGCGCGTGTAGAGTATCCATAATCTTCAACATCTTTCATGGCATTATTCATATCAGACTTGTTCCAATCAGATCTTGGCTTTGACACATTTTGTGTTGAAGGGCTCACTCTTATTGCTTGGACATTTACTTCTTCATGTGGTGTGTCATTGGCATCTTGAGGTGGGGTATTGATAGCCTCTTCTTCACGTTCTTCACTTGGCGGAAATCTTGCTCCCCTAATTTTGGCACATGCAGGTCTTACTCTTTTTGGAAGCTGCCTTCTCCTCATGATGTCAATAAAAACCTGCTAATATAGTTAAATTCACCAAACCGATGTAACTTACAACAATGAGATATTCAGCATATTGAATCAACAAACGTAATTCTCAAGTGCAGCCATTTGATATGAGTGCCTATGTTCTGAGCAATGGATACTTCAAAAATCAAAGGTAGATGAATATTCACAAGTAATTCTGAGCTAAATTAATGAAACTGTATACTTTATGCTGCCTCTAAATGTAGATGAATATTCACAAGTAATTCTGAGCTAAATTATTGAAACTGTATACTTTATGCTGCCCAAGTAATTCTCTACAGCCCAATCTACTTTGCAAACTAATTCATGTAAGATGTATATCAACAAGTAATTCCAGTCTAAAGTAATGAAACCTGCAGATGTATGTGTACATGTAGATTTATATTTACAAGTAATTCCAGGATAAATTGAAGAAATATGTATATATATACTTACAAAAAATTACATGTTAGATGCATATTTTATGCTGCCTTTTCATGTAGTTGTATATTTAATGCTTCATTTTCACGTAACTGTATTATTTATGCTGCCTTTTTTTGTCGTTGTATATTCTGTAGATGTATATTTAGATTGGATGTGTATTTTGTAGATGTATCTTTACAAGTAGATGTATATTTCTTATATATCTATTTGCAAATCTGAGCCTTTCCGTAAGTAATTGACTGGAATTTCTTGTAAATATACGTCTACAGAACACACAGCTACTTGTAAATATGAAATACAGGTTTCATTAATTTAGTCTGGAATTACTTGTTAATAAACATCTACATGAAAATTAGTGGTTGTTTATTACTACCATATACCTATGTGTGGATTTCGCTGTCCTCGGAAACAGTGATTGTTTTAGTGATAAGTGGCAGCGAATACAGTAAACTGTGGGGGGTTCTACTAACAGCTATTGGTCCGCACCATGAAAACTCGGAATTTGAGACACCTCACACTCCAGTTCATGTGTACGGTGATCTGCGTGTCAAATGTGTTGGCAAAGGAGATGGGGCTGTAGAGAATTCTCGCGCGCTTCTTTTGACGGATTTTTGTGATTACAATGTTTTTTTTAATGTCCACTATAATCCGCCAAAGTGTGGGTGCACCATGACTGCCTCCCCTGCCATAGAGCCTTTCCGTAATTTAGCCTGGAATTTCTTGTAAATATACGTCTACAGAACATACAGCTTCTTGTAAATATGAAATACAGATTTCATGTATTTAGTCTGGAATTACTTATTAATATACATCTTACATGAAAAGGCAGCATAAAGTATGCACCAGCAAGGGGAACATACATCTACTCGTAAATATGAAATACAGATTTAATTAATTTAGACTGGAATAACTTGTTAATATACGTCTACATGAAAAGGCAGCATAAAGTATGCACCAGCAAGGGGATACATACTTTTACTTATAAATGTGAAATACAGTTTTCATTAATTTAGACTGGAATTACTTGTTAATATACATCTTACATGAATTAGTTTGCAAAGTAGATTGGGCTGTAGAGAATTCTCAAGCGCTTCTTTTGACAGATTTTTGGGATCATCAGGTTTTTTACAGGCTCCCCTCCCATATGGAGATTGACAATTAAAAAAAATTAAAATTAAATGAATGTGCATCAATATAAGAACAGAGTTAAGAACTTACTGTATGTGGCACTATGATGTGGAATAACAGTTGATTATGGCAGCTTGGAACTGTAATTGTCATGCACTAGCAAAATAGCTCTAACTGAATAAAATTTCAGAGCAGTTGAGGAACTAGATTTATAGGAGATATGAAAAGTGTTGTAGTTGAGTGATCCTTGTGCTTTTTTTTGATTGGGTAAAATTGGTTGATCCTTGTGCTTGTTTTTGATTGGGTGAAACTGATAGGGGTGGATCAAGATTTATGATATTTTATTTCAATACTCATATTTGAAGTTCAATTTGATTTGATTTCTCATTTCAATTCAATGTTTGTTTCTTGAGCCTCACATTTGTTGAAAATATGCAGGTACATAATTTATGGGAGTAGCTGGGATGGAAAATGGTGAGAAAGTTAATGCTTAAAAGACAACTTGTATCTGAAAATGGTGCACTTTGGACTTCTGCTTGTGAGAACCTGGCCTAAAGTGTGTGAATGACAAGACCTTTTACACAGTAAACTGGGAACTTAAATTATGTGAAAATTGACATCAAATTGATATGATGATGTGATATCAATTTTGTATAGGGATGAAATACAATTATATATCCTTGTATTAAATACATGTTGACTTTAAATTTGGCAATTTTTGAAGTATAATATATGTTATTTTATGTTTAAAAGCCATACTGACTATTCTATTGTTGACAGATTCATGGCTGTACATGAAAAGTGACAGACACATCAGTTTTGAGGATACTTTGTACATTTATAGGATAGTATTCATTCCATTATTAATATTTTACTGTGCAAAAGCTGACAGCAAATATGTCAACTACCCTCACCACTACTGGGTAATGCACCATGATTGGCTCCTCTCCCTAAATGATTGCGTATATATATATACACACGCTCGAAGCGTTCAATCTTGGGGAAATGGCTATTTTTTTCAATTTCTTCTTAGATTTAAATGGAGTGTTTCCCTCAAACTCATCGGCTCCGAGAAGATGATCGTGTTTTCATTTGCTCTCTCACCACCATTGCTAAATAATGACTCGTGAATAAAACATAACATTAGCAATTTAGTTTTGGAAAATAAAGATTTAATAATTTATTTTTTTGGTTAAAAATATTAGTTTATGAATAATGTGTTCTCTCCCCAATTGTTCTAAAGCTCTTTCCCTCTTTTACAATTTTATATATTTCACGCAAAATGTATCAGGAAAACAATTCAACGTTTATTTCAAAAAAAAATTCAAATTTTCTAAAGATTTATAGGGTGTTTCTTTTGGAAGACCATGTCTTCTTGTAAGTGTTTTCCTAGTTTTAACCACATATCTCAAGTCATAAATCTGGTGGACAATATAGTTTTATTTTCATTTTCTTGATGCATTCACTCAACTAGGAGGTGCTTAAAATATATCTTGTTTTTATATCCCGAATTTTATAAGCTTGGCCTTATTCTTATATATATTAACACTTAGGATTTTATTTATATTAATGGTATTGTTTTTGTTATATTGTTCTATTATATGAAAATATAGATTTTTAGATTTGTATAAAAATTATAAAAGTTAAAAATGAAAGATAAATGTCATGTGCAAGGTGACATTATCTACAAAATGATCACAAAAATTTCTTGATAGGCGGGCGTGACAATCAAATTTAACCCCTGGTTTTATCCAAACATTGATATTCTCTCTTGATAATTCATATGCAAGTTTGTAAACAAAGATGAATATTATTTTTCTAATGCTCTAGAAAAGCGCATTCAATTTTTCAAACCACACTCCAAAAATTTACTAAATATGGCGGTCTATCCATTCAAAGCAACACATGAAATTTTGGATATATAATTTTTGATGATTTCTTTTCAAATTAAAGACCAATAGTTGAAATCGAGTTATATGCAAAAAAAAAGGATAACCTTCAAAAAATACTTAAGGGGAAAAAATATATATAGAAGATCTCCATGTAGATGAATGTTACTGACACGCGAAAAAATGTAATCTGTGTAACTTAGAAATTTTAAACCGAAGATGGACTTTATTTATTTTAAACATGCATATTACACATTCAATTTTTTTGATGATGGATGTTCATACCTTGTTCCAAAGCTCTTGTTTTACATGAGTTGCAAATTACGCTGAGAGGATAACAATGTTAAGTTTGTTGGAGTTGTAATTTTTGGTGAAATGTTCTCTATCGTAAATTGTTTTAAGTTTGTGTGATGGGGAAGAGTGAACAATGTAGTACATATAGAACACCAACCAAAAAATATTCTTATTTTTCCTCGATGGATGTATACATACATTCTTCAAAGATCTTATTTTGCCACGGCCTACAAGTGTGTTAGCAAATGTAAGTTGATCAGGTTGAATATCTATTTGTTGCATATGGAAAAAGATTCTCAATGGATCTTGAGAATGACAGTTGTCTAAATATTTTTACACCATTTGTTATCTATCAACAAGAAATTTACAAAGAAAATTATTAAATTATTAAATGTTTATAGTTGAAAACACAAACACATCATACATGTAAACAACTGTCAATATTAAAAATGGGTCGAGTCATGATCACAAAGTCTCCCTCACCTTGGACATATCAAACAAACAAATCCAAAAAGTCAAAAAATCTCCCACCAATAAGGATGTGGAAAAGACATTAATAAATTTCTCGCCAACAATAATATTGCACAAATTTATTTCAGCTTAATAAACTCCAATCCAGAAACAATACAAATACATCCTATTCGGATTGAGAAGATGAAATTTATTTCTTTTTAACATGCATATTACACATTCCAAATCTTGGATGATGGATGTCCATACCTTGTTTCAAAGTTCTAGTTTTATACGAGTTACAAATTACGCCGAAATGATAGCTTTGTTAAGCTTGTTGTTGTAGTTTGTAGTGAAATGTTTTCTATACTAAATTGTGTTAAGTTTGTGTGGTGGGGAGGAGAAAACAATGTAGTACAACTACAATACCCAACAAAAAAACCTTCCTACTTTTTGTCAATGGACGTGCATACCATGTTGCAAAGTTCTTATTTTGCCACGATTTGCAAGTATGCTAGCAAAGGTAATATGATTGGGTTGAATATCTATTTGTTATAGTTGGCAAAAGAGTCTCAATGGTTCTTGAGAGTGACCATGTCTAAATCTTCTTGACACCATTTGTTATCAATCAATAAGAAACTCACAAATAAATATATGAAATTATTAATAATTTATAGTTAAAAACACAAACACGTGTAAAGGGTCGTTAATGTTAAACACAAGTTGGAGTGATGATCACAAATTCTAGCTCCCACCTCGCACATATTGAATGAGCAATTCAAAAAGTCTTGAAATCTCCCACCAACAAAGATAAGATAGAGACATTAATAAATTTCTCACCAACAAAAATATGCCACATATTTGTTTCACCTTAATAAACCCCAATATAGAAACAAAAAAATAATCCTATTACGATATTGACAAATAGGAAAAGAAGAACACTCCACTTCCCCATATTTAACTGCTTACATTTTTTTTTGTTGAAACACGATAGGTCTTAGACCGCCATACCCCATGAGTTAGGTCCGCCATACCGCACGGGTTAGGTGAGCATATTTCTTCGGCTAAGCGGCCAAGGTCTGAGGGATTTCCATTTCACCAAATTTGCTTGGGGCATGATCCCGACCTCATCCCTTATTACAATATCTTTAGGTCTTTGCCTCAGCAAGAATTGAACCCTGGTGGGCTCTTTGTGAGCCAAACAACTTCACCAATGGGCCAATGGCCATTTGATAACCACTTACATGTTGATTCTTGAGGATGAGAAAAATGCCATGTTCTAAATCTTCCATTATAACAAAGCTAAGAGAATGTTGACGAAGGGTTTTTTTCACCTCGCATGATCATTGCACTTCATGAGACCTCATATCTTTCACGCATTTTGTTAGTGTTCTTAAAAAAAAGAAATAAGAAAAGAAAATAAAAATATTATAACTCAATCAAGGATTCATCGGCGACGCTCTCTCGTGGAGCTCGAAACCATTTCAAGTTTCTTTGGTCTTGAAAAACCAAACCAAGAAAATGGTTTTTATTTAGGAATGTTCGGAGCAAAAAAATTCATATTGAATTGTTGAAAGATTCTTTTCCATTATGAAATATATTTTCGAGTAAAAAGAATTTCCGTTTTCCATAAACATCTTTTTTTCTTTTTAGGAAAAAATATGTTTTTTCTAAGCTCTTCCTAGTTCCCTTAAACAAAGGGCTATGGAAAAAATCCAAAAGCACCCATTTTGAGTGAATGCATAAAAATATGAATGAATTTGGATGGGTTAAAATTATTATCCCCGAATCTATTTCCGGTGAACATAACAACGCCCTTGAGGCGAGATGTGTTCAAATTAACTTTAAGGTAGTCCCTTAGCTCAGAAAAAATTTGAAACTCTTTTTCTTAACCTTTCATTTTTGTTTAGGGTTAGAAAGTGAAAGGGGGTGTCGGTTTGGAAGGCAACATATTTTGGAGATATCTTAGAAGGTAAGAAGTAGTCAATGAATATTTCTCATGTGAATACTTGTTTAAAATTTCATTGATTTTATTTTTGGGGACTAAAATGACTATCATGGTAATGAATAATTTGTGCTTTAGAGTATCATCTTCATGTCACTTGCATTTTGTACATGAGTGTAGTTTGCAGTCAAAGGGCTGAAAATAAAAATGAAGAAATTCCAACAAGATTCGGGTTTGAAACCCAATCTTTGTTTAGACATACAAATGGGGTCGCTCATTAAATGTCATTAAAGGTGTACATCACTTCTAGGTTCCAACAACTGACCCTTACACAATTGAAAGAAATGGAAAATTTAGAGAAAATGGAGAAAATGGGCTTTGATATTTTTTTATTTATTTTTACGATGTCAACATTTTCAATTGGACGACATTTAATTTGTTAGATAAGATGAAGACCTAAATGGAAAGTAGGAAAGAAAATGGGGGACTTCAATGTGGGAATTCAATATGTACATGTCCCACACCTATTACATGGCTCAAATTATTCCTAGCCAAATAATATCTGCTATTTGTGGTCCATTTTATCGTCTCGACCTCATTCACATTATTTACGTGAGTGCAATTTGCGCTAAAAGGGGAAAAAGGAAAAATTCAATAGGTTTGAGGTTTGAAACCCAACCACAATGTTGGCTTCTTGAAGCACTTTGTAGCCACCCTTTTCACTTTTAAGCTAGATTAATTGTAGAAAAACAAGTGATGCACGAACAATCAAGGATAATTGAACCCCTCTAATGGGTAGGAGTATGAGCGCTAAGTAGATTTTATCGCAATCATAAGTTATAAACTTAGACTCCATATAATTTCTTGCATTATTTAGTGTAAATTTCTTGTTGATTTACAATCAAGGACTTTGACTAATTAAACCTTCACAGTGTATAGTACTATCTAAGGCTTGTTTCTATATATGCGCCACAAGTCTAAGCAAGAGAGATGGGTAAAACTTGTACTATTTTTTTGGGCTCGGGAAAAATCAATAAACCAAAATTTTGGTCTCTAGCAAAACAAACAAACTAAAATTCTTGGCTCGGAAGAAAGGCCTGAGAGACAGGTGCACGATAGACTAAGAATTGTCCATGCGACATTTTAATTTGTAGTAAGGTAGGGCAGGGCAGGGCGGTGATTGGCAGAGGATGTGTGATGGCTCCTCTACATTATCTGATGACGAAACTAACTCCTGATAACACACATTCTACAGTGTCCCAATGCAAGTTGATGTTATGTTGTTATTTCATGACTCCTATTCACGCACTATTATTTTTCTATCAAAATGAAAAAAAACCATATTATGGTTGTGGTCATGTAGCTTTGTGAGAAAGACAAACATTTACCTCCCTATGTGTACTTTGTATTATGTTACTTGTGATAATGAAGTCTCATGGAGTTAAATCACCACATGATAAATAGAAATGTTGGTTCATTTCTCATTTTGTTGCAAGTTTATTTTGTAAACACTACTTGGGAAGGATTTTACTAATTGTGGGGTTGTTTTGGTAGATTTTTGGGACTGGCATTGTGCCATGGTTTAGATAGCCATTCTAGTGGTTATTGCATCTAGCGGAATAATTGGGGGCAACTTTGTGACACTCTTCCACCAATATTTGATGCTTGGAGAACTCGGGCTGCATGGAGAAAATATTGTTAGATTTGTAGGTAATGAATGCTCATGACCATGTGAATGACACTTATGCTTGAATCTTAGAATACCTGGGAATCAGAAAGCATAGGTCACCATATTATAGAAGCAAGGATGAATTGAATCAAATGATGCTTGATGCATACTTGACATTGAAGGATTATATAGAAATATGGCCACGCTATAGGTTTTCACCAGAACACATTCACGGTGACATTGCACACATGCACACAGAACATGTTTATTTAACACTATTAAACTAGTATGAATTTATCTGAGTTTGTGTATACATAGGTGCAACGAGGAAGGGTGAGTATGGAAATTTGAAATAGACAACGACAATAAAATAATAGTATGTCAATGATATAGGCATTGACAAAGTTGTCGGAATCGACAAGCTTGGGTCTATTATAACTTGGAATACACCTTTAGTGTAATTATGTTACGTTGGAAATAGGATGAAAACACCATAGTGGATACATATAAGAACTCGAACCAGCGGTAGAGAAAGCGCGATAGAGAAAGAGGGGTGGGTGTGAATAAGGGGTTTGAGGGAGGATGAGTGTAAGGGTGGGGAAAGGCCTTATGGTTTTAGGTAAGATGAACACACGTAAACGTAAGGTGAATTCACATGTATGTTTCATGGGACATTTTAGAGACAAGGGATGTGGAGTGGACCTGGCATCCTAGGGTAGAGATTACATGCACATGTGAAATTAGGGTTTCCGTATAAATGTTAGGGTAACATTCAAGTTCACCCCAAGTAATGATTCTAATGATGTAGCCTATCATACATCATGCAAAGCTTGATTTGGAGGGATTGATTTTGTGGGAGAGAAAGAGGTGCAAAGAAGAAGGGGTTTGAAGGAGGAGAAGTGCAAGGGTGGGGAAATGCCTTGTGTTTTTTTGGGAAGCTAGAACACACACGAATGCAAGGTGAATTCGCATACACGTTCCACGGGACATTTTAGAGACATGGAGATGTGGAATGGATTTGGCATCCTAGGGTAGTGATTACATGCACATGTGAAATTAGGGTTTCTCTCTAGATATCAAGGTAACGATCAAGGTTGCCCTCATCTATAGTCCTAGCGGTGTAGTTTGCCAACGAGCATTGCCATCAATTAATTTTAATTTGGATGCATTTTATTTTTTAGATATCAAGACAAAAAGAAAAAAAAAAATTATCAATGAAAAGGTGAGAATTAATTTGGTAGGTAAGACAAGAACATGAGTCGAAACTTGGAATGAAATAATTAAATGCTTGTATTCCTTACACCTATTGCGACTCATATTGTTCCCACCCAAATAATCTATGTTATTTGTGCTCGCATAATATAGTTTTCATCTTAGACAAAAACAATCACTAGTTCGACATGTACATGAACAAATGGGATTCATTTGAGGTTGTTTATACGGCCTATCAAATAGCGACTAAGATAACAAAAACAATAAATCGATTAGATGTGCACATGGACGGATGAGATTCATTTGAGTTCATTGATGAGGCCTATCGGATGGACGAGAGAGATCATCTCATGTTGATATGGCTTCTAGACGCCCATGAGTTTATCCAGTGTAAATGCCTTTCGCGCAAAAACAAATTAATGTGTAGAACAGTCATACCTTTTAAATCTTCGATGGCGGGCAAAGATTTAATAGAATTGAATTGTTTCCCACGAAATGTACCTTATTAATACTTTTAGTTATTAAGCTCTTTTCTAAATTAATTTTCTTTAAAATCAAAATAATGGCGAGAAATTCAACGAATTGTGGTAGTTATTCTTCCAAGCAGAAGCATCAAAACAAATGTTATCTTCAATCACAATCCTTTTTTGAACATCCAACGAAGATTGTTGTTCATGCAGAAGATATTTATGTTAGTCAAGAGAAGTTTTGAACCGCAAAACATGGCCAATTCGCACCAACAGAGTATTTGCATGAATAAGACAAAAAAAAAACAAAAAGTTTCCAATAAAATGGTGTGAATTAATTTGGTAGATAAGACGAAGACATGAATCAAAACTTGGAAATAAATTGATGTAAATTAAATGCTTGCATGCCCTGCATCTATTCTGTAGCTCATATTGATCCCACCCAAATAATCTCTGTTATTTGTGCTCCACTAAATACAATTATGATCTTGGACAAAAATAATCATCAATCAAACATGCACATGGATGGTCGGTATTCATTTGAGGTCGTTGATATGGCCCATCATATGGACGACCGAGAAAACAAAAACAGTTGCCAAGTCATGCACGTGGATGGTCGAGATTCATTTGAGGTCATTGCTACAACCGACCAGGGGAGATCTTCTTATGTTGATACGTTTATGAGACACCCTCTGAGTTTCCACCTATGTAAACGAAATGTAACCCATTCATACTTATAGTTATTAAGCTCATTTCTAAATTAATTTTCTTTAGAATCAAAAGAATGACGAGAAATTAAATGAACTGTGGTACTTATTCTTCCTAGCAGAAGCACTGGGACAAATTCCATCTTCACTCACAAGACTTTTCTGAACATCCAAAGGAGATTTTCCATCTTTATGGGAAACACGAGATTTAAAAAATAAACCACTCTGAATTTTTAAAATTGATATCTTATGGCCTTCGGAAAACTATTTGAAGCAGCAACTAACATTGTTTAAAATAGGAGAGAATTTAATATTGAATATTGAATGTTGTAATCAAGAAAAATACAAATAGAAAGGCATTTAATATTGAATTGAATATATATATATATATATATAATGTCGGATTGAAAGTGAGAAGAAGAGAATTCAGATAAGATCTTGGCTGAGATACAATCATACAAATATTATTCTTAAGTGCGTCAATGCCTTATAACGAGCTCGAAAAAGAACGGTCAGACCTCAGAAGATTTATGAAGAGAAATGTAGGAGCGAGAAGATCCAAGAAAGAATAGTTAAGCATAAGTTCGTGATAACATCAGTTAAGGACTACATAAATAGTCCATTATTTTTAAAGTATTCATCCCGGGGAAGTAATGATTTTGCGGAAGCTGGAGTCGACCAACAAATAAGCAGGGAAGTGGAAATGGAAAAGGAGGCTCCTCGATCGGTGTCTGTCTATTATTTTGTCAAACAAAAACATGCAATTCTGCTGCTCAAGACCATCTTCATGCTCACCCTTGACATCATGGGAGGATACGTACTCCTTGTGCCTAGCCAAAGCTAATTAATTTAGGGGATAAGGCTCTCATTTTGATATGCAAGACATTAAATTGGCTTTGAGATTATGTTTGATATATGTGTTGTGTCATAGGTTGATATATACTTGTGTCGGATGCGACATGGGATGAACTAGCAATCGTAAGTAAGCGTGATATAATGCAAATGCCGAAAGGGAGGTGGGCGTGGAGCATGAGGAGGGGGAATGGACAATAAGGGAATAGAAAGATGAAATTTGGCGGAGGAAGAAAAGTGGAAAGGGGTTTTTTTCCTGGAAATTGTCGATGTCGTGGCGGGGACGGAAGTATAGGGAAAGGGGGAGGAGCGGGTGAAATAAATGACAAATATATATGTGAAAAGAAGGGGAGCAAAAGGGGAAACATGAGGAAGGAAGAAAAGGAAGAAAAGATAGTGCGGGAAGGAAGTGTAATAGAATGCTTAAGAAAGGCACAAAAATTCCAGCATAAGCGTTGATGTAAGACGAAAGGAGGGAGGGTGGGAGGAGTGGTGTTTTTTTTTAAAAACAACATAGGAAAAAAACAATATATTGTGTAGGATGTTACAGAACAATCTAGTGATTGCAGAAATCAGACTCAAAATAAATTACAAGCAATGTATGTTTATACAAAAAAGGAGGAGGCAAGCACTATCATGTACATGTATGAGTCGGGAGAGAAACCGAAGTTGGGCCTCTTCTCTCTTTTGAACAAGAAGAAGGGCAGATTGGTCATTCTGCGAATGTTAAAAGAGAAAGGGGAGAGACATGCAAATTTTCTATGCGACACTTTGGAGAAGACGGTGAATGCAAGTCCCTAGCTTCATGTTTTGCCAATATCAGCGGTTGATTTATTACGAGTAAGACCTTGGGCTTTGTGGATGGTCAAAGCCCATGCCATCTTGAGTGGTAGTTGCTTGCGATTTCCTTTAGAAATTGGAGGAATTGGAACATGGGATGGATTATGTGGATCCCAACATGGGCCAATGTATTTGTCAAAGTTAATGACAACAAATAAAGGCAAGTCGGGAGGTGTAGAGGAACTGTCATAGACTATGTCAACTATTTTTCTTGTTGAACCATTTACAAGTCCAACCTCAACCCATAGGTTAGCCGTAAGCATAACACTTTGGTTTTTGCAAAGAAGAACTTTGAATTCTAGTTGTTCATCATTTCTGTTCAAGGCGAGCTCCCTCCTTTGGTTATTTATGCAATACAATGAGCTATTGGAGCATTAAGATATTTTAACATATGTAGATTGTGGTGGTCAACCAAATCATTTTTGGCGAACAAGTGGGGGCAGTCATGGAAAGATGTAATTTCCTATTGTGTAAGCCTGGAATCTATTCTTGACATGAGGAGTTCCTAGTCCTGCAAATCGGGCATCCCATTGCGGACATTGAGGAGCAATCTTTGAAAAGAAAGTTGATCGAAGGAGGAGCCTCATTGCCTGAAAATTGTGTCCAAGGTGATTGAAATAGTAAAACTCTTCCAAAGGGTTGCACCATAGGAATGACTTGCATAGAGAGGAATGTCTGAGACTGGAGGAAGCTGGCCCAAGTCACCCACAAGAATAATTGACTTGCCACCAAAGGGTGAGGTCTTTGCGTGCGGGAAATCCTCCCTTCACTTGGAAGTCTATTTTGGCTAGCAATTTCAGCCCAATGAAACTCATTTCATCGATAAGAACATAGTCAACATGCTTGAGCGACTCTTGAAAAGAGGATAGAGAATGACCTTCTAATGGTTTGAGTTCCTTTATAGGTATGTGAAGGGAGGCATGTATGGTTGATGCGAAATGTTAAATGCAACAACACCTGTAGGCGTAAGCAGAAGCAAAGGTGATTTCTCCACATGTGGTGCTTTGGCGAAAGTTGATCGTATAACATTAATGAGAAATGACTTTCATGTTCCTGCAGTTCCCTGAATTATTAATTTCAGAGGTGGAAGGTTCGTTTTGTTAGAGAAGTGGTGGAAAATGGTATCATATGCTAGCTTTTGGCTGATCGAGAAATTTTCAACGGATCTGATTGCAGATGATGTATGAAGATTATACATGGATGTATTGTTTCTTTGCAAATCTATAAAAGAAGAGCCAATTTCTTGCAAGCAAAGAGGAGTGTTGTTCGAATGCCAATTATGTTGCATATTGAAGTCACGACGACCTAATAAATGTAGGCTTGAAGTCCAATGGCTTATATAGGGTGCAGTTGTGCAAGGAATTGTTCTTCTTGAAGATGTTCACTCTGCTCAGAGGGGAGCTCCAATTCTTCATCAGAGTCCGACAGTTCTATAGAAGAAGAAATGGAACAAAGAGTATGCCACAATCTATAAGTGTTTTTGAGTAGGTTCCAATTGGAGATGATTTCATTTGTAGTGGCGCCAATATCTATGGAAATGACATGGAAGGGTTTGTATAGAATAAGTTCGACTAGCGAAAAGAGTTCAAAGGATTCTAAATCTCTTGACATGAGGAGTTCCCGATCCTGCAAATCCTGACATCCCATTGTAGTTCTTTGGAGAATCTAAGGTACATGCGGACAATTACAGGAGTGTTCTTGTTTCCATTTATTGCCTCGCGATACAAAGTGGCGGCTATAAGTCCAATCTATTCTTTGCTTTAATGAGAGAAAGGGTTTCCATATCGGGAGGCTTGGCCTTGTAGGAGTCAATGAAGACTATTGTGTCCTCCAAATGTAAATTAGATTCAACAATTCTACGCAGGATTTTTTTCGACATTTAAGGAAACAAAGGGTTCACTACAAAAACCAATGGCAATTTCTGCAACACGTGGCAAGTTTCTTGGGCACTTATGTTGTGTTCAATGATGTTGTCGAACAACATTTTTCGAATTGTGACCTGCGTAGGGAAATTAGGGTTGACATCTCTTGTTATTCGGAAAGCATTTGATGTTATGTTTTTGAGCATTTTCAGCCTTTGAAGCATACTTTGCAATGTAATTTATAACAACATAAAGCGAGAGAGTATAGGTTGACAATCAACATTCGCTCTCCAAATTGATAACATAGCAAAGGGTTATGTATGTTGAGCCTATCGTTGTTTCTTGCAGGAAGGTATTTCAATGTCCCATTGTCATCAACAAACAAGGAAGAAATAGGCCTATTCTCCCAAGGGGCATCACACTGTCAGAACAACATTGCATTTGATTTTCTTTTTTCTCGGGCTTGTGTGTTGAGCATTTTGTGTGATGTTGCACTCTATTCAAAATCTCCTCAAGGTCTTTACTCGGTGAACATGAAAGAAATTGAGATGTGTTCAAGAGGCATGGATAATCTTGGATGGACCGATGTATATATTCATGCTTGTTTGAAGTAGGTCATGGATTCAAGCAGAAACAAGAAAATCAAAGTATTTTCTCGTGGCTTCCAGAGTTGCAGTGTCTGTTGGGTCGAGGGCATCAATGCAAGGAGCATTCTCAAGCCAAAGGAATCCATGGATGTGGGCGGAGCCTCTATGTTGTCATTCATATCGATGCAAATCAACATGTTAGGAATGTTATCTATAGGTAAAACAAGGAGATACTCAATAAGGTTATGTAGTTGCCTATACCAATAGTCTTTCACTCCAAGGTGTTTTCCAAGACCTCTTCTCGATTTTTTTGAATTTTTGTGCAAGTATGCAGACACTTAGTGCGGGTGATGAATGAAGTTTCAATTCTCCGGCATTGTGTGACACGAGGTTTAGCAGGGGAGTATCGGGCATGATGTTGTGCAAGTCGGCCATTTGGTGTCGTATCGTGTTCTTTATTGAAAGACAAATCTATGAATTATTTAATTTTTCCATTGTCTTTCCTAATGAAGTTTTGATTGTTACAACTTACTATATGAATGTTTTGACTCTTGATAGTTGGATTCATTTAGAAAATAAATAATAAAGTAAGACCAAAAAAATAAAAATAACCATAATTAATTATTAAAAATAGAAGAGAATTGTTTGAGCTAACTGATATAGACTAAAGATGTATGTATGGACATAGTATTTCTGGAAATCAAATTTCATATCAAATCAACATAATATCATAACATTATTTGTAGAACATACGCATGAAAATTATACAAGTACAACACCATATAAATTTAAACTCTCAATATTTCATATAATGAAGAACTTAGAAGATAAAAATTAGTAGAAAAGTATATATATTGAAAGTTTGAATATTACATTGTTTTCCAAATTACAACAAGTGTTCCAAATGACAATTTACACAATTTCAACTTGCAACTACTTTCTTAAGAAGTAAGTTCTTTCATTTGTGTTTTTGAGACCTTTGCATGAGAACCTTCTTTTAAAACACCCGACTCAACCAAATCCTTTGCAGTTGCATTGATATTCAAAAGTATTTGACGTTTGAATTTGTTGCATCACCGACTAATAGTAGCATTAGATCCTCTTCAATTTTCTTCTTCAACAATATTTCCAGATCCATTCCATGTTCCTTTATAATCCTTCTTAAAGTATTATTTTGCTTGTTTAATGTAACAAGATTTTGCTTTAGATATATAGTTGCAACTAAACTTTTCCTTACACTCTTCAAATGGACATCAAGCACTATAGCCTCATTCTTCAAATTATGGTACTTGGACTACATTTTAAAACAAAAAATAATTAATAAAATTAAAATAAATTGTAAATCATATTTGAAAATTATTTAAAACTTACCAATGCCTTATCCCTTTCGCATTTGCAATAACAACAAGGCCCTTGTCTCTTGACCACATATTATGATATGTTTGTGCTTCTACATTTAAATTCTCTATTTTGTTCAACATAATATCTAATACATCATCATCATAAGTATTAGTATATTACAGTACCAAAAAATAACTTGATTCATCAAAATATCAAGCTTAGTTGGTTCATTTTGAACTGAAGAATATAATAAATGTCTTTGGGAGTGGTTCTTAAATCAAGAATTAATTTCTTTAATAATTTTTTTCCCTAAACTCCCACAATCTTAATAGTTCTATATCCTTAGATAAAATATCATTCACTATGGCTTGACAATTGTCAGCCAAAAGACTATTAAGTGAAAAACTAGTTTTTTCATCATCATTCAAGGCAATTTCTCTAGGAGAAGGTGTGTTTGAATGTTGTTCTCTTGCTAGAGAAAATTTCCTTATCCCATGAATCATATATTGTGTATTGAAAGCTCCATGGGGTTGATCCCCATGGTCATTTTCAATGCCAAGATATTCCTCATCCAAATCAATCTCATTCAAAACAAACAATCCATGCACACTAGTAACATTGCCCAAAGAAAATGTTGGAAACTTAGCTCCAAAATTAAGGGTTCCCCTACTTGAAGTTGGAGCATTAAATGATATATGTTTTCCACTACCCCTTGTCTGATATTTTGTTGTGGTTGCGGCGGAGACGACATATTTTTCCTCAAAGAGTCATATTTTTTTAATTGGAGGAGACACTGCAACAATTGATTGTAAAAACATGAGAAATTGAAACAACAAACATAAATAAGAAGGGAATAAAAGAAAATTATGTATCATATATGATTTAAAAACATTACATATTGGCGGGGATTGCATCTAGGATGCAAATGGTGCTTATTGTAGTTGTAATTGTTGTGGTGACTGGGATTGGGATTGGTGATGGTATTGTTGATCTAAACGTAATTACGTAATTTATCAGTTTTTTTGTTTTAAACAAAATAATTTATAAAAAACTAAAAATTAATTAAAATTAAAACATAAATGAGATACATACGTTGTTGTAATGAAGATATATCTTCATCATGTGTATCATCAATTTATATACAATTTTGTTGGTCTAGAACGAGCCCGAAGATATAAACCTCAGCTATTGGAAGTTCTGACCAAAGGAATTTAAACAAGTTATTTATATTTAGATGAAATTATATATGTTTAACATATTGGAATATAGAAATATTATAAACCTAGTATTAGTGGCACAATGGATGTTTCAATTGGACGAGGAGTTATGGAACTCATCCATTTCATTAGATAAGAGCTTATTTGTGGAGTGGACCGAGCGGTGTCCAGGTCCTCGGTCTGCTGATCTTCAAAAACACTAAAACGAATCCCCGAATGTGGTGGTAAATTCCCTCTTATGACAGCCTCTCTTCTTCTTGCAGTTGCAACAGCTATCCCCTATTATCATTAAATAGTAATCTGAATATTAATTCCAAATATAATTTATAAACTATTAAGAAAATTAATGATAATGATAAAAATGCAAATAATCATAAATTTGGGAGATGGGACTGACCTCTTATTGTTCAATTGTTAAAGACATAATTGCAAGCTTGGTGTTTAGGGTGGTAGGATGAGGGTTGCAACATAAATTCAAAAGAGATTCATAATACAAACCAAGAATAAAATTTGTAGAATTAATAGTAACAATCTCATTCACATTTATGTTCTTAGGTCATTTCTTATCTAGGTGGATAAGAAAGTGCACCAATCATATTTTTGGCCACTAAGGGTGTGCATGATATATGCAAGGGCCCAAAAGGGAATATATATATCTACCCTATAATATGATTTTGGCTTGGAAAAATTGCACCATACCTTGCAGAAAAGGGTTAGTGAAATCCTTGAGGGAATTTCCCTTTTGAAGGATTTTGGGAACTTGTAAATGTAAGGAGACAATTTATCAATATTAAAAAGACAAAATCAAAATTCCTAAAATTAGAAAATGGTAAAACAATAATATGATAATTGGTAAAATAGTAACATGATACTTACCAATAGTTACATCAATGGATAATTGGTAATGAGACTCCAAATACTTGATATCTTCATCAGATAAAATGGCCTTTGTTGTGACATGATCCACATCTTTGTGTGGTAGTGTTGTCAAATGATGAATGTCTTCAGGGGATGTTCCAAAGGATAGTGTGTGTGATGGGAGTTGAACGGAAAAAGTACAAGAGGAACTGTCATAGGTTGATAGAAGGTTGTTGAGTGTTTTGGTATCTCTAGGAAATTGGGGCATATAAACTAGCCCTGTGAAACTGGAGGCATCAATCCATTGTAAAAATGAATTAGGATCGATAGGAGTTTGTATAGTTGAGGAAACACAAGGCTCTTATAAGAGAACTTATGGATTTGAGCCTAAGCCTGAGCTTGAGCCTAAGCTTTGAGCACAGAGCCTACACTATGGAAATAGTCTTCCTTCTTGAAATTTTTGTTAAAATTTGAATATACAACTAGACATTCCTATTTGGACATTGGAGATAACCCTCATGTTTGGAGGTCACCTAAATGCTTGTTTTTGGACTATAGAGATGGCATTCCTAGTTTGGAGATGACTGTGGTCACATGATGGTTGTTGGAGGATGGGAGACTTGTTTCTCATTTTCTATAAAGTAAAAATGAATAGTATCAATAGCTTTATATAGAGAAACAAAAAGAGCGCTATCGCAAGTAACATGTATTATGCTTTGGATGGTAACTTTTACATGCTACAAAGCTAGCAACATTATGAATGCTACAAGTCAGAAGCATACATGATGCTACCATTGTAATCATGCAGAACATGAAGGATGTAATCGACTTGTAGCATACATAATGCTGCAGTTTGACATTCTCGCATGCCACTAAGGATAGCATTCAATATGCTTTTGATTGGTAACATGTAGAATGTTGTTGGTGGTAGCATACGCAAAACACCACCGACTAGTAGCTTACAAATTTATGTTGTCGATTAGTAATGGCATTTTTATGCTATTATTTGGTAGAATTCTCGCATTTATCGGTCGATAGCATTTTACACGTTGTCGGCCATTGTTAGCATTCTAGATGTAGTAACCGATTGCATTCTAGATGCTTCAGTAAAGCATACTGAGAATGCTACAAGATGGTAGTGTTGGTAACATGAAGAATGCTACCGCCAATAACATGAAGAATGCTCTTGGACACTGGTATCATTTTAGTTGTTTGTCGTCCCAAAGATAAATGCGATCTTACATTCTTTGAAGTTATCCACATTTCACTCAATTTTCCTAGAAATTCGCCATCGTCACGAAACACATTTTCATAAGATTCGTCTTACATTAGAAACTCATTTTCAGAAATTCTCCAAGTATTATCTATGCTATTTTTTAGGGGATCTTAAAATTTACCCTGTAAAGATGTGGCTTTTGATATACCATAAACTATTTATAAAGGACTCATCATCTCAATGGTATCCCATTCAAATGAGATCCCTCGTACATAATGGTGATAGTGTATTTGAACCTTTGAGATTTATGCACGATGACCAATGATGGTGGGAGAATGGGGGATGGATATGTATGCGTGTATTTAAAAACCATGATAATTTATAAGGTCCATGTAATAAACGCCATTATTGCGGTTGTGTTACATGGTAAATGTAGTAGGTCAATCACATTGGCTTCACTCCTAAGCGTGACCCGAGAGGCATGAGATACCAGAACTTGTTCGTTATGAGGACACTTGCCTTGTGTTATGCATTGTATAAAAGTAAAAATATCAAAGTTATTTATAATTCCCAAGATCACCCAAGGGAGGGAAGAACATGTGTAGAATATAATTTATGATATGTGATTAACATAAATAAAGTTCTTCCCCTTAAATAATTTTTTCAAAAGCAAAATTACAAAATAGTCACGTCTGTGACTATTAGATTTTTTATTTTTCATAAAACAATGTGAGAGGCGGTCCACAATTTGCAGACTAGCTTCTATGGACCAAATTTTGTTTATATTTTGGCATATCTGCAAAACCAAGTTTTAGATTTACAACAAAAATGTTAGCGAAAATAAAAGCTGAATTAAAAAAAAGACTAAAAATCCTAAAGAAAACACTATTAGATTTAAAAACAAATTAATTTACCCACAACCAAAATGGCCCCATTGTGGTCACCAAAATGTATGGCTATATTTGGATCACTGCAAGATGTCTTTGTCAATATATAATCCACAAACCAATGCTACTTAAATAAATAAACTTATGTGGCCATTTGAAACGAGAAGGAAAATCATGGGTTCTTTCAATGTATAAAGTGGGTAAACTTATAAATTTGAATCTAAGACCATTACGCAAACACTTGAAAATATTAGTTATTTTTGATGGTTTGGGGACCTACCTCATTCATATCCCTAATCATTTAAGGAGATAAAAGACATTTTATTTGTAGAAAAATGACAAAATAATGCATAAAAATGAATGATATACGACTTAGTCGTGAAACCAGCTTGATCATGGCTACGATTCACCAAAAATCACAAGAAGGTTACAAGACATTATGAGTGTGATGCCACTGCATTGAAATATCCTCAAAACAATGATGTCACGAGTTGCAATAGTCCTTTTTAATCCTCTTTTGCCTCTCAAAACCTCTGATTCCAAAATATGTGAGCAAAAAGGCAAAAATTAAGGTATCACTCAAGTGCACTAAGATTCACGTGGTGGATATTATGGGGTGAGTGGTGTTTTATAGTTTTTGAGTACATAGAAGATTGTGACACATATGGGTACAATGTGCATAGATGGGTGAGATGATAAGGGTCCATAGTGCATTGGGCATGCAAATGGGTATGTGGGATGGACAAAATTAAATGTGAGTGGGTGAGGGTTAGTAAATGAGTGATGAAGTGTCTTTTATCACCTTTTTGTGGGGTTATTTGATTTTTTTGGGATTATTATGTTTTATAATGTTTTTGGTATTTTTGAATTAGGAGACCTTATGCACAAGGTGTATTTTCTAGTGTCTACACTAAGGTTACGAGAAATAAGCTAAGGAAATAGTTGAATCGAGTCATTCCGATTGTGAACATCACCCTTGTAAGAGTTTTATGGACTATTTGAAATTTATACTAGCCCCGCTAGAGGAAGATCAATGTGGATGTCCTAAAGGATGTAAACATAATATAAACTTGTGTTGTTGTTGTGTCTATTTTTGTTGTGTTAAACTTTGCAAACATACAAGATCATTTTAGTCCAACCAACCTCGTCACCTTGACAACTAAGCCTTAGAATTTTATGCAACTAATCCATGCAATTTTGGATTCAATCAAAAAGGTAAAAGACTAACAAGAAATCTTCCCACTTTACCTCCCCTTCCTTTCCCGCCCCTATCTCTATTCGTTCGCCCAACTATCCATATATAGGTCACACAGGCTCCGCCTAGAGAGAGGGGCTTCATCAACTTGCCAAGGAACAATCCGGTGTGACGGGAACAAGCCCACCCAAGAGGGAGACAAGAACCCAGAGAAACCGGTGTGCCCCTATAGTGATATATGCCCCTATCTCCCCTATCGGGGGGATGGATGTGGTGCTCGACCCCTGATATAGATAGATGGCCCCCTCTATAGAGATATGGTAAGGGTTCTCAGATTGGTGTGGCCCATCCCATATATAGAGTGGGGGCATCCCATCCATATTCAAAACCGACAGGTGAGGCCCATAGAATCTATAGGGCCCCTCGCCATCTCTAATGACCTTCTAATGGGATCCGTATAGATTATATGGGACCTGAAACCTATAGATCTATATGGTCTACATGAACATGGAATATAATTTATATATAGATAGGAGATCTATATATAGTGAGACGAAACTTCTCTTCTTTTGGGAAGGGGTGATCCTACCACCTCTACATCTACTTATAAAAAATATATGCCTGCCTCCCCCACAATGAATAGATGGGTGTCGTTGCCCGAGATAGATATATGGGTTCGATGCACTTCCCTATACATATATTTCCTCAAAGAATGACAATCTATATATATATATATATATATATATATATATAGGTTCCTTTAACACCCCATATCTGAGAATAGAGTGGCCTAGAGATATAGATAAGGATATGGCGAGATGGTTCTGGCTTTATCCCTATCAGATATCCATGGGGTTGAACAACAACCCATCTATCTATCTCTCTGTCTAGGGGGTTGGGGAGGAACACCAACTAGACCCATATAGATAGGGTGGAGGGTTGTGACAACCTAGAAAGCAATAAAAGAAGGCAAATAACGAGGAAAGCCAAGGACCTATACTTGAAAAAGGTATCGACTCGGTCAGAAATCTTAGCTCGATTTGGGACTTGTGGCAACTAAGCCCATTGTGATAAATGAAGAAGAAAATTCTTTAAATTTTATTTATGCTTTATGACATGACTATCTTGTGTTGTGTTTTGTAACTTATTGATGTGATAACTTTGAGATAGATTATTTGACTATGTTGTACTTGGGTCTTTTGTGTCCCATGAGCTTGGGTTTGTTTTGGATTATTGGTTTTCATTGGATTGTCCCATGTGAACATATATATTATTTTGTAGATGATATTCGATATAAAAAACATGTATTCATATTTTTTCAGAGACATCCTTAAAATAAAATACATTTACAATTATTTCCCTATGTTTACACACACATCTTATTTCAACTTTTTCGACTACATGTGTAACTATATTACTTGAAAAATTAAATTGCGAACATGTTATAAATTTGAATCTAATAAACAAATTTTTATTAAAATTCTAAATACATAAATACTTTCATGTGGAACATATAAAAAAATTAATACAATTGTTATCTTTAAAATCTAAAATTAACAAATAATTAATAAATCTAAAATCAAACAAATAAAGGAATAATTAATAAATAAATAAAGTGAGAAAAAATGAAATAATGTTATGAAACGTTTTGTTTTGATTGAAAACATAATAACTAGCAATCACATGTGTACAATGCAATGTGAATGCCGAATTGTATATGTTATTTGATTTAGAGGGATAGTTATTACTTTTGTAGTTGATGTTGATAAGGGTGTGATTGATTTTGTAAGTGTAAGAATATAGATGAAGCATTACATTTAAAGGTTCTATCTCTACATTTCAAATTTGTTACAAATTCGTACATATACATTTGAAATCTTATATGATGAGTGGTAGCGTTTTGCTGACTATTTTATTTGAACTAAACATGAATACATGAAGACTTCCATACATTTGCAGAACCCCGGAAAATGATGGTTTTTAGGTAGATACCTGAGTACAAGGATACATGTTCACGTGATGAAGTCCTTTACCATTAGCCTCTGTGCATTATAAATATTAAATACTGGTCTATTTTTCATGTAATTTTGGTTAGGAATTTCAAAGTGGTAAGAATAACAGTTTCTCAAATGATCTAAGTTCTATGGTGTATATTTTCAATGATTTTGGAACAATGATGTATCCTATGCACCTATTTGCATGTAAATTTGTCTTGTTACCCAATTCATTCTTTGTTTAAGATACACTCCTACATGTATTTAAACTAGATATTCAGACTATTTGTCTATCTATGGCCATTCTAATAACATGTTTCAGTAATTAATTAGTTTATCTCCATTTTTAAATTGGTAGCTTTATAGAGAATGCTACAAAAATAATAACAGTGTCAAGAAAGCATTTTAGCTTACCCGTTGTATAATAAGTTGTTCTCTAGGCTACCCTTTGTGTTGCATTGATCATCATCTTTGGGTTATCAACTCAACCAGCAAGACACCAAAAGAATAAACATTACTTTCATTTGTAAGTTGGCGAGGTGTTTGAGACTCTACATAAAATCTCTGCTACTTGTATGGAAACATGAGTTATCCATGCGCGATTTCTTATTTGGAGTGAGTCAAGAAACCAAGTTGGACTACTTTAAGTTTGACATTTTATGCATGAATTTTTTAGGAATTCATGTTTCTAAGGAGAAAAAAGCTGAAAGTCAACCTAAAATTTAATTTTAAAAAATTCCATAATTTTTGCAATATTGAATATGGGAAAAAACTAAACACGAATAACATGTATGGTTAAAACTTTGGGTATTCACATTTTATTTATCACACCCATCAATGCTTGTCAAAGAATACAAATAATGCAATTAACATACAATCTAAATGCTTACGGGAGTCCCGGTTGAATGTATTCAAAGACAGTATACATTCCTTGTGGTCCAAGTAGAGCAATAACCTAATCAAAGTTGAGATGTTCAATGCTTGACACTATTTGAATCTCACTTTGGAATTCAACACAAAAATGTCTCATATATTACACCAATAAGTTTTACAAATCATCAACAATTTGTGTTAGAAAACAACTTCTCCAAATGAATCCACTAAAAATAACACATATTTATTTAAAATATAATTCTATTCATAACAAATTATCTATATATATATTCCTGATATATTTCTTATGATAAGATTCTTATTTTCTGGATTTTTTAACTAATGGTTATTTTATAAATATTTATTGTTAGGTGCATATCAATATAATAACATAAACCCTAAATAATTGTAATCTTAAATAACAATTTCAAAAGTTACTCATGGAAATCCGCTTCATTTATTCAATCCAATCCAAATATTGTTATTAGTGACAATTATTTTTATAAATTTATGTGGTAGGTAATCATTTAAAGTATCTTCTTTTCCATATATTTCTTGTATTTTTAAAAGTTATGGTTAAGTAAGTAATCGCTGCAAATTTAAGATTGATTTAGTATTCATTTAAAATTATGATTTCTTTACATCAAAGGTGATGTTCCTTCAAATAAGAATAAGGGGTTGTGGGTTGTAAAGTCTGACATGAATGTGATAGGTCATATTAATGACATATTAAACGATCTATTTTTGATAAATCAGACAGTTATTGAGCTTTCACCACGTGTACCACATCAGAAATTCGTGGTCATCAAGGCACTTCCGTCACCAATTGCCAACCTCTAAGAAAATTGCACAAGTCACTAGATGACATGGACCCTAGGGCTTAGGCTTGAGGATAGGTTGAATAAGGTCGAGTTTCATTATGGCCATATGTTTTCTCTTAAGATTGTTTGTACATATCTCTCTTCTTTGTAATTATCAAATATTTTTGAGTTTTCATGTCAGTACCACCTTTTCCTTAGATTTCTCCACTTACAAATCATCAAGGTTTGATTTAAGATTTAGGATGTGAAATCAGCGTCAAAACTCAGCCTCCATTTATGTTTGGTGCAACTTCATTGGTCTCAAATCATATGAATCTTGTAAATCATTTGGGAAAAATGCATGAATAATTACATAATAATATTTTGCATGTCAACAACATTTTTACACATATTCTTTTAAATTCCAATTTATTAATGGATATTTAATATTATGTAATTGTATAGATAAAGAATTGGTAAATACTTGAATAATTGTGTCGTAAAATACGTCATTTGAGAATCTTAAATATTCTCCACATACTAAATATTGCTCTTGTATGTTATGACCATTTAGTATTCACATGGTTATGAACATTTTAAAAAGTAAAGTTAGCTCAACATGGTCTCTACACTAAACTCTCCACCTCCTCTCCAAGAAATGTGTGAATAAATAGGTAGGTAGGTAACAAACCGATTAAAAATCTTACATTAAAGGTTGAACATTGACTATAAGTAGATATTTGATTTTGAACTAGTAATGTTTAGGGATAATGCATGTGTCGGCTTATATTCACCTTTGAGTTTAAGACCAAGCTATTTAGGAGTTACCCTTAAATGTGTGTTATTTAATGGTCACATTTCTGCTACTTGCGATCCCCTATTTGAGAAATACTACAGATAAATGTAGGAGGCATCCACTCCAATGTATTTGAAACATACCTTGGGGTAACACCCATAGTTTATGTCACCTTTGCATAGGAAAGGCACGGTTTTTGCCCTACTCATTCCCGATTAATGAAAGGTATGAAGAATATCTTCTTGGATTTAACCACTTCACCATTATTATAGCCACCTTAATAAATTGGTCTTCCCTTTTCTACGGGCATATTTAGTCCATAGAGGCGATGAGTGTCGGGGTGTGCCATGCCACATGCCAACATAGACTTTCTAATCAAATTTTCTATCATACCCACATGTCAAAGTTAGGAATCTAGTTTTAGTTCACGGTGGAGTTAGTTTTGAAAACATGCTTGAAACTCATTAGTTAATACACATTTTCCCAACCTAAACGAAGCGAGTAAATTATGACAATACACAAACATTTGCGGCTTTGGTTTCTTTGATCATTGATCTATGGCTATATCAATCATTTATTATCCACATGGATTTGGTACTCTTGGGTGCCACTCAATTCTTTCATAGTCATGCACTCGACCATGTATCACAATGATAGCCTTGTGTATGTTTTGAAGGAAATGTAGCATTCCCTTGATAAAAAGAAGAACATAAATCAAATTACGACTTTCACTTTACGAGAGAAACATTTTTGGTGGCATTCACGAAGCCAATAGTTAATAATCTTTTGAATGATAAATGAAATTGCTCAAAGTTGTGTTCTAGTGTTACATTCTTTGGAGGTGACTCAAAGCGATTTGATGGAAAGTAAGAGCTTCCAACCAATATTAATAAAAAAATCATCATGTATGCGGTGCTTACAAGCTCGGTCATCAATCTCCATTGGATTAGGTTGTAGACTTGGGCAAACCCATCAATAAATGTTGTTTTTTTCCCATTCACCACTACCATCTTTTTCACGGTCGTTGTTATACTTTGTGATATCTCTCTCTGGGGTTGCATTTATATCCATTATGCTTGAAGTTTAAAACTTTTTGAATTATATATGGATACTACTTTTCTTCACGAATTCCATGGCTAGAATTGGCAAGAAATCGATTGCTTGACCTAGAGTAAGTACATCAGATCTTAAATTTAGAAAACACAAAATCTCTTTCAGAAATGGACATTATGACATTATACGATACACGTTGATGGTTTTATTAGTAAAAATCCCTCCTTGTAAATCAAAAAGCGATTTGCTCTCAATAATATAAGGAATTTTATGGAGTCTCGGTCTAAAATTTCCAATCATCACATAAAATCTATCTATATTGATATGACAACCACTAAAGAGACTCAATTATTAGTGATTGTTCATGCATTTCCTATTTTCATGGAATTGTTCAAGCATATAAGCGAAAAGGGGGCTATAAAGTGTTATAAATAGCAAGCATTGTAGTTGGGTTTCGAACATGGAACCTATTGGGATTTCCCCATTTTATTTTGGCCCCTTTAAACTCAAATTTCACTCATGTGAATAATGTGAGCAAGATCAAGACAATAAATTCAAGCACAGATAACAAATATTATTTGGGTAGGAACAATTTGGGCCATGAAATAGTTGTCAGGCATGCATGTATTTAATTCCCACCCTTTTTACTTCCCACCTTCCAATTCGTGTCTTTGTCTTATTTAATTAAACTCTGTCGCAATTCAAACTCTTGACGTTATTAAAAGCAAATCCTTGGTGTTCCAAACAACAAAAATTAAAGGGGAGATGGGAATGACATGCCATTGCATTGCATCATTTGTTATACATGTTATATTTACGCTTGATTTCACGTACCACAAATTCTAGAGAGGAAACTTACATAAGAGGGAATCGTAGTTTGTTGTTGATTATGGTGAGCATCTCAATGTCACATTTTAGCATCCTTATCAACATCATGCATGTATTGTCCACAGACAATCCGTATTTCCTAAAAGAAATCTATTCCACCTCCACTCAAATGGTCACCTTGCTTATAGTCGGGTAAACTCCATCAGGAAAGTGAGGCGTATAATATTGTATAACGGAAAGTGCAAATGCCCATAGTTATGTTGAACTCTACTAGTGGTGTCTTTGAAATATTATTGAACTTGACCACATCCAATTTCATGAGATCGATGATGGTGAAAATGGGGGTGTGAGAGGAGGAAAGGTGCTTGAAGTTGTACTCTTTGCCACGCACATGGATATCCTTCTTGTGTTAGTGTATGAGTCTTGCACATATGACATTCATGCTCCCTCCTCTTTGGGATAATCAAAGCATATGGTTTGGGCACACTTGATTTTTATACCACAAATTAAAGAGGAAAATTATGCAAGGAATTCGTAAAGTTTGTTGATGATAATGATGGGCCTCTCGTTGATCACATTTTGATATACCACTCCCTCAAACATGAGATGAATGCTCAATATTTGCATTTTCAGACTTGGTGATGGACATGTTGACATAACATCTCTACCTCCCTAATTCATGACCCACACCACCACAACCAAACTAATAAATCTCAAACGGGTACAAATCACTATGATAAATAACCTAAATTATGATATCAAACCCATCAATCAAATTTCCCTCGTCTCTCCCTTACGTTTTGGTTGGTATCATGCTCACATCAAACATTCTAATTTGATGAGATAAACTTGATCCCTCAACTTCAATTAGTATTGGATTTACATTTGGTTTTGGGATCAACTAACATCATTCTTTTATTGATAATCATCTAATTTTGAAAATGTATTGCATCATGGATCCCATATTGCGTATTATGATTCAAACTTACTCACATTTGGAAGCTTCCTCGCACCATTGATTGGATCACTTGATTTTGCATCCTCCCTCGACTCACCCGCTTTTTCTCTTCACATGTAGTGGTTAAACATTGTAATGGTCACCTCTCTAAATGACTATATCATGTAGCCTACACATCTCCCCATGCATCGACATACTTTCTAACATCTCTTCCAATTCTCCTCAAAACATCCATGCATTCAAAAGATTCCATGCATTCAAATTTGTTCACTCGCCAACAAATTGTGATCTTCAAATCCATCACTTGAATCATAATCTTTAAAACAATCAACCAAATAATAATCTTCAAACTCTCGTATTTATAACCTTGGATGAGCTAGAGCATCGAAGGATGGCTGTAAGCACATAAAAATTAATTTCTCTCATTTTCCAATGACTTGAATATTAATTATGTTGAAAGACATTTTTAAATGGGAGTCTCGGCGATTGTGCCCAATGTGTGTCGGGAAATGGAAGGTCGAGGTATTATGTCAATGGCTATTGGTGGAGGAATCGAGTTGGTTGATGAGAGAAACCATGTTCGCTACCTTAATCACTAAAGAGAAACCTTGATTGCAAATGTATATGAAATGTTTGACATAAAGAAACATAAATGCAAAGTTTTCATATCTAACATATGTAGAGTTCAAAATTCGAACAAATGCAAGTCTCCCCATTGACATGTAGTGGCAAAGGAGACTTTAGGTTGCGATCGGCTGACCCTCCTCTCCGCATAGTACACATAATATTGATCAACTACGCCTTGCTTTAATCTATTATTATAGATCCATAGTTTGTTACCTTAACAACATGTGTTGGTTCTGCACCCATTTTCTTTTCAACCAATCAACATAATTGGCTTGTTGTTCATGTCCATGGATGTAATAAAGAAAAGTTTCAAATTTATTCCCCCACATTTTCCCCGTACTACACTTCTCATCCCTCAAACTCCTTCATAGCCCGTCTTCCTCCTACAATATTTCCATCTCTCATAATTCAACTAACACTTTACCTGGTTTTGTAGGGTTATGCACCAAGAAGTCGTTGAAAATTTGTGAAGTTGGAATTTAAATCTAGAGAGGTCGTCATATCAGAAGAAGTTATACACAATGCTTCTATTTTTCATATATTTCTAGGATCATAGACATATCTTGTCTTCTTACGGCGATGAGCATGAGTGATTGTTTTCATTGCATCATTCTCGATGCTGCGATTTGAGATTTGGTATTTCTGCCCTAATGTTAAATGTCACCATCCAATTTTACGTAGTCTGTGTATACCATGTTCTGGAGATCCATCTTTGGCACAAGGTGGAAAACACAGGAAAATATTGATGGGTTTGGATTTACACCTGGCACTTGCATTTGTTAGAAAAAAGTGTGCTGATTGTGCTGGAATTGATTTGTTTGTCTCACTAAAATCCAAAGATGATCATATCCATTATTGGTGACATTGATTCCAAACGTTCTCTGCCATTTCTCTTTGGTTTTTTCCCATTTGGTAAAATAAATGATTACTGGAGACATTCTTCTTTACTTGCTCTCAGAGGTAAAGAAGAACATTCCTGGAATTGATTTGTATGGACTAATTCAACAAACCCCCTCTGACCATGTCTTACCATCAATACACGCAATGAGACAACCTTTCATTAAGGCAATTTAACTAGCTATTTGTGATCCTACCACCCCACCCCCTCTCCTCCTTTTACTCTCCCGACTATGTCCCGAAGCTCAGAATTGAGTAAGTGCTGGGAGGAGGTTGATTTTATACCCGTTAATTGCTTTTAATTTAAAAATTCCCATGTTGTGCAAATCCTACCATGATTACAGTTCGTGCAACCACAACTTATTGAAGCTTTTATTCAACAACAGACACTGTGTATGCTTTTAGATAGTTTACAAGCCAATCCAAAACATAATTGTTGATCGGATATTCTTATTGGAAGATTCAAAAACTAGTCTCTTCATTACATATTAACTAATCTATCCACTTCAAATCAGCTTCTCTCTTGTTTCTTTCGTCGGAAATCATTCAAGCTATTGTCTTAAAGTTAATCTTTTGATCTGGTAGATAGCTGTTTTTTTTTCTTATGATTGAAAGGGATGTGAATTATTTGAAAAACTGTCTCGGACCGTTCCAGAACCATAACATACATTGCACTCATCTAAAACAGTTGACCTCCGATGCTTTATCTTGCACTCATTACATTTCAAGGGGCCACACATAATTCATGAGCCTACTAAGAATTGCCACATTTAATAGCTTTTTTTAAAGCATAAAACCATGCATTCATTGCATTTCAAAAGGCCGAACTTGGATGATGCGTATTCTGAAATAATTCATGAGGCTACTGACTGTTGCCACAATTTTCAAACATGCCCATCAGGGTAGCCGCAACCACTTCCGGGAAAACTGCTTTTAACTATGTTTACAGGTTCTCCCTATGTTGTTCCAAACAACAGATGCAGACAAAGGTTGATGAGTCTAGTTTTACAGCTCACACGTGCATTTGCTTAAAAACATACTTAGCTTTATCCCTGCTCTACATGAGGGAGGCTTAAAAACATACGCGTGCATTTGTAATGGCCGACTTGCATTATATAAATATTGTTTCTCATGGCATATGGGAGGGTTATTTTTCCATTCTGGGTCGTATTGTTTATTTGTGGAAGTATTCTTTGGAGAAAGTTTTGGTCGACCTACTTGGGATTTTTCGAGGGAATCTTGTGAAGAAGTTACAGAGACTATAATAATTCCAGGCATGGTTATATTTTTCTTTGCCTTGTTATTTTATTTCGAAATAGTGGAACATCATCTGGGCGAAATGTTAGAATGATTTTTGATATCTAAGTAATGTCTAAAATGAAAACGTTAGATCTCTGAACTGGTTTTTATTATTTTCATGGGTGTTCGATTATATGCATGATAAATTCATTTTAATGGAAATATCTTATATGCGAGTTCAGTGGTCGTGCTTTCCTGGTTTTTAAGATTATTTCGGTAAAATGATTGACCTGGGTATTGGGTACCACACATAACTTATTGTGGTTGAGAATGGTTGAATAGAATCGAGTTTAACAACATTAAAGCTCGTATGAGGTCTGTGTTTAATTGATTTTGTCACCATGAAATAAATAATAGGTGGGTATTGTTTAGTTGGGGTCGATTCGACCGGAATATAGAGTTGGAAAGGGATCAAACTGTGGCTTGAACACAATTTGTGTGGAGTGAAAGCCTACTTGACAATATTGTATTCTTGTGATTCTCGTTTTCCTCTACATGTTTAGGTACAATTTTTATTTTGATTCTTGGCTCCGTAAATGGATTTTTTCGTAATGAAGGCTTATTCCTTACCTTATCGAGACTAAATCGGCCTTGTAATGTTTGATTTGTTAAGTAAAATTCAGTTTTGTGATTTATGGGTTAGGTAATAAATTCATAGCAGTCTTGTAAAAGTCAAATCTTTCTCAAGGGTTTGTGAGAAAGTTGTGGTTGCATGTTGTAGGTGATTGAGTTGGCTTAATAAAAACATGTTCAAGTTTTAATCCGGTTAGGCTTGTTCTTGTGTGCGAAACCTTGATAGTCTATAAGAGCAGATGATGATTTAATATTTAAGTAAACTTCATTCTAGAATAAAATAGTTTTGAGAAATATATACTATAGGATAGTTGTTACATTTATTGAGCAAGTATTATATCACCTAATACAAATATTGATTTCCATGATTATTAATTTAACATGTCAACATTTTTCGATGAGTATTATCTTTGGTGCATACTTAAGAGGAAAGTTGTGTCTTACCTCTTGTTGGAATTTTGATATTTCTCGTGTCTTATGATATGATTGAGAATGAATATGTAATGAATTCCAATAGTTATTTACGACATAAATATGTAGAAGACAAATAAGGTAGCCTATCATTTCTTGTATTGCTTAAGTGGATTCATGTCAATATCTTGATTGAAGAATGGCTTGCTTACCTCTTCCTTATTTTATAACTGTCATACCTACTAATTGTTGATTAAGTTATAAAGACTGCTATTATTTTAACTATCCATCTATTGTTAAGCAAAACATTTGTTGATTAGACTTGAGTTATGAATGAAATCAAAGCATTAGATGTTTATGCGTTGTTAAATAAATGCAAGTTGTTGCTAATAGAAACTCGGTTATTGTCTTTGATCTCTTCATTATAGTTTACATTTTTGTTATGATTGATATTCATGAATATTATCATTAAATCAAATAGTAGATGTTCAATTATTTCATAATAAAACATCTAGGTAGAGAGATGTATAATCCATGTCGGTTTGTGAACTCGACCATGTACATTATTATTTTTATCTTACAGATAACAAGATGGATTAATTATTACGAGGATTTAATTGGACTGTTTCATGCATGCTCGTCATGTGATAAATTGTTTATCTAATTGTAAACATTGATTTAATGTATATCCTGATTTGGAATATGTAATTTTTATTGAGCAAAATATTATTTCGCGAAGTTGTAAATGACAGTTGGCCAATTATATCATTATGAAATTATTGTAATACTTTTTGAATAAGGAATTATCCTTAATGAGTTCAATACATATTTTATTGTTGACTAAGTTCTTAAATAATATAATGATTATTTACGTTATTTACAACAGCGGATTGTACTTGATAATGATTATGAAACAAATTGTACTTGATCAATTAATTATACTTAACAAAAACATTTAATATGATTTATTAAATGACAATTATTGCAATCATAATCATGACATCATCATTTAAATGTTAAATTAATGGAGTTAAACAAATAATGTTGTTTCAAGGCAATGACATAAGAGTTCTAAAATAAATATATTTCTTTGACTCAATCAAAAAGTGTCTAAGTAAATAATTGATTTATTATTTAGTACAACCTAATAGTACATGGATGACTAGTTGTACCTTCACAAAAATAACTTGTTTAATGACATAATGATGTCAAAGTACAAAAGTCCAATACCTTTAAGATCGCGTTTTAATGTGAAATGTGATTGACTTATTTCAGACTATTGTTAATATTGAAACTTATTCAAATGTTTAATAAAAACATATTTCTTTTTTAGAGGTACTTAACGTTAGATGACGATAAGGTGAAATATGACATTATCTAAACAAGATTTGGTTGATTACCTAATCTTAAAATGAAATGATGAACTATACCTAGTCTTAACGAAGGTTGTCGTAAAGTGACAATTTGAGTTTGGGAACTTAGAATGACATTAATTAGAGAGTTATTAATGACTTGTCATTAAGCGTATAACTTGACTTAATCTCTTAATGATGAACTTACCTTGTAATTGTCTTACGTATCAAGTAGGCATGGACTCTGATTCCCGCACTTCAAGTTGAATGTACTCTAACCATTTCATCTTAGGATTACTATGGGAAGGGTATCATCTTAGGATTGCCTCTTGATGAGAGTTAAAATTAATCATTATCTTTCCCATATGGGTCTTAAGCTAAGACTGTTAGCGTAAACTCAAGTAGAGAAGTGAGACCTAGAATTTAGGGCTTCCCAATACGTAAGTGTAAATCATTTAATGAATAAGATGAGATCCAAGTAACTATGTGGGATGGCTATGCGGTGAGGGGACAAGTTTCTCTTGACTTTTGTACGGTCATGAAATGAAGCAAAGCAAAGCATAACTTGAAATATTTTACCTAAGTAGTGTATAAATTTGAATACATTGTTAGTTCACCGAGTTCCTAAATAGTAGTGTGAGATGTCGGATGAAACTCAACAAGCTGATTTTCAGGTAGACACTTAGGAACTGCATCAGTTCACAAACCTATTGAATGGGTTAACCAACTGCATATAAGATATGCACACTCGAGAGAGTGATGATAAAGGGATTGGGTAGATCTAATTGACCTTTGATTGCACATGGTTTTGATGTTATCAAATGGATTGTAAACTAGATTACTTGTTGGATTATTATTGTTGCATTATAAAATCATTGAAGACATGTAATCGGGTTTGTTTCAAAACATCCCTTAATCAAGAGTTGCAATAACATTAGGTGTTACAACGGTCCATTTTCAACCCATCTTGTGAGATCACAAATCCCTAATAAACAACTTCCTTTTGATTGAAGTTGTACTTTTTCAAGTTTATCAACAACTCTTCTTTCAACTTACCTTAACATAAGCCTAAAATGTCTCAAGTACTCTTCCTTGGAATGACTGAAAACTAAAATATCATCCAAGTACACTGATAACAAACTTACTTGTGAATGGTTTTAATGACTTGTTCACGAGTCTCATAAATGTAGATGGGGCATTAGACAAATCAAATGGCATAACCAGTCATTAGTACAACCTATTATTAGTTTTAAATGTTGTTTTCCTTATACACGTTATCTTATATAGATTTGGTGATACCCACTTTTCAAATCTATCTTTTTGAAATATTTAGTTCCATTGAGAAAGCCCAATAGATCATCCATTCTTTGCAATGGGAACCTTTATTTAATAGTGATCTTATTTATTGCCCTCGAATGTACACATTCTCCATTCTCTCGCCTTTGTTTGGTGCCAAAATGGTTGGAACTACATGTTTTCTTAAACTCATGAATCGAACCTTTTCATAACAACTCTTGTACTTATCTCTCAATCTCTTCATTCTCTTGATGTGTCAACCTATACGTTGCCTTGTTTGGAAAAATTGTTCGACACTAAGTACATGTTGTGACGAATGCTTCTTATTGGTGGTAATCCCTCAAGAAAATCATTGGATACTGTATCAACATATTCTTCCAATAAACTTTGAATTTCAGTAGGTAGGTCACTCACCTTGGTGTTTGTCTCCACTTGCATGGGTTTGGAAATGAAGGCAAAACATGCCTCTTCCTTCTTTGTCTCTATCAAGAACTCTTTTCCAGATACTAACATCACTTTTGGACTGTTGTCCACTTCTTCTCCTTTATCTTTCAATGGACTCAATGTGAATCTCTTCCCATCCTTCACGAGAGTATATGTGTTTTCTCGTACCATCGTGTATTGCTCTTCTATCAATGTTGCCATGGCTTACCCAACAACACATGAACATTCATTGGCATAACATCACACAACTTTATCTCTATATGCTTCAATTTAGAATTTAACCACACATTGTTCATTTACTAACACCTAGTGTCCTTTGAGCAACTCAGAAAATTTATAAGTTATTGTGTGTATTGTCAGGAGTTTAACCCACTAAGTTATTTGTACTACCCCATCAATAGTTAATTTAAAGTACTTACCTTTGGATTTTAAGATTGTCCTGAAGAGGTTCTTCCTTTGTAGTGATTCATTTTTCACCTTTGCTAGTTTCAAGAGTACTCTTCTCATCAAAATGACTTCTCCTTGCTCTGGTCCCTCTGTATGTATGTATAGGTGACCCAAAACTTTCTTCATCTCCTTGGGCTATATGGGATGTTCCTTCAGTCCTCTTGTTCTTATTCGGGGTTCCTCTAAGCACTCAAATGACTTGTGATCAACATATTTATTGCACCTAAAACATTTCCTCGTGAATCATCTTCTTCTTCCATAAAACCCTCTTCCTCTAAGTGTATAACCTCATCTTCCATTTACATTAAAGTTTTTCGAGGGTATCGATCTTGGTTTTCCTCCTCTGGTAGTGACATATTCAATGACCGATTGTAATAATAAAACTACTCAAATATTCAATGATTGTAATATTATTTGAAGGAAGCTCATTGAGGAATTGTATAGGTTTTCTTCTCCTCAAATTGTAGTATGTAAAGGAATGAACCAAAATGGAAATCATGTTTAAAAATTTAGTTGTAGTTTGTTAAGGTGTCAGGTAAAAAGAAGATCTTGCATTAAAAGAAATGAGCTAGGCTCAAATGGATAATTAAAAAGGAAAAGAAAGTTTATTTTCATTGTTGAAGTTATAGTGTTGTGAAAAGAAAAGAAAAAATATAGACATTTTAGAATTCTAATAAGTGTATGTTTGGAAACCTTGAATGTGGAACAAAGTTGTTAATGATTTTTGAACAAATGGTTGTAGTGGAAATGGAAAGATGTGATAAATGTTAAGTAAATTATTTTGTTGAGATGATGCATTTGGTAGTAAGGAAAAACAACAATATTAGAAGTTGGCGATCTCATAATTGTCACCCGAGGTATGAGGCGGCGGTCCCAAGAAGATATGGCTAGGCTTTCTTTGGGTGGTGGTTAATCTGAATCACTAACGGTGGAAAAACACAGATTTTGTGCAAATGTTGAGAAATAACATTGTAAATTTTAATTTGGTCTAATTAGAGTTTTGAGCTTAGTTTTTAATATTAACATTTCATAGGAAATCTCCAACAAGCAAATGATGGTTAAAATTCATTGTTCGAATGTATTATTCACAAGTAAAACTTCAAATGGATAATTAAAAAGTGCTAAATCTCATATATATTAATGGAGGTAGGATTTGCCCCAAATAGAGAATTAAGATAAAAATACAAACAACTTGGTAATAACTCCAGTAATATATTTTTTGGAGAGGAAGCCCTTGAATCTAAAATATTTTTGAATGAAAGAAATTACAATGATAGATCTACTAACCTAGACTAAACTAAGCTTGATTTTGTAAATTCTTTCATAGTTTCTTCCTTCCTTGCTCCCATGGTTTCTATTTCTCCAACACATTTGGTGAATTTGAATTTTTCTTTGCAACGATGCAAATTAACAAAACAAAGTGGCCAAATGAGGAGAATAGGGTAAAGAAAATGATTTAATAAGAATGTATAAGGATATTTACGGGTTAGCTCTTTGGAGACCCTAAGATCTAGTGAGCTCTTCACATTGGATTGATCTAAATAGGGTTGAGGATCAACCCTAACTATATTAGATGGTTTCAGTAGGAATGAATTTTATAAATGTTTTAATAAATTTTAAAGGTATGTGTAGATGGGTGAATGGGGACCATTCTATAAGCATTATAAGTACCTTGTAGTGTGCAAAATCATTGATTTAGTCTTTAATTTTTTTAACCTAGTATGCTTGCATTTTTAAAAATTTTAGAAAAATAATGAAATAGACTTTTAAGTTATTTAGATTTTGTAACTAAAGTAACTAAACATAAGTTAAATCATTTAGGGTGGGAATGTTAATTAAGGAGTAAGAGAAAAACTTGTATTGAAACCAAAATGAATTATTAAATTAAATTATGGCACCTCTCTAGTTGAATATTTAATTATTTGACCACCCTTGTAACCTTTTAGCTTAAAACAAAACAAAAAATTGCCACAACTTTCGATTCTTTAACAATAATTTTTATATTTTGAATCAATAAGTGTTTAAATTGAAAAAGCTATGGTTTTCCTTAAACAATAGATGCAAAGAGATAGAGGTTGATGAGTCTAGCTTTACAGCTCACATGTGCAATTTTTGCTTAAAAACATACTTTAAGCTTTATCCTTGCTCTACAACATAATTTACACAGATATGGCTAGATTTGGCTTTACAATTCCTTACCCAAATCTGCAAGTTTAGCCCAAGATTGATGATGTTGATGAGTCCGGCTTTACACCTTCCTCATCTAGTTGTTTGAAAATCTCCAAGGTTTTATCCATTACTCATGGCATTTCAAGGGACCGCACTTTTGGATAATATCAAATAATCATAAGCCTACCTAGTGTTTCCACATTTCACAAACATCTGTGGGGCAGTCACAAACACATCATAATAAATTTGGCACATGATCAAAGATGCTAGAAAAGTTTGATGAGTCTGGCTTTGCACCTGGCACTTGCATTTGCTCAAAACCTCCAAGTTTAAACATGGATATTCACGAAAGAGGTATCAAAACTAGGCATGTACTGATCAAAAGTTGATCTCTTTGTAGAAAGGGTTCTATTTGATTCGAACACAAACTGAAACTGCATTCTTTATCAAATTTCCGTATCTGACAAATGAACCATTGCTGCAAATTATGTTGAGGGCTTCTAAACAACTCCAAAGCTATTTCAACAAACCCCCATTTCACCATGTCTCACCATCAATGCACACCATGAGACAACCTCTCATTAAGGCAATTTAACCAGAAATTTTTTATCCCCACTACCCCCCTCCTCTCGCTCTTCCCATTATGTTCCAAAGCTCGGAATTTGGAAAGTGCTGGGAGTAGATCGACAGAGTCAATTGAGTATGGCTTTACACGTGTTAATTGCTTTTGATTCAAGAAAAAGCATGATATGCAAATCCTGCCATGATTGCAATCCGTACAACCATATCTTATTGAAGCTTTTGTTCAACAAACAAAGTGCTCTGTGTATGCTTTTACATAGTCCAGAAGCCAAGCCAAAACAAAATTGCTGACAGGAAATTCATATAGGAAGATAAACTAAGAATATAAACACTCGAAGAGTTGTATTGTGCAGAAACCCCATGGCAAGATCATTAAGTCAAAAATTTAAACAAAGATAATTGAATTATTATATTCTTGAATAGCTTGAAGGGATCAAATCATCAAGCCTACTAGAAGCTACATTGGAGTATGGTTAGGAACTGAGAGGAATGCAAACAGATCTTCTCATGTGAAGAAGAGTAGATATCCAAATGGATGTTCTAGCATTCAATAATGCATCCTTGGGTTTAAATATTTAACTGCTTAGATGTCAATTTCAGAGAAACTGTCTGAGTTGTCCATGGCAAAAGAAAAAAGCAGTCAAGAGCAACCAAAAAAACGGTTTCGAAAGTAAAAGAATGCATTTCTTCTCTCTTGCTGAAAAGACTGTTACATGTATTTCAAGGGACTGCGTGATCTACGAACTAGAGTAACTAACTAATATTCAGGACAATACATGTCTGGAATGCTGAAAAGGAGGCGTTGAATATAACCAACATGTTAAAGGAATTTATCATCAAGCAGGGTATCATTTGTACTAGATTCTCTAAAAATAGGTCGTGCTGATAATTAGACAACTTCCTCTTCCAATAAATTACAAAAGAATAAACTGCATTCTTGCACTTGCCCAAAGTTCCTCCCTAGCTTAGCATCAAATGTATGTAGCTAAACTTCAATGAAAGCAATCTGCTTGTTAATGCAGGCGAAACAAGAGTCACATAAGTATACGAATCTTACCTTGCAGCGAAAGAATGGCATCTGCGTCGATTTGCATAGCTCCACTCCAACTTATACACGAATTCAACATAAATAAAACAGCTCCCACGATGGAAAATAAGTGTTCATTTGGTGTTTAGAATAGTGTGGAGGCCGCGCGAACGCGAGCCTCCTCTGTCACAAATTATGACGTGCACTCTCCACAATGGGAGATGCTAGGCAGTGCCCCCTTCCTAGTGCAATGAAGGTGCCCTCCCTAGGCCATCGGCCTTACTGATCACCGATTGACCCCGCCCAGGTAAGTATGCCTTCTTCATCCCCCATCTCCTCTATTTTATACGCTCTCTTCTCCCGCTTCTACCTGCTCACGCCACGCATGTGGGATCATTAATCACCATTACTGTTTCAAAACAATCCAGAATTCAGAATTCATCTGCTCTGCTCCTGCTCATCACCATTCCAAATTACAAGACCTGATGTAGTTTGATGGTACTTATGTGTTTACTTCATTTAAATTATTTGTTTATGTATTTATTTATTAAATTTATTTAATACTTATTTTATCTATGATTAATTTTAAGAAATTATAATATTACAAATTCAAGTTTTTTTACATCATAATTTGATTATTTTACCAGTTTAAATGCAACTTAATTTTACACCATTATGATTGAGGGGTCATTTTGTTTGGATTACTGAATTTTCTCTTTTTATTTAAGGTTCCAATGCATCTGGGATTTTAAAAAAAAATACTCATTAAAAAAATCGTAAATTTTATGACGCGTGTACTTGATTTATTCTTGTCATATGAAGTGTAAAATATTCATATTACTTTTCATTATCAAAGGGTTAGTCCAATATTTGCCCTTCACAATAAAATTTAGACTAGCCCTTCAAATTTGATCCCTAGTTGGGACCCGTAATTGAATATTTAAAACCTCGTTTGTGGACCATGCTGCCATCCAATGCTCCACACTCCATCGCCTTGCATTAAATTCTCTATCATCCGAGATTAATAATAATGTTGTTGGTTTTTAATTTCTCCACCGCCAAAATAAACTGGGGTAAGGACGTGTGTAAAACCACTTAGAAACTGACGCAACACTACAAACCACCAATCATGGCAACATTTTTTCCATTTCTCAAGTTTTCTAACACTGTTTGCAACATGGTTGTTTAAAAATAGAGGATGCAAGTTTGTAAAACTAGTAGTACCAATACTAGTGCTTATGTCAAAGCTTATGGAGGAAGCTTGAGAAACAGAAGAAGTAGAATTGGCTCCTCCTTGAGTAGAAGTTTTATTACTACTATTACTAGTGGCAATCCTGGCCTCCACGAGATTTCTTGAACGGGGTTGGCCTCTTTGCATGTGTCATTAACAATACATCTAGTCTCGAGCAATATCTTTGAAAATTTGCAATCATGCAAAATCCTTTTAAGGTGTTAAATCGTGCATTTGAAATTACCAGAGTTCATTGTAAATATTTTTGGAGTCCTGGATTTTAGTTCTTATACATCTTATGTGAATATTTTACAGGATCAGAGGGGCATTCAAGGATATGATTTCCAAACGCCTAGCAAAGACACGTGATTGTTGAGGAAGGTGAGGGTTAGACCCTCACTCAGACAATGAACCTTCAATGTTTATCAACACTGTATATTTATGGAAATTTGTTTGTTTCCATTTCTATTGAATATCTTTTGCCAATGACATTTATATTATTTATTTTCAATGTTTACAGCTATCATACATAAGGTTCAGTCATTGCATTTTGTAATTTTGGACAAACATGCTCACAGTCAACAATAAATTGATATTGAAAAAGAGGAAACATGGCAAAATAAGATATACATATATATTAGTGTATATATTTTGGATTACAAAACATAAGTAAAAAACTACATACGAAGACCATTCAATACATAAGTTGAATGGTTTATGGAACAAAAAATTACTATCATATTTGGATGGAACAAAAACTACATTGTTTGTCCTCTGATACTATTGATTTTTAATTTGGTTTCCCTGCTGATGTTGGATTTTCTTTCCTTGCTAATGTTGAATTTTCTTTCCTTGTTGATAAAGGATTTAACTACCCTGCTGAAAAGGAATTTGGTCCCCCTGTTGTTAAAGGATTTGGTTTCCTGTTGATGCTTTGCATCCATGGTGGCATTGGAAAGGAGTTACTAGGACTATCTGAGCTTGTGTGAAGTAAATGAGGTGATACATACCAAGAGGGAATTGCACAGGAGTTATTAGGAAGAGATGGAGGTGTTCCAATTTGAGCATAACCGAGACTTGAATATTTATCAGATCTTGAAAAATCATTCGATTCTCAAGCTCCATTGGAGATCTTATGTGCATCCTCTTTTCATATTCCTTTAATTGGTGTTCAAGATCTCTCTCCCTCTTCTCTTGCTCTTTCCTTTGTTGCTTCAGTGCCTTCTCAATCTCTTTTTGTTGCTCCCTAGCCCTCTTCTCCCTTTCTCTTTCAATCTTCTCTTGTATTCTTTTTTTCTTTTTTGCAAGTCTAGCAACCTTTTTTTCTTGTGCCATTTCTTTTTTTTTTAACTTCAATTTTACTTGTTCCTCCTTCTTTCTTTCAGTATCAACCAATAGCTCCATGTATTCGGATGCAGTCAAAATTTGTGAATGCCTACTTAGCCTAATAGAAATTTCTGAATCATCTACTCCCTTTTTGCTTATGATCTCCATTGGAAGCCTCAGAAATTGAGAAAGCAACTTACCATGCCCATGCTGATTTTGAGTTTCTTCAGGTGCTTGAGGATCCTGATGTAGAAGTTCTGATTTTACTTCAGGTGCTTGGGAATCCTCTTCAAATTCAGCTCCATTATGATCATCCTCTTCTCCAACATCAACATAGTAATGAATTATTCCTTGTTGTTCCATCCCTGCAGGAAAGGAAGGAAAATTCAAGCTCTGATCTTTTGTTTTAGAAGGTAATTTGTAACCCAAATTTTTTCATGGCATCCTCTAACCATTGAGGGGATTAACTTGACTTGGCAAGGATAAGTCATTACTACTTATAAAATTTGCGCATAACATTCATTTTTGCTAGTTATGTTATTTACATTTCCAAAATCACCATTTATCTCCACTCTATGTATTATAGTTGCTTTTGCATTCTCTCTTGATTCAACACTTTGCATGATTTGAGTTTCAGGTACTACTTCTTCATTATTTGTTAATTGTTGATTCATTCCTTGAGAGAGGCTCAAGATGTTTATGACAACATCAACATCTTCTTCACCTTGTATGTCAAATGCTTGGCTACATGCCATGTCATTTATAAGAGCATCATAATTCAATGGCCAAATACCAGTCCTTTTGAAGCCTGCAATTATGTTAGATGGTGTTAGAGCCTTTCGTAAGGCTCTACTTGCAAGCTCAACCATCTCAAACCTTTTGACATCTTCATTTCTATTCTCTATGTCATCCATTTGGTTCTCTCATCTCTAAAATATGTTTTGAAAGGGTGAACACACTTACATCAAGAGGTTGCAACTTATGAATAGTATGTGTTGGTAGTGTTATCAGATCAATACCCAATTTATTGGCCTCCTCCATAGTCTGCAATGCCACATGGCTGCCATGGCCATCAAATATTAATAAATGTCTATTATTTGGAGAAACACCACCTGGTATAGATCGTGCAAAATGACAAAGCCAATTCAAAAACAACTCCTTTGTCATCCATGCATTTGGATGTGCAGAATGCATGCTCCTGGTTCACAATTTTTAATATAGTTCTTAAGCATTCTCTTTCCCTTGAATAAATAAAACCTGGTATTGACAAACCTACTACATTGACACAACATAATATAGTGATCCACTCCCTACTCTTAGGTATTACCTTTGGCACATTTTGGCTTCCCCTCTTGGCAATAACACACATTCCACAATTTCTCCCAGCCTGCAAACCAATTTCATCACAATTCCAAATTTTATGAGCACCATATGCATATGTCTCATAACATTTGGACAAATTGTCATAAAATTTTGTTACTATTGCAGGGCGCAAGTTTAAAGCTCTATCCCTATCAAGTCCCTCGGTTGTTTGAATCGCAAGGTCAAGATGGATTTTTTAATCCAACCCACCATGACTTACCAAGAAACCCATCTTTGAAAGGGTTTTGTCTTGTTTCACAAATATGAGCAACATTCACCTTTAGTTGCATTAACTCCAAACCATGACCCATCTCAGCCATTTCTTTACACCATTCAACAATTTCCTCCTCTTCTTCTTTAGTTAGAATTGTTGGAGGACCCCTTCTCTTTGTGTGGGTAAGACCATTTAACCAATAGTGTAATGATGTGGGTGGAATTGAATACTTCTTTGTTGTTGCTCTAACTGAGAACCCATTAAACTCGACATCATCTATTGCTTTTTCCATATCTTCTTTTGTCCAGCCTCTGATGATACTGAGCTTCTTTGTTGTGGATGTTCTTTGACTGAGAAAGATGGTGGATTTCTACATTTTGACTCATTATCAATAGGTGCAAGAATATCATCTTCATCAATTGCATTATGTGATAATTGTGCACCTCTCACTTTGGGCCTCCTCGACCTTCTAACAACACCACCCCTAGTCATGACTGAAAGGAAAGACCTATTTCACAACAAGACATGAAAAATATGAGATAAGTACAAATTTTAGAAAATTAATTAGGCTACGAACTGAGTATATGATTTAGAAATTTCTATTAGGCTACGTAGGCATTCACAAATTTTGGTCACTTTCATATTATCTTATTCTAAATCAAAGCATGGGCATGGTAAGCTGCTTTCTCAAATTTTCTTATGATCTCTAATGTATAATATTTTTAAATTTTGGTCACTTGAAATGTGAAGAGGGATATGAAAAGAAAAAAATCTTAAATGAAAGAGGTTTTTATTTGCAAAAAGTTAACAATTTTTAAAATAAATATGATTTGTTTGAAAGGAGCTGTAAAAATACAAAAATTGTTGATGGTTTATGTCTCCTTTGAGACTCATCATTAAGATGAGAATGACTTAATGAGGTGAATCAAAGGAGATATAACACAACAATGATTTTTTTTTTTTTACCAAGATTCTTTCACACAAATCTTATTTTAAGATATTACTAGATGTGAATGATTATCATGCAGAAATTTTTAAATGGTTACAACATCATTACACTTCTATCAAACAAAACCAGAGTTCATTGTAAATTTTCTCTGTTCAAGTTGTTTAGCAAACAAAAAGGGCTACTTTATCTTACCTTTTAGTTTTGTAAACCTTGATCTCTTTTAGCTCCAATCACCAATGTTTGCCTTCAAGTAAATTTTGAAATACAATATGCAACACTTAGTTTTTTACAGTTTAAATCAATTAAAATAAAGTTATTTGAAGCAATTTTAAATCTACTAAAATGAATACAAAAAAAAAAAATCACTATCAATTGATAGCATAAAACCAAGAAACTTATGGAGTTGAGCATAATCTCCCTACTTGAGTTGCACACAAATTCTACTCTAAAGATGCAAGGTAAATCTGTTGGAACCATTAGAGTTGTAATAGGTCACTGACCTTTTATAATATGATCTTCAATTCTGATTGGTTAATTTTGGTTGACATGGATCCAAACATGAAGCTAGATCGAATGGATCCAAATGATTTGAAATTTAATCCAATGGATAGTTTTTTTGGTTTATTTAATAATTTTTTGAAGAAATCAGTACTTCAACTGAATTGATTGTATACTTTTTTCTCCCATGGTAGTGAGTTCTTAAATGCTAAGTAAGGTGAGTCTGACCATTATGTCATTGATTTTTATGCAGGTAGTTATTGGGGATTGAACACTTTTATTGCAATTTGGTGCACAAAGCCTTCTGAAGTGACTTGCTATAGTGGATGTTTTAAATATGTTGTACATATAAACTAGTTATACTCCTATACAAGTTATTGTAAATATCAAAATGTATTAATGAATAAGATCAGGTTGACTGATTTAAAAAGAAATCATGTTTGAATAATAATAATAATAATATCATCTATGAAAATTGAATATTTTATGTTTCACTTTATCCTCAATGGAATTTTCCTTTTTCACAACTTCGGATTCGGACATCCAAGTTGCATCCTCTATGCATGCTCTTTTCACTTGATCAATTACTCATAGTAATATTTATTCCTTGTGCTCGAGTTTGATTCTAATGTGTATGATTACTTCCATTTCCTCTTTTTTACGCCTCAAGCATTTTTGCTCTCCAATCAATGGTTGAAGTATCTTCATTTGGGTTATTTTTCCTTGTGTAACCCTCAACAAATGGATATAGGTCTGAAACATTAATGATAGGTGAAATACTTATCCCTTTTGGTGACCGTATTTCATACGCATTTGAAAGGGGGATTCACGAGAACCGATGTCGAAAACAATGTACCACAACGAAGTTGCACTCGATGGTAACGTCAAGCTCCAATGCAATAAGAAAGATTCAAACAATGGAAAGAATATGCAAATAAGAAAACATGTCAGCTCATTCTCATAGATCAAAAAAACTACATTCTTGCACTTACCCAAAGTTCCTCCCTAGCTTAGCATCAAATGTATGTTGCTAAACTTCAATGAAAGCAATGCGCTTGTTAATACGAAGTGAAATAAGAGTCTCATAAGTATACGAATCTTACCTTACAAAGAAAAGAATGACATCTGCTAAAAGGAACAATAACCAGATCGTGCCAAGCCAAGAACATAGATGCTAATCAAACATCACGATCAATAAGATGAAAGCAATTCACCAGAATAACTTTACATAAACCTTTGCAAACAAATGAGCAGCAATATCATATATTATTATGGAACTCAATGCAATACATTGAGAATTGGCAAGGAATAACAATCTAAGAACTAGTTAAGGTCGTAGATCAAGCCATAAATTAAGGAAATAACTAGTCATCAAAGAACTAGTCAAGTCCATAGATTTAAGAGAGAACTAGACATCAAGGATCTAGTCAATACCATAGATCAAGGAAAGAAATATACCTAACAACTAGATAATATCTCCTAATATCTAAATAAATAAAAAGAAATATCCACACACATAAGTGGGTGAGGATAAATATAATAAAGGTAAATAATGTACCTAGGTGAACATGAGCTAAGGTAAATACCTACTCTAACACCCCCTCGAGTGAAGCTAGGGGCCAAAATAGAAGTGGCATGTCCACGGATGAGTCCGGTAACTAGGCACGATGAGGTACTCATGTACAATATATCCATGATGAAATCTCGAACCAAAAGAAGGAAAGAATCCGCTATAAGGAAATAGAAAGAAGAAGAAGAAGAAGAAGAAGAAGAAGGAAGATATTCTTACGAACAGCCCCCAAGAACAACTTCTGAAACCCCAAGCATTCCACGCAACTCAAGGTACCGAGGTGATGCAAAAGGCCAGTAAAGATGTTTCGCAACTGCAACCATAAAAGGAACGATAACCAAATTGTGCCAAGCCAAGAATACGAGATGCTAATCAAACATCACAATCAATAAGATGAAAGCAATTAGCGAATAACTTTACATAAACCTTTGCAAACAAATGAGCAGCAATATCATATATTATTATGGAACTCAATGCAATACATTGAGAATTGGCAAGGAATAACAATCTAAGAACCAGTCAAGGTCGTAGATCAAGCCATAAATTAAGGAAATAACTAGTCATCAAAGAACTAGTCAAGTCCATAGATTTAAGAGAGAACTAGACATCAAGGATCAAGTCAATACCATAGATCTAGGAAATAACTAGTCAATACCATAGATCAAGGAAAGAAATATACGTAACAACTAGATAATATCTCCTAATATCTAAATAAATAAAAAGAAATATCCACACACATAAGTGGGTGAGGATAAATACAATAAAGGTAAATAATGTACCTAGGTGAACATGAGCTAAGGTAAATACCTACTCTAACATCTGCGTCGATTTGCATAGCTCCACTCCAACTTATACATGAATTCAACATAAATAAAACAACTCCTACGATGGACAATAAGTGTTGATTTGGTGTTTAGAATAGTGTGGAGGCTGCGTGAACGCGAGCCTCCTCTGTCACAAATTATGACATGCACTCTCCACAATGGGAGATGTTAGGCAGAGCCCCTTCCTAGTGCAATGAAGGTGCCCTCCTAGGCCATCGACCTTCTTGATCACCAATCGACTACTGCCGGGTAAGTATGCCTTCTCCATCCCCCATCTCCTCTCTTTTATATGCTCTCTTCTCCTCTTATCTTGCTCACGCCACGCATGTGGGATCATTAATCACCATTATTGTTTCAAAACAATCTAGAATTCAGAATTCATCTCGCTCTGCTCCTACTCATCACCATTCCAAATTACAAGACAATCTAATTGGGCATAAAATTGAAAGGATGAATGAATGAATATCGAATTCAACCCAACAAATTTTAGGAGTAATTTGTATTCGAACAATGTTTTTGATCTCCATAGTCATCAGTTAGTTATGAGGAAGAAGTGAGACTCAACAAATAGACAAAACAACACGTTTAAAATAACAAAAGAATATATATAGATTTGACACAAGATGGCATAATCCCCTTCGACACCCAGAGGTAAATAGAACATGAGTTCCCGCTCATGGCTATGAGCTCTTCAATGGAATTATACTTTTTCACATCTTCCAATTCAAACATCCAAGTTGCATCCTCTGTTACAAGCTTTTTTCACTTGATCAAATACTCATAATAGTCTTTATTCCTTGTGCTCTTGTTGATTCTAATGTCTATGATTGCTTCCATTTCTTCTTTTTCTCCCTCAAGCATTTTCTCTCCAATCAATGGTTGAAGTATGTTCTTTTGGGTTCTCTCTCCTTTTGTAACCTTAAAAATGAGCATAGCTATGAAACATTAATGATAGATGAAATACCTATTCCTTTTGGCGACTCTATTTCATACGCATTAGTGTAAATTTTGCACAATATCTTACAAGGCCCAATCCTTTTCATTTTGAGCTTGTACTCACCTCTTGAAACCACTCCTTGCATATATGTGTCTATACTTTCCGCTTCAAACATTTCCTCCTTTTGTATTTGTTACCACTTTACTCAAATCTTTTCTTTACCAATGTTTTAAAAATAGAAATCGTACTTAGAACCAAATGTAGGGTCGATTGGAACCGGACCAATTTAAAATTTATGAATTGATTTACTAAAAATACATAATCAAAGACAGAATTTGCAAAATTTCTCATATATTTACCATGTAAGGGTAAATATAGAAATGACAACAAGTGCACTACATATCCAAAACAAAATACATAAACAATGAGGCTCTAAATGTCCTATAGAGTCCACGAAACAATATGCTACAAACTACTAGATGTTTGATATCAATCACTAAACTTAGTGCCACTACTAAAATGGGATCCTCATCCTCATCAATATCATCATATTCATTTGGCTCGGATTCCTCTCGACTCTTAATGCTCATGAATGCTCGGTGGGGAGACGTGAGACAAATAGAGGGTGTTGAGAGGGGGTCTATATAACATCATTTTAGGGATTGGGTTGAAATAAATTGATTTAAAAGTAACTTAAAAAAATTTATAAGGCAAAGCTCGCCTCCCATTTGGTTCAAGTATGGAACCGACCGGTTTGACCCGGTTCTGCATGTAAATGGTCGTTGGTTCAGATTCTTGGATAGTTTACCAAAAGAAATAACAAACCGATTAAATCGTCTTGTTCAAGTTCCAGTTCGACCGAGTTTTAAAACACTATTCTTTACTTCCATTCATTCATGGATTGGGCAAACTCTTCACCTTCAACACTCCTAGTCATCTCAATTGTGCTTCTTAACACACAAACTCCTCCTAGGTTGCTTTACCATATATGATCCGAAATGGGCTCAAACATGTACTTCTAGTTACACAATCATTATAAGCAAATTTAGCTTGAGCCAAAGCTAAATCCCATTATTTGGGCTTATCACTAACTAAGCATCTCAATAAACTCCCAAGAGACTAGTTCACCACCTTTGTTTTCCCATTAGATTGAGGGTGATAGGCTGAACTAAAATTCAATCTCGTGTCCAACTTTTACCACAATGTTCTCCAGAAATGTCCTGCAAATTTGGTGTCCTATCTGACACAATGCTCATAGGCAACCCATGTAATCTCACAATTTATTGAAAATACAAGTTTAAAATATTTGTGGCATCATTATTCTTCTTACATGATATGAAGTGCGCCATTTTTGAGAATATATCTACAACTAAAAAAAAGAATCATTACATCTCCGAGTTCTTGGTAAACCAAGCACAAAATCCATGCTCACCGCATCCCATAACTTATTTGCAATTAGTAATGGTTGATAGAGTGTTGTGTTCTAACTTTTTCCCTTTGCAAGCTAGCATATTTTTCATCTTCTTCAAAACAATTAACATTTGTGCTCATCTTTGTGCCAATGTCTTTTTTGTACCCAAAGTGCCTAGTGAGACCGATGATATGCTTCTCTTTCAAAAGGTTCTCCCTCATGAAACCTTGAGGTATGCACAACCTCTTCCCTCTGAATAACAAACCTCCATTGCTTTAAATCCAATGACTTATACTTGAATCTCATTCAATATAAGAGCTCACCTACTCAAGGCATTTGCCACTTTGTTAGATTTACCACTTCTATGTTTTAAAACAAAAGTGTAACTTTGAAGGAATTCTACCCATTTAGTGTGCTTTTGATTCAATTTACCTTGGTTGTTTATATATTGCAGCACTTGATGATCAATGAACAAAACAAATTCTTTGGGAAACAAATAATGCCGCCACTTCTTAAGAGCTTGAATTATTGCATAAAACTTTTGGTCATAAACAAAATATTTCCCCTTTGCTTCACTTAACTTTTCACTTAAATAAGCAATAAGCTTACCTTCTTGACTGAGTACTACGTCTATCACTTTTTGTAATATCCCCTTCTCGAGACATTTTCCACATCTTCAACCCAATGGGTTCAAGGATTGAGCTCAAAATTTGTCCTAAGATGTTTGTTATCTATTTTTGTAACCCCTTGGGGGTTCTTTCGTTATTTAATATGCACATATGCTAAAATATTTATTATTTAATTAAAATAATAAAGTGCACATGGTAGTGGTCATTAAAATATTTTATTTTAATGTGAAAACATTAAATGGCCAGTCATTAGGGATTGCACCTCTTAATTCTATAAAAGAGGGGTCACATTTCTTTTGTTGGCATGTTGATGAATTATTAAATTTCAAGCCATTTGCGTGGAGAAGAGATATATGCCCAAATTTTATACTCTTGTTCTCTTCATGAAGATATCTTGCAATTAATTGGAGTTGGTTTGGAATCGATTCGTGCAAATTCAAGTTAGATCTATGTTCTTTAACCTTGGAAAATTCTTTATGCAAATCATGGGTGTTCATTCTTTGGTTGAAGAACTTGTTTGGGGTGAAATGTTTTAATATATGTCCACTCTAACCCTAGCAAGTACATGATGTTAGTGTGGCCACTGATTTGAAGATAAAATTGGATGTAAAAGTCATATATTTGCAGTGATTTCACCTTGAATAAATATTCCCTTTGTTGGCTGATATATTCCTTGTCTGCAAGCAGTAGTTTGCATGATTTTAGGATGTTTTGAGATCTCTTTTGCAACGACCTGCCTGTAGCATTTTCAAGGCAACTCAAGGGTCTTTTGGGTGCAACGATTGGTAGGAAAAATGCATTTCCCTTTCTCCATGTCCAACGAACTGATTTAATGATATTCAAGGTCAGCCCATTCTCCTCTTTCCTAGTGTTGTTCTAGGAGGTTCCAGATTTATCTATGGTGCAATTTTAAGTAGTTGTGGACAGCAAATTCATCCTACATTGTTATGTTATTTTTCCTAAGTGGATCGACTGAGTTTAGAGTGTGGTTTGGGTGCTTAAAAGCCTCTTGTTCCAACAAAGTATGTGTAAGAGGGTTTAAATATAATTTTTAGTGTTCTTTAGCGGCGAATTCTATGTTAGTCCGAATGGTAATAAGAGTTTATGGCAGTGACTTACACCTGGGGCTTAAATATGACTTTATTTTCCTTTTCCATCACCTTTTTAGGATGCAGCAACTGGATATAGAGGTTGGGTATTTAGTGATAAACTAAATTTGCATGCTTGTGTTTATTTTGGGTGTGATCTTTGAGGGTTTAGATCACATTTAATACCTGGACAACGAATTGCATGAGATCTGGTTTTGGGAGAGTAAAGTGATTGATCTAAGGAATATTGCATGCCATACTTACTATGTTATTTATTTCTAATCACAGAGACTCCATAGATCTGCAGTTAGAAGGGTTTCCAAGGTATTTCATTAATAATATTGGTGCCTAAAGTGCAGTGACTGGGTTTGGAACTTATGGGGCTGTTTTGATAAAGTTCTAGTGCTCAGAAATGTCCATTGGATAGTTCATTTGAATGCTTTAACCTTCTAGTTTATCATACATTTTATTTCATTACAAAAGATGGTGTATTGAGCAACTTATGAATTTTCCAAGTTTTTAGTTGATTGGGTGTTATTTTATTTAAATCCGCTACAATAATCTATTAGTCCCAAAAAGGGGAACATTACACCTCGCCACTTGCATCATAGTCAATTTGGAACATTTTGTCAAAATCGGCAATGCTAGAACTGGTTGTTCTGTAACTTTTCTCTTGATAAGCGAAAACACTCTTTTGTTGTAGTTGTCCATTGGAATTTCTTCTAGTCTTCCTTCATAGTTTTCGTAATGGGTGCACAAATACCACTTTGAAATTTCTTATAACTTTCTATAAAATATGGCTAGTGTTTGTCAAGATTACACGCTTTCTGGTCAAATTAGTGAATACTAAACTAGAAATCAAGAAACCTCATAAAATGGTAGGGTTTAGGGACCTCGTGATGTAGATGATGAAGAAGATGGTACGGGTGCACAAAAAGGTAAATCCTCCCTGTAAATCGACAACCTGCACAATAATGAAGACTAAACATAAAAGGATTAGAAATGGATATGGTGGGCTGCCCGACGAAGTCGGTTTCAAGAAGCAAAATCTTCTTAGAAGGGATGTTAGCCTATGTGTTTAATAAAGATATAATAAAATAAGTGGATATGGACCCGATATAATGCATAATTTGAAGTAAATAGAAACTGAAATGTTAGATATAAGACAGAAATGTAGATGTGAGCTAAATGCATACAAAGTAATCAAACCTAAAACCTAAGACTTGCAGAAAATGGTCGATTCCGACTCCACGCCAAAGATGTGGGGATAATTGATTGGATGGGAAAAAGGGGGATCACGCAGACATTAGGACGATATGAGGGGAATTCTTGGTAATCAGAGAGCAAGAGTTCTGATATGATTTCAAGCTTGTTTCGAAAAGGGGGAAGACTCTTATTTATAGCCTAAGGGTGAGATTAATTTGGGGGTTTTGGGTAATCATGATTTAGAAAAGTAAACTTGATTAGGTGAGTGGGGAATATTAAATTCACTAGTGGATTAACATGAATTAGAATTAGAATATTAAATTCATAAGTGGATGAATATGGATTAAATTTGAATATTAAATTCACAAGTGGATGAATATGGATTAAATTTGAATATTAAATTCACAAGTGGATGAATATGGATTAAATTCAAATATTAAATTCATAAGTGGATTGACATGGATTAGATTTGAATATTAAATTCATAAGTGGAGTGACATGGATTAAATTTGAATATTAAATTCACAAGTGGAGTGACATGGATTAAATTCAAATATTAAATTCACAAGTGGATTGACATGGAGCATATTTAGCATGTAATGAGGATTAAAAAGATTAATTAATCAATTAACATTTATTAATTGGATATGGATTTTTGTGGGAAATGGAATGGGGAAATTAATTGAATTTAGGAGGAAAATGAATTTGAATGGGCAAGCTCTGATGAAAGAGAGCAAATGCGGGGTGAAGGGGAGGAATGATACCAAAAATTGGTGTCTACATTTGCCCCTTTTTGATGAGTGGTTTGCGTTGGGAAAGCCATGAGACAAAAATGAGAAAGTGATGAAAAGATGATTGATTGGGTGTTCCCCTCAAACTTGGGATTGATGACATAAAGGAATTCGATCACAAGTTTGAAAGAGATAGATGAATAAGGGTGGAAAGGATGAGAAAAAGATGAAGGGATAAGATATCCCGAAGAGGATAAACAAAAAGAAAATATGGTAGTGATTACGATATCACATCGGTAGAGAACAAATGATAGTCTCAATGGAGATGGCGGCCATGTCCTACGGACCTACACCAAGGAGTCAAATGTGGACATAAAAATATGCACAAACAAATGTGAATGGATGTCTAGACAAGGGTCTGACAAGTTACGGGGAAAAAGATGATGTGATATCCTTCATACATGAGGAATTGAGCAAATATGCATCTGGGTACTATGAAAGTAGTGTTCTTTCAAAGAAAGTAGACAGAATGGGTGAATATGCCCCAGGAGAAGGGATTTATGGTTTTGAAGAGATATTTCTTAAGGAAGGTGTTCCTTTGATAAGAAATTATTAGAGGAAGAAAAGAGAAAGCATTCTCTAAACAAAAAGTAGAACAAATTTTTTCTCATGAGAATGGGGGAAGAATTCAATCTACTTTTTCTAAGCAAAAAGTAGAGAAGACATTTGTTAGGGAGAATAGAAGGTGGTAAGTGATGAATGTTATGGTATCCTCCAAGACAAAAATGCCATGGGAAGATGTGATTAGGGATAGATGTGATGATGCCCCCTCGAGAGGGCTGACAAGAATGGAAGAGACGACATAGCTCTCAAAAAGAGGAGAGGTCAATGTTGTGGAGAGGAGGATGAGAATGGGGTGTTAGAGAAAGGAGAAGTTGTGGTATGTAAATGGGGAAAAAAATTATCGGCCTTGAATGTTAAGTGTGAAGATGTGTTGAAGGACGTAACGATTGCGAGTGGAAAGAGAGAAAAAGGGTAATGTACAGGAAGAGTGCTAGATTATGGGTAAGTGAAGAACGAGGAGAGAAAAGTCAGAGGTGAAGAAGACAAGGGTATGAAATAGTGTGGACATGGTGGATGAGGAGAAAAAAGGAACGAAAGAGGTGTATGAGAATAGTAGAGAAAGATGATAGGGAAGAAAGGATTGAGGAAGGACGAACAAGAAGAAGACAAGATGAGAAGAGAGAAGATGACAGAGCAGAGGGTGAAAGCATAGAAAAGGGAGAGAGAGGTGCAAAATGAAGGTATTGGAATAGAAAAGATACAAGTGAGGGAGGTGATGAAGATGAAGGGAGAGAAATGATGGAAAAATGGAGGAGATGAGGAAGATGAAGGGAGAGAAATGATGGAAACATGGAAGAGATGAGGAAGATGAAGAATTTAAAGAAGAGGAAAGAGACGATATAATGGAAAAAAAAAAGAAACTATAGAAGAGATCGGAAGATGTGGGGAAGATCTCGAGAAAAGAAGAGAAATTGGTACAATATGAAGGATGCGGAATGTATATAAATGAGAAGATTGAAGGAACCAAGTTATCACGGGGAAGACCAAGGTAAGGAATATGGTACAGACCGCATGGAAATGCATGTGGAAGGTGGGAGGATAAAAAAGGTGGGATAGTGAGGAAGAGACAGGGTAACAATGGGAAAGTAAGAAGGGGGCACGAGGGAAAAAGGGGAAGAAGATGTAAAGAAAGAGAGAGACAAGAATGAAGAGTGGGAAGGAGGAGAGGACAAGAGAGGAAATGATGCAGAAGGAAGGGAATGAAGAATAGGGATATGCAGTGAAGAGTGGGTAGCATCAGAAAAGTAGTGAGGAGAAAGAGAGTAGGAATGACACGGAGTGGAAAAGATGTAGAAATGCGTGAGATGAGGATAAGATGATTACAAGAAAATAGACAAAGGTTGCATGATGAAGACAGTAAAGATATTAACAAGGGCAAGAGGGAAGATGGAGAGGTGGCGAAGAAGTGACAAGAAAGGGTGGAGGTGGAGACAAGGAAGGGGAGAAAAGAGATAATGGATGATGGAAGAGGCTATGTCAGTCAAATAACGTTAGGGGAAGACCAACAATAATTATTGTTGGTGCAAGATGGGGGAAGGAGTGGAAAAAAATGGAGAAGGATGAAGAGAGTGAGAAAAGTAGTGGAGAATGATGCAAAGTGATTTTTAGGGGTCGACCAACAATAATTATTAGCATGGAAATGGAAGATGATGATGAAAGAATGAAATAATGGATGATGGAAGAGGATATGCCAGTCAAAGAACATTAGGTGAAGACCAACAATAATTATTATTGGTGCAAGATGGGGGAAGTAGTGGAAAAAAATGGAGAAGGATGAAGAGAGTGAGAAAGACAGTGGAGAATGATGCGGAGTGATTTTTAGGGTTGACCAACAATAATTATTAGCATGGAAATGGAAGATGATGATGAAAGAATGTTAGGGGGAGACTAAAAACAAGTGGTGGTTAGACATGAGAATGGATATGTGGGAGAACTCGAGAAGATGGAGTGGAAAGATTAAATAAAGGAAGAATGATGGTTTGTGACAAGATGAAGACGGGGAGAGAATGTAGAGGATGAGGATGAATGAGGTGAAAATGAAGAAACAATACATGTAAAGAATGACAAAAAGCAATATGAAGAATGATAGAAAAAGGAGGGGAAAATAGGGGAAAGGAATGCGGTGATAAACTGAAGATGGTGGATGCACTCTATGATATGATAGGTTGAGAAAGGATAATGGTAGGAGAAAAATTTGGTTGGTAGGGGAGACCAAGAGGAAGGAATGGTCAATGGAAGGAATGATGAGTCGGAAGAGGGTGAAGTGTAGAACGCAAGTCTATCTTAAGGTAGACTCTAAAGGAATGATACATATATGTCTAAAGTGCATGATTTTGTGACTACACTTTCTAGCTTCTACATTGTTTTTGCGTAGCTTATGCTTGTCTTTTACATGCATTCTTGCCCGTACTAACACTTGTTTCTAGCCATTTGTTTGTGTGTGCCTTGGTTTCTACCAAACACATTCCCTTCCCCTTGTAGGGCATAGTTTATGCGGTTGGTCCTCTTTTGGGGCCGCATCCTCCTATCTGCGATGTCACATGCACCCTCAAAGAGGGGGCATCTTTTGGGGTTTTTCACATTACACAATGCTCTCTATCGGTACAGTTCAATTTAGTTTTCCATCCTTAACATTGTGGGTTATACAACGAGTGGGTTCAGACTAGTCTACAAACCCCGTACACAATGGATTTTACAGGACAAGTTGTCCTTAGCATTATGGGGAGTAGTTATAGGTTGGAGGATATATGATTTCCTCCCTACACTACTTTGGCCAACAAAGTGTCGATCCAAAAAAACCAGTAATACAAAGATATCTTCATACTATTCTTAGGGAAACAGTTACAGGTTGGACAATAATACAACTTTCTCCCTATACTTCTTCGGCCACATTGGCGTGAGATCGCCTAAAAACTCGCAGTTTCAGGGTATCCTTTTCTACACCCTTTTTCTCACCATGGATCAGGTGCACATGTTCCTTTTACTTTTTCATACTTCCATTTACATTATTTTTAATACATACATGCGTTTTTACATATACATGTGTATTTGACTACTTGATTGTCTTATCCTTTGCAGGTCCCTCCATATGAGAAGCAAGTAGTCAACAACAACAAAGGCATCAACAAACAACAACAACGTCATTTAGTTGTTCATACCTCATACTAACATGCAGGTACCTCACATACATTGGCATATACACATGCGTTTTTGCCCTAGGTTCACTCTCACCACTTTTTGCACTTTTACATCTTTAGTCTCCACGCTCCACTATTTTCTCATTCCATGCTTTGTCTAGTCCATCGGCACACTTTCTACATCACTCTACATGGACATCAGGTACGCATCTCTATTTACTTTATGTTACCGAGTGTTCCTCTCACCAACATAAAGTGGGGATAAATGTAGACACAAAATCACACACTTTAGGCATTATTTAGTCTCAGTCTCATACTATTATTCATATGGTTTTTGAGTGAAGAAAGTACTAATTAACCCATGTCCTTTGGCCATTTTACTTTGTTTGTTGTCATCATTGCGGCGACGCTCCGCATGTACTCGCCTAGCTAGTTTTGCCATTTGGCATCGTTTTATCTCTTATTGGGGTACCCTAAGCGACTGGTCCCATTTAGGGCACCCATATCCATTTTACACTTCCCCACCACTTTTTAGGCACTTTCTAGCCGTTTGATCTTTCTATCTTTTTGGTGGTCGGCCTTTTGGGGTTAATTGTGAAATTAGAACAAGAGAACCATATAAATATAAAGTTATGAGACCATAATGAGGGACCAAGCACTAAGCACTACTATCATCACCTAAGGTTGCATCCATTAAAGGCTCCCTTTGTATCCATTTAGCTCCATCACAAGGCACAAGGTTGGTTCATTTGTATCACACTGCATAGGAGGGAAGTTTATTCTATTCCATTAGCCATTCCATTACATTCTACATCTAGTTATTGCTCGCTACTTCACAAAGTGCGCAAGAATAACCTAGGGCACGAATTGCACACATACACAAAGAACTACATCGGGTCTAAAATGTAGCGCAACACTCTGTTAGTAAGACCACCATTGTGGTTCTTTGAGGATAATTCAACCCCTTCATATGCATCTTTCTTTTTTAGGGATTTGATGTTCATCTTGGGGTTTTCGGGTGATTTCTTCTCGTAGGTATTGTAACGACATTTGACGTAGTTCAACGAAGTTAGTGCAAAAAGAAGAAAACACAAGCGAACATCCAACAACACCTCAGAGAAGGGTTTCAGGTTATTTCCACAAATTAGGGCACCCATATCTCAGACTAGGAACCCAAGGGTGCCCTTGTCCCTCTCTAGGTGCCCCAGTCCAGTCAGAGAGCTCGAGATCTATGCTTTCTTAGGCTTCTGTGTGATTGTTTCCTCCTCCTGTTTGCCTGGTTCACACTGTGACACAATCCAACACCTTCGTCGAATCAGCTAAGCTCTTCCTAACCCTCTTTTCTCATTAGGGTTTCACATTTCTACTTGCTTAGTGGTTTGGGTTACTTTCTTTTACTTAGATTTTATTTACTATTGTTCTTAATATTAGATTAACATAGAATATTCCACATTTTAGTTAATCACTTCTACGCTTCTAAGATTTAACAAACTAATCTCATCTTGAATATTAAAACACAATCCATTCACATACCTCGCTGCCTTTTCTGGGTCATCTTCCACATGTCCAACCCTTAGAGTGAGTTTCTAAAACTATTCAAGCAGTGTGCTCTTTTACAACTACTTTTTTTGTCTTAAATTTTGTAACTTTTTGAATAAGCTCATTTGATAGTCTGAAGGTAAGAATTTGGCCTTCAGTTTAGTCACCATTCTATCCCAAGTTTTAATTTTCTTTTTCCTCTCAGTTTGCACATAGTCCCACCATAAAGATGCATGACCTTTTAACCTTGTGCAAGCAAACTTCACTTTCTTGGGCTCCTCCGTTGATTCATAGTCAAAGTATTTTTCCATCTCTGTAATCTAGTCTATGAGCTCTTCACCATTCAAGCCTCCACTATAATAAGGCATATCCAGTTTGGGCTTGCTTCCAATATTTGCCACAACTCTAAGAAATCTTGTCTCAACTACATCCTCCACTTCTTCTTCAAGTCCTTGAGCTTCTTGGGCTCTTTCTTCTTCATCATCACTCACATTCTCAATGTGAACTCCTCTTCTATGGTTTTCGAAATCGCAACTAGTCTTGCTTGGACCTCTCTCATCATTTGTGTTAACTCAACAAATCTAGGTGCTCTTGCTCTTGCACCCCTTCTACACCAACACCCTATCTCGAAATCTATTGTCACTCAATCTCTCTCTCAACACTTGCGGGACTTATTTCTCATAGTTTGCAGCTATCAAACACACTTCTTTCTTCGTCACATTTCTCCATCTCGATACCATTTAATGTAGGCAAAATAAGAGTCCCATAAATATAAGAGTCTTACTTTTCAGCAATAAAAAACACACCAAGTATGAGTGTAAAAGAATAACAACTTCATTGATTAAAAGCCTTAAATGACTTCTACCCACAATTTCATAATAGTTCGAGACTCAAAGGGTTGTACATACACCATAGGATCCTTTCTAAGTCACTAAGAACTTACAATAAACGTGCAAATTCTACACCACAAAACTCAAAACTAAGATTCTTATTGACTCCTAATCACCAAGATTATCTCCCAGAACTTCCTCTCATTCCGAGTATCTTAAAAAAATTGATATCCCTTCATATATCAGTCTTCTCTAGTTTTGAGTTGCTCTCTGTTCTTTGTTTTAATCGACCCTCTCACATGGTGTCAAACTCCTTGAAATAGGAAACAAACTCCCAAAATATCAACACTTTATTCCCACCATGTGCGTGTGAGAGTGTGTGTTGACGCAAGATCACATTATCACCTTGGATGCTCCTCCATCACTTATCCACTCCATCAATCACAAAAGGAAACGGATCCTATATCCTCAATATTTTCATTCAACCATCCACATCAAACTTTAAATTTAAGGAGTTTGAATAAGGGAAAGAAAAAATGAATAAAGGGATACATTATTAAACAAATTTGTGAATATATTGAAAATAAGGAAGAACATGCAATAGATTTGCAAATGTATATTGACTACAAGGTAGAACAAGATTTCTCAACGACAAATTCATATTCAAGCCGCAATTCATACATATGGCCAAAATATATACGTATATTGACAAACCCTTGAATGGACTATCAATCAAGGGCAACCTCACAAATAATCAGCAGTGTTAAGCTAATCAATCGTAATTACACCGGAGGTGTCTCCTTTCAAGAGATCCCTCACTTGAAAATGTCAAATATCGGTGGGCCTCTACACGGCAATATTTTGGCAAGTATTTCCCAAGCATCATTTTCTCTTTGTGCAACCAATTGTCCTCGGCAGCCGCAGTTTGTTTTACAAGGAAACAAGAAAACCAGAGAGCGTAAAATTGAATTCCAAGCCTAACAACCACAATGCATCCGTACTACTAGAAAAATGATTATGTGCTCCATACTAGATTGAATTTACTGTGCAGAGAAAAACCCTCACCTTCACCGGCGGGGATTTCAAGGTCACCGACTCCAATGATAACGTCCTCCTCAATCGAGCCATTATTTCTATCTCTGAGCGGGACATAGTCTATTTCCAGTGGCAGAGATGAGTGCTACAGAGTGAGAGAGCTTGTGAGAATCGAACCTTGAACTTCCTGCAATCAACTTCTTAAATTGTTTCACCTATTCTGGAAATGTTGTGAAACTGTAAGCTTGAAATATTCCGCTGCCGCCCACTGCAAAATTCACTCCTTGTCTAATCCTCTTTGCATTTGCTTCACAGTCATGATTTTTGAGCAACTCGTAAGATACAGGACAAGGAAGCCCTAATATATCCCCTGTACAGAGTACATACCGCCACAAAAAGAAAACCATGAATTAAGTCATATAGCTTTAAAAATCTGTATAATATGATCGGCAGATGGAAGCAAAGGTTTACCCCAAAAGTCTGTTTGGATTTTTCTCGAGGAAACTCGCATGCGGGAAAGTGTTTTTGTTGATAACTATTTCATGCCAGGAAAACATGAAACTAGAGTAGGTCATTACGTTTCTTGCTATCAAGCTCCAAACCTGCGCTGTTGAAGGCTACCACTGTTCAACTTTGAATTTGGGGTTCTACAATAGATCCATTGATTAATTTATATGCAGGGTTTAATTGTTGAAGTTCGTTGCAGACGTTTTTGATGCACTGCAGATGGGAAGCATTTAGAGGGGCCGACTCTAATGATAAGAATTTTTCCTTCCCGCCAAGAAATCATCATTGTTTCAGCTGAATTTAAATGACAATGCTTGAAGTGTTCATGGCGGGTAATAAGGACGAAAAAGTGAGCGATTTCCATGTAAAGGGAAGCTATTTCGACTGATCCTGCACAATATATCAAGGTGGGCACATCCTTGCAGAGGTACACATCCATCATCCATACACCAAAAGAAAACAATAATTTGATGATTACGCTTTATTTAATTTGGGGATTAATCGGATGTTAGATTTTTTGATATTGTGAATCAGATGAGGCATAAATACACGGTGAAAAATGTATTGTGGGGAAGGATAAGTTTGCAGTGATTATGCAGCTTGGTGTCGATTACACCTTGGTAGTTCTGTTATTCACCAATTTTTTTGTTGGGAAATGTCAAATATTTTTGGCACCTCTATTTTTCCCAGCCATCATTTCTAAATGACAACCAACTTTCAATTAGTTGTCCTCAACACAAATTTTCTTTTGGTTTATTTACATGTGTCCACTGCCGTAAACAACTGAATAACCATCAAAAGGTTTATTCACCGTTATTAGCTACATGTCGTTTTGGTTGGTGACAATAGTAATGCAATATTTCCCTTTATGATTCTTGTTTCTTGATTTATCTTTGCCTATATCGTTTAGTTGCATAACTTGCATCGATAGCTTGGCGGATACTATTTGGCTAATATTTCTAGCGGTATCATAAGGATGTTCAACGTGAAATTCATTCTCATCGACATTGTGATTTCTCGAGACCATAATATTAATGAATACATTGTTATGTTTGACCAAATTATCATAGTGCTATACATGTATAGATAGATTTTATATTGTAAAATTTATAAAAGAATATATTGATAATAATAATACTATTTATTAATATTAGTATGTGTTTATTTTGGGATTTTGTTTCTAGAAAGTTTAATGTTGTACATGACATGATTTGAAAGTAATTACATGTAATTTATATAGGACATGGGTACCTTCAATAGGTATTGTCGTTGTTTCACCAAATACAACTAAGTGTCCATGCGATTGATTCATATTTATAAGTGTAGTCTCAGGCTATATTAAAATAGGAGCTTTGACACTGGGTAAGGACATACTCCAAAGCATAATGGAGATGGGACACGACTTTTAGCATATGTTGTACTTGTATGTGCTCTGGTAAACATATAAGCAAACTCGGAAGCATACAATTGGCATGTCAACTATTGGCAGTCGGTGGATGGGCCGTAGATCCTTCTGCCTGCCCGCCTAGTAAACGAGAGAATCAATCAATCGTGTATAATTGTATACATTATTGTGACTGGTTTGGCCGCATAGTGTACTGAATCGTCAAATTGTTCCTCAAATTGTATACATATAACACACATAATATGCATGGCAAGGGTTTTTAGTTCAAGTTTTAGTGTTTCTGCATTGGAATTTGCTATGTTTCAATTTTCCACCCGAGGTTAGAAATCATATGAAATTTGTTGTGTATTTTTTCACATTTTCTCGGGATTTGAGTGCATTTTATGGTGCGATGGAATCAGTAATTTATGTCATCACTTCATGTTGGATACGTAACCATGGACAACATTATTTCGTCCTGTCTGTTTGTTTTTTCACACTCAACAAAGTTCGCAGATTGAAGGGCTCATTTTTGTATCCTCTCCTTTGAGGCTCAACGTCATTAGTCATTCTCTTACCTTGTGTCTTGTTCAACCTTATAACGGTCTGCAACTTTGTTTCATTGGTCGCTTGGCTCGGACCACGTCTATTTTGCCCAAAAATCTTCCTACTCTGCATCGTGGCATTGGTGTTGCACAACCGATGCCACAAATATTGGTTCATGGGTTGGGAGGATGCTGCAAATAAAGTCTTTTAATGCGTCTACATTAATCATTCACTTTTTTTTTTTAGGTAATTTCCAAGCTTTATTACTCACATTGGTTGCATGTTTTTTCTAAACATTTTCTGCTTTGGGATGTTTATTAAGGGACATTTTGGTGCTAAGTTAAAAAGATCGAGACAAGTTAGGGTAAAATGAATAATGTGGATGTATAATTGGAAAGTTCTATAAGATTTCGCGTGTGCATGTGCTAGATTTTGAGGTCAGACTGAGTGAAGCGATCGCTTCTGTCCATGCAAATAAAAGTGAAAACAATCCAAGTGATCACTGCCTATGTCTACGATGCTCATAATTATCAAGAATTCTCTAACTTTTCTTTGTATGGTTAATCGGATCCCACATGACAATGTCGATGCCATCTTATCCTTTCACTGACATTTTGATATTTTTAACCTGGTGTTGCTTCTGCGAATGGCACTCCAAACTCGAGGGCCCTCTTGAGTTGTCACACTTATCATAGAATGCACCCGCTTCATGTCTGCTCACAACGCTTTCACTTGGCCACCATTAATCATCAACATTATCATCACCAACAAGATCAACTTCACATTTTATCATTACTTTATGTCATTGCCATTGCAACGCAATATGTCTCCATCTAATTAAGACCCACAACTATAAGGCGTAGTTAATATTACTATGATGAACACGACAATAGATAATTTCCATAATTGGCATGTCTATGCCATGCAATTCTACAACCTTCACTTAAGAGAGGTTGTTGACTTATTAATAGCTATTGTTTTTATTATAGAGAGTTCCTTTCAATTTGTTAGTGACTATTTTATTGATTATTTGTTCCTTATTTTTTTGAATAAGTTAAAAATGTTAAAGAAGTAATGTCTTGCCCATACACTTTTTGTCTCCCCTTCGATTTTAATATTTAATGGAGGAAGATCCAATGTTACTTAGAGCATTATCTCTCTTCCCCTGTCATATATGTATGTATGTTTATGTCACAAATATAATATAAATCATTTAGACTATTCATCTATTTATATAATGTCTAGACTCCAGTTTAGGCTCCCTATCATCTGTACTTTTGCCTCTAAGGTTGGGATTCCAAATGCCCCTCCCTTTCAAGACTTCAAACATTCATGTGGAAATGCATTCAACACCGTGACATTTTTTGATTTCTTGGCATACCTTTTTCGTTTCAAGTTATCTCTTCCAGGTTATAGCAATATGGCATTGACATGGTAGAAAAGAAACCACCTTATTGGGTTACTAAGACACTTTCTCAAAGATATCTCCAAAATGCATTGCCTCGACACTGCACACACCACCCACTTTCTCCTTCAAACGATTAACACAAATGTCACATGTTTCATATAGGGGAGAGGACCCTATAACCGAGCATGCACCAAAACATGTACATCTTTTTTCATCATAGGTTGTTGACAAAAGTACCAATAGTTGTTCACTTTTTGGTTAATGACACTTTTTAAGAGTCAATGAAAATGTGACACATAGGGCGCTCGGTCATTGGTCCCTCTTTCAAATGCTTTATTGTTTAGATTTTATTTATTGATTTTCATTTGTAATTGATTTTTTATTTGTTTGATTATTACAAATAAATATTAGATACTGGACTTGATGCATTGGATTTGAGATTTTGCAAGATCGTTGAAATTTGAAGATTGAACTTGCCTAGAAGTTGGAAGTTTGAATAACTCATTTTCTACATAATTATGAGTCATTTCTATCATTTTCTTCAATAATTTTTTTTTTTAATTGTAATTTGAAAATATGTTTTAAAATTCTCATAAACTTTAATGATACTCATGGATCTTTAAATTAATTAGTACAAATTAAATTTTATGAGAAAAAATGAATCTGTGATAAACTATGAAATTGATTATTCCGATATATTATCTAGAATTAAATAGAAGTCAATAATTATGTGAGAATATTTTAAAAATCAACAACATCCATATAAAATTTAACTTATTTTATGTGTTTTGTAATTTGTTAAAAAAATAAATTTGGCGTGCATATTAAATTTTGAACATCAAATGACATCCATATAAGTTTTTAGACCATCAAATAATTTTATTGTGACATGTAACATTGAATGTCAAAATCCAACACTGATCATATGTCATGTAAATTTGTAAGTGTCTTATCAAGCACCCTTGTTTGGTGTTTTGGTGTGGACTTACATTTAGAAGTTAATTGACCCGAGATCAAATTAATTATAAGAAATATCATAATATTCTCCATTATTGCTTGTTGCAGGCTTTGTTTAGTTCTATTAGATGCTAATTTTTGTTTCCTTCATTCATTGTTGTACTTGATGGAGATTTGTTAGGTGTATATTTTGGACGCTAAAGAAAAAGTTTGATTATATCCTCTTCCTATTTCATTAAATCAAAATGGTTCATTTGGAATTTATCCAAAGCATGCCCATAACATTTAGGTAAGATAAGAGTTTTGGAGCAAGGTATGGACATCCTTCACGATAAAATAGGAGGTAGTTTTCGTCAAATTTTGTAGTTGTATTACATTTGTCTCTCCTCTCCATCACAAAAAAACTTAAAACAATTTTAAAAACATATATTTCACTCAAAATCACTACTGCTGCACCAATCAAGCAATACTGGGGGATTTGCCAAATAATGCTCATTGGAACTGTAGCGACATTTTCATGGACCAAGTTGTGAGTTTTTATAGTACCCAAATGCTTTAATTCAACCAAAGCAGCTGCTACCATAGCTGCTACAGATATCAACAGCCCAATTCCAATTCGCTGTAGCTGTGTAAAACCCCTTTCTTGCTTAGTGTATTTGCGTGCAATTGGTACAATTATACTATCATATATTGGAATCCATAAAATGACACAGAGAGTAGAAAATGTGGATAATGACGCCGGAGGAATATGGAATGCCCCAATGCTAGTGTCCAAGGTCATTCCCTGTTCTACAAACATTGTAGATATTTGAGCATAAACAGCAGAAAAGACAATAGTAGTTGCCAAAATTGGAAACATACGAAGGAGAATCTTCAGTTCCTCAACTTGGGTCACAGTACATAGCCGCCAAGGATTAGGAAAAACACCCTTCTTAACATCATCATCTATTATTGTAGCTGCTCTGTCAAGACACCTGCAAAATATTTGCTCTCGAATGAGAAAATAAATAAGATAGCAATTAAGTATGCTACACCATATCAACCAGTATGCTGACAGTGGATGGCATTTTCTAGTGTATGCTAGGCCTAAATAAAGCATTGTATAGAATCAGGGATTTTGGGTTACTTGAATTCGTCAGTGTGTTCCAGCTTTCGGCTTCCTTGAATGGCAGATCTCTTGTCTTCTACTTCATAGAGAAGTGAATGATCATTAGGGACTTCTCTTTCTAATTTGCACAATGATGCAACTACAACCTGGCACACCCTTGTCAGAGGGCTACCTCCAGGTTTCTGGAACCTATAATGTGGAGTACCAGAAAAGAAACTGAATAAGGCTACTCCCATAAATACTGTAGGAATACCAAACCCCCATCCCCAACCAATATCGTCCTGGACATACACAAGAACACTGCCTCCAATAAGACCCCCAACATTCATTGACAAGTAATACCAGTTGAAAAAGAAGCCCTTTTTCTTCCTTTCTGTGGGATCAGTGTCATCAAATTGGTCTGCTCCAAAAGAAGACACACAAGGCTTGATGCCTCCCATTCCTAGTGCAAGTAGGTAAAGTCCGACGAAAAATACACCACACTGAGCCAGAGTTGCTGTTGGGCAATCACTTCCTGTGCATGAAGGAGGCTTCAAGGAAGATAGAGATGCCGTAAGAGTCAACATTATCATGCCCTGCAAAAATCAGGGGACCTTGTTAGGCATAGCCGAAACAACACAACAATGAATAAAAAATAGTGCTTGGTATGAAACAAGCAAGAAAATCATAAGTAGATTTAGAAACGACTTAGCAATCGAACTCCTGATGTAAAACTGTATTCAGAATGCTTTCTCAATGAAACTTTTCAATAAAAATGTTTGGCAAGATTTAAGCATACAATTATGTAAACTGTAGAGAAAATTGCAATGGTCCAATATCGTCCCCAGTATGCATCAGCGAAAACTGCCCCCAAAAGTGGCGTAAGATTGCAGGTGCCTGACCAAGTGGTGACACTCTTTGCAGCAGTGGCATTCCCCTGATGCAAAATCTTTGTCAAGTAAGTCACTAAATTTGTATTGATACCACTATGTGCCAACTGCAAAGAACACTCATTTCCTGCAATGCAAAATTTAAAATTAAACGAATGCGACGAAACTTTTCATAAGGCATAAATAGGCTTATATAAACTTATCAGTGAGACATAATATGTTTGCAAACATTTCACTTGTATATTAAACACACCTAAGATGAATGGACAAGCCCTCCAGTTGCCCGTAACTGATTTAACAGAAGGTCTTCCCTGAGAATCAACAGACCCGTCCCCAGTGTACTTCCCTTCCTGGAAAATGTGTCAAAACATTAAATTGATTACAACCATGGAGCATTCCCATATAAAATTTAAAAATATCACTATCACAAGGGATTTTACTCATAAAATAAGGATTTAAAAAGATATGCCTTGTGAGCATAACCCAAATTTAGGCCCACAAAGTTCAAGTTTATTAGCATATCAAACAGCAAGTTCAGATCAAAAGCTTAAACAAAATCCAAGTCAACTTCCCGAAAGTAGGCCAAGTGAATAGAAGATCAGAAGGAACTAATTTGATTTCCTTGACATCACCAATGCAGTAATTCATTTTAATTATTAGTATTTCATCAAATAAAATTCCAAAACCTAAAATGGTGACAATAGAAACCTTTCCTACCCTCCCCTTCAGAAACTCCTTTTGAAGACTGAATTAGATTTTTTTCAATACTAATAGTACAATACTACAAAGTATTACAAAATACTATGTCCCCACCAACTTTTGAACCTGAGTCATCGTGGTAGTCCACACTACAACTCATCCATTGACCTTCTAATGCCTATGTCTAATCAGATATTTAAAGATGAAGCAAATCCAAAATTCTAGCAAATGCAAATAAGTAGGGCTTGTATGAAATACCCATCAAGCAGTCAATGGAATGACCTCAAGCGGTAAATCAGCGGCGCTTTCATAGTTAAGCCTCGGATGTAAATCCCTAAAAGAAATGTGCATGTGTACTGCATCAAATTCTTGTGCAATGCACCTCAACAAACTACGCTAGGTGTAAGTCCAAGGTGCATTTAAGGCAAAGGTTTCTCCTTATGAGGCCAATTTTCCAAGACAAAAATAAGAAACACCCCATGTTCCAATCCAAGAAAGACACAATCATTTCTGAAATTGAATAGTATACTTGAATGAAATTATCTAGTGCTACTACCTCAACAAACTAGGCCAGACACAAGTTTGGGTGTGTTTAAGCCAAAGGTTTCTTGACAAGGGGAGAAATTTACTAGACGGAAAAACACACCCAAAGTCCTAATCCCGAAAAACACTATCATATGTGAAATTAATACACCAAATTGAATAAGAGATGTGACACACTTCAATAAACAAGATCAAGTGCAAGTACTTGGTGCATTTATGTCTAAGGTTTTCCTACAAGGGCCAAAATTACTAAAAATGAAACACCTAAGGTGTAAATCCTCGAAGATGGAGTCATGTGTAAAGTCAAGTAGCATCTGCATTGAATTCTTGTTGTGACATATGTCAAGAAACTAGGTCAGGTGGTCCTCTTAGGTGTATTTAACCCAAAGGTTTCATCATAAGGAGCCAATAAACCAACCCAAACCAAAACAAAACACCCCAAGTTCAAATCCATGAAGGATATCGTCATGTGTAAAATTGATTAATATACCGTAGTGAACTCTATTTGCGACAAACCTCAACAAACTAGGTCAGGTGCAGTTCATGAATGCATTCTGATGCCAAAAGGAATGAGGGGGGCAAGTAAATGGCAGCCAAAGTCCCCTTCTTATGACTCACAACCACACTCAAGTGATAGATACACACAAGGCACATAGTTTTGGAACAAATACCTACTTTTATTGATATTCAATAGCATTACAAAGATGCAAAAAGGAAATACACACACTCGCTACCCCTACATACCATGAAGAAATCACACTCTCAATCCAATGACTAGATATAATTCAAGAACATCACATTCCTTTGTGAGTTAATCTCTCTTGATTCTCTCTATTCTACTCCTTTCTCGGAGTCCTCTATAAACTAACACTTATTTTGCTCATTTTCAAATTTCCCCTTTACACAACTTCTCCAACTCTTCCTCTTCCTCTGAATTCGAATCTCCAGTTTGATACTAATCCAAGTGCCTCTTGGAGTCTCAAAGATCTTGGAAAAACTAGCCCATGTTGCGAAATTTAGAATTATGAGTGTTACTTCAATTTTTCATACATCGAGGAAAAACCACCGGTTTCAGCAGATAGGTGGTTATGTAACTTCCACTTGTGTAATCTGTTGATTTTGTAACCATCATAGCAGTTACGAAACATTGCAATGCAAATTGGAGTCTTTCCCAATATCTCCAAAAGAGGTAGCTTAACCTTTGGGAAATGGCTGAAACCATCTCCTTCTCCCTTTTCTTCTTAGCTTTGATGTCACTCTACACTTTTGGTGATGCCTCAAGACTATAGCTGAGCTTCCTCCACGTGCCTAACCTTGTAATTAAAACTAACAAGCCACATAAACAAAAACACACATGCGAAAACCTGAACCTGTATTTTGGTTGATGCAAGATTGTTTGTGAACCCAGGTGCTCCTGAATCAGACATGTGAGGTAATGAAATTGTCCATGAGCTCCTACTCATGAACTCTCTAAGATTTCCTCAGTTGTTTTGCCATATTTAGCAACTTTATATGGACTCATCCAAGTTGCATCTTCAACTGCTTTATGTTTCCACTTTACCAAGTACTCTTTGTACTCCTTTTATCTTGTCTTCTTATTGATCCACTTCTCCAATACTTTTTCAAGTTCTTCTTTAGCCTTCTTAGGCTACTGTTGCTTCCAATCAGCACTTACAGAGTCTGAAATTTCACCTTAGCACTCGTTTGTCCCTCAAAATAAGGGTACAAATCTGCTACGTTGAAGATAGGTGATATATCCACCCCATGTGGTAGCTCAATTTCATATGCATTTGCTGAAAATCTTCTCAAAACTCTGCAAGGTCCAATCTTTTCCACTTGAGCTTGTTGTATGTTCCTTTGGGAACCTCTCCTTGTGCAAATGTGCCAAAACCAGTCACCAAATTGGAAATCCAGCTCTCTTCTTGACTGACCAGCTCGCTGTTTGTACTTCATACTACTTTCTTCAAGCTTCTTCTTCACTTCTCTATGCACTTCATGCATACATGCTGCAAAATCCTCCGCTTCAGCACTTCTTATATTTATCTCTCCCGTGATTCTCAGCTCACAGACCTCTATCATGGCTGCAACCATACACTATTTGAAATGGATTCATCGCTGTACTTCTATTTACTAAGTTGTTGTATGCAAACCCAACTTGTGGCAATGTCAGATCCCATTGTTTAGGCTTATTTCCCACCAAGTATCTTAGTAAATTACCAAGACCGCACTTCATTACTTCTGTTTGTTCATCCATTTGAGGATGATATGCTTAAATGAAGTCCAACCTTGTTCTCAAATTCCTCCAAAATGTTCTCCAAAGGTACCCGACAGACATTGCATCTCTATCTGACACTGTGCTCTTTTGTAAGACATGCAATCTTACTAGTTCCTTGAAGAACAAATTTGCATAATGTGTGGCAACACTTGTCTCCTTACAAGCTATGAAGTGTGTTGGAAAATCTATCAATGGCTACAAAAATAGACTCATTGACTCTTTGAGTTCTTGGCTGCCCAAGAACTAAATCCATGCTTATCATTTTCCATTGTCTTTCTAGAATTGGTAAAGGATGATACAAACTGGCATTACAACTTTTTCCCTTTAGTGTGCTGGCAAACTCTACTTCCTTGCATGAATTTCTTGACATCTGCACTCATCCTCAGCTAATGGTTACTCTTCTTTAGTTGTGTTAGTGTTTTGTCAGCACCAAAGTGACTTGCAAGCCTCCACTGTGCTTCTCTCCTATCAAGTTTTCCCTCATGGAAATTTTTGGTATGCACAACTGCTGTCATCTGAACAAAAACAGCAACAAATATTCTAGACATGTAGTTCTATCCACACTAGTTGGAGATATATAAACTACCCTTGCATCTCTAAAATCAAAGTCTTCCACATACAACTCCTCTAATGTGTCAAACACTATCACTTCTACTCTTATCTCATTCATCACAAGAACTCTCCTGCTCAAAGCATCTGCAACCTTATTGGATTGACCACTCTGATGCCTCAAAACAAAATAATACTTTGAAGAAACCAACTCATTTCATGTGTTTCTTATTTTACTCACATTGGCTGTTCATAAACTATAGTGCTTGGTGATCCCTGTACAACACGAACCTTTTGAGCAACAAATTGTGCCTTTACTTCTTGAGAGCTTGTATCATAGCATAAAATTCTTGGTCATAGATGAAATATTTATGCTTTGTTTCATTCAAATTCTTGCTGAAGTAAGGAACGGGCTTACTTTATTGGCTTAAAACCGCTCCACTCATCCCCTCCTTTGATCCGAATCTGATGGTACCCACTATTCAAATCTAGTTTGGCAAAGTATCTGTCTAGTCAAATAGTACATAAAATCATCCATTCTTAGAAAAAAATCTATAATTGATAGTTGTCTTGTTTATAATACGTGAATCTGTACGCATCCACCATTCTCCACCCTTCTTAGGTGCCAATACTATTGGAACTGCACATAGGCTCAAGCTTTCTCTTATCAAACCCTTCTCCAACAACTCATTCACTTGTCTCTTCACCTCATTATTCTCCACAGGTGTTAACCTATAAATTGCTTTGTTAAGAAAACTTAATTTTGGCACCATAGTTACCAAGTCTGAAAATCTGCATCCATTCAAGAGGGCAAAAAATCCAAAATCCAAAATCCGAAATTCTTTTAAAAGTTCAGAAAATCCGGTCTGAAATATGTACATATTATATATGAGCATAATTCATAAATATGTGAAAATTGAAAAATACAACCAAAAACATTAATAATATAAAATGTTAATATATTGTATGTTAAATAATATACGAGGGTGTTGGGTTTTTTTAGCAATTTATTTTTAAATAATTATTTTGAAAAAACAAAGGTCAACTCAGACATAACTTATATGGGCTGGCTGAAAATTTTGGATTCAGCTCGATTTTATGCACATCTGGCCGGATTTGACAACTATGCTTGGCACTAGATCCATATGATGGCTAATGCTTCTCACAAGTGGCAATCCATCCGACAAATCACTAGAAACAATAGCAGTATATTCATGCAACAAATTACTCACCTCATGTGGAATTTCATCCATCATCTTTGTTGTCCCAACCTCTGTGGCCTTGTGAACGAAAGCCAAACACATGTTCTTCTTCTTTACTTCAGTTTTTTTACCTGAAATCAGGCAAACTTTAAGACTGGTGTCCACCTCTTCTCCTCTATCCTTTGATGGGATCGATGTAAACCTTATACCGTCCCTTCGCAATCCTGTAAGTGTTTTCTTTCCATCATGCACAACTTTTCTATCATTTTTCCATGGTCTTTCCAACAACATATGACAAACATGCATGGGCATTATGTCACACAATACTTCGTCCTTTTAAACCCTAATCTGAAATATTATATAACATTGATCTTTCACTACTACTTGACGTCCCTTAAGTAACCAAGACCCCAATATGGATTGGGATACACTATTTTTTCTGCGACACTTTCCTACTATCTCATTAAAAACTAAGTTATCTATGCTACTGAGATAAACAACAATCTTACAACACTTCCCTCAAGCTTTGTATATAGTCCAATAGTCCAATTTTTTTTTTTCTTTGTAATAGTTCATCCACTTCCTTGGCTGGTTTTACTAGCACTCTTTTACCAGCACAGCTTCACCAAACTCTGGTTCTTTTGTACGTTTCGGAGATCCAACACTCTATCATCTGCAAGAGCAAGATGATTGCTTGCTTCAACTCTCTTATTGTTGCTCTAAAGTTCTTAAGGACACTGATATGCTCTATGTTCAGCATATTCTCTACATACAAACACTTGCCCAAGACTCCTCTACCTCTTCCTCTACTAAAGTATCCTCTTCTTCTAGAAGAATCGGCTCTTTCCTCTATGTGCTTGATTCTGATTCTGAGAACAGCTGGATTCTCCTTCATGAGTAGGCTATCTACTACTGCTGCCCACTCGTGCTCTTCCTCTTCAGAAACTTCTTCTACCTCTAGAGGTATTTTGATTCCTTCTAGTCAACTTCACTTCCACCATCAATGCAAATTGATAGGCCTCTTTGCTGACTTCAATGGAAACATTCCAATCTCATCTTGAATTGAAAGACAAAGTCCATTAACTTGTACCTTGATGCATTTTCTTGATCCACTTCAGCATGACCAACTCTAATTGCGAGCTCATAAATATCCTGCATGTAGAGTCTTTCACATTCATCTCCTTCTACCTCCAATTTTGTAGCTTCTTGAATAGATGATAATTTGAAGGCAAGATCTTGCCTTTCAGATTTGCAATTATTATCTCCTAAATTTTTATCTTGGTCTTCCGTCTTTTTATCTCTCCAATTGCACATGATCCCACCACAAGGATGCATGGCCTTTCAGCTTCATGAAACAAACTTCACCTACTTTGAATCCTGTATGGACTCATAACCAAAGTACTTTTCCAGCTCTGTGATCCCAGGGCTCAAGCTTCCACCATAGCTCAGGGAATCCATCTTTGGTTTGCTTCCTAGCCTTGCAATGGCTCTCAGAAGTCTTTCCCCTCGAACATCTCCAGCCTCTCTTTCTGGAATCTCTGGGACTTCTCCTTCATCGTCACTTTCATCAATAGTTTTTGCTCTTCTCCTTTGTACATTCTCCATTGCATCCAATCTCACTTGGATTCTTCCCAACATCACTGCCAGATCTACAACTCTAGGTGCTCTTGGAGCCCTTCTCTTCCTCCAACAAGAGGTACTCCTATGTGCGCCATATCCTCACAACAAACAAGCATTTCTTTCACAACCTGCAAATGACTGAAACACTCAACCTAGCAAGACAATTGTAACTTTGATATCAATTGATGCTGACGGGTATGAGAAGTCCAAGTAAATGGATGCCAAACTCCCTAGCTTAGGTTTCATAATGCACACTCAAGGGATAAACATAGGTAACGGGCATAGTTTAGGAACCACCACACATTCTTTATTGATATTCAATAACATCACTGAGATGCAAAATGTAAATACATATACTTCCTACCCCTACAAACTATGAAGAAGTCACGCTCTCAGTCCAATGACAAATTTACAATTCATGAACATCACACTTACGGGCCATTGAATCTACTTTCATTTCTGTATGAGCCGATCTCTTTGGATTCTCTCTACTCTACTTGTTACTTGGAGTTCTCTAAAAATTACACTTATTTTGTTTAACTTCTCCTTTCCACAAACGCTTATAACTCTTCCCCTTCCTTTGAATTCGAATCTTCGGTTTGACACTGATCTAGGCACCTCTTGGAGTCCCAAAGGTTTTGAACAGAAGGCCCATGCAATGAAATTTGGAGTTCTGGGTATCATTTTTTTAATACACTACAGACAAAGCCACCGGTTTCTGCACAACCACCAAGGCAGTCACGTAACCACTATCATCGTATCTTGGTGGTTTCGTAGCTATTCGTCCGCGTAAAGCAGGAGTTTCACCATTATCCCTGAAAGAGGTAACTTAACCTCTTGGAAATGGCTGAAATCGTCTCTTTCTCCCTTTTCATTAGAGTTGATATAATTATAGTATCCAGTGACACTTCAACACTGTGTACTAGCTTCCTTTATCGACATAATCTTGTCGTCAAAACTAAGAAGCCACATATTCAAAATTCATGTGCACAAAACTCAAATTCATGTTTTCTGTTGATACAAGATTGTTCATGAACCTGGATGCTCCTGCATCACATACAAGCCAAAGATTTCTCCACAAAGACCCAATTTACCAAAGAAAGAAAGAAACACTCCATACCACATTGAATTATGGGTGCAACATACCTCGACAAATTAGCTGCAAGTCATGAGTCATGTGATTAAAAAAAAGTAACACCACAAGTTCAAATCCATGAAACACGAGGTCGTGTGTAAATTGAGTAAGCATTGAATTTGAAATGTAACATCCCACAAAAAAACCTTTTCAAAACTAGACCGCATGCAAATCTTGGGTACATTACAAGAAACACCCTAGGTTCAAATCCCTGTCATGTGCAAAATTGAGTAAGCATTGAATTTTAACTGAACATACATTAAAAACTAGACCAAACTAGACCAGGTGTGAGTCCAAGGTGAATTCAAGCCCAAGGCTTCTCGGCCACTGGGAAATATATCAAACCAAAGACAAAAAAATCATGAAGCATATTTAGGATTGTTTATATTCACTCACTTCTTCAAGCTTATGCTTCTCCTCGATGATGAGTCCAGTACAAGACTCGAAGGAATTAAAAACAGCCTACACAGTTTTATCCAGAAAATAATACACAAAAATGGAAATGCTTGACCTTTTCTAATGTTCAGAGGGGTGAATTTAACCAACTGAAAAGGGAAAAAGAACAAGAATACCTGTCAATCAAAATCACTAAAGGAGAAAGTTTGAAGAATTTTTGATGCTATCAGAGACGAAAATATAGCAGAATTTTCTACTGTTAAGATGGACACTTCACCAAACCAGGTTAAAAACACTCATCAACCAAATTCACAGAAAAACAAAGGATGAAACGAATTTCTGACCTCTTCTGATGCCAAGAGTGGAGAATACCCATCTTCCAACATAACGGCTTCCAGAGATCCATCTTCTCTATTAGCACTCATTGAACAGATCATAGTTTGTGTATTTCTAAAACTGTTTATTGCAGTCTTGAGAACAAAATGTTTGGGCAAAACAGATGCTTATAAAAGTCAAGACCAACAACCGGTTTGGGTCAGGCCAACAAGCAAGGAATTTTATTGTAAAGCGTTAAATCTTTTGACGGGAAACAGTAGTAGCGATTCGTGGAATCCTCTGATTATTGTCCTTTTAATTTGATTGAGGATATTTGACAATAACCATGTTACTGTAATTGAAAAGTGGGGACAGAGATTTCTTGTATGAGAATCCTGATGTCTAGACTGAAAAATGGAATTTAAACCATGTAAATGTATGAATCTGATATAATTGTTTTCGGTGTGGATTTGTGAGGAAATGTGCTACTTACAGAAACTAGCAATTCTAGCTAACATTGCCTTCTTTTTGGAAATTCCTTGCACAGCAGCATAGACTTTCTCAATCATCTTCCTCGGCTTTTATACGTTTTAAGTTTGAAAATTAAATCAATATATTATTATATTTTTATTTATTTGTAATATAATTTGACATTTCAAAAATAGGTTGATGTAAGTATATATATTATGCTACCCTAGGAAGCCATACAAATTGACTACACTAAATCAAATATTCCACCTTTATATAAATCAATCAAAAAGTGGCATGAGTGGTTTTAGGTGTCTTTTCAAAATTTAATAATATGACAGAAAAATTATTAAAAAAATCTTTATTTTTATTGGCAACAGGTTTTATTCTTAAGGCTGTCTTATTAATGTTCCTTATTGGAAAAATCTTTTTGCTACCCAATGGAAACAAAGTAAGCAAAAAAATAAAATTAGGTAATGTATTAATGTTGAGTGTGTTATTTTCAACAAAAAGAAGATGTGACATATTTATTTGATTTCTAACATCCATACAAAGGAAACATTTATTAGTGTCTTATTTTCAACACTTTAAAAAAGAAGACATGACATATTTATTTGGTTTTTAGTAGTGATGACGTTTGGTAGGTCTATCTACAAGAAAAACTCAATGAGTGTATATATTGAACACGTATGGTTGAAAAATATATATTGAGGCGAGATTCGTAAATAATGACTAAGAGATTAAATAACAATATTTTAATAAAATGTCATGCTTTCAACACATCATTCTCTGAATATGAGCCAATCAAAAACATGTATTTTTTTTAATGAATGTCCATGTTTCTAATATTGAGAATTTACTTTTTCATTTCCTAAAAAAATTAAAAAATAGAAAGATTTGTTTCGTTTCTATTGGCTACTTTTTAATGATATGACTAATTGTGCGCCTTAGGGCAATTTTGTTAACGTTTTAATCTATTTTTTTACGCTTATATGTGTGCTAATATTTATTAAGAAGAGCGTGTATTTATAATTATTAAGATTTTATTACATTTTTATAAGACAATTTTCATATAGATGAGCCAAACTTGTCAAATCTTCATGCCACTTGTGTAGGTGTGATATAAATAATTGAATGAACATTTTTAGTCAACGACTCCATAAGGATTTTTTCATTTTTTTCAAATATGAAAATATGTAAATGTTTGAATGATCTTCTTTTATTGAAAAGCACACTTTTATATTAATAACAATAATGATAATGCTAATCATACAAAAAATCAAGTGGAAAGAGTCACACCCTATAATGCGAAATGTCTAGTCAAATCGAGCCAAAAAGGCCTCAAGAAAGGCCAAGTCACCTCAAAGCACTAGCATTAAAAAACTATAGTGTGAACTTAATCAAAAATAGTGACATAAACATCAAGCAACAACTGCAAACATGGAGGCAGGTGGCGAAGGAAGAGGCAGACTATCAGGGTTATCGCCCCAGCCCAAACTAGAGGGTGGAGCCTTGTCGAAGACAGGATCCCACCCATCCCAGCTAGTTTCCTTCTTCTGTTTAACATCAATATCTTCATCATGCTTGCGGGGAGAAATGGATAATTCAACCGAGGGAATTTCCCTTGAGAAACGCCAAGCTAACCAGAATCACCAAGCGGAGAAGACACAGGTGAATGCGACCTCGATCAAGGGGACCTCCGCCAAGGTGGAGGTGGAGGACTTCACGGTGACGATGAGGACCCCCCCCATCCATGAGCAATAGGTGGTGAGCAAAGTGGCGTTGAGGTGGTGAGTGGTGGTGTGGAGGCACATCCTGGGGGCACCTAATTGACGACAGAGGAGCCGAACCCCAATGGTCGAGGAGGCGCTAGAGATGCTCCACCTCTAAGCGCACTTTTCACTTGGTTTTGAATATGAAGCATAGTAGTAGAAATCACAACCACCTTATTAGTAATAGAGAAATCATAATCCAGAGGAACATTATTAAATATGGCATTATTTCTATCTTTCCATAAATGGAACAAAATGTCAGTTCTGAAGATGTGCCAAATTTTGTTATAAACTACAGGTAACATGGTCAAATCCCCCAAGAGAACCACTTTCTAGGTGAAAACTTGGGAGAAAAGGGTTAGAAAAGGGAGTGAATCCATCTCCAAGTCATCTGAGCACGAGGGCAAAACCAAAAAAGTTTTGATAGACTCCGGTTGGTTATAACACAAACAGACGGGGTTAAGCCCAAAATGTTTAAGTTGGGAGCAGTAGGGAGACCTTGGTGGAGAAGACACCAAAGGAAATGAGCTTTTAGGCTCAACAATGGCAGGCCAAACCCTCTGAAAGCGATAGGACCAAACAAAATCCGAGGAGGAAAGAGACCAATGCCTTTTAAGTGTGTCACTATCAACAAGGAGCCAATAGAGAATAAGGGTTTGTCTCTGCGAAAAGGAGTAACAATAGGCCAATTCGAGTCACACCACCAAGGAACTCTAGAGGTAAGTCCTATCTTTTCTAAATATCCTTCACGAATGCGTTAATTGATCATTCGGACAGATCAACATCTATAGGAAGAAGGTGGAATTTTAAAGCTAGAGTCTCCCAAGAAAGCCAGAATGAGAGTTCTTACAAAACAAATCCCCAAAAAATTTAATCCCCTTTTTGAAAAATCTGAGAGCTTTAGCCCAAGGAGCCAAAGCTGGGGCGAATCTTGAAAAGAAAAGAGAGAGGACCACTAGAGAGAGAACGAATTGAGAGAGATGTCAGATCTAAAGCCATTGCCAACCCAAATAAGGTGTGGTCTGAGAAATTCCCAGGCCTTCCAAATAATTTCTGAATAAAAAGTTCCCTTAATCTTAATCGGCATTGGGGCGGAGAAAGAGCGATTGAAAGTTTAGAACCTTCCAAGCCTATCTCGCCCAGAACACACCCGACAAATACCATGCCAAAGGAGAATTTTCCAAGCTTCATTCCATTCCAGACTACGCAAGATCCATTTAGCACAAAGATCTCTCCTCGGTGTTTGACATCAATTAAGCCTAGACCACTAGCTTCTTTAGGCATACAAAAACTTCCCAAGCAACCCTATGAAACCCCTTGTGCCCTTCAGAGTTGGTGGAAAGGAAATCACGAAGAAGCTTCTCAAGTTTGGCATAAGCAACATTGGAGGGAGCCCAACATGAGGAGTAATACACATGTGTGGTAGCCAAAACCTTAGAGCATATATGAAATTTCCCTACTAGAGAAAGTTGTTTGGTCATCTAAAAAGATATTTTGCATTCAACCCTCTAGACCACATAAGACCAAAGTTGGGCTGAAGTAGCCTGAAAAGAGAAACGGATACCAAGAAATTTGAACGACACCCACTATGGATCCAACTCCATTTCATACCAGCTAGCCAAGAAGGAATGGGAGACTAAGATCGATAGAATTGAATTTTATCCCATTGAATAATAGAGCTCGAAGCAAGAAAAAGAAAAGTCCAAACAATCAAGAGCATGATGAACATATTTCTCTTCCTCTAAGAGTGTGAGAAAAGAATCATCAACAAAATGACCATTAATAAGTTCTTTGAGCAATAGAAGGAAAATAAATACCTTTCACTAGTCCTTGAGAAGCACTGTGAGCAAGAAGATAGCTAAATCCTTCAGCAATCAACACATAAAGGGAAGGAGTTAGGGGGAAACCTTGCCTAATAGATCTGAACAAACAAACCCTAGAATCTGGGCACCATTAATAGTAATACAGGCTCCAACATTTTGAAAGAGCCTTTGCACAGACCTAGACAAAGCGAGGACCAAACCATAAAGTTTGGAGCATAGCTAAGATGAAATACCATTCAATTATGTCGTATGCTTTAGAAAAAAATATTCTTGATAAACAAAGCTTGTTGAGAGGAAAGGTGAGTCCATTCCAAACCTTCCCAGATAGCTTGGTTACTTTAACGAGATTTTTTAATTGGCGACTCCATAAAGTCTGTCCAAATCTAAAAATATGTGATCAAATATTGAAATGCATTTATGAGAGAGTTGAAGCTGTCAATATTCTATTTGTGTTTGCTTTAATTATTTGTAACTAGAAGCAATATATAATCCAAACACAAAGTTAAACAGTTTTTTTCCAACTATTGTTGTTTTTTTGTAGTTATTCCTTCTTATAGCTTTACAACCTTTCCAAGCATCTCGGAAAGAGGCGAGAGTTGCATCTTTGAATTCATAATTTTGATATGAAATTTGCATTTAAAAAAACAACCCAATATAAGGAGAGAAAAATTAGGAATAAGATCAATTCCATTTAATTGATGATATGATGTATTTTATTGATTGTCCTACATCAAGCCTTCAAGTAACCTAAACTTTGACTGAGGATTATCCTCCTAAAAAATACATTGTAATAGTTTGATTTCTCTTTGTTATTGATAATATCCTATTCCTTATTCTCGTTTGTATTTCTTCCTTCTATTTTGAGGAAAAGCGACCCAACACGGGGAGGACCGAAATTAGGAATATGATTGATTCCACCATAATTGATGAAGTGGAATTTTTCATTGATTCTATGACTGAAAGCATTCAAGTAACCAAGGATAACTTCGGAAATAGGTTTAAGTTTCATCTTTAAATTCATAATTTTTAATTGAAATTTTTGTTTGAGAAAAATGTTCCAACACAATGTTAGGAATTTGTTAGTGCTTCATTAGTATTTCAAAGAGATTTTTTTATGAATAAGATCTTAAATCAAGGAAATTTTTAAGAAACCCCGAAAAAAACTTATAGAAATCATGGCGAATATACCTGTAACTAGTTTCGTGGTTTTGGTGAATATCCTTGTAATTTGTTTCGTTCTTTTGGTGAAAATGGTAAAAATATTAAAAATAGTTGGAAATCGAATGGAGAATCTCCTATAACTTGTTTGAAAAATACCCTCTGTTAAATTTTACTGTAATGAGGCCCAAAAATTTCATTTCTTTTGCATGCCTTACCTTTACGCTCAAGTGTTGGAATGTGTGACACTTGGCCACTCAAAGGAACAAGAAAATGACACGTGGTATCTTTTGATTGCTCACTGCCACTCTGCCTTGCCTCACCGACACCACGGACCTAAAAATTTATTGAATCGGTTCATTCCGGGCTTGGAGTCCAGGGAATGCCTTTGACTTAAGGAGGCCGGAATCCTGCCACGTGTCTATCGATGGGTAGGGAAGGATTGATAAATTTAATAATAAGGAAAAAATAACTTATATTTAATAATCAAGGATACATCGTTGGTTGCTATTAATTTTTTTATGTCTGGTATGTGTAGCAGTAAGAATGTGTTTTTTTAATAATAGGCAGGGGGTAAATGTAATGATATGGAGAAGTAGTGCTCACAACATGTGAAGCATATTTCTACATTGGTATTTGTTGATCGAGAGAACACTTAACAAAAAGCACACAAGAGGTCCGCGGGAAAACAAGTAATTTTCAAAGGCGTGAACAAATAGGGAGAACATGTACGCAGAGGATAAGTTGATTTCGGGACTTAGCCGTTTTTGAGCATAAAGGTCTATTTTTAGAAAATGGCGTGAGAGCACACAAACGAGGCAGAGACTTGTGTGCCACACATTGGCTATTTTGGAGGATCAACTACAAAGCACCTTGTATGGATGTGGGCTAAGAATAAAATTATCACCTTGTAGTTAATTGTGAGAAGTCTATTGTTAGCACACTTGCATGTTTGGCTATCTTTGAAATGACGTGTGGCTATTAATAGCATGCGACCTATTTTGAGAATAGATAAGCGGTGAATGGAAAGTCCCCACCCTTATAAATATATAGTGAAGCGTGTAATAGACATACACAGAGATACATATGTAGAGATAGGGATATATAAAAATCTATGTATGCAACAAGACTATATTATTGCACGCATGAGCATGGAGCACCACACTGAAGAGCTTCTATGTAATTGTCATATTTATTGTATGGAGGGCAGTGATTGAATCTAAGTGTTAATCCTGTGTGCAATTGGATTGTGTATGTTCTTGATTCCACCATGATTACTGTTCAAACCTATATTTCCTTAGATCTAGATCTGTCATGCACTGTGGAATGATGTATTAGTTATGGATCTGTATGCTTTAAGTCTTCTTCATGCTAACATCCTACAACAACCATAAAGAGGGGCCTGGTACCTTGCGTGCTTGGTGAGCGCTCAGCCTAGGCTGAGTGATGTGCCAATGCATTTGGGGATCTTGTTAGTAAATTCTAGGCCGTATCATTGGTTCAGTTGTCGGGACCTCTTTCTCAGTTGCTTCTAGGATGGTTCGCAATGAAGACATATCGGTTGACTCTAGCAAGTGTTGAGGAATGGATACATGACTATGGAGGAAGAATACACATGAAGGTTCAACACTAGATCGAGTTTAACACATGCACTGGGTAGAGCAGAATTTATATGACAATTTATATGAGAGCTTCTTCACTATTTTTCCGGTAGAGTTATGCGAGTGGTTGGTTTCTTACACATCTAAATGGAATTGGAGATATCGCGCACTGTATGCGGGACGTAAGAAGAATTTCAAACCCTCTATGATGCTGATTTGATACGGACTGTACCTTTGTCAATACGTGGTTCCATGGTGTTTTAAATAGTTATATCTTGGAGTATTCAATTTCTACGTATTCTTGTCTGCAGAGTGTTGGTGTAGGATATTTACCATGCATATATTTTAAGTACATGGGATTCCTTCACATAGGTGATTAACCATGCTTAGGTGTCCTAAGGTGTCATTATGGCCTTACACGCGTCATAGAGCGTTACATTTGACCGGCTATTCCAGGAATGTAACTCCCACCTCTTGATGGCTACATTTGTGGGAGAGTTACACACCCCACTCCTATTTGTACACTCTTTCATCTTAAGCAATGTATGGGATTTGAGGATTTTTCCTTGCACATTTATGAGTTTTGGAGTATTTTGTGTTTGCACGTTCTTGTTGGCTTCATACTTGAATCCGCACAACCTCGTGGCCAGTCATCTTCTCGTTTCCTCCTCGTCACATGATCCAACATGTTTTCAGAGCACGAGGATCGAAAATTACTGGCTCATTTTCATTGTCGTGGTTTACTTTCAAGTTTGTCAACAAGGTTTATGTGAAAAATTTCTGCTACCAGTGCTATGTGCATTTGGTCTTCGTAGCTTGAATTTTATCTCTCGTTTGTCGTGCTCATTCGGGGTTGCTCATGCATGGTTCGTGGTTTGAACGTCTTTGTATTGGTCATTGCAAGCTAAGATTTTTCTATTGCGTGGGTGTGTTTGTATTGGATTTTCAGGCCTTTGAATTCATCCTTGTTTCACCACATTGTTCCCTACTTCTACATCGACCTTGGATTTTGGCTCGGTTTTTAATCGACCTCCCTTGGTTTGGCACCTCGTGCTCGATCTAAGGCTTTAATGAGCTCCCTATTGCACAAGCTTGTTCCTCTCTGTGTTGGTGACTCATGCTTTGGAGTTTCACCGTGCATTCTGTGCTTTGTCCATTTGCTTGGTAGCCTCGGTCCTGACTCGAGAGTTGCTCGTTGTATTGGCCTCCGGTTAAGCTCAAAGTCTTCTTCTCGTGTGGTTATGGTTTTGATCTTCTGCAGATTTGTTTAAATTGGCGCCCTTGGAAACTCGGTTTGCATCACTCTTGCTTCGACGGTTTTGATTTTTCATTGGGTTACATTGGATCTTTATCCTGCGTTGTTTTGATCTCTGTATCCGGTTTGTATACAGGCCCTCGATTCCACATTGGTATGTGTGTTAGCTTCGAATCTGGTTCATTTTCACCCGTCCAGGACGCTTCCACTACCTTTGTTTACTTGGTCATGCCTTGTACTCCCGGCTCACTACTGCGTCAAGGGGCTCGTATTTAGGTCATTGGCTTGTTCGCGGATCCCTCCATTACACTGCTTAGCTCGTGGTGGAACTCCACTTCGACATACGCACCGCATGACCATTTTGAGCCATTTTTTGCTCACTTGGTGACACATGGTCACCACATTCAAACCGATGAGTCGATATGGTACCTTGACCCACCTCGGCAGGTTTTGCGCTCAACTCAAGCCTACACAATTGCACGGCCGTTACACGTACCATCTTGCACATGGCCCTTCCATTTGGCAAGTCCTTGAGTATTCGGAACATCTTTTTCAGGCTTCTCCTCGATTTGATTTAACACGGCGGGTCGCTCCCAAACAGAAACTCAACAACTCGATGTCAACTCATGCAACACCCCTCAACTCGTCTCTTGTCTTTTGGTTTGGCATCACACACCCACGTGGACTCGGTGCATCCATGGCTTGACACCTTAGTTGGGCCCATCCCTTTTAGAATTGTTCGGTGGTTAAAACAATCCTTTTTTAATGTTTTAAGGCAAAAACATTCATTTTATGGCATTGTAATAATTTAGGGCCTTTATTTGCTTGTAATTATGCCCTTCCTACGTGTGTCGAAGACGGAGGGTGAGGTCCAGGGGGCGTAGAGGCTAATCACCCCTCGCAAGAAAAATAAACCCTACCTAAAATTTGATGCCATTTCCAACGAGTACCCACACGACACCCTTTGCACCCATTTCGGGCACTTTTTAATCCGTTTGCAGGGCCTATTGACATTTTCCATCAGTTGCGGGAATCATTTTTTGCTATAACTTTTGACTTGTTGTTCATTTTTAGCGCTTCTTTAGTCAAAGTTGCATGATTTTTTTACACATTACGTGATGACATTGTCAGTTTTGTAAACACACTACTTTATAAAGTGTCACATCCTGGGGGTTCATTAGTACTCTTGGCCTTGTATTACACACGATGACGCATTATCGGCTAAGTCCGAGCGTCTTGCTTTCGTGCATCTTGCACTTCTTGCTTCCACATCATGGAGGGTGCTCTTTCTAGACTTGAGAGTCGTACAATCAGCTTACATCCTCCGCCACTTCTTCTTGGGAGAGAGAACTATTCATCTTGGCATGCTTCCATGGAACATTACTTCGCTCATGAGGGTCTTTCACACTTCTTACTTGGGCTAGTTCCTACACCCATTGATCATCGTCATTTGGAGGAATTTCTTGACACTTGTGACCATGTTTTTGGTCACTACTTGTGACCGTGTTTTTGGTCACTTGATTATGTATGTCTCAGATCTCTCTCGGTTTCACGTGGTAGAATTAGATCCACCCCATCTTTGTATCCGGAGCATTCTTCGGTCCCTCTATGGAGACCCTTCACATAATACCGCCATCGTTGTTGTTGTTGATCCAATTGTATCCTCTATTTTTTTCATGTGATGACAGTTCCCACCGACACATACTTGCTTTAGTTCTACTTGTGATGATGAGGATTGTGCACCCGATTCTGATGTCGAGAGTAGTACGAGAGGACTTTTCTCCTCCTTCTCTCACTATTCCAGAGAGTGTTGACACATCCCACATCTCATCAGATATTGAGCAGTCTCCTACTCAGCCTCATATAGTCATTACACTAGCCTCCTTTCTACTTCCAGTGTGTGAGGCCCCTTCCACTCCTCTACCTTCATTGGATGACTCATACCTATTTGACATCGCTCTTCTGTTTGTCAAGCACCTTCATTGGGACGAGTATCTACCTGACCTTAGTCGTCTTTTCATAGAGTACACTTGTGATGTACTACAGGTTCCTCATCTATCTACAGGTATTTTAGAGGAGTTCATCATCTCCGTTGTTGGGAGTGCCCCTTCTAGGACTCTTACCACTTCCACTTTTCCGGAGACCTTCATTTATCCACCCTTTCTTATGGATCCATTTTCTATTGTGGGGGATGTTTTTTTCCTTCACATTAGTTGGACATCCTTTCTATAGGTGTTCACCCTTCATACTTTGACAGTTCTACACTCGTGACATTACCTTCGGTTCCTTTGCACTCACTTGCTAGACCTATGTCACACTTTCGTGGACCAGACTCAGAGTTCTTCGTGTTGTTGCCTTCGGTTTCCTTCGCGGAGTGGGAAAACTTCCAAGCACGTCATTTCTTTCCTTCCTAAGGCGGGAACACATTCAGTGCAGGTGGCTCTTCTTTAGTCTAGAGGCGAGAGGATCTCGTGATTGACCTTCTTTTGGGAGACCTCTAGAGATTTAGAGTTCAGATCCTTCCATGACATCTTCTGCATTCCTCTCATCTCCCTCTTCTTCTCTCTTCTTCTTATTTATGAGAGATTGCCTCTTTGTACATGGGTACCTTTATAGGCTCATCTGTGGCTGGGACCCATCTTTGTCATCTTTCTTAGATTAGAGAGTGGACTTGTCTCTCTTTTGGGGGGGTTTTTCCCACTGGGTTTTCTCCTTTTACTCCACCTTTCGAGAGTTTATTGTCGTGGGTGCCTTATCGGCTTGTTGGACGTGACCCACTTCTCCTTGTTTTCATCTATGTGTCCACCTAAGCTATGCTTTAGGGGGGGTGTTGGTGTAGGATATTTACCATGCATATATTTTAAGTACATGGGATTCCTCCACATAGGTGATTCACCATGCTTAGGTGTCCTAAGGTGTCATTATGGCCTTACACACATCATAGAGCATCATAGGAGTTACATTTGATCGGTTATTATGGGAATATAACTCCCACCTCTTGACGGATACATTTGTGGGGGAGTTACACACCCCACTACTATTTGTACACTCTTTCATCTTAAGCAATGGAGGGGAATATGGGATTTGAGGATTTTCCCTTTCACATCATCGAGTTTTGGAGAATTTTTGCTTATACGCTCTTGTTGGCTTCATACTTGAATCCACACAACCTTGTGGCTAGTCATCTTCTCATTTCCTCCTTGGCACACGATCCAAAATTGAGGTAGCTGAATTTCAATTCTTATGGTATCCTAGAGGAACATATTTACAAGGTATTTCAACTGATGATTAAGATCGATGGTAACCCTAAATTTGGAAGATAAACCTATGGATAGCTAAGCCTCACCACGCACGGGGGTAGGAACAAGTTTGGTGAAAGATGGCGGACCTAGCGGAGCAAGGCAAAGGGAAGAAATGTGGCTTAAGTACAATGAGGCACACGAGAGGGAGATTGAGAAGCAGCGTGATATTGCAGAGTGGATGGCGTTGAGGAGAGAGATGGATCGGGAAGGATTTGGAGCTCACGTGGAAGATGTGGAGCATGAGCATCAAAACCTCCCCATATGGGAAATCATGATAGAGAACCCTCCTCGGCCTCACAAGGAGAACGCGCTAGCAGAGATGACCTAGTCCATGGGTGCTCATCGAACCTACACGATAACCGAGCCCTTGCGTTGGGTTTTCCGTATCTATTACAACCGGTAGTCAACAAGCTAATTTAGGAATTAAGAGAACCAGAGTAAGTCGGAAAGCAAGAACATCAATGGTAGGGCATACAACTTCATTGTTTGTTTGGGGTACACTTTCAGGCGCATCATCCACATAAAACGTGAGCGCACATAATGTGGGATTCACTTATGGGAGTGGAACTACTTCTGAGACCATGGGGGTTAAGCACATAGTACCACTATCGAGCACATGGTAGTACGTACTCAGGAGTCCTATTCCAACTACAAGTGGTGGATTAGGAGGTATGGGTGGTTCTAGTTTTGGTTGATCTTGTGGTTCGGAGGCGGAGGAAATACGGGAGATTACGGATCAGTGGGAAAGTTCCTCACCAACCCCAGAATATTTACATGGAGATATCTCTTCGTCTCCGGAGTATAGAGGGATAGAAGATGTTGTTGAACATGTGCACATGTGTGAGATATTGTGGCGTGTAAAAGGGATCATGGCTTCTGAGCACAAGGCAAGTCAATTTGCTACTACATTATAGGGATGTGCACACAGTTGGTACAGGAAGTTTGACCCTGATCAAACTTGCATGGATTATGTAGCATTAAAGGATGCATTCTTAAAAGAGTTCTATATTCTAGAATTTGAGCAGAAGAGCATAAATGTGCTCAAGGACATCAAACAAGGCACTACTGAGAGTGTACGTGAGTATGATGCCCACTTTAAAACACTTCTATCTAAACTTTCTTATGATATTCACGCAAGCCAACATGCACAATGGTTTGTTGGAGGATTGATTACACCATTTAGAAGGGCATTGTCACATAAAACATACACCAATCCCCATGAAGCACTTTGGAGAGGTGATTTTCATCTTTGAGGTGGTTGGGAGTATTAACATTGGTGTTAGCCCATTCTTAGAGGCACATATCGTGGCTATGAAAAAACAATTAGGGAAGTTATCAGCAAATTCATCCCATGAAACGTGCTCAGGGATTTGGTGTACAAATTGTGAAGTGGAAGGTCACACCAAGGATAGTTGTCCTCGCAGATCTATACATTCATTATTGTTAGAATATGAGATCTGTCATTTGAATCATGATGCTAGCCACTATCCTTTATTACAATGCGTGATAAGGAAGAACGTATCCTGTTATTGTAATATTTTCTAATCCACGACCCATGATATTGAAGATTGTAGGTTGATTGGTCAGATCCATGATGCTATTGACATTGGGGTATGATAGACAAGTGTATCAAATAATTCTAAAAGAAAGAATGGATACTAGGATCATGATCACAATCAATGCGCTATAACAAGTGAGTGAGGGTGTTTTGAAGAAGGTCATGGAAGAGGACGTGGATATCATGGTGGATATGGAGGATGAGGCCGTGATGCGAGGAAGGAGCAAGTTTCGTCATGGAAAGTGCTATACATGTGGGTCGCCTAATCACTATAGGCACAAATCTCCTAGTAATATAACATGTTCTTTATGTGGAAAAAATCATAGCTATGAGGAGTGACCAGACTTGTATGAGCACCTTAGTAAATAACATAAGTATGAGAACAAAGGCATAGGGATTGTTAGAATCCAATGCGTGGTAGAAAATTAGTGGATGCCCAAGTTAACACCAAAACTTATGGCATTAACCGTAAAGATTACCACGTGAGCTAAAGCGGCCCGTGCAAGAGAAGCATTGCAGCAAAGGTGATAATCACTAAGGAGGAAGTTTTGCATGCAAGGTACCCAGATCCTGCTCATCAAAAGGAGGTCTATCAAGAGACCATGGAGGTCCTCAGAAATCTTCAAGGTGAGATACAATGTTTAAAAGAGTAGTCAAGAAAGATGGAACGACATAAAGAAGTAAAAAGGGTCTCATCCGACATCGATGACATCATAGAGGTATGTAAAATGTTGTGCAGGATAAAATTATTCCATTATTGGGGAATTGGTTGAAGGGAACACTCTGCGTCGTGCAAAGACTTGAGATTGAGCGATAGATCCTACATGTAAATCTTCCCCCTGATAGCATTGACTACGATAAGGATATTACTCTGAATGCTATTGTGGATGGATGGATTTTGAGCAATATATTGATTGATAGGTGTGGAAGTAAATTTCCTTACATTAGATGCATGGGTGCAAATGGGGAGACCCCCATTACATCCATCATCTAATGTGTTGTTTATGGCTAACAAGACTAAGGCCACTCCCATAGGTGTTTTAAAGGATGCATCTATAAAAATACAAGGGCCAAGTTCACTGGGGATTTTGAGGTACTAGCACTCATGGAAGCAGATAGTTTTCCAGCTTTTCTTGGGTGCCCTTGGTGTTATGCAAATAATGCTGACTTAAGGTTCAACAAGGGATACATCAGTTTTGAAAATAAGGAGGAAAGAGTTGTAATCCCTTTGATAGATGGAAATTCTACATCGTATGTTGAGCCTTTGAGTGAGGAGGACTTAAACAAAATATATGTGTGTGCTATTCAAGATCCATAGGTCAATGAGCCATCAAAGGAGGGCATCCTGCAGTGGGAATATTCTAAATCTATTAGTGATACTATGAATATTGCTTGTGATAATTGGGCTCACGATACTTATGAACTAGTAGGGTGCGAAGTAAAGAGTGTGGTTACACGAAAGAAGGGCCTTCACTTTGTTCAACAAATATGTAGCTCAATACCTTGTTATACTAGAGGCGTGAAGATATTTCTATATTCTTGCAATCCATGGAAACACAATGGACATACCAAGTTAAGAGAAGAGATATGTTAGCATATACCTTACGCGGGACAACAACACGCTGGTGGGTAGTTCACAGAGATAATCTTATGGAGTGGAATGAGATCATAATCACACTATCTACTAGGTTTTTTAGGAGTAATGCACCTACACATATTTTCACTTATCATGGTGATCAACCTGTTCAGCATCACATCTAGTAGTGTGAGAGACTCTAGACAGTGGGACCGGAAGCATTACCACCTTCACTCTAGGTGCATAAGTTATATTCCACTCTCCAAGGATACGCATACGCTTGGTATGTATATGCAAAACTACATAGAGAGACGAAAATTGGCAAAACTTGATTGCAGGAATGATCCAGACTTTTGACTACTTCTCGACCAAACCTCCGGTAGAAGAGGCATTAAAATTTGTTAAACATTTAACTATGGGAGATAGTGTAAAGGTGGAAGAGCTCATTCAGGAGTTATTTGGTCAGGCAGAGTCAGGGGCACATTTTGAAGAAGAAGAAGAACTGGATTCTATACTACTTAAATATGCTTTCCTTGAGAAAGAAAAAGGAAAGATGGTCTATATGGTGGATGACGAGGAAGATGAGAATCTGGATGTTGATCATTCACAGGGAGTGCACGAGGTCTTGGACAATGCAGATAAATGTGCGCACGCATATCATGAACCAATGAAGAAAAATAAATAAATATAGGATTAGAGGCTGAGCCTAAGGAGGCAATAATTGGAGACTATTGATCGAGACTTAGAAGTGGCAAAGATTATTGAGTTTCCACGGGATTATCGGTTTTTATTCCCTCGAGGATATCATGAACTTAAAGGTGTGCATGAATCACTAGGGGAGATGAAGATAAAGCTTAAAGAGGGTGCGCACCCAGTTAGAAAGAGACCTTATAGAATGAATCCCAATTTACGCGAAAAGGTAAAAGAAGAGATTGACAACATGTTGAAATCTAGAATAATTCGACCCCTGGATGAGTCAGAATGGGTGAGTCTAATGGTGATAGTATAAGAAAGATGGTCATCTTCGAATCTGTGTGGATTACCATGAGTGAATGCTACATGTATCACAGACCCCTTTCCTACACCATTCACCGAGGAAATCTTTGGAATGAGTGGGAGGCGCGAAATATATTCATTTACTGAGATGGGTTTTTGGGTATCATCGGTTTGGATTTCCCGGAAGATCAAGAAAATACAACTTTTACTACTAAGTGGGGCAAGGTTTGGCTATCTTGTGATGCCTTTTGGACTGAAAAATGCACTGCTATATTCTCGCGGATAGTTGTTCAGAATTTAAGGATTTTATTCACAACTTCTTACGGGTTTATCTAGATGATTGGACAATCTATGGGCTTATTAAGGATCACTGTGAAAATCTGCGCTTAATGTTTGAACGATGTAGACAGTTGAGTATCTCTTTAAACATCAAGAAGTGCATATTTTCTACACCATTTGGAATATTACTCGGACATATAATTTGCAAGGAAGGTTTGCTAGTTGATCCAGCTAAGGTTGTAGTCATTCTAGGCCTGGAAGCACCTACCAGTCAGAGTGAGGTGCGCGGATTCTTGGGTCACACCGGATATTATAGAAAATTCATAAAGGGGTATGCAAGAGTTGTCGCACCTTTGGAGGAGTTACTGAAAGGAAAAGGAACATTCTACTGGGGAGAACCGCAACAACGCATGTTGTAGACATTGAAAGAGAAGCTTACTACCACACCTATCCTGCGTTTTCCTTCATGGGACATACAATTTCATGTACATGTCGATGCCTATGGCATGACCATTGGCGCGGTGTTGGCTCATCTTGGAGAGGTTATTGTTGATCATCCTATTTTATTTGCTAGTAGAAATATGACTCCTGCTGAACAAAATTATACAACTATAGAGTGCGAAGCTTTGTCCATGATCTATGCATTACACAAGTTCAGATAGTATCTGCTAGCTACACCATTTGTATTCTATACAGATCACATGGCATTAAAATATTTGGTGAATAAACCCATCTTACAAGGGTGCATATGCAGATGGGTAATCTTGTTCCAAGATTTTTATTTCACAATAGTGGTAAAACCAGGAAAAGTAATTGGACTAGACCACTTGTCTAGAATACATTCTGGAGAGGAAGCACAGAAAATTGAAGAGACCATTCACGATGCATAGTTATATAGGTTACTGATGTGTGCCATCGAGAATTAGAAGACATTGTTGTCTTTCTTCGAACCAGTGTGGCACCGAGAAGGAATGAAGGCTTTAGAAAGGAAACAAATTGCTATATGTGTGACACCTTTTATGTTGATCACAGTGACCTATACAAGTTAGGCGAGAGATGAAGTATTGCATCGTTGTGTATTGGAACATGAGCGTACGGATATAATGGAAGAAACACATAGTGGTATTGTAGGTGGCCACTATGTAGGTGATGTTACTTGTGCGTAAGATCCTACTTCTACGGATTATAGTGGGAGACCTTTGTATAAATATCAGAAGGCATATTTCAAGTTGTGTGATCATTGTCAACGTGTAGGTAAACTAGGGTAAAGGGATGAGATGCCTCTAAGACTTATTTCTAGTGAACAGGTTTGAGAAATGGGCTATCAACTTCATATGACCTATTTCACCGGCGCGCATAGAAGCGGGATCACACTATATCATTACTTGCACAAATTATCTCGGAAGGTGGGCGGAATCAGCACTGTGAAGGAATGTACATCAGCCTAGGTTTCTATGCGAAAAACATTCTTACAAGGTATGGATGTCCTTTGAGTTTAACAAGTGATATGGGCACACATTTTTGAGTGAGACAATAAGGATTTTATTAGATGAGTTTATGGTTACACACCATAATACTACACCTTACCATCCTTAAGCAAATGGAAGGCTTGAGGCTTTCAACAAGATTTTGAGCCAGACATTAACAAAAATTTGTGATGTTGGAAGAAAGGATTGGGATGACAAAGTGTCTATTGTTCTTTGGGCATATAGAACAACTTATAAAATATTGAACAAGGCCACACCATTTTAGTTAGTGGTTGGCGTAGAAGTCATTCTTCCTATAGAATTCATGTTACCTTCTTTACATATCGTGCGCACTAGAGGTCTAGCTGATAAGAAATCCTTAGAAGAACGGATTGAAAAGATGATTAAATTAGATGAGCAATGAGCCATAGCACATTGGAGTCGAGAGGCAAGAAAATTCGGGAAGAAAGCATGACATGACAGACACATAAGGGATAAGAAGTTTGAGGTTGGAAAAATGGTGCTTTTTTATGACTCTAAGTTCTTGCACCATCGAGGCAAACTTAAGGTACATTGGTTGGGGATGTATGTCATCACTTACATACTTGAATCAAGTGGTTGCCAGTTAGAAGAACTTGATGGAACATGGCTACCCGATTACTTTAATGGGAGTAGGCTGAAGCCCTACTATAAATAAGTCTTCTTGGTGTTTGTAATAAGGTAGTATTTCCATTTAGGTTAGTTTTTCGATTATGTATTTCCTTCATTGTCGCTATGCTTTGTCAATTTAGTTGTTATTTTTGTGTAATAAGTGCACTTGTGCTTTGAACCTAATTACTCTTTGAAGCATCTTTATGCATAGAGGACTACACATACTTTTAGTGTGGGGTGGTTGTTGATATCCAAGTACAAGACTGTGAGAATTGGAAGGTAAAAGGAATAAGCTAATATGGGTGCTTTTCAAGTCAAAATATTGCTTCTAAAAAGTGACCAAGATGGAGATGAATAAACGGACAAGTATAACGCGCAAGGTAAGTGAAGGCCATGATAACTACCGGAGAAGGTACAATGACGAGGTACTCGGGTGCAAGGAAGTGTGCTGAAGAGAAGTCTTTGACCAAAGGGTAGGAAGACACACTAGAAGGTTATTAGTGGGGCACGGAGATATAATGCACGGAAATAATGAATTTGGTCAATTAATGAGAGGATACTTGGTAGGTGAAGGAGTAATAAATGCATCAAAAATTTGAAAATCTATATAAGGATGGGATGCAAGTTCATTTTTACCATTGCGATTAAGAGTATTTGAAAAGAGATAAGTGCGAAGAGCCAAGTGATCGAATTAAGGTGCGAAGGGTGTGAAACCGGATGTGACAAAGATATCTCGTGCGTAGAAGAAGATTGCATCCCGGTGGTGAAGGGATTGAGTTGAAGCAAGGCGACAAAGAGGAATGTAGGCACACTGATTTCACCTAGGGTATGCCGAATCGAGCTAGGGTTTGATTCACACATTGCGAGTTAAAGAGGCGAGTATCTACATAAGATTACAAGGTAGAAATGACACCAAGCAAGTAACAGGAGAAAAGGGAAAGAAGAAGGTAGTCGTAGAAGAAGAAGAAGAGATGGCTCGAAAGTAATTTTTCAGAAATTCAATATTTAGAAGGGGGTCATAGTAGGCCAGGAGTGGGATTCTCACATCGGGAGAAGCAAGGTGAGTGATCATAACCATTGAACCACGAGATAAAAAGAAGGAGCTTGATGCCTTGCTCAACACGAAGATGAACAAATGCACGGCGGAAGATATCTCGGTATACGATGACGCCGGCGAGAAGATCTTGAAGAAGGTTAGAGTATACCAGATTTACGAACTCCCCTACTTCAAGAAATATGAGTCCTTGTACCCAAAGTGGCTTATGAGCAGGGTACACGAGGATTTTTTCTACTTTGCAGGACGCAGAGTCAAAATTTCATCCACGCTAATCTCCACGGTGACAGGATTGAAGGGCACAGGAGAGGATTTGAAGAATGATTTAACAGACAAGGCCACAATATTGGAGACCAGAAGGGAGCTGGGGTACTTTAAGGGTCTGCGTGGCATGGATATAGATAAACTTAAAAGTATCCGGTTGTGCAAGTAGTTACACATCTTTTACGAAGTGAATGAACAAGAGAGGTGGTCACATGTGAATACCATGTGGCTGCATGTTGTGAAGAGAATGTCGAAGGAGTAGTATTAAATATATCAAGCTACATTAGAGACGATAGTTGAGGAAACACGTGTAGGAGGAAAGATCAGCTTTGGAGTTGTTTTATTATCACTTTGGTGTTCATGGAGATCGGGTACAGATGGACCAAAGGAAAAGATATGGGAGTATCCCATGGAGAAGAAGTCACCTGCTAAAAGGTTCAACAAATACTTATGTGGAGGATCCATGACAGAACCAGTAAAACAAAGGGTGGAGAAATGGTATGATAGGCTCCATGTGGCCTTTGAAGAAGAATGGCGCATCCCCAAGGAATTGACTTCGGTGGTGGGAAAGACAGTGCAATTTGTTGTATACCAGCACTTTTGCATCACGCGGTTTGCCATGAAGGATGGAGCATGGAGCCCTTGGTGTAAGTTACCTTATGCCTTCACAAAAAGGTATTTCAGGGCATCAATTCATAGGTTTACGACACACGTGCCACCTAGCATTTAATGTGGATAAGGTAGAAATATGTGTATCTAGGATGAAGTGCTTATATCGAAAGGCTCATTTCAGATGTCTTGAGCATTAAACCAATAAGTTTGGTTGTGGGAGATGTTGGAGCAACACTGGTGTACCTTCAACTAAAGCCCAAGTTGGAGAATAAAAAGTACGTGGAAAATTAGTTCACGCTCCTAGGGACACCGGAAGGTAATGATATAATGGAAAACATACCGGCACTAAAGCCCACGGAATCAATTGAGGTAGAAGATGAAGAAGAGGAGCGTGAAGATAGTGGTGTCTTGGAGCATAGGAGGAGATAACCATCTGATAGGAAAGAACCACAATGTGTGACCATGCCAATTCATGGTCAGGAAGAGGAAGAGGATCCATAAGCAGTACAAGGAGAGCACCGATTCAAGAAAATATTTAAACAAACAAGGACTCAAGGTGCAACCCCACAATCGGTAAGAAGATCACCTCACCTCTCTCCACACAAGGAGACTAATGACCCATGTTGGGTTTCAGATTTGCACTTTGAATGAAACCACAGTTAGGGGACAAATAAGTCCCTCCTCTTTAATGGGAGAGGTTCCCTTATTGAAAACAAGCCAAAACATCTATGTATAAATGTACAGTTTTCATCGAAGTGTGGTTTTATGATATCTCGAAATGTATTTTATGCCAGGAAGATCATCAACACAAGAGAATGGAAGACTTAAGGAGATAAGAGAGGCAGAGGAAGACAATACTTTCAGGGAAAAGAGATGGCAGAGAAAACCCTTATGCGTATTGAATAAAAGAGATACGGAATAGAACCAATCACGTTATATATGAGACACAATCCCACACCCAAAAAGTTCTCAAAATTACATCAAATAGAACGTAAAGTTTCTTATTATAAAAATAAGTGATTCACCAAGATTTGTGAGAGGAAGAAAGAGTGCGAGAGAAAAAGAGGAAAACTCCGTATTGATTTTGTTTGATTCAATTCTGATTCGAATATGAAGATTCCAACTTTTTACAATGGCGATTAGATGCCATTAAATAGACCTCAAGAAATGGTTACAAATTCATTCAATCATTGGCAACCTTTCGTATTGTTGGTTCTCGAAGAAATGCCAATGGTGGGAGAGGAATAAATCTGCAAAATGGCCATTTAGATCCATTTGAATATGAGTCGTCAATCTTTTCAACTTTAAACGTGAGCCATCCACGTGGAAGATCAAAATAGAGTGAGCCTGGGGAAGCCATTCGCATTTTGGAACTTTTTAGAGATTTGGAAATTTTTGATATTTTTCCCCCCGGCTTGCTTTAGGGTGGGACATGTGGTATCATGGGAGTGCATGCGGGGACGCTGCTCTCCTTTTTACGACTTTAACTTTTTTACCAAAAGGCTCAAAAACATAAAGTTCTCCGCCTGCCCGATCTCTGGTTGTTGAATTTTCAAAATAGGTGACTTGACACGTGGCCAAATCTGAATGGCTGCGGAGGTGAGGCTCACTTTGAAACTTTAATCCCATTGAGCAAAAAGGCTCAAAAACTCAAAGTCCTTTGCCATCCCACTTTAACTTTTCAACACTTGAATGAACACATGACATCATCTGAATGGTTGTGGCGTTGAGATTCATTTTGAAACTTTAATCCTTCTTTAGCAAAAAGGCATAAAACTTCAAACTACTCTGATGACCCGCTTCCCCGTTGTTGACTTTTCAACTACATGACTCGACACGTGGCCTCGTCTGAGTGGTGGGGAGTTGAGGTGCACTTTAAAACTTTAATTTCAATCAACCAAAAATGCTTAAGGACTTAAAGTTCTTTGCTAGCCCACCTTGACTTTTCAACACCACCATTGACACGTGGCTTTACCTGAGTGGCTGCGAGGAAGTGCTTCAATTTTATCACTTAAATCCTTCTCACAAAAACGAAGCAATAAAAATTCAATGTGCTCCGCCAACCCACTTCCCACCGAAACAAAGCATAAAAACTCCAAAATGCTCCTGATCGGGGTCTTTGGTCATGAGGATAACTTAATACTTTTGCCAAAAGAGAACAAAAGTGTTAAGTTCACAAAAAGACCCGCCGCTTCATTTTCCCAATCAACCAATTAGAATCCATTTAGGCCGGGGAAAAATTGATACTTTTTTCCAAAGAGAGAAAAAAGTGTTAAGTTCGAAGAGGCATCCATTCAATCGCATCAATGAGAAGCATCCACATATGCATGAATGATGGGGCACCGAATTTGATGGGAAGAAAATTCCGTCCTTCGCAACTACGGGAAAAATGGAAAATTGAAGTGAAAAACCTGTAATTTTCACCCGAGTTCGATTCGTTTCTCCATAAACAGAGAAATGACGAACGAAACTAGGCCAAAACAAAATCCAAGGTCACGAGAAATATTAAACGAGTAGATCCAAAGGATTTTCATGGGAAAATGAGGAATATATTGGACCACTTTGGATTTGAAAGGTTTCAAAGCACTTAGGACAATTGAGATGGGCAATGACTCAAAATTTTCAGTTTTCCTTGGAAAATGAAGGGGATTTTGAGGCGACAACAAGCCAAAAAGGAGAAAGTTGAAGTTGAGAGAAGAGGCGGAAGAATCGAGGAAAGCACACGGGATCTCCTACCCCACCTAAATATGAGGAACAAAAGAGCAGGAGGAGCCACGGGAGGAGAGAAAAAGACGAGGAAATGAAGGATGGGGAAGAAGGAGAGAAGGAGGCATCAGAAGCCACACATGATACTACTCAGGATACATCGGACCAACCTCCTAATCTTGGAGCTACAGTTCCTAAAGGGCCTAGAACCAAGAGAATGAGTGGAGAACACAGTGCACCAATGATGGGCTATGCTAAGGACACATGAAAAATTGTTCACGCCTGCGTTTTTAGAACCTTTGTGGTACGAGAAGGATTTATTTGGTTGGGAGTTGATGGATGAGGATATGATGACCATGCGCATGAGGAAACAACTTTCATGGTCGATGCACACACACATGGATGAACAGAATTTGATGTGTGTGAGGAGTCGTGTGTATTGAGGTGGTTAAAGAAAACACCTCAAGCTAGACACATAATAGTCAAACCTATTGTTATGTCTGATGAGTAGGTCAACAATGCATTGGTGAAGGTTTCCACATAAGTGGCAAGAAGAAACATGGATAACGATGCAACGATCAGTGGCACTTATGGGAGGAACTTAAAACAAAGGATACATAAATAACACACCTAACATAAGAAAGACTTAGAGCAGAATAAATATACTACATTCGACATATTTGGATCATAATAAAATAATATAATAATATATTAGTCTTCATCATCAGTCGTACACAATACATGGCTAATATATAGCCAAGCAAATAGCTAAAACTACATCCTATAATGTAGGAGTAGTTACAAACAAAAAGCTATATACGTGAAGTTGTTTAAAACAACTTCACATATAATTCAAGTAATTTGTTGTTTCTCAACAACTCATAATATAATGTTTACACTATAATAATATTCCCAACATACACCCCCTTAGTGTGAACATGGGGTGAAGTGTAGTTGAAACCAGAATCATATGCCTACGCATATTTTTAGGTCTGCATACTGCTCCTCTCCTCTGGACACCAGCTGCCCTCCTATACAACTGTTTCACTGACTGACACCTTCCACGCCACATCACAACACTTCAAGAGAACATATAGGAATACTCGCATGTACCAAGCAAACATACACAAACTGTTGCTCTTTATTCTACACACCAGATAAAATAAACACACAACTGGAAATAAATATGTCACCACCACAAATTACGGCCTCGTCGTTGGCGACTGACGAGAGGACGCTGCTTGTCCTCCATCCTCCTGTGCCTCCATCCTCCAGTTTGGTTATTTTTAGAAGAGATAATCTTCATCGCTAGGGCAAGAAAGTTCTTCATCAGTTGCATAATCTTCCCAGTCAGTTTCTTCTTCAACAATATAAGCCTTTTGATCAATCTTATCATCTAGTAGATCTTGTGCCCGCTTTTTACAATTTAAAATGACATGCCCCACTTCTTTACAATAGTAACATTTGATTTGTCCCTTTGTAGGAATGTGCTTTGAATTGTACTTACCCTTTTTGATGATGTACTAGCTTTATTGTGTACATATAAGACCTCTTCTTCTAGTTCTGAAGGTTCATTATGATCAAGAAGAGTAGAAACTACTCCTTCTAAACCAATTTTAATCTTGCTCAAAGTAAAAACCATATGAGACATTTTTTTAGGCAAACTATTCAAAAGAATGGCTTTGGCATCATCATCTTTTACCTTCTCATTAATACCTGCAAGCTGATTGAGAAGAGAGCGAAACTTGCTGATGTGTTCTGCCATTTTTATACTTTCATCCATCTTTAACCCGTATAATTTTTGCTTCAGTGTTGTCTTTGCACTTTCTGCTTCAGATCCGAATAGCTTATTTAATGTCTCCCAGATTTCCTTTGCAGACTTTGTGAAGTCTACATGGTGCAAGTACGCCTTTGACAAACCGAGACCAATAGTTCCCAAGGCCTTTTGATCCTTGATATTCCACTTCGTGAGATCTGTTGGATTTGTTGGTGTTGTCACATTTGGTTTGACCACATCCCACAAATCTTTTTCAATCAAAGTCAGCTGCATTTGGATTCGCCATGTGTGAAAATCTCGTCCTTCGAACTTCTCAATGAGACTCAATTTCTCCATTTTTAAATTTTTTTTTAACTTTTCCCACAATTTAATGAGTGTCGGTTTCAACCGAAAATGCACTCTCTTACAAACACACAATGACAAAGTGCAAATTACAGACTCAATAGATAAATGTCAATACAATTTTTGACAAACATGAAATTAAAAAAGTAATTAAAGATTACTTTTTTTTAATACAATGACCACATAATGTTTTAAATCTAATAATTCTAGAACTCGCAGGTGATAGAGATGTCCAGGCACACAGAGAAGAGCATAATAATAACAAATAGGAGAAAACTATTATACCACAAGTCAGAGAGGAATGACATTATTCAATGCATACTGACCACCTCATAAGAGTCCAAATACCACGTGGAGGGGAAGCTGCATACTAGATCTGAACTTGCTGTCTATGTGGGAGATTCAACTATTTTTGTTGTAGCAAAACACATCCTTTTGCCTGACACCTCTGCCTTTTTCGTGGGAAGTTGCTCAGATCTAAACCTACAATTTCCATGTAAAAGAAACCTCTACCTTCTGTGTGGACTGCTACAATACAGGTTGCACGTTCTACTCAAGATCAAACTAGACTGACCCAGAATTGAATTTCATAGCAGGCCATAAAGAGAAAATTCAACAAAAACATCCCTGTCGTATTTTTTAATTTTCTCTAGATCCTGGATGTGGGTTTAGCTGAAATTTTGATAGTATTTTCCATAGAAACAACCCTTAAAACCCATTAAAAATCTCAGAGACCCATATCACGAAACAAAAGTTACGATCTATTTTGGAGACAGAAAAAATAAGACTCTTGCTCAATCATGAAAAATCCATTTTCAGGGTTGCATACCTGCTCTGGTACCAAATGACATATTTGGATCATAATAAAATAATATAATAATATATTAGTCTTCATCATCAATCGTACACAATACATGGCTAATATATAGCCAAGCAAATAGCTAAAACTACATCCTATAATGTAGGAGTAGTTACAAACAAAAAGCTATATACGTGAAGTTGTTTAAAACAACTTCACATATAATTCAAGTAATTTGTTGTTTCTCAACAACTCATAATAATGTTTACACTATAATAATATTCCCAACACATTCATCACCATGGTAGAGGCCATTGGAGATCATGTGCTGAAAGCACACCCACATCTGGAGTCTAAGGTACCAGAGCAATTCCCCTCGGCAATGCACTATGTCAGAACTTTGGTAGACTTAGTACTGGAAGATGACACCATAAGGATGCCGACACCAAAGAATCCTGAACAAGAGGCGGAAAGAGCAAAGGATGTAGTGATCAGAAAGATCGCATCATATGAAGGACTACTACAAGCACTGCAAGAAGAACTAAAGAAGGTGGATCAAGCCTTGAACATATGTACAACTCAGAGGCACTAATTAAAATAAAAACCTTGGAGGAGGAAAATGAGGTCATGAAGGTGATGAAGGATGATACGTTGGGCCACGCAGAAAGGTTAACACTTGTGAAAAGAAGCGTGAGGCCCTTGCAGCGGCACAAGAACCACACAAAGAATGATTGGATGAGCTTGGGAAACTCATTGCACAAAATATGGATGTGCTGGAGGGAAGGATGACTGCAATGTCTAGCATTGTGTTGGTCTTGCAGAATGAGAAGGGTGAGATTACACAAGATGAACTGGAGTCCATTGTTGTGGACATTCCGAAAAGGAAGAGGAAGCACTCTCTGAGTGGTAGACCTTGGAGGATGAGATAAAAGAGGAGTATCCGAATTGATCAATCAAATTGAAGTGGATGAAGCTGCAGAATAAATTATTCTTTATTTGTAGAGATTATTTCTTATTCTTTCTATTAAAATTATTTACTTCATTTTTGGAGACAACCATTGTCGGGGTGACAATGAACTTAGTGTGGGGTAATGTTGATCAGAGAACACTTGACAGAAAGCACACAAGAGGTCCACGTGGGAAAACAGGTCATGTTCAAAGGCGCGAACGGATAGGGAGAACATGTGCGTGGAGGATAAGTTCAGATTTCAAGACTTAGCCTTTTTGAGCATAAAGGTCTATTTTTAGAAGATGGCGTGCAGAGCACACAAACGAGGTGGAGACTTGTGCACCATGCATTGGCTATTTTTGGAGGATCGGCTATAAAGCACCTTGCATGGATGCGGGCTAAGAATAGAATTATCACTGTAGTTAACTGACAAAAGTCTATTATTAGCACACTTGCATGTGTGGCTATGTTTGTAAATGGCACGTGGCTATTAATAGCATGCAACCTATTTTGAGAATGGATAAGTGGTGAAGGGAAAGTCCCCACCCTTATAAATATATAGTGAAACTACATAATAGATATACATAGAGATACATATGTAGAGATAGGGATATATAGAAATCTATGTATGTAACAAGACTAGATTATTGCGTGCATGAGCATGGAGCACCATTGCTTAAAAGAGCTTCATGTAATTGTCATATTTATTGTATGGAGGCGGTGATTGAATCTAAGTGTTAATCTTGTGTGCAATTGGATTGTGTATGTTCTTGATTCCACCATGATTGTTGTTTAAACCTATCTTTCCTTAGATCTAGATCTGTCATGCATTGTGGAATGATGTATTAGTTATGGATCTCGTATGCTTTAAAGTCTTCTTTATGCTAACATCATGTAACAACAACCATAAAGAGGCGCCGATACCTTGTGCGCTTTGGGTGAGTGCTCACCTAGCCGATTTGAGTGATGTGCCAACGCATTTGGGGATCTTGTTAGTAAATTCTAGGCTGAATTAGTATTTGTACATGTGTGTGCTGAGAAACATGATCAAGATTTTGAATTTTGAAACTTAAGTTTAATTCAAGTCCAAGAAGATGAATTTATTTCAAAGGAACACATTGGAAATTTGCGATCTCACAAGAAATAGCATGTAGCAGAGGCAAAGTTATCATGTCTTAGGCTCATGTCATTTAAAGTTTGTGACTGATTATTTCTTTGGTGCTATTCCCATAGTTGATTAGAGGTTCTTCTACTTTAACAAAAAAATAGACAATTCAATGATTACTCTTGCTTATAAGCTTTGGCAAAGACAAACATAAAGCTCGATATATATTTATAGATATACATACATACACACACACGTACACACACACACACACGCACGCACGCACGCACGCACACACACACAACACACACACTTACATACAGGATCCAAGTAGTTGTCTCAAATCAGCCTGGGCTCAAAGGCGATGCCACTATTATAACACATGCCAGTTGTGTTTATATATTCGGAAGCCACAACCAAGACCCTTGCTTTAAATGAAAACAAAGGATGAGGATATTTCTGGAAAGCACCTTTTTGAAACACAAGAACTCTCCCACCGCAGTGCAACTAAATAAGAACATCCTTTTCCTCACAAAAAAAAACTGGCACATTACGTGGGGCATCATTACAATTTCTTTCCAAGACCAAACATTGCATCTCCTCCTTCCAAACTCAAGCTCAAGCTCAAACACAATTATATTCTTCAAATGGTCCCCATATATAATTGGTGCTACAAGTAGCACCCTTTCTTCAGATATAACCAACCTTGGTCTGTAGTGAGGGAAATGGTCTCTACCATATCTTACATGTAACAACACAAAATGCACAGTAGCATAATCTTGATTGTTATAAATTCTCACACCCAACACAAGTTCATATGACATTAAGAAGAAAAATTATTTCTTAAGACAATGGGTCCATAGAGGAAACAATCTCTCAATCATGCCACAATCCTCCAAGTACCCATAGAAGAATCATAAATTTTTATAATACCATTGCCTGCATTAACTCCATATCTATTAGTGCCTTCTTGAACTACTTTGTACCCCTTGTTGCATCCGCAACCAGAATTCCCACGCATAAATATAAAATTTTCATTCATTAGGCTGAGTTGATAACATCTGAGGAAGCTTGAAGGAGGTTCCAACCTTCAAGTGGATTACATACCCTTGAAACATGACTCAAACAAAATAAGATTATCCCTCAATGTGAATCTTCAAACCGTACCCAATCAAAGCATGATAACCACAAAAAGTTGAGAATTTTCCATGTTCTACTATAAAAGTCGTATCTCAACCAATAATGACCCAATCATGATTTACAAGTATCCATGGATGTTTGTTCCTTGTTTCGCTGCATCGCCTAAAGAGTCTAGTGGAATTCATGAGTGCTTTCCATTCCTTAGAAACTAGAGAGAACGTGCATATGGATTCTAATGGAAGCCAAAGCAATATGTTTTCCCAAACATCTTGAGGTAGTGAATGATCCCACAAAACACAATTTCCATGTTGTTCCTCATTCTTTGACATTAAATCATCATCCATTTCCAAGATTTCTCTTTTTCCTTTTCTCAGTTGTTGGTCGTCAAATAGGACTTTTTAGAAGAAGCAAAGTCGGGACAAGAAGTCCCTCCTCTTTAATGGGAGAGGTTCCCTTATTCAGAAACGAACTTATTTACAAATGTACAGAACATTGTTTTATGGTCAAACTTGGATTTTACGAAAGTGTTTTCCACAAGGATCATCAATTACACAAGGACTGAGGAAAGGGAATAAGGAGATGAGCAGAATAGCAACATTCAGAATTATAGATAGCAGAATAATTCCTCGTGTATGCGAAGCTTCAAAGAATTTAAGACAAGATCATTTGCGATGGCTGAATGAGATTAAATTTAAAGACACAAAGTTCCATAAATAACCTTCTTCAGATTTATTAATCAAGGACACAAAGTTCCTTCTTGGTTGTACAAGATCACTGTATTTGCAAAACTGAACAGTATGCAATCAGAGAGACTAACGAGTTAGGAACAAAATGATCTCCACAATATTAAAGGAAAACACAGAGATAACAAGAATTAGATAGACAGAGAATGAAAAGCCCTTTTGTATTGATTTCTTTAAGATCTATTTACACTTTCAGCAAATATTCCAAGTTCTTCCTCCTCCTCAAAATGGCGTGGAAAGGCCATTATATAGCTTACAAGTCAGTTACTCTTCGTAACCGTTTCTTTTAATTAAAGAATAGTTAAAGATCGCCCATTGCAATACCTTAACTAATTACAAGGAATACGAAAAGAATGGGAAGAAGAGAAAAGAAAGGAGAAGGAGACAGGTGGCCAGCTATTGGGAGGGACCCACTGTCTTCAGAATCCGCTGCCTGAATTTCTTCAATGACTCAGCTATATCTCTGCCACGAGGGACTGACGTGTTGGCTGCAGACTGAGTCCAAAATCCCAGACATTTCTCCATCTCTTTATCAAACTCGACGTGAGTATGATAATCTTTGTTTGCTTCTTCAATGGCAGACTGAAGAGAACAAATTTCCTTCATCTTTTCCTTAGAGATGGAGCTTTCCTTGAATAGATGATCTTTGACAAAAGCTCTGAACTGAGCTTTGATTTCTTGCAAGGACAAGGAAGCACCAGAGTTTTCATCTTGAAGATGACAATGTATATCTTTGAAAGCAGAAAGTGCCAAGGTGTCTTGAAAGCTTCTCCCTTCGCATTTGTTCTTCATTTCTCCCATGCCTTCCTCGTAACTTTGATTTTCCACTCTACGCTATAGACCCGTGGATTTTGATAGATTGTCTTTGGCATCATCGAAAATTTTATTCGCCAGTAAGATGTTCTCATCTGTCTGTCCCATGAGGCGAAGGTCTACAATGCAACTGCTCCAGAGTTTAAGCTCTTTATCCATAACCCCAATAGCAGAGGATAGCTTCTGTTGCAAATTGTCTACCTTTCCATGTAGTTTAAAAGCTTCATCGATGAAGTTTAGCCCAGCAACAAGCATGTCATCCACCATGGCTTCAATAGCTCTGCCATAGACAGAATACTTGTGCATATCTTTAATACTTTGCACTTCATCTTGGCTTAGAATCACCGGAGGCGGTAGAGAAGCGATCAAGGGGTAGGGTCCAAAACCTTGTCCTTAGACAAGAGTGACTTGATAAAACTTGTGAGAACTTGGGCTTGTTCTTCCAGCTGTTCAATAGTCTGCTGCCCTTTCTCTACCCTTCCAATGACTCTTGTGTCTGTTTCCTGGAGGTTGTGAATTTCACCTTCAGGAGTAGACTCTCCCATAGGGATCCTTGAAAGCTCTAAGTCGATGTCGCAAGTCCGATTCTTGATTTGTCTACTTTGTAGGCTTAGCAATCTCCAAGAATTGCGACCTTGGGCATCGACACACCCGGGAGGTGGTTCGGCTTTCTTGGCACGAGAAGGAGTGGTGCCCAACAAGGCTGCTACAACATCAAAATTTGGTCCCAAGCTTTGAGAGGAGGATTTCCTCTTCCTTTTGTCAACTAGAGGTTGCACCCAAGAAAAAGAGGAAGAAGAATCTGCAGGAGGGGCAAGAGGACCAAGAGACAGGGAGCTCATGACACTCAGGGTCTGCGCAGCTGTTGACTCAAGCTGAGACGTGAGTAGAGCACTGGAGGCAATGGCAGTAGAAGAATCAATAAGCACCGGAAGTTCAGTGCTCTGGACCTCTTTGTCCTTATCTCATTGGATCCTCAGAACATTTGCAGGAGTTGGCATCTCACTTTCTTCACTTTCACTGAGAACAATGATGTTCTCTGGCCCTATAGGCAACTCTACCTGTTTTCTTGGAGGATCATTCTCTGCAGGTTCCTTCTTTACCTCTTTGAGTTTCTTTCTGTATACCTGGGTAGATGGAGAAGGAGTAGATTCTACAGGTCCCTGAGCTGTTGAGGCAGGAGGGGTTTTCACTGGTGTTCCAGACTCTGGAACTGATGTCTCTCTTATGGGTGTCGAATCATCCTTGGAGCTAGATTCTCCTGAGTGCCTCTTGAATTCTCGGATCTTCTTACTGAACCAGACCCTAGTCCTGATTAAGACTGGAGCAAGAATCTCAGCCAGATCATCTCTCTCTTTCTTGTTCCAATCCAGGTCCTCCAGAGGGGTGTGCTTAATCACATTTTCATACTCATAAGAGTATAGATCAGAATTGTCATCCTGGAGACCTTCAGGAACTTGGTACAGACTGAGTTCTTGGATCAATTGCAGGGAGAACCTGCCACAATGCCTTCTTCTGGCTTCAAAATCATCTGCACAGTCAGCCCAGTAGTCTTCTGTATCTGCCCTATGATGATAGACTATCTTGATGTTCTGTTCAATGAACTTCTTCAAGTCAAAACAGGTTCTTGGCTTGAAGAAATGAACAGTGATAGGGACCAGGGCTCTTTCTATGTTCTGAGCATCCAGAGTTGTTTTGCATGTGTAATTTCCCAGAGAGATGGGAAAGTGCAAGCCAGAAATCTTCTTGTCTCTGCAAGTTCTGTGCAACTTGTCTAGTTGCCTGCATATTTCAATCAAAGCCATTTTATCATTACAGAACATGGGAAGCCGTAGAGGAGTGCTTTCATAGCCAGCAAGCCTGATATAGGAAAATTTCCTGAATTGAATGAAATAGGCTCCATACTGCGATATCAGGTTCATGGCTTCATCTGAAAACCTTCTTGCAGTATCACCTTCGAGCAATCTGACCACGTACATGGTGAAAGCATCATTGACCCTTCTGAAATTGCGGTTGCTGGTCTCCAAGGTGAACTGCGGGCAATAGGCATACACTGGATCATCTTTGTGTGCATCTATATAGGAGAAACCAAACCACTGCCTTGATGCTGCTAGGGTATACATCAGGTATGAAGTCATATAGAACTTCTTTGTTTGCTGGACGTTGGATAGCTGCTCCGCCAAATTCATACTGATGATCTCTGCCCAGTTGATGTTTTGTGTTCCCTCGCACACCATGCTGATGAGCGGGCACATCCAGAAATGAAACTCATTGGTGGAGGGCAAACCCATAACCCGAGCCAGCAGGATTATGAAGTCTGACAGTTCTTCGTTGAAATCTGCTCGGAAGAGGGTTTTGGTTAGGCGAGAAGCACCTTTCTTAGGGTTCTTCAACCAAGACTTCGCCACTCGCGCCTTGTATTTGTCACTGTCTTGGTCGAACATAGCCTGTGCTTGATCCCGGGAGACGACTATAGCATTGTCCATCTCCGGAATCCTCAGAGCAGCGCCTTGATGGCGCGCGCGTCGGCTTGGCAATGAGTTCCCCATGTACATTTGTCAATTCGCTCGAATCGGGGTCGAAGTGAGCTCCACATGAAAGCACTGTATCAGCACACTGTACTGAGATTGGGAATCCTCCGGCAAAAGCTAAACCACTATCATTAATCATCTGTGCCATTGGTGTAGGGTTTGCATCTGTCATTCTTGCCCAAAAATCACCGAAGTCGAGATGACGAGCTTCGCTGTCCCCTATATTGCTAACGGCAGACTCAAGCGGAGAAATTTGCTCCTGTCCCTGGAACTTGATCTTCATAGTGATAGTCTCGGAGCTGCAACCTAGACTTCTGGAAGGAATTTGCAAATGGAGGGGGTATCGCGCAGGTTTTCAAATTGCAAGGGTTCGAGCAAAAGATAGCATGGAAGCAATGCGAAAAATGCAAAGGGGAATGCTCGTTATATAGCCGTTTGGAGAGAGGAATGACTTTAATGCGCATTGAATACACAACCACCAATTTGAAAAGCATCATACTCGGAGTGAGCGGGAAAAACTAAGTGTGAATGACACTTGGTACGCTTGGGACATGTGAGACGCGAATGCGCGAAACACGCGGCTCGGCCGGTTCGGGCGAAACAGGGAGAGGACGCACAAATGCATTTGGGACAAATGGGACGAAAATGTGCGAAGTACGCGATTCGGGTGTTTCAGCCGAAATTGGAACAGCGGGCCCGTTTGGACTTGGGACATTCGGGACAAAAAGTTCCGAAGTACGCGACTTGACCGGCTCGGCCGAAATTGGGAAAGCTCGCACTTTTTAAAATGGGGCAGTTGGGACAAAATTGCGCGAAGGACGCGGTTCGGGCAAATCGGCCGAAAATGGGAAAGCTCGCACTTTTTAACTTTGGGACATTTGGGGCAGGAAAGTGCGAAGTACGCGGGAAGGATGATTCGGCCGAAATTGGAACAACATGCAAAATAAGTTTTGGGACACTTGGGACAAAACTCTCCGACGGGCCCGAAAATGGGACAGCTTCGGGGATTTCGGCCGGTCGGGTAACAGAATGCACTTTCGTACTTGGGACAGATGGGACAAAAGTTTCCGACAGGCCCGAAAATCACACAAAATGACCCAAAACACAGATTTTTTCAATTTCATGACTTAGGCATTTCAGAGAAAAACCCTTAAACTCAAAATTTTGAAATTTTACTCTTATCAGAGCGGGGAATTTTGAGTGGACAACATCGATGACAAGCGAAAAGAAAAGGAAAAGAAAATTTAGTTGCGATTGATGATACTAAAGGGCAACACACAACAAACACATGACACGGCAGGGGGTTGTAGGCTAAATGGCGAGCGGGATTTCAAAGTGTCTATATTGGAAATAAACTAAAATGAAGAACAAATTCTAGTGTTTCAAGAAGAAGAAGAAAAATTAAAAGGTGCAACACTGTAGCAATGCAAGAGTATCCACAAGAATAGGTGTTGGCAAGGAAAAAGACAAGCGGAGACAAGCAAATTCGAGTGCAAGCTCGACGGGCGTGGCTCCCAAGCAACACCGCCAACCCACATGACTCCGCACCACTAGCTAATGGGAAATAAAAAAATAGCCAATGGCATAGACACGTGGAAGGACGGAACATGACGAGGTTTGGTGAAGGAGGACGAAATAGGAACATGTGAAATTGAAAAATATTAAGAATTTTAGAAAGAATAGAAGCAATATTGGAAACAAGATAAGTTTAAGAAAGAAGATTTATAAACAATTTTAAAAATGACTACATACATGTCACATATTGAAATCTATTGCAATTTGTAGGGATTTTATCACAATTACCAAATACGGTCGATTTTTACAAATTTACCATATTTTTTTTTCTTCCCTTCACCAAATGAAACTTTGAAAATTTCAGGATTTGGTAGTTTAAAAATCAGAAAAAGTAAAACCAGTCTTACGGCTCTAAATAATAAAAAATTACCAAATCTATTTTCCAAAAACCCAAACATTACGGCTAGAAATAATAGAAAATCCACCGAATATGTTTGTTATCTATATTATAAGTAATTATGTATCCATTCATTATTTACCTTGTAGAGAATCTCTTAGACTATAAGTTATTAAATTATTAAATAATTGAATCCTTTTTACTATTGGAACTACCCTTTATATTAAATAACTGAATCCTTTTTGAAATATATAACATCTAAAAATAATTTCATAATTTAATAACTTAATAACTTATAACATATATTTCAAAATTATAAGTTATTAAATTATTTTTAGATGTTATTAATTTTGACATTTATTAATTATCTGTCCATTTATTATATATTTGTCAGTTCTTACTTAAGTTGTTTTAACTGATAGAAAACATGAGTATGGAGGAAACATTGAGGAATATCTAATTTAAATATTATTGTTCTCAAACTAGATTGTACCTTCCTAAGGAAAAAATATAACATTTGCGTACAATTCAGGACATACCTCTCATATATTTGTTGAAACATAAACATTACATTATCATAACATAAACATTACATATCATAACATAGGCATACCAAAAAAGCTATAACTATATTATAACATAAATATTACATATCATAATATATTTCTCAGTTCTTGTACCACTTTCCTAGTTGCATCAGTATCGATCTTCTCGCAGAGTGTCGGCTAGGGTTAGTATCTCAACACATTCTTTATCAATGATAGCTCTATGTTGGTGTCTGTTAAGTCTTTCAGGTTTTAAGCACTTCAAAATCTTCATTGCAACTTTGCAAGGATGGAAGACACCATTTGACTTGACTATCCATTTGAGGGGTTGCCATCGGGATTGATTGCCATCAATTTCCATATCCACATCATTTGTAGTAGCATGTGGAGAATCCATAGGTTTTAGGGTTCAGGATTTTGGATAAAGAATAGAGAGTTCTAGTAATACTTCGAGAATTGGCTGCTCAAGACAGGGAATCCATTGGAGCTCTGCAAGAGAAGTTCTAAGAGAATGAAGGGGAATAGTGGTAGCAGTTGACTAGCCGCTAGGAGAGAGGGGGTGGAAGCACCATCAGAAGGAGAACTAGAAGTAAGAGAGGGTGAAGGATTTCCCAACAATAACCTCGTCTGAGTCCATATCAAAACTAGAAGAAACCTGACGTATTCATGGCTTGATATTGGTTTGATGCACTCAATTTGGTCCCCCATGATTTTGCAAAAGAAAGTAAGTGTCGAGAAAATGACCATGGGCCTTGAATTTATAATTTTGAGTGAGTTCTTTGATTGGACCTTTACACATGTCCACCAAACCCGGGTATGAATTGATGGTTAATATTAAATGCAAATCATGGTGCAAAAAAATTCACCTTTAAACCAACATCACTATCCCACGTGCCTCCTACCTTTTAAACATCCTTTTATCATGATGAATATGATATCATTAAGGATAAAATGTTATACATTAAATCAATAATAACTTCCTTCTTAATAAACATATCGAGATTCGAGCAATATATTAAGGGAGAGGAGCTAATCATTGAGCATGGACCAATAAATTATAATGGTATTGGTGAGGGTAGATGTAAATACTAAAGATAGGGACTAGTACTTGCCAATTTATCACTTAAAATTTGATACAAAAGTAGTCAATAAAATGTGTCACATCAAATCACATCAATCAAATGCTACTACAACTGTGAGCAATTATTCAACAATATTCTCAGAACAAAATGGGTTTATTTTATTTGGGGCCACACATACACACACACACACACACACACACACACACACACACACACACACACACACACACACACACATACGATATTACAAAATACATATTACATATTGCTTTATAAAGATAAAATATAATGGTCATTCTTCTGAAGACACAGATTCATCCTAGAAACACTGGAGCACATTTTAAAAAGCTTCTATGTCCCTATGTTTGGAAACACGTCTTTGGCCACTGTGTTGAAAATGAACTAGATATCTCCCACTAAATCCCATGACATGCCCATATTTAGCAGCTCCTGGACTCCCACCGAGGCCCATTCAAGTATTTTGGTGAATTCTCTTTTCCTTTTATGTGAGTTTACCCACACAAAAAGAGAGTCTCCCCCTCTTATGTATGCTTTGGTTTTCTTCCTGAAGAAAGTCGAGCTACAAGGAATTGAGGAATTCTGCTAGTGCTAGAAGAGCCCTCCCTCATGATCCTCCTTTTCTTGAGAGGAAAGGCATGGGTGCTTACCATGGACCGTACTTTGGTGAGGGTGGTTTCTAATGTTGTCAACCACTTCTCTGTTTCATTCTCTAGAAAATTTGGGGTTGTTCTTCCCCTGTTGAGTAGGTAGTGAGCTTGGTATTGAGAGCTCTGTGGTCAATAAATGAGGTTTGTAAAAATCTAGGTTGAAACCCCATTGATCACCTAAGACACTAGGGGCAGTGGCGTATCCAGTGGTACTTTAATTTTTGGTGTTCATGTGATAATCTGGGTGAATCAGGTGGAAATGGAGAGCTTGGAAAATAGGAAATGAAGGACATAATTCAGAAAAATGATGCAAGAAAGATAAAAGCATGTCCTCCGGAGAGGAAATATTGGGAGAGTCGGCCCTAGTGTTGGTATGTTGAGAATGTGGTGGATGAGGGCCTCATTTGGCCTTGTTCAGCTGGAAACACTCACCCAAATGGGTGAGTTTTGCATTAAGAGGATTCAATTTGTAGATGAAGAAGACATGGACGCAGGATGGTTGATTGAAAGTAGATGGTGGAGGACGCTTGGAAAATTTATGTGGTAAGTTGGTAACATGTCATCACCAAGTTTAAATAAGCATGTATTTTGAGCTGATGTGTGAGGGAGAAATCATTTCGCCATCAATGCCATATCCTCCCAAAATCGATAGCCTCGACCCTCGACCTGAATTTTAATTGAAATTAATTACCTATTCATGTAAAGTGTGCCGCCAAAGATTTAATCGACACCCTCACAGTTAAGAAATGTCTTATCAAATTTAATTCTTGGTCATGTTATATTTTCTAGCATGAAGGTCTAGGAAACAAGATATTTAATAAATATGGAAAAGACTTTTTTCATAAAAGCGACATATTTAATAAATATGGAAAAGACTTTTTCCATAACTTTAGTCTTTAAAGTGATGCATTTAAATTTTATTATTTAGATTATTTTAGATTTGTTTAGATTTCATCACATATATGAGGAGACACGTTTGAAAAAAAAAAGAAACTAACTACATATATAAAATATAAGAAATGATATTTTAGAAATTTGGAAGTGACATATTTCAGTTGTCATGTATATTCAAAAGTTACTAAGCTTTATGAAAAGGGCACTTGCCTGCAAAATATATTGAAACGACCATCATTGCATTCAATGATCAAATTTGAAGGGCTCCCCATACTTTAATTTGACTGGCTAGGTTAAGCTTTACCCTTCAGTAAATGAGATATTAGAAAACACATTACCCTTCAATAAAAAAAATGAAAATGTTAATTTTCTTTCAATATATATCTGATTAATTTGAATAAAATAAATATGAAAAATGTCAAAATTATGAAATATATAACATCTAAAAATAATTTTGAAAACACTATATAAATGTGAAAACACTATATTTCATCAAGTAATGACATCAACAATTTTGAATTCTATTTAAAAACAACATTTTTGTTAGTTACTTCAATTCAAATAGTAAATAATATTAAGCAACATTTGATTTTATTCATATTCATTTTCTTTAGAAAGACTTCCTTTGATCTATTCTCATCTATGGATATTTGGTTTTGTATTTTGAAAATTGAACTTGTGATAGCTTTTTAATTTATTGAAAACTTTAAATTAATTTAAGAAAGAAAGAATCTAATTTAAGAAATCAATAATGTAAATATATATATATATATATATATATATATATATATATATATATATATATATATATATATATATATATATATGGGGCCCATATATAATATATAATATGTTGGGGCCCATCATATATTCCATGACCAACAATGAACAAATAAACCCGGACCCAAATTTTAATTCATCCGCCTAAATCCGGGAGGTTCACGTCCGTGGGGGCAAGGCAAAAATAAATCCATGGAATTCTTCCATGTGGCATGGGAAAAGCGGGGTGATAGATTTTTAATTTATTGAAAACTTTAAATTAATTTAAGAAAGAAAGAATCTAATTTAAGAAATCAATAATGTTTAATACTATATATATATAAATATATAATATATAATATATATATAAATATATATAGCCCATCATATATTCCAATTCCAATGTCCATGACCCAAAACTTAAATTGACCCAAATGGATAATTCATTCATTCCTCAAAATTAATTCATCCCACCTTGGAGTTCATGTTTACGCCTCGGGGCAAAAAAAATTCAAAAAGTCAAATGCCCACTGTCATTCTTCCATGTGGCATGGGTTCAAGGAGTCAATTGGGAATGCTTTGCCAAGGTCATTAAATCCTACACGTGGCCATCGATAAAGTACATTGAAATAGATCATAATGGAGTCATTTATAGTGATCACATTTGAAATGGAAGTCATCCGATAATAGGCCTAGCTAATTTGTCATCGAGGTGATATTAGAGACTAAATTTTATACAAAGTATTGAAAGACCTAATCATTTATAGTGATGTTGACAATTGAAATTTGTTTGGAAGGCATACTGCAACAGAAGGCAAAATAGATTCATAGAAGTTGTGGACCGTGTAAGACTCAAAATTTTCATATTTCGAGTAAGTGTCATCCTACATTTGAATCTTGATTCTTTAAATATTATCTTTTTATAAGTAAGCATTGTATAAGCCTTCGCTTTGAAATATTTCAATATAAGGGTTGAGAAATTAGGGTTGAGGGTTTAGAATCCAAAATTCCAAGCATGTCTACTTCCACAGGATCCCAAAGTAAAAGTAAAACCCAAATCCCATACGCCAAACTGCTTAAAAGTAAAACCCTGGTTTTATTGATGAATATCATGATATTTATGATCTTGTAATTGGCACAAAGAGCTTCACAGCTTAGATACATGTTTGAGACGAAGATGAGGGAAAGTAGACATTCGGACCCATCAGGTAAACATAAAGGTTGGATAACATGGGGGTCTGGATTGGGACGCATGATGCTCCACGAGGTTTTACCCTGCCCTGAATTTGTCAATATATGTGCCCAAAATTATGATGGGACAAAAAAAAACAATTGTTGTAAAGGGAAATGAGAAGAAATTTTTTGTCCATTATGGAGGTAAATCTTGGCCATGTGTTGGGGTTTGAAAGAAAATATTTAGGAACCATCAAGCATAAACCTAGAAAAAAATTGCTAACTAGCGATTATCATGCCACCAATAAAAAATACTAGAGATGAGTTTTTACAAAAATTAACAGTTGATGGAATGGTACCAAAAGGGAAGGCTCCGCATGTAATTGAGATGTTTAAACCATGGGTCAAGGATACCATTTCTATGCTAGTATTTTTCCTTGGCTTCGATAGTGATGAGAAAGTGGATGAAACCCTCCTGGAAATGGTATACAATATCCATTTCATTTCTCCACCTTATCAATACATATTTGTTGGGTACATTGCAGAATCTATGCATAAACAATTATTAACAATCAAAGAAGGCTCAACACTAAGACCTTTAGGTTCACTACCTACTTGTGTTATTTAATTCTATGGTGGTTTACTGAATGGTTTGAAAAAAAAAAACTTGCAATTGAGCCCTATAATGTTGAGGTCCAGCCAAAAGTGATGCGTCCATTAACTGAGTGGACCCCCAAGATAAGGATGTATGATAATATAAGGGACTACAATCAATTTGTGGATTATTTTTGGGCTCCAATTTATCAAGCAATTACAAAAAGTACATTGCCTAGATTGCTATGAAATGTAGAGATTGCATTCAATTGGGATCAGAAATATAGTTAGCAGACTGGTACTTCATGGAGGAATATATTGTGCTAAGGTTTTATGGATTAAGAGTACAACCTTACAAATTTCCAATACATGTGACAGAGAGATTTTTTTCCTTGGAATATATATGGCAGATGGAAAAGCACAGATAATCTCTATTTTGTTACTTAGCAAAAGAAGAGCATATTTCCTTCCTTATCATTCTCATGTGGAGGGTTCACATTTGAAAGAAAAGCATTCTATGTGGCACATGAAATCTTACAGATTTTTAAGTTTGATGTTGACTCTCACTGGGTGTATGACCCATGTGAGGTGATTAAAGCAAGGGTAGTGGTGAACAAGAACTCTACCACTAAAATTCAACATGAAAGCAAACCCTTGCTAGAAAAATTGAAAAACAAGAACTCTTGGGATGAAGTACAAATAACAATGAATGAAATTGTTGTTGAGAAAGGAATTAGTTCTCAAGAGTTGTCAAAACAAATTTTGGATTGCCTGAGCCTCCACAAAAAAAGGAAAGGATTTTCAATCTGCAAATTTTATGCAAAATTTGATAAAAAGTCCTCTAAAAGCATGCCAAAGGCATTACATCAAGAATTATGAGATAAAAATTGGACAAGGTCAAAAATTGATGCCTTTTGGTCTATGAGGTAGGACCTAGGCCATCCAAAATTTGTAGAAGACTATGATTCTATTCTAGAAGATGCAGATTTCAACAAATTGTGGAATGAAGAGCATCTTGGAGAGGCAAGTAGTGATGATGACACTACCTCTGAGGAATTACACACTCCCCTAGCACATATAAACCAAGTCTCGATGAAGGCTTGAAACAAAGATATTCTACAGGAGAGAAATTATTGTTGAAAAGATGGGTTTTAGTGGTGGTGGTTTGGGTTCAACAAGACAAGGCATTTGGCTTCCACCAGAGGCACAATCTAGAAAAGTTTTTGATAGGTTAGGCCTTGGAGCTTCACCTTTGGAGAAAGGACCACTGCATACTACAACATCTACAAGTGGTAATCCAGTGTAATTTACTCCGGAGTCAAATCCTCAAGCAAATAGTTCAGCCACACGTTGAAAATCCTAGAGGAGAAGTTGGCCATGAATCTATTAGTATTGCTAATGTTGGTGGTTCTAGTGATGATGGTAGTAGTCAACAAGAGTATTGGAAACTTAAAGAGGCCAATAGAGACAGTTGAAGTTGTTAGGGATATTTTCCAACAAGGAACCGAGAAGAGGAAAAAGACAGAGAAGACACAGGTACAATTACTCTTGGCTCAAGGAAACTATTTATAGAAGGTGGTGCCACTTGCCACCCCTAAACAAACTGCCATTCCATAGGAAATTCTCCCCAAACTTCAATTACTCTTTCCATTCAAGGTGGAACAATTCATTCCTATGAACACCTAGGTTTTGATTACCTAGATGAGTTTTCCAATAAATCAAAAAGAGATAAAAGAAACAAGAAGAAAATTCTACAGGCTACTGGAACTTCAGATCTAGCCACAATGAGGGTATTGCCTACATATAACCTAGACACAAATACCATGGAATACATGTATGTTGTGCCCAAAGTTGTAAAACTAGAGAATGAAATGGTTTCCAGTGACTACGAGGTGACCTCCCTTCAAATGGATTTTAAGACAATGAAACCTTGAAAAATTAATGTATCGAAAAGGAACAATGATGTGGTTTACACAACATTACTAAAGGTAGAGAGGGAGAACAATAAGTTGAATAATAAGATTCAAAAGTTAGAGGAAGACCTAGAAAATGAGAAAGCAAAAGGAAAAAAATAGTTAATAAGATAGGTGAGTTGGAGAGGAAGATAAAATCATCTACCTCTATGATTGTAGTTGTTGTGAAATGAACAGCACATGTAGAACTAGAAGAAGTGAAGAAAAAGTTACAGGAAACAATGAGTAAGAATAATAGATTACAAAAAACATTGGGAGAATTGAAAGAGGTTGTGAAGGAAGAGAAAGAAAAGGTCAAAAAATGGGAACAAAGCCTAGATGATGAGAAAAAACAAAATGAAATATTGCAACAAGGAATTGGTGAAAAAAAAAAAAGGAAATACAGTCTTCCAACATCAAACTATCTGGATTTTATAAAAAGGCATTGATTAATATGATGGATAATGTTTGGGGAAAATAAACCAAAAAATTGATGATTTGATTAGATTGTTTGAATTCATGATTGATCTACAAAGAATATGTGATAAGCTCCACGAATACGTAACAGGTAGTAGAAAAGTGATGGCTTTAAGAGAGGATACAACAAAGAAAATTTTGGAAGCTATCTACAAATTCAGTGACACAAAACTGGACATCAGAATTAAAACCGGTTTGATGCCTCAATAAAGGTATCATCTATCATTCAAAAGTGTGTGATGTTGGGTGAAGCACATGAATTGTTGAATAAGTGTCAAAGAATGTTACAGGAGCTGCATGGAAAGGTACAAGAGTTCACAAAGCTTGGTTTTCCAATGCCTTTTGACAAAACACACCAATTCATTACGAAGGATGCATTCCAGAAGAAGATGAAAGAAAAAATGACTCAAGAGAAGGACCAAATTCCTGAGAAGCTAGATGAGACAAAAAAATTTTTTTGACTTTGTTAAACCATTGATAACCTTGTTAGTAAGTTTGCATACAACAATAAAGGAAAGCTCCACTATCAGTTATGAATTGCTAACAAAGTTACATGTCAGTCACTCTGATTTACAACAAATTGCAATTCCAATAGATGAAGAGTGGAGCATGTTACAAAGATGATATAATTTGTTAAAGTTGTGGAGCCTGATTCCAAGTTGAAGTGGTAGTTTGGTTTTTTTGTTTCTATTATTTGGGAGGAAATCATGGTCATGGATAAAAATAGTAAATTGTCTTATTAATAGACTAGAGTTATCTTTATGTTTATTGTATTAATAAACATGTGATATTTAGGTTGTTTGTGGTTGAAGAAAACTTTTACAAAGAGGTGCACAAGTTATATATATGTGCATGGATTTACTCTTTAGTGTATTTAGATCCATTTTGAAAATTGTTCCATTTGTTGTAATGACAATCTTCAATTTTTTCATACAAGGCATGTCTCAAGCAAGTTGAATGAGGAATAGTGTTATTTTTAAATTTTCATTTCAGTAATGATTCAAAAAAAGCCACTTATTCTATCTCAGAATTAAGCACCACAACTCTTATATGCCTAAAGTATATAATAATGTAAATGCATTGTGATTTAATAGCCAACAACCACATGGTGTATGCTTTCTATAAAAGAGATCAACAACATTGTATGTGAAATATATTAAATACTCATTAAAACATGACTTTGTAATGTTTCTGCAATCAAAATGGAAATGGAATCAATATGATTACCTTTAGGCACATGTAATTTTGGGGTGAGTGCTAATCCTTGTTTGAGATTCAGAACAATGTATTGAATATTTGAATATATTAATTATTATATGAACATCTATATCATGGGATATCCACAAATGGAAGCTTCCAACTTGATGGACCTGGATCATCTCTATCATTTGATTCACTAGATCTCGAGACTGACTCTCTCTTTCTTGATAGTCAACTGCTGCAATAGGGTCATCTATGTTGTATTTGTGCCATTGTTTTCAGCCCCTCTCCTTTCATTAATCGACTTCCATACTACCAGAGCCCTATCATAGGGAAAGTTATCCACTTTCATACCGTGATGTATAAATTCTCAAACAATTTTCCAAATTTTTGTCAAGCTTGTTTCACAATTTTGACTTTATAAAGGCCAAGGCATTGAAAATTCTCTCATCTTCAACTGAACCCAAAATCATTGTTTGACATAGATCAGCCAATGAGAAAAACTCGGACATGGTTTCTGTAAAATAGTACTCACCCCAATTTTTTTCCATAGCGGTTATTGCTCCACACTCTAAGGGATTATCCAAACCTTTGAATTGTTGAATCATTATAGTGGTGAATTCATGAGATTGATCAATCAAATTGTCCTTGCTTAAAATACCTGGAATATTCATTCCATTGATATCAACAGGCTTACAAAAATGTTGAATCAATGTAGTCAACCTCTTGAAGTAGTCTTCCTGCATATATCTTTCATTTTGGACAAGATTCCAAAAGGTGGGATTTACTACACCATTGCTTCAAGTAAAGCATCCCTTCTAAATCATTCCCTTATTTATTCTAGTAGGGACACTACAATTTCTCTTAACCTCACCCTTGTTGATGATACAATGTTATCAAACAATGAGCCCTATGACTTTTACCTTCTCAACCTTATCGGCTACTACTTTAAACATGTACATCGGTATCTCATATCCACATACAGAAGCACATACTTCCCAAAAAAGTTGAGCTTTAGAAAGCTACTTGCATTTCCAATATTTATCAAATCATTCCAACCATCAAACTTTGGACCTGTAAAAGTAGTTTCATTGAGAAACAAATATTCTATTGTCATACAAACTCGTTTCCTCAAACTAGAAAAATCAACAATATAGATAGTTCTTTCTTGTGCTTGTTTAATTAAATGATGCATTTCTTCCAACATGGGAAGGAGACCACACAACATCAGCAATGACTCTATATCAGTCAAATGATGTATCAAATCTGGGCCTTGTCCACTTCCATGTGATTCTACCACATCACTCCTAATAAGGATTGATACTCTTCGTACACCCTACGAACCGGTTGGTACAATGAGATCCACCTGGTGTCGACATATTTTAACAATTTTACCCATTTGTTAGTCCTTATGCAAATATTTGGAATTCCATGAACCTTTTAGGACTACGGAAGAAATAAGCATGCACCTCTCGAACAAGGTCTTCAACTTTTGCTACAAGTTTAAATTTGCCAACTATTTTGTAAGCTAGGTTCATTCTATGAGCCATACAATGAATGAAATCATATAAGGGAAATGAGATGTTTGGATTCTTACACATATGCCATTATGATGACCTTGCATTACAGATGCCCCATCTTCCCCGACACATACCAACTTTGATGCAATTACAACATCATCCATGTCACCGATCTCCTTCAAACTTTTTATCACCAACTCACAAAGGTTTTCAAGCATTGGAGTTCTCTCTCATCTTGTGAATGGAAAGTAAGTGAGGTTGTCTCACATAATTCTCAATAGTATACACATGCATACAGACCCAAGAAGTATTATCTACTATTGTAACCTCATCAATAGACAAATATATGTATTGTGTAGACTTTAGTTTCTCTTTCAAGTCTTCTTTCTCAACCATAGCTAGGCATTTTTCCCAATCCCAACCACTACTTTATGACTAGTGAGAATGAGGAAAGTGTGGGACACCAAGAAAAGACAACATCTTCTTTTGTTTAGGAAAATATATTATAGGATGACCTCTTTTCAAAATGTGAAAAATAGTAGCTAGCTGAACTATTTTACCCAAAAGATTGTTTTGAATGATCTTGTTGAATTGAGAGGTAATTGTCCCTCCTCCATTTTGCAACTATTATTTCATTTCTCTTGTGCTCTTCAAATTATTTTTCATACCTAATATGCAAACAATCATCCATAGTTTTCCATCTGGAAACATTCTTCTCAATGCCATCTACAATTATCTTTTCATATATCTTTCCTACATGCTTCTCAATAGTATCCAACTTAAGTTGCATTGTCTTGTCCCTGCCCAATTTCAGCTACAGATTGTACATTTGCATTCTTTGGGAGGTTCAATTTATTCTCATTTTCAACAGGTTCAATAAATGGAAACTTAGAAACCCACTCTAACCTGAAACTCCTTCCCAAGTCCCATTTTATTTCCTTTCTCTTTCTTCCATAGAAATAGGTGTGTCTGTTGAGTATTTTGCCTTGGTGGAATTTATATTTCATTGACTGCCACTGCCAAAAGTTTCACCTCCAACATTCACTTGGGCACTGAAGGTGATGTAGTGTCATCTTCATTCAATTGGGCAGGTGGTACAATGTCAAACTCAACATCATTCAATGGAATGTCTTCAAGGGGAGGCATTTCATTGTTGTTGTCATTGACAACATCAGGAAAATAAAAAATGAACACATTCTCATTCTAAGTTTCATTTTGAATGTAATCATTATCCCTTGATTGTGATGGTCCTGCTAGAGAAGGATGGGTTTCCTTAGATGGTTTCTCAAAATAAGATGTTATTTTTGAATGCCAGTACCACTACTAGGAGGGGTTGGAATAACATTTTTTCCTGAGGTTGAGCTTCCCTTTTTAGGTGCCATTTTTTGAATCAGTGAATCCTGTAGAATTGAAAGAAAAAAAGATACAACATGTTAGATTAAATGATATTGATATGTGCACAAGACATCTCAACATGAGAAATATGTATAAAGAAAAATATTATGCATGTAAATGCATTTAGATGAATTGATTTAGGTAGAAAGACAACAAAGAGAATAAATTCATCGTGAAGCATCTCAAAGGCACTCTCATTGATTGATTGTTAATGTTAACATTGATTACAAAGAAGTGATTTCAATATCCATATATCATGTTCTCAAAACACTAGATAGTGCATCTCAAGATGTATCATGTAATGGATGTCAATTGATAGAAAATGCACAAAATTGTTGTAATGGATATCATGTAATGGATGTCAATCAACATTGCATCTTACAAGAAATAGAAAAATATGAAATAATAATTTAAAAGAAGAGTCATCATGGAAACCTAGAAGAAGTTTAGATGTAAAAATAAGAAATTTAAGGAGAACAAAATGTAACTAATCCCAATGGAATTCTTCAAAGAGATTTGAATTCTTTTCAAGTGATTTTTGACATGGGCTATATAATATTGTGTCACTTAACATGTACTACTTTTTGCAAGAGTGTTACATTAGTATAAGAAGAAATTACAAAAAGTTTTTCCACAATTTTTCATGGTTGCTTGATTGACATGTTACATCAAATTGGATAAGGATTGCCTACCATTTATTTAGTTTCAATGCACTTGATCTGTATTGGTCTGATCTACATGTTTTAGTACAAAAATCACAAGGTTTGACTCTTTTGAAAGAAAAAATTGATATAGAACAAAGTGAAAGGATGAGGTGATATTTTTAGCTATCTCTCATATAACTTAGTTGGAAGGAATAAGAATATTACTACAATCATAATTAGAGCATACATCAAGAAAAATGAAGATGTATAAGAGGTTTGAGAAGAGAAAAAACAATTTAAATGATTTGTTGAGTAGTCCAAAGACACTCTAATGATAAGACACTCTAGTGATAAGAAGTCTCTGTTGTAGCTAATCAAACATGAAATAGGTGATCTCAAGGTTTGTGCTCAATTTGAAATCAAAGTATAGTATGTATCTGCTCATGAAGGACTCTGAGTTCATTGATTCATCCAAGGTATGATCTGTCTTTAGTTGATTAATGAAGGAGTCTTGATGATCTGAGCTCTATCATAATGTATAGAGGTTTGTCATCTTGTTGTATAGAGGTTCTAAATGTTGTCATCAAGCCAAATAAGGTGTGCATCTTCTCATGAAGATATTATTGATTCATAAGAGGTATGAGGTTTGATCATAAGAAGATCCAATTACCAAGAGTGTTCATCATTTCAAAGGAGCTGAGATAAAATATATGGTCTTCCATCTATGACTCATTGTGGTATGAGACTGTGAATTCAAGGTTGAGAATGTATGCAAGGTTCTTTGGCTTGACAATGAAATGTCAATGTGTCAAAGCTAGCTAAAGTATCATTATTCTTGAGAGAAGCTTGAATTATTTGATATGATGTTTCACACATATGATCAATCATGATAAGGGTATTATTTGTATATTGTCATGTTTCTACTTGAGAATGAGTTCAAGAAACTTGAAGGATGCAGGAATTAAAAATATCCCGGATCTTGATGTTTTTCCTTTATATTAAATATTATAGACATGTTTTTGGACTACAACAAGGACAAGAAAATATGTCGAAGAGTGATCCCACTTCTGTAATCTTCATGGAGGAAGAAGAGGTGGTGTAAACCCCTACATTATTTTTTGGAAAATTCTTGTTGTGGAGAGATAGATTCCAACTTTGCCTCAACATTAATAAAAGTGAATTAGTATTACTATATAGTTTTTGATGGATTTATAACACAATTATTTTCACGTAGTAGTATTAAAAGTGAATGTGAAGATAAAGAAATCATTTTTCCTCCTCCAGATTTTGAAAATCTTGGAGTACATTCAATACATTATGTTTCCATGGTTTAAAAGTTTGAAGTAAATTACATAGTGAGGAAAATGGTGGTAAAATTAAGCATGTTACAACAAGGAAAGAAAATATGTCGAAGAGTGATCCCACTTTGCAATCTTTCATGGAAGAAGAAGAGGTGTAAACCCCTACATTTTTTTTTGGAAAATTTTGTTGTGGAGAGATAGATTCATTCCAAATTTTCCTCAACATTAATGCACTTTAAAAATAAAGAATTAGTATTACTATCAATTTTTGATGGATTTATAACAAAATTAAATTTTCACATTGGAATTGTCCAAAAGTGAATGTGAAGATAAAGAAAGCATTTTTCTCTCATATTGTTGAGAGGAAATCCATGCTTGGAGTACATAGATTCAATACATTATGTTTCATGGTTTAAAAATTTTTGAAGTACATCATGAAAGTGAGGAAAATGGTGGTACAAGTAAGCATGCTACAACAAGGACAAAAATATTAAAAGAGTGATCCCATAATCACCATCATATTCATGGAGGAAGATGAATGGTGGTGTAAACCCCTACATTATTTGTTTTTGGAAAATTTTCTTGTGGAGAGATAGATTCCAACTTTTAATTTCTCAACATTAATAAAAGTAAAATTATTTATACCTTATTGTTTTTGATGGATTTATAACACAATTATTTTCACAAAGTGCCAAAAGTGAATGTGAAGATAAAGAAAGCATTTTCCTCCTCAGATTTTGAAGGAAATGCATTCTTGGAGTACATTCAATACATTATGTTTCCATGGTTTCAAATTTTTTTGAAGTACATCACATTAGAGAAAATGTGGTAAAAGTAAGCATGTTCAACAAGGAAAGTCAAATATGTCAAAGTATTGTGATCCCACTATTTGCAATCTTGTCATCCATTGGATCATGGAGGAAAGAATTAAGGTGGTGTAAACCCCTACATTCTTTTTTTTGAAAACTTTTGTGGATCATGAGATAGATTCCAACTTTTTTCGACATCAACATTAATAAATGAATTAGTATTACTATACAATTTTCGATGGATTTATAACACAATAGGATTTTTGATTAAGTGTTCTTTTGAATGTGAAATAAAGTAAAGCAGTTTTTCCTCCTATATTTTGAATTTGAAATGACCATTTGGGAGTACATTCAATACATTATGTTTCCATGGTTTAAAAAGTTTGAAGTACATCAAATGAGGAAAATGGTGGTAACAAGTAAGCACTACAATAAGGACAAAAAAAAACATGTCAAACCATTAGTGATCCCATTTCTGCATATCTTCATGGAGGAAGAAGAGGTGGTGTAAACCCCTACATTATTTTTTGGAAAATTTTTTTGTGCATTTAGAGAGAGATAGATTCCAACTTTTGCTCAACATTTAAAATTGAATTAGTATTTTATACAGTTTAGGATGGATTTAATAACACAATTATTTTCACATGGGGATCTATAGAAGTGAATGTGAAGATAAAGAAAGCATTTTTGTCCTCCTCAGTATTTTGAAGGAAATGCATGAATTTGTGAGTACATTCAATACATTATGTTTTCATGGTTTAAAAAGTTTGAAGTACATCTTCAAAGTGAGGAAAATGTCCTTGGTAACAAGTAAGCATGCTTACAACAAGGACAAGAAAAGATGTCGAAGAGTGATCCCATTTGCATGTTTCTTCATGGAGGAAGAAGAGGTGGTGTAAAACCCCTACATTATTTTTTGGAAAATTATTTTGTGGAGAGATAGATTCACAACTTTACCTCAACATTAATAATGAATTAATTAGTATTACTATACATCATTATTTATCGATGGATTTATAACATGAATTATTTGTTTAGTAGTTCAGAAGTGAATGTGAAGATAAAGCATTTCTTTCTCCTCAAATTTTGAAGGAAATGCCATTCTTTGAGTACATTCAATACATTATGTTTCCATGGTTTAAAAATTTTGAAATTACATCCAAGTGATGAGGAAAATGGTGGTAAAAGAAAAGCTTTTTTTAGTTATTAACAAAGGACCTCTAAGTTTGATAAAGATTTCAAGAGAGTGACTTCATTTAAAAATCTTCATGGAGGAAGAAGAGGTAAGGTGTAAACCCCTAATTATTATGTTATAAGAAACCTTTCTTTTTTACCTTGTATGAGATAGATTCAAAACCTCAACATTAATAAAATTTGATAATTTATTTTAATATTTAGATATTAATGGATTTATCAATTATTTTTTAGGTATAGTTTTTCTGTAATGAATGTGAAGATAAAGAAAATTCTTTAAATTTTAGTCTCATTATTGAAGGAAATCCATGCTTGAGTACATTCAATACATTATGTTTCCATGGTTTAAAAATTTTAAGTACATTCAGTTGAGTTAAAATGGTGGTAAAATAAGCTTCACTAATTCTGACAATGTCATCATGCTTAATTTCAAAAAGTTAAGAAAAGATGTAAAAGTGATCCCATTTGCAATCATTTGGAGAAGAAGAAGAGGTGGTGTAAACCCCTACATTATTTTTTGGAAAATTTTCATTCTTGAGAGATAGATTTCACTTTGGAACATTAATAAAAGTGATTTATTAGATACTATTATTTATCATTTGGATTTATAACCAATTATTTTGATATGTCTTTAGTTGTAATTAATGAATGTGAAGATAATGAAAGTTTTTTCATAATTTGAGGTCTTCACATTGAATTGATGCAAGGAAATGCATTTGTCATTGAATTACAAATAATGTTTCCATGGTTTAAAAAGATTTGAAGTCATCATATGAGGTTTGTCAAGAAGATCCAATGGTGAGTGTCAATTTAAGCATAAGATGCTATGATCATTGATGAAAAGATGTGAAGAGTGATCCCATTTATGCGATCATTTGGAGGAATGAGGAAGAGGTGGTGTAAATGGTTATTTTTGAAAAAAATTCTTGATTTATTGAGAGATAGATTGAATTTTGATCAACATTAATCAAAGTGAATTATGATTATATAAATCAATTTCGATGGATTTATAACATAATTATTTTCAATGTCTTCAAGAAACTTCAGAAGTGAATGTGAAGATAAAGAAAGCATTTTTCCTCTTGATGTTTTAAGGAAACTTTGTGCATATATATCTAGTCATTCAATACATTATGTTTTTCCATGGTTTAAAAAATTTAATACATGTGATGTGAAAATGGTAGGACTAACATGCTACAACAAGGACAAGAAAATATGTTGAAGAGTGATCCCACTTTTGCAATCTTCATGGAGGAAGAAGAGGTGGTGTAAACCCCTACATTCTTTTTGGAAAATTCTTGTTATGGAGAGATAGATTCTAACTTTGCCTCAACATTAATAAAAGTGAATTAGTATTACTATACTATTTTTGATGGATTTATAACACAATTATTTTCATAGGCAGAAGTGAATGTGAAGATAAAGAAATCATTTTTCCTCCTCAAATTATTGAAGGAAATCCATGTTTGGAGTACATTCAATACATTATGTTTCCATGGTTTAAAAAGTTTGAAGTACATCATCAGTGAGGAAAATGGTGGTAACAAGTAAGCATGATACAACAAGGACAAGAAAAGATGTCAAAGAGTGATCCCACTTCTGCAATCTTCATGGAGGAAGAAGAGGTGGTGTAAACCCCTACATTATTTTTTGGAAAATTATTGTTGTGGAGAGATAGATTCCAACTTTGCCTCAACATTAATAAAAGTGAATTAGTATTACTATATAGTTTCTGATGGATTTATAACACAATTATTTTCATAGGTAGTGCTAGAAGTGAATGTGAAGATAAAGAAAGCATTTTTTCCTCCTCAGATTGTTGAAGGAAATCCATGCTTGGAGTACATTCAATACATTATGTTTCCATGGTTTAAATTTTTTGAAAGTACATCGCAGTGAGGAAAATGGTGGTAACAAGTAAGCATGCTACAAAAGGACAAGAAAATATGTCGAAGAGTGATCCCACTTCTGTAATATTCATGGAGGAAGAAGAGGTGGTGTAAACCCCTACATTCTTTTTTTGGAAAATTCTTGTTGTGGAGAGATAGATTCCAACTTTTCCTCAACATTAATAAAAGTGAATTAGTATTACTATAAGTTTTGATGGATTTATAACACACATTTTTTCTTCTTGAGAAGTGAATGGAAGATAAAGAAAGCATTTTGTTCCATATGTTGAGGAAAATGTTGAGTACATTCAATACATTATGTTTCCATGGTTTAAAAATTGTGAAAGTACATTGCAATGATAAAATGGTGGTATAAGCATGTTTGTAATATTTGTACTTTTCCCACAACTACTATTTTATGTCTTTTGTTTTTCCAAATGCTAATTATCCGGTTTGGTTCATTTGTTGTAACTTTTTTCCCTTTTACATTTATTGAATTTTTCATTTTAGACATCTTTGTATGGTCTCTATTTCATACATTATTGTTTAATAAGCATTTCATTAACCTCCCATTTAATAAAATCCTCTAAATGGATGTGAACCCCATGCAAGAATGAGCCATGGTTGATAAGTTTTTGGGTCCGGAGCGGGTCTGGCTCGGGAGGTCTATGCCATGTTTAATGCCATTCCATCAGTCTCATAAGGAAATGCCCCTGGCAAATGTGAAACCTGTGGAATGTACCACATTTTATATATCCTTCGGGTCCCTTTGGGGGATGATCAAATATCATATAGAAAGTGATAAATGGCCATGTATGGTCGTGGAATAAATGGAAAGTGAATTTCATAATATAACTATATATATATATATCTATATACAAGAGAGAGAACATTAACAAAAATATTCAAAGAAGATACATTGATAAAGAAAGGAATATATAGACAAAACTTGTGGAGATATATGAAGTGATTTTAAATTATATATATATATATATATATATATATATATATATATATATTACGTAGATGTATCTAAGATAGGAAAACTAGTTATGATTCTCTGTAAGTGGAGGACTATTCTAGATGACATAAAAATCATAGTGGTTATGAGGATGAGGATGTTCAGGATTTGTAATAACTTACAAAGGTAGAATCGTAGATAAAGCAATGCGACATGAAAGAAAACAAGTCTCAAATAGACTAAGGACTCACTGCAGTAAGTGCTTCTAGGATGTAAACTGCAACGCACTATCAGGCCCTGACAAGACCTAGATTTATTTGAAATTTTGTAAGAAAATTGCAATATGCTGATTTGCTAAATCCCTTTCTACTACTTTCACAAATACGCAAATTGGAAAATTGTGGGAAAACATCACCTCTGTGTATATATCGGGAAAATTTTGGGAATTTTTCTTGGCCAAATAAGGTTCCATAGATTTCTTGGTGAAACATTAATGTTTTCAAATCCGAAATGCATTGATTTCTTGGTGAAACATTAATGTTTTCAAATCTGATGCATTGATTTCTTGGTGAAACATTAATGTTTTCAAATCCCGGTGCATCGATTTCTTGGTGAAACATTAATGTTTTCTTAAATTAATCAAGTAACATGCGGTAATTCACAAAAAAACACATGATGAAAGCACACCCCAAAAACATGGTGATTTAATATAAAAATATACATTGGGATTGGAACTGCTACATGGGGGAATGACGAGAGGGGATGACAATTCTCTTGCAATGTTGCAATCGACATCACCCTAGTGGCGTAAAAGTGTTTGAAGGTACTCCACCTCAATCGCCACTTTATTAGCTTGAACTTGAATTTGTAGCGAGAAATTCATGATAACCACATACTTGTTATAAATAGAGAATTTTTGGTCATCTTCAACATTAGCAAATAAATAAGAATTCCTCTCTTTCCATAATCCAGAATAAAATTTCTTCCTGAAAGCACTCCAAATCTAGGTAAATTTGTGTAACATTCAAGGATTGTCTCCTAGGAGAACATGCTGCCAAGTGAAACATTCTGAATGAAAAGGGTGGAAGAAAGAATGAATCCAACCCCATGCCCCTAGGCTTTGCGGTAGTGCGGAGAAGAGGTGTGAGAGAGTTTTTAGATGCCTAAACAAAGGGCCATATTGGCACAACCACTCCCATATGCACAAGTCGTTATCCAAGCGGAAGGCCTTGGTGAAGAACACACCATAAAAAGTGTGTAATTTTTTTTTCAACGCAAGTGGACCAAAGCGTAATAAATATCCTTTGTTAGATTGATGGTGAGGACCAAATTCCCCACCAAGTGTTTAGATTACCCACCATAGGCAGATGTGGTGAAATCCAAGAATAGCCTTGGCTAGATAAATAATTCTAGAAAGGGGTGTCCACATACCATTTCCAGTCCATCCACCACAAAAAATTGAATACCATCAATCTTATGGATCATGTGATTTGGCCCAAAGGAAGTGATGTCATTGATGAGGTCTCTTCTGGTAGAGTCAATTTGAATTTTTCTTTGAGCTCTTTCCAGGAAAACCAAGATTGAGTGTGTTTTCAGAAAAGGTATTGGATAGTGTGAATTACACACTTGAAGAGGTGGAGAGCGGGAATCCAAGGTACTCTCGCTAAACAACAATATTGATATTGAAGAATTGGGGACCGCCACAAAGAGGGGAGATCAAAAGAAATTTCATCACGAAACCACTTCCATTCCACAAAATGCATGATTCAATTCACTCCCAAGATTTCCAGATGATTTTAATCATGAAGGTACCTACCACTTTGAATGGAATAGGGGTAGTGAAAAGGTTGGAAAATCCAATGCCTTTCCAAGAAACATGTCCATAAGGGGTGCCTTATGCAATGCCATTTGAAGGAAAACCTTCCAAGCTTCCTTGAAATTTATACTCCGAGTGATCCATTTGTACAGAGCACTTGCCTTTCGTAAGATGTCAATAAGGCATAATCCACCTGATTCCTTGGGTAGACAAAAGGTTTTCCAAGCAACTCCGTGGAATCCTTTACCGGAAGAATATGTTTTCCAAATGAAATCTTTAATTAGTTTTTCAATTTTGTGCATAAACTTCCTAGAGGAGACCCAACAAGAAGAATAGTAAACATGTGTGGAGGAGACCCAACAAGAAGAATAGTAAACATGTGTCTTCAAGAACTTTAGAAAAAATATGGAATTTTCCCACTAAAGACAACGACTTGATGAACCATTATTCCAATTTTTATACACATGTTGCAGACAACATAATGCCAAAGATCAACAAGTTTGTCTTGGAAGGAAAAGGGAATTCCTATGAACTTGAAAATTTCCCCATGATTGAGTTTCTTTCAATCATAAGATGCCAACCAATTAGGCATGGGAAGGAAGGATTGTCTCGTAGCATTGCGTTTTTGTGTCATTGAATGGAAGAACTAGAAGCCAAATAAAAACTTTGAGGTACTCTGAGTGTGATTGATCTTACATTCCTCTGCAATAAGCATGAGGAATGATTCATTAATGAAGTGGCCATTGAAAAATTGGGAACCATCACTAGAGGGAACTGTAATGTCCCTAACAAGACCCTGAGATTGATCTCGAGAAAGCAAGTATCCAAAGCCTTCAACCACTAGAACATAAAGAGCGGGTGCAAGAGGTAAACCTTTCCAAATTTATCTTAAAATACCAAATGAATCTAAACTTTTCCCATTAATGGTGATATAGGAAGAGGCATGTGAAAAGATCATAATAACAATCTAAATAAAATTTTGACCAAAACCCAAATATTTGAGCATGGATAAAATAAATGGCCATTCAATTTGGTCATATGCCTTCTCAAAGTCAATTTTGATGAATAGGGATTCCCGATCAGATCTCGAAAGACCTTTTCATTCCTTCCCCATACTGCAATAATATTGTCAAGGATATAACACCCTTGGATAAATCTAGTTTTCTCAGGCCAAATTATAACGAGGATGATATGCCAAAGCCGAACGACAAGAGCTTTGGCTAGGATATCAGTAGGGACACATTTAACAGAGTGATAGGATGCCAATTTATTATCATCTTGGGAAATATTGGTTTAGGGATGACTTTGATATTCCCTTTTTTGATATGAGGGCTAAGTGTATGGGACCATACTCCTTCCATATAAATCGATGAAGATCCGAGACCAACGGTGTCGAAAGAGCTCTTGTAGTATTCACAAGGAAGTCCATCACAACTGGGAAATTTTTCAGTGGCCATCTGCATGGCTGCTTCCTATAAATCCTGAATGGAGAGCAAGCTATCACAAGCAATTCATTATGATAGAGAAAATTTTCATGAAGCAATAGCCAAACACTTCTTCAAGGCATCATTACACTTAGGAAAGGAGGCTTGGGCTTGGAAAAATTACTTGTAGTGATTAACAAATGCCTGGAGCATGAGATAAGGATCTATGAGTCGTGCTCGCCACAACAGATATGGCCCTAATTTACTGGAAGGAATTTTTGGATTTGAGGATTTGAAATAATTCCTTCGAAACTCAGTCCCCCACTTTAAGCTAATGGATCCAGGCATGGATTTATGCACCTTGATCATTATATTTATCGGTGATTTGGATTTTCTGTCTAAGTCCAACAACTTGGATTTTTGGGGCTCGAGAGAAATTATTTCCTTCGATTTCCACCACCACCGGATGAGTGCAGAGGATGTGGTAAAATAAGAGAAACACCTAATGTTGGACAGTTGTTGCCCATAAATTATAAGGAACCTAATGATCCTAGTCATAACGTCAGCCCGTCACTAGGTCCAATTGGAAAACATAGGTGGATGATGATTGTGCAAGTGATGTGGCATATGCACTAAGTTCCTCACTTTCTTGATATGATTGAGCATGTGCCCATGCTTGATCAAGGTCAGACGAGGACAATTTGGCCCTTCTAACAAAAATGGCACCTAACTTGCCAATTGATGTGAAATTTGATGGGAAGGTGGTCATAAAGGATGAAATCTAGCATCACTTTCATAGGCAGAGAATATTTTTTTCAAAATCAAATAAGTTTTGAGTAGAAAAAATATCCCTATCAATTCATTTAAGAACCTAATCCAATCCACATCAAATATTGGACCAAGTGAACTAGGCCTTAGATCTAGGATGACGTAAGGCATTCGGGTCAAAAACCCAAATTTATTATGCATATAGTACTGACCTCTCTTTCGCTAGCTGTCCATTACATCGAAAGGCGCACATATTTGTCCATAGGAAAATCAACCATATTAAAGTCACTGTAGATGATCCAAAATTCTTCAGGATTTCATTAGCTATCCATCGTTAAAGATCTGCTCTTTCTATCGCATCATTTGAAGCATAAATGTTGATGATGCCAAAAGGGAAGCTTTCAATAGTAAAGAGGGCCCAGATGGCCCTGTTGGTGGGGTATGTTCCATGATCCATGAAAAGGACCGATATTTTGGGGTAATTAAATAAATTAAACCCTCATGCCCCCATATGATTACTATTAATTATCAAAGCTATTAGGCCAAATGGTTTTATAGACCATCGACATATGAAAACATGTCACTTTAAATTCCTGCAAACACAAAACATCCAAGTTCACAATTTTTTTACGCATGTCTCTAAAAATATACTTACGATTGGAGTCAATAATACCCATCGCGTTCCTTGAAATTCAATTTGTGATAAATTTGAGTCAAGGTCCATATCATCAGAATCTAGAACATCTAAGGCATCAAACTGGTTTTGCAAGAATTAAGAATTGTTGTGCTTCAGAAAATCCTGCAATTCCACTTTTCTTCATCCTAAATACTCGATATTATATTCCCCTTCATTGACTCCACACTTCACATGAGACTATGCTCGTGGTTTGACATGGAATGTCATGAGGGGCTTGTGCCCTTTTGGGACTCGACCTATGAGTTGGGTGTCAAAAGAGACTAGGATGCGAAGTGTCGAGGGAGGCCGGAAGGAGTTTGATAAGTCCATGAGGACATTGGCCACTTTTGGCATGCTAGAGAACTTAGGAAATAATGTTGGAGAATATTCAAAATCCAGATCTGGGTGCATCAAAGACCTTGAGTATGCTTCTTAACAATCGGTTATTTAGATCCAATGTTAGGTGTCACCTTGCCCGAGTCACCTTGTTTTTATTTTTTTCCCCTATAGTTTTCCACCCTTCCTCTTGCGGGGGTTTAGAAGTCTCAACAACCAATTTGGAGGATGGACAATTTCCCAAAATAGAAAATATTTGATGTTGTGATCGTAGAGGCCTGCGGTGAAAACAAATATTCGGAAGATTGATGTAAATAACTCATTGTGAGTAGCACGTATCACCCATTTGAATGTCCACAAACTCTTTTAACTCTTGTGAGAGGTCAACCTCAACAAAAACCTATTTTTGGGGTCGAGAACTGTAAAAGTGTTGCAACTCCATGCATACAACTTGCCCAATGGAGGAGGTGATTTGATGAAGGAAGTGCACATTGGGGAGTGACATGCTAGGGAATTCAACCCAAACATGAACTTTTAGAGAGATATTAAATGGGTGAGTAATAAAAAATTTAGAGTGTGTTACAAGTTGTTAACACAACTCATCTATGTGAAGTATATTATTTGTTTGTGGGAGATATTTAGGAGACATTTATTAAGGCACACTACTTAGATATAGGAGCATGTATGCTTATATAATAGTAATGTACCGATTGAATTATATGATATGATTTTTCTTGTGTAATTGAAACAAACACATCACTTAGTATCGAGCTAAATACATCATGTACCTTTAATGGAATTGTGTAATATAAAGGGGCAAACCGATTGTTTAATTTGTCCCAAAGATAAGAGGTATGCTAGGTAAAATTGTGTCTCTTAATAGTTTTATTTTTATAGATTGAGCCAAGTGATAGCGTTATTGGATCCCATTTAAAAACATTTAAATGAACGCTTCCATGTATTCTCAATCATCTATATCTTAGCAAAAATTGTTTATATTTTTCATACTTTATTGATTTGTCTCTATTATCCCCATCATGCATCCATCTAGCGCAATAGCTAATACTTTCACTTAGTAGAACTATAAACATATACCGGTATGTAGGGTTAGATTTTTAGGTCCACCGTGAACAAGATCAATTAGTGGTGTAGACACTAGTTTTTCGGCACCCCTAGGTGACCTGGAGATCTAAGAATCAAAATGTGACCCTAGGAGGCACTCGACCTCCCAAGGTTGTGCTTAGGGACAACCGATATGATATGGAAATATGGCTATGGAATGGATAAATAGGGAGAATAGGAGGAATATGTGAAAATAGGTGAAAATGGATAAAGGATAGATAAGGGCAAACGAATGTTTGCTACGGACACTACGAATGTGTTTGTTTAAGGCAATGAAACCCTTTCTAACTCGTATGCGAGTGATATGGAATAGTCAAGGAGAATGGATACATGAAGGTTTCGATCAATATTGGAATCACCAAATATTCCTTGAATGGGTTGTGGGATATGTGGGAATCGTATTGCAATGCTCATCAAGCAGTAAAAATATCCAGCATAAGGTCATGGAGGTGTGAAAAGAGACGTATGGGAAGGACGAATCTATGGATTACAAAATCTAATCTCGACCAAGCTTATTGTGCCAAAACACATAAGTTTTATCCACTTCAACGTTCATATTGAGATTGTGGAGCTGAATTGCTTCACAAAGGAGCTTATTTACAACTTACAAAGTTTACATAGAAATTGGCGTCGGTCGGATGATCGGCATCGGTCACCTAGTAGACCAACCAACATTGGTTGATACAAACTAGCATCGGTTGGGGTAACCAAAGATCGATTACACAATGCGTGATTGTTTATATTTAAGTCATGGGAATTAGATCTAATCTTTGTTATAAAGTTGATCTAATGGTTGTAAATGAATGGCTAAAGTGCCCTAAGTTTGTATATGCTTATATAAGCTAGAAAAATATGGTTAGAATATAGTTTTTGGAGAATTGTAAGAAGGAATTCTTAGAGAGAGCTTAGAGAAGCTTGTGAGAGAAAAAGTATTGTACATCATGTAAGGTGTGGAAGATTACAGATCTTCAATTGTATAACCTATAGAATAATATATTGGTTGTTTCTTGGTGGACGTAGCCCATACTGGGTGAACCATGTTATATCTTGTGTATTTTATTTTTTTGTTTATTTCTATGTTTATTGCTTGTATGCTTTGATATGATATATATCTATATAACCGGTTTGGTCTAACCCCAACAACTGGTATCAGAGTATTGTTTGAGGGTTGTGTGTGTTGACATATTTACTCACAGGATTTCTGATTGAGTGGGAGCACAACAATGGCAGAAGATAGTAAATATAAAGTAGAGAAATTTTAAGGCCGTAATTATCAGCTATGGAAGATGCAGGTGGAGGATTATCTATATCAGAGAGATCTATATTTACCGTTGGATGAGAAGGCAAGGCCTGCAAAGATGACTGATGAAGAATGGAAGATTCTTGACAGAAAGGCTAGAATATTCTTGATAGAAAGGCTCTGGGATCTATAATATTGATCTTAGTAGCATATGTGGCTTTGAATATAACAAAATAAATTATATGAAAGATTTAGCTAATTTATATGAAAACCAAGTGCATCGAATAAAGTTTATTTGATTAAGAAATTGTTTAATTCTAAAAAGCAAGAAGGTGGATCGTGTCTAATCATTTGAATGATTTCCATTCTATTGTAAATCAATTAAAATCAGTTAATATCCATTTTGAGGATGATGTGAAAGAATTGTTATTCTTGTGTTATTTTCCGTATAGTTGGGATAATTTGGTAATGGTTGTTGGTAATAAAACATCTCGCTAATATTTTCAAGTTTGATGATGTGATTGGTATAATTCTAAATGAAGAAATATGTAGGAAAAGTTCACAAGAATCATCGTATGGGGAATTCTTTGAATGTAGAAATCGAGAGGAATTAAAAAGGAGAGATCCAAGAGCAAGAGTAATGGGAAATCAAAATCTAAGAGTGGCGATCTAATTCCGTGAGGTAAAGGAATAACCTAAAGGAATTGTGGAAAGAAAGGACATGCACAAGGATTGATGGTTCAAGGAAAAAAAGATAATGTACCTAGAAGAAAGGTAAAGAGGAAAATGTAGCATAAGAGGTAATGCAAGATGACCTTATTCTCTCCTTGGATAATAAAATTGAATCATGGGTTTTAGATTCATGAGCTTCTTTCCATGCTACCCCTAATAAGGGTTATTTCAGAAATTATGTCTAGGGTAATTTTGGGCATGTTTATTTAGGAGATGATGAACCATGTAATATTACTGGTAAAGGTGAATTTCATCTTAAATTGCATAATGGAAATACATGGATATTGAAATATGTGAGGCATGTGCCAAGCCTCAGGGAAATCTTATTTCGTAGGACAATTAGGTGAAGATGGATGCATGGTTACATTCATAGCCGATTCTTGGAAAGTTTCCAAGGAGATCTTGTTGTAGCAAGAGGCAAGAAGGTAGGAACATTATATTTTTCTACCTATATTATTGATTCCTTTTCTGTGTTATCTACTTTAGATTCAGATGCAAACATGTGGCATAATTAGCTAGGCCATATGAGTAAGAAGAGAATGCATATCTTAAAGGAAAAGGGTAAGTTGTTAGATTTGAAAGATGTAGATCTTGATTTTTGTGAGCCTTGTATATTTGGAAAGTAAAAGAAAGTGAGGTTTCTTACATTCGGGGCAAAAAAGGAGAAGCGGAAATTGGAGCTTGTGCACTTAGATGTGTGGGCACTAAACCAAGTAGCTTCTCATGGAGGATCCCAATACTATGTGACTTTTATTGATGATGCCATAAGAAAGGTATGGGTTTATTTTATTAAACATAAATTTTACGTTTTTAAAAATTTAAAAGATGGAAAACCCTTGTAGAAAAATCAAACTAATTTGAAGTTGAAGTGCCTTAGATCTGAAAATGGTGGTGAGTACTACCGCAAATAATGTTTTCAATGATTATTGTTAAGTGAATGGAATACACACAAAAAAATGGTTCCTATAATTCCACAGGAGAATCGAGTGGCGTAAAGAATGAACAAAACTATTATGGAACGTGTTATAAGCATAAGGATACATGTTGGTTTACCCTTGCATTTTTGGGCAGAAACAATAGATACAATGGTATATTTGATTAACTGTGGCCCCTCAAGTGTACCGAATGGTGGAATACCGAGAAGAAGCATGGACTGGAAAAGAGGCAGAACTTTATTTTCTTAGATTATTTGTTTGAGTAATCTTTTGTGCATGTTGATAAAGAAAATAGGAAGAATTTGGATGCTAAATCCAAGAGATGTACTTTCATTGGTTATGGTTCGTGATTTTGGATTCGGTTTTGGGATTTAGAAGATGCTAAGATTGTTAGGAGACGTAACATTTATTGGAATGAAAAATAATGTAAAGGATCAAGTTTTTGTACCCAAGAATGAAACATGTGAAGAGTTTATTGAGAAAAGTGCATTCTCAGATTTAAAACAAAAATCCACAGACACTGGCATTGGCCAGGGTGACCAGTATCAATCAAAGCAAGACCAACATTGATTAGGTGAACCGACATCAGCTATAGAGGAACCGGCATTGGTTACAAGTGATCGGTGTCGGTCACTGTCATATTTAGACACGAATGTCCAGGAGGTCTAGAATGAGCCTCAGGCACCCCAAATTTTTGTAAGAAGGTCTCAAAGAGTAAGTAAACCTCCAAAAATATTTACTCCTTCATTATTTTATCTTTTATTGATTGATAGTAGTGAACTGGAAAGTTTTGAAGAAGAAATACAGCAGGATACCCACATTTAGTGGGAGCATGGCATGGATGAGGAGATGGATTCCTTGAAACAGAAATAGACATGGGATTTGGTCAAGTTTTCAACATGTAAGAGGACATTACAAAACAAGTGGGTTTACAGGATCAAGGAGGAAGAGGGTGGACATAAAAGATAAAAAGCAAGGTCTGTGGTAAAAGGATTTGCACAAAAACCAGGTATTGATTTTGGTGAGATATTTTCTCTTGTTGTTAAAATGACTTCCATCTGTACTGTTATGAGTTTAGTTGTAGTATAAGATTTACATTTAGAACATCTTGATGTTAAGATGACTTTCCTTCATGGTGATTTGGAGGAGGATATCTATATGAATCAGCCGCTTGGTTATGAAGTCAAGGATAAGGAGAAACACATGTGCAAGTTGAAAAAGATCATGTATGGGCTCAAACAAGCTCCAAGGAAATGGTATATGAGGTTTGAAAATTTTATGCATGATCATGGTTATATGAGATGTGGATATGACCATTGTGTTTATTTCAAGAAGCTTGAAAATGAAAGCTATGTTATTTTGTTACTATATGTGGATGATATGCTTATTGCAGGATCTAATATGCAGGACATTGGTGAACTTTAAGAAATATTAGCTCACACATTTGTAATGAAGGATTTTGGAGTTGCAAAGAAAATCCTTGGCATGTAAATTCATAGAGATAGGAAGAACATGAAATTTTATTTGTTTCGGAAGATTATATCAATAAGGTTTTGAAAATATTTAAAATGTAGGATGCAAAACTTGTAGGTACACTTATGGATGGACACTTTAAATTGATAAAATATCAGTTTCCTACATCACATGAGGAGTTTGAGTACATGGCACAAGTTCCATATGCTTCAATAGTTAGAAGTCTTATGTATGTTATGGTTTGTACTAGACTAGACATTGCAGGAAGTGAGAGTTGTGAGTAGATTTATGGCCAATCCAGGTAAAGAGCATTGGAAAGCAATCTAATGGATTCTCAAGTATTTTAGAGGGACATCCAACATGTAATTATTTTATGGAGGGTCAGATACTACTTTATGGGGCTATGTTGATTTAGATATGGCTGGAGATTTGGATGGTAGGAGAAGCACCACTGGATATTTATTCATAGTAAGTGGGACAACAGCTTATCCGGATTTCGATATTGCATAAGGTTTTGGACTTGTCTACTATAGAGGTTGAGTATGTTGCAGCTACAGAGGCTAGCAAAGAGATGATATAGATGAGTAGGTTCATGGAAGAGTTGGAAAAGGAGCAAGAGGATTGTAGATTGTATAATGATAGTCAAAGTGTAATTCATTTAGAAAAGAAATCAACATTTTATTCAAGAATGAAACACATTTAGTTAAGATATTACTTCATACGACAAGTGTTGGAGGATGGGCATCTGAACTTAGAGAAAAATCGTATGAATAAGAACCCTGCAGATATACTAGTGAAGTCATTGGCAAAGGAGAAGTTGGAGCTACACTCCACTTTTATTGGTCTTCAAGTTTGAGACTTGAAGAGGAAGAAACAAAGCTAGGAGAGGAACCAAGGATGGAGATGTGTGGGATAGTGCAACAATTTATCTCCAAGTGGGAGATTTTTGAGATTGTGGAGCTGAATTGCTTCACAAAGGAGCTTATTTACAACTTGCAGGTTTACATAAAGTAACCAACATCACCAAATGAGTAGCGTCGATCACCCAGAGACCAACCAAAGATCGGTTACATGTGTGATTTTTTATATTTAAGTCACGAGAATTAGATCTAATCTTTGTTATAAAGTTGATCTAATGGTTGTAAATGAATGGCTAAAGTGCCCTAAGTTTGTATAGGCTTATATAAATAGAAAACTAGGGTTAGAATATATTTTTAGAGAATTGTAAGAAGATGAAATTATTAGAAAGAGCTTAGAGAAGCTTGTGATAGAAAAAGTATTGTACATCGTGTAAGGTGTGGAAGATTTCAAATCTTCAATTATACAACCTCTAGAATAATATATTGGTTGTTTCTTGGTGGACGTAGCCCACACTGGGTGAACCACATTATATCTTATGTATTTTCTTCTATTGGTTATTTTTGTGTTTATTTCTTGTATGCTTTAATCGATATATATCATACAACTAGTTTGGTCAAACCCTAACAATTCAAATCCATTAGCTATGAGATAATAATGGGTGGAACTTAGGTTGTTTTGAAAATGAGGTGTTTGAGGCCCTGATCAATGTCTCACAATTTGTGCAACTATGTTTAGTTGGGAACCCTTGATCACACACTATTTATTTGGGTTTCCTAGGACTTGGATGGTCATGTGGATGTACAAACAAATAATCTAAGGAAATAAACAAACATGCAAAGAATCCGAAAGAGGCAAGGTCAAATTTCAGGTAACTTAAACCAACTAAGGAAATGTAGGGAGTTGTGTTAATTCCCATCTAATTAATTCTATGTGCCTAAATTAATAAATAAATGCAAGCATATTTTAATTGAATCAAATTGATTACTCTCCTTGAATATAATTAAAACTACGTGCAACTAATTAACTTAACAAAAGGAAACTAATTAATTGAAACAACGAAATGAATCTAATCTAATTGTTTTTTATTTTTCAATGATTTTAATAGAAAGGAAATAAGAAAAATAAAAGAAACTAATTAATTTAATCTAATGTTTTTGGGGTTTTGTGCTTTCTAGAAAATAAAAGAAATCTACACAGACAATTTAACTTCTTCTAATAAAATGAAAATTTCTTCTACTCTAAAACAAATTAAACTAAACAATGAAATAGCCAAATGTGGTGAAGGAGTGTAGATGAATTGGAAGAAATTCACATGTATCAAATAGGTTTACTTCACCAAAGTGTAGGAATTGCGAGATTAAAGAAATCAAGCTTTTAAGAAGCCATGTGCATGCATGAGAGCTCAAGATTCAAAAAGTGGAGTGGAATGGAAGCCTTAGCTTATCTTGTATTGGCTTATCATAGATCAAAAGAGGTGGTGTACATATAGGGGAGTGAATGTGTAACTCCCATGTAAGAGAAGATTCCTCCATAATGGAGAAGAGGAGTTACTTTCCCAAATGGGAATGTAACTCCTATGACACACTTACACATATGAAAATTTCGTAAGAGAATCATCATAACTAAAATGACACCTAGATCCATGTCCACCTAAGTGAAATGACTCACCTAAGTGAGGTGGAATAACACTAAATAAGTGAAAAAAATACCACTACACAAACACCCCCTTCATCGTAACTCTAGGATGAGGCGGAAAATAGAAATGAGAAATGGGTCCTGGCATAAAGCCTAATGAGGTACCCACGTACAAGAAAAAGATCCCAAGAAGTGAAGGAAAATAAGGGGAAAAACATCCACCACAAGAGAAAAACACACTCTCTAATCTAAGAAAGATGTCAAATATGGGTCCCGACCATAGACAAGCTTGAAAGGGTACCCATGTACAAAGAGGCAATCTCTGAAAAAAAAATAAGAGAGAAGAAGAGGGAGACGAGAGGAATGCGAAGATGTCATGGATGGATCTCGAACTCGTAGCTCTAAGAAGTCTCCCGGAATAATTTCAATGACGAGATCCTCCGTGAGATCCTGGATCAAGAAGAGCCACCTACAATGAATCGTGTTCCTAACCTTAGGAAGGAAAAAATGACGTGATGGAAGCTTTCCCACTCCACAAAGGAAAATGAAAAACAACACGAAGAACTCGAGTCCGTGGTGCACAAAAGTGTGACATAGGTCTAACGAGTGAGTGCTAAGGAACCATGGGTAGTGCCATGTGTGTAGAACTATCCAAAGTTGAAAAAAGGAACACCGCCTTAAAGGATTTCCAAGTGATTTCAAGGAAAAAAACATCCTCCACAACAGGAAAGGGATCCACTGGCTCTAACGGTGGATCAATGAAGGTCTCGTAAATGTGGAAGTGATATGATTCCCGAAAGGGGCACTCCCAACAACAAAAATGATGAACTAGAAAGGAGGAAACACATGTAGATGGATGAGGGGCTTGTAGCAAATCACAAGTGTACTCTATGAAAAGAAGACTAAGGTCAAGAAGATACTGCCCCAATGAGGGGGCTCAACAAATAGAAGAGCGATGTCGATAGGTATGAGTCATCCAATGAAGGTAGAGGAGTGAAAGGGGCCTCGCACCTTGGAAGTGGAAATGAGGTGAGTGTGATGATTGTTGATACCTATCCGAGTAGGAGATCAACTCGATATCTACGATGAGATGTGGGATGTGTCAACACTCTCTAGGAATAGTGAGAGAAAGAGGAGAAGATTCCTCTCAGTAGTACTCTCGACATCGAACTAGTGCACAATCCTCATCATCGTGGAAGTAGATTCAAGCACTCTTCGTGTGGGAACCTGTCATCACACGAAGAAGAGGAGACTTTCAATCAAAGCAACAACAACATAGGCGGCATTGTATAGATGTGAAGGGTATCCACAGAGGGAATGAAGAATGCCTACAGACACGGTGAGGTAGATTTGAGTTTGCCACATGAAACCAAAGAGAATGAGAGACATGCATCATCATGTGACCAAATATGTGGTCTCAAGTGTCGAGAAAGTCCTCTAGATGACGATGATCAATGGGTGCAGGATTCTGCCCAAGCAAGAAGGGTAAAGACCTCGTGGACAAAGTAATTCTATGGAAGCACGCTAAACCGAATAGTTCCCTCTTCCGGTGAGAAGTGGCAGAGGTCAGAAGGTGATCCTACGATGCTCAAGTCTATGGAAAGAGCACTCTCCATGATGTGGAATCAAAAGTGCAAGGTGCACAAAGCAAGACGTCAGACTCGGCCGATAATGCATTTGCATGTGAAAACCCAAGAGTACTAGTCAACCCCCTTAATGTGACACTTTATAAAGTAGTAAGTTTACAAAAATTATAATTCCATCATGTAAAGTGCGAGAAATCATGCAACTTTGACCAAGGAAGCGCCAAAAATGAGTAAAGCGAGTCAAAAGTTATGGCATTATTACGATTCCCACAATCGATGGAAAATGCCAATAGACGCATTATAAAATAGATTAAAAAAGCGCTCAAACGAGGCAAAGGGTATCGTGTGACTTCTCATGGAAACGAAATAAAATTTTAATAAGGTTTTGTTTTTCTTGTGAGGGGGATTAGCCTCATGCTAATGTTAATCTCGCCCTCCATCTTTTACAAACGTAGAAGAACATTAAACAAGAAAATCTATATTGAAAATTATTACAATGCCATAATAAATGTTTTCTTTTTTACCTTAACACATAAAAGGATTGTTGACAGAGGCGGATAAGTGCTAATGCATCGAGTCAGATTGAGTGACCGAGTTAAGTGTGAATGAGCTGGTTTAGCCACGTGGTGATAGTGTTTCTATGTTGCTTCAAACCGTTTCACCACCAACCACGTTGAACCACTAACACACTGTCACCGCATAGAAAATGGTTAATCGCACAACAATAGAACTAGTCGATTGTTCTTCACACAGTAGACAAGTGAGCCCACGCTTGGTAACGACTATAGTTTAATGGTGGTGAGTTTATGGGGTGCAGTAATCACGAGGAGGATAAGTAAGAGAGCATGGATAACAACATCAAGGAGCTCCAACAACCATCGATAGAGATCCGTCAAGGTCACTCAATCATGGACACCGAGCAAAAGATTGAAAAAGCAAGTTGGAGTGTAACATCCCCATTTTAAGATACTAGAACAAGGGAATTTTTTTTTATATACAACGTTCCCTGTTATGAATTATATAATTCAAACACACGTTCAAGTTTTAATAATTGTTCTCTGTCCAACTAATGCAATTTGGATCACACAATTTCCTTTTAAAACCAATGTTCTCTGTTCACATACTTGCAATATGGAACACACATTCAATGCCATTCAATCATATAACAGTTACCATATGCTGTTGTAAATGACTCGAAGAACTACCGATCTCCCATTTTATGGCTCGGAGTTTCAGCGATCTCTCATTTCATGACTCGGCGACTTACCGATCCTTCATGTTAATTCATGCATTGTATAATGAATATACAGGGTTCTCTTACCATTTCCGGTTATCGAAGTGATCCATTTAAGAAGCCTATCTGAATATCTATTACTGATATTCATCTGACATCCTGCATCTTAAACTAGGTGATTAGGACAACGCAACCAACACTTGCGATACTTTGGCCAAAGATTTTCACATGCTTTGCATGATCATATTCCTAGATGTGATACACACCAATGGAATACGTCCTTCACCTCACTTCATCTGTTATCTAGAATGGTCTTTCCTGGTCTCTACCAGTCCTTCCATTTAAGGTCAAACTCTAACCCCAACTAGCAATATGAACGAGTATAGGAAGTTACTCATGGTAACTAAAGATACGCAGACATACGGTGTCGTTCCTAGATGACTCCGTGTGTCTAGTTACCTTTAGTCCTCCGGAGTCACTCCGTATACGTGATCACATTCCTATCCCCAGCCAAGAACTTAGTATCCAGCTTATGTAAACTTGATGATTTAATTCGGGAGGGCATTGTAATATGTCAGCTATAACATTGTGTCATCATGAAGGCCCCGCCTTCACGAAGACACCATATTGTAGCTGGCGTATGTCAATGTCCTACGGAATCCTCTCATCGAGGGTACACATCCAGCTCAATTGTGATTTGGTTATAATCTTAGTATTTAAGATCAACTTTCAGCAGCCATGTTGATCCTTAAACCTCGTTCTCGTTACGGTTGTATGTAGCTAAGAGAGACTTAATCTGTCTTCTAGCTTAATACGCATCTCCTCCTTCATACCGAAGGGTTGCATATTCTCTTCTTGGTTCCTTTCTTAATCTTTGGACTAATCAGTCCATTATCGATAAACTTAATAAGTTTAACCTATTAAACTTAACCAAGTTTTTCCACAACTGTAAACAAATTCAGAATTCCATCTTATTAGACATCATTTAAACGAGGTCTAATTCTAAATGAATTTATTCATTTATCCTCCTTAACCTTACTTAGTTAAGGTCCGTAACAATAGATATGTTTTCCCATATCTATATTTTCTGAATTTAAACATTCGAGGCTATTAACGGAGTCCGAATACAAGGTTCGGCTGCTCCTAAGTTATTTGATATTCCTTAGCTTTCAAGCTAATCCCGAATACCTTTCAATTAAGAGATCATGTTTACCTAAATCCTTTTTAATGTCAATTTAAAATTCATCTTAACCCAAGTATGAACTAATTGCACATTTCAACGTAAAAGTTGCATTCGGTAAAGAATAGATGTTATTTCCTTTTAAATCCATCCATTAACATTTAAATAATTCCAAGTCAAGGAATAATGTTATATTCTCAAACTTATTCAACAATATCAAACTGATATAGTCATTAAAAATATCACACTTTTACTTGTATTCATCCATCAGATTTATAATCTATACATTTGCCAGTTCAAGCGACTGGACTTTGTTTATTTCAAACAACATTACAACTCATAAAGATAGAAGGATGTAACTTCTTCCTTTCTCATTTCCTCGTGGAGGAGTAATAGCTATCATTACAGTCCATCTTCAGTTAATCAAAGAAGTATCGGAAAACAACCATGTCTTCATTTATACTCAAGTTTCATCTCGCAAAATTATTTGCACGGTCGATTCATCAATCGAGCATATTAAGCACTTGTCATTAAAATGAGGTGCTTTTAATTAACTGTCTCAATAAAAGAACCTTGCTTTTATGAAACGTTAATATGAACATCATTCAAGAATTAAATACCAAAAAGGATGAACAACATATCAACTCAATCATCCAATAACCCTCCTAATCAAACAAAGGATTACTGCCCTCTTTCCCAAATAATTATTACAAGAAGTAATTTCCTTCAACAGTTCCAGATTACAAACATCTGTAAGAACTAAAAACACAATTATGCAACTGTTGTTCTAACATAAATGCTATCAATTCCATTCTCTTACAATAGTTGTGAATTCAAAAGATAGATCTTAACTAAAATCTAAATCGAATTATCGTCCCTTCTTTCATACAACTCATCTGATTTCAAGCAATCAAACGCTGAAGAGAACAAGCAAACAACAATTAAATACAAATGCTTAACCCAAGCAGTATGAAATTCGTTCCATAACAATTATAGATTTCCAACTGTATGAGAGAAAAATGATCATTAATTCAAATTATTCATTCACACTCTCTTTCTTTTCCTCATAGCTGTACTAGAAGTTTTAATCCAGGCGTGATACCAATCAATGGTAACAATTCAAGTGAAATATATAAAATCATTAATCGGATACAAGGAAGAAGGATCATATTACCTCTTTGCACTGTTTAACCAAATATCCCATTATTTAGCACAGACATGATCCAACAATATGATTCTTTCCGCATAATATATTTCCCTTTAAAATAATTCACTCTACAGACATTTACATCTTTATAACATGTAGATTGTACAACAATCACAACAAGTCACACTTTCATCCTAATAATGAGAGAATTCACTTTCCAGCAGCAAGGAATAAATCCATTCATATTCTTCTTTTAATGAAAACAATAAAGAATTTATCATCTGTATATTATATATATAAATATATATATTGAGTTCAGCAAGACGCAGCATATAACTTGCATGTTCTACCCAGTCCATTCTATAGACTGGCTATCCTATTCCCATCCATATCAAAACTTCCTTTCAATCAGGCACATATGAATACCAAGAACAAGTAGGTAGAACATCATATCCATCATAGAGCAAACAATGTAAAGATGCTACTATGCTCTTACTGTTACTAGAAGAATTCATACCTCTTACACTGTATTATAACCAGAGGAACAGTTATACAGCCGCCTTGTCAAATATTTTCACAGCTTTCTATATCCATCAACGCACACAATTCATAAATAACAAATTGCACTTTGCTGTTACCTACAACAAGTTCAACCCATAATGCACAGTGAAGCTCTACTGCCATTATTCCAGAATTCAAACAACAGGAAGAGAAAATTCGTTCCATTAATTATTTCAATAAGAAAACACTCATTTTCCTCAAAACACAACAAGAATACTCAAGTCGAGTTCGTTTTATAATGACAGCTCAAACCAGACATCATACGAATCATTTCATCCTTCCAATTTTCTTTTAAAAAAAAAACACATAGCACTCAGAAATAATGCACGCATAGCTAATACATTCCACCACTCAAACCCATATTGGCAATAGAACGAATGTCCAACACTATCAAAACAAACTCACACAGCTTGAACAATTTCATTCAATTTACTCATTGCAAGGAAATACCCAATTCGAATTCTTTCCCAACAGACATTTCAACCCGAAAATCACATTATCTAATCAACCATTCCATTCAAAATAACAACATCAGTAAATGAAATCGCCCCTCAAGAACAGACTTATTTCATTCACCTATTTCACAAAAGAATTATCCATGTCGTACTCAGCAAGGAAAAATGACTCAACCAAAATCGCTTCAACATAACAATCAAATCAAATAGCCAAAACCCCCATCATAAGAGCAGGGTTGTTTTAATGAGACTATTAAGCAAAAGCAAATGGTTTAAGGAGAAGGGCTTAACATGCCTTTTTTTTTTTTTGTGATTTGAAGAAAACCGTGCCCACTGGAGTTGTTTCTCTCCACGGCGTCCTCGGCTAGGCTTTCCAACCAGTCCCCTAACTTCCACAGGCTCCAAAAATAGCCTCACTTCTCCAAGAATAGAGATAATAACCAAATTACAGCAGGTTCGATAGAACCATGGAAGAACAAAATGCAGAGCAACTAAAAACCCAATGCACACAACAACAAACAAACTTCCTTCCCAAACCTCTTTCCAAGGCGAGCTGGTCGCTAAGACCAATGCCATTGAATGCATTGAATGCATTCCTTTTTCCTTTTTCCTCACGCCACCGCCGACTCAAGTTGGCGAGTTTCTAATTTCAAATTTTTCTTGCAATCATAGTTTAGCCTCATAGCTAGTTGGATACCTCCAACTTTTCCATGTTCCCGCCAATTTTGGCGCTGCAACCTGTAAGGACGCCATTCATTGTCCTAATAAATTTCCAACCTTCCCTCCTTATCCTTTCCTTCCACATGGGTCCATGCGTCCCCTTCCTTAGGTTAGGATTAGTTTAGGATTTTAATAGTCCATATCTAGGTCATTCGCCTAGTTCGTAGGTTAATAGAATTTATATCTATTTTCACCCTTATGAAATCTAAAATCCATATAGGATAGTAGTTAGGGTATAAGATAAAACTTAGGGGTAGGTTAGGGTTTAATCCCCTAATATTTAATTAATTAGTTTCCATATCAAGTCTTTCCGCCTGACAGTCATATTCAACATTAGCAGACATTTCGTCCTAAGTTCCACATACATGTTACCACTTGCATTCGGCCCTTATCATCTTACGTTGTCTAGCGTTACAATGGTGTGTGGTTCGAGAATCGAACCTTTTTCATTAGCATCTACGTGCCAGATATTCATACCTCGAAATCAGTGCCGTGAAGATTTATATCAATCTTAGTCTGCTTTTAGAAGTAAATCGACAAAGCGATCACAAGAAGGCCACAACATACCTTGGATCAATGGAATTGATTCAAGGTGTGCTGTCAACCAACGAATAGAGTTCATCAAGCATACGACAAGTCTGTTGTCTCATCAGCAATCACACAAGCAATAATAACTTCTGTCCCAAGTAAACAAATTACAGCAAACAAGGGTCCAGATTAGCAACACATTCCTTTAAGATCAAAGATATATATTAACATGTTTTTCTTCATTTCAGCGATTCAACATTATGAAAAGTAATTACCATGATAACTTACAAAAACGAGCTGCCACTAAAACCCCTCGGGATGAATGCACAGTCACAAGAGTTGAAGGAAACCACGTGGTAGTGAGGAGGAGCAGCGAAAACCATCCAGGCCTAGGAAGGAACCTCATGGCTGGGCCAATCAGTCACAGATCCACGTGTCCAAGGAATGAAACCTCCAAACAATGGTGAGAGATTTCAAACGCAGGTAATGACTGTGGTGAGAGATATCCATGTGCATACAGAGTGAATGTAGTGGAAACGACTATGGAAGAGTTCCTTCGAGCAATCGATATTTGAATGTGACACCAAAGCACACACTAAAAATGAGATGGCAACAAGAAGCAAACGATCTAGATTTTGCAACACATTAAACATGAAACATACACCCATAAGAATCTAAAAATAACAGGTAAAGCACATGCAAAAGAGAGCTTCTTGCACAAACAACAACATGGTGGAGGAACAATGGTGAGCAACATGATTCTAGTCCCCACGCCCGATACCATGAAGGAGTGTAGGATGAATACTTGGAAGGAATTCATGTGCATTGAATAGTTACACTTAGATTAAAGCAAGCAAGATTTTAAAAAGCAATGTGCATGCCTAAGAGCTTAAGATTCGAAAAGTGGAGTGGAATGGAAGCGTTAGCTTAGCTTGTATTGGCTTATCATAGATCAAAAGAGGTGGAGTACATATAAGGAAGTGAATGTGTAACTCCCATGTAAGAGAAGATTCCTCCATAATGGAGAAGAGGAGTTACTTTCCCAAATGGGAATGTAACTCCTATGACACACTTACACATAGACAGATTTTGTAAGAGAATCATTCATAACTAAAATGACACCTAGATCCATGTCCACCTAAGTGAGATGACTCACCCGGTGAGGTGGAATAACACTAAATAAGGGAAGAAAATACCACCTACACCAATAGTGGATATTTCCCTATTGCAAAATGATTTAATCTTATCTAATAAAATAAATATTTTCCTAATTTGTAGTTTGGATATTACTTCTTCTGGTTCTACCTCATAATCACAGAAAGAACGAAAATATTCTCAGAAGCAATTCTTCCCCTGAAGCTTCCCCGGTAAAACAAAAGCTTTCTACAATGAATAAATTAAAGCTAACAAACATATATAGAAGCTTCTAAAACTCACTTCCCATGCAAATCCACGGGGATAGGCAGGGAGGAAGCTTTTAACATAAGCTTTTCTCATGTGAAAACTAGATCTAAATTATGAATGCAATAAAATCTATAGGTAAATTGATTGTGAAGAATTAACAAACACTGTGGAAAGTGTTAGTGTAGGTTATTATTTATCCTTTTAGTTATTTATTAGGATAATTCTTACACTTGTGCTAGCCCTACACTTGTTGGGTTATCTTTCTTAGGTGTACTAGTTGTGTTGAGTTAGCTTCTCAGTTATGTGGAGTTAGCTTACTAGTATTCTGGAGTTAACTTAACTACCAATATTAGTTAGTGGGATTTCTTCACCACTGATTTAGGTAGTAGTTGCACTTCCCTCCTCCTATATTTACATCTTTCTTATTGATTAATTCAAGTCATTATATTGTAATGTATTGAGCATTATGGATTATGATGGATTTCCATATATGGTATTTTAGCTCTTTTTTTTGTAAATATAATGTGGTGTGCTATTATCATCTGAGATCGTGGCTTGGAACAATATTCTTATTGTTACTTTTATGGTATCAAAGTGATAGATGATGTAGACATCCATCTGTAAGTTTTTCTTAACAAGAAAGGGTTTATTATTTTCATGTATTTGGAATTTGTTAGCACTTTTCTACAAAGATGCATTTTTATGCAAAACAGAGTGCGCCATTGAATTTGGAAGGTGCCAAAACCCTAGAATCGATCTGTACCATTGGATATGGAATTTGTTAGCTTTGATACCATAAAAGGAACAATAACTAGATCATACTAAGGCAAGACCACAAAGTGCACACCAAAATTCTTCAAAGATTGCAGTTTTTTGAGCCGAGCTTCTTGGGATGCCCTGCAGTGGGTTTTTACTATCTTTACTTTGTTGTTACTAGTTTTGAGTACCTTTCATTTTCCCTTTTTCTCGCTTATTGTAAATGAGTACCTCATCAAGCCTAGTTTCTGGGACTCATATTGTGGACATGCCACTTCTATTTTGGTCCCTAGCTTCACTTGAAGGGGGTGTTAGAGTAGGTATTTACCTTAGCTCATGTTCACCTAGGTAATTTATTTACCTTTATTATATTTGTCCCCACCCACTTATGTGTGTGGATATTTATTTTATCTTATTTAGATATTAGGAGATATTATCTAGTTGTTAGTTATAGTTCTTTCCTTGATCTATGGTATTGACTAGATCCTTGATGTCTAGTTCTCCTTAATCTATGGTCTTCATTAGTTCTTTTATGACTAGTTATTTCCTTGATTTATGGATTGATCTACGACCTTGATCTGGTTCTTAGATTAGTATTCCTTTCCTATATAAGCAAGGCCCATTTTCGTTGTATTTCACTGAGTTCCATAATAATATATGATATTCTTTGCTCATTTTTTGCAAAATTTTTATGCAAAGTTATTCAGTGAATTGCTTTCATATTATTGATCATGGTGTTTGATTAGCATCGTGTTCTGGATTGGTACGATATGGTTATCGCTCCTTTTAGAAAGAACCTCCTCTGAATTCTTCCCAAGAAAATCCATAGGGATGAGCTGAGAAGAAATCCTCAATGGAAGCTTTGCAAATAGAAACTATCTGTAAATGCTACTTCCTTAAAACAAATGTATTCTAACATATTATGACTTGAAATCTATCTAAATAAGAAAAGGAAACTTCTAGGAATTTAAAACACCTCCAACTTGGAAATGTAGTATAGAGACAAATCCAATGCTGGTAATGATTTTTAGATCCCCTCAACTTCTTTTCCAATGAATGTCCAAACGTGTCCAAGAAGTTTTCTGGTAGTGTACAAAAGAAAGGAGGAGTTTTGAGCTAGTTGGTTTACAAGCAATCTGGTAGTAATGTAAGTAAGAGAGAAACAAGGAAAATGAACTGTGTTTTCTTGTGTACTTCTTGGCAGGATTTTGTAACATAAGAGTGTAATTACAAATCAAAAGACTCCAACCAATGCTTTGGGAAGAAGCCTGGTTCTTATAGAAATTTGGCAAGGAAATGGTCCAACACACTTAGAAACCAAGAAGTTCCAGATAACCATAAGGAGGGGCAAGTTAACTTACTAATAATAGTAAGTAGGGAAGAAGAAGTTTATACGCATCTAACAAGCTCAAGAACAACTTATTCAGTTAAGAAATGTGTGAGAAAGGTGAGTTAGAAGAAGACAACATGTGTCCAGAACAAGATGGAAAGTTTTGGTTAAATGCACACGGAACCACCGGTTTCAGGCAGACTAATGGTTACGCAACCATCGGTGCGGTTGCATGACCACCAAAGACGGTTCCGTAACTTAAGGCTTAACAAGCTAATAAAAAGCTACAAAATGACTAAAGAAAGCAGGAAAAGTTGGGAAATGGAAAAGTAAGATAAAGTAGGCTACTAGAACATGCCTGAAGTGAGAAATTGGACTTGAACATCATTGGAAATGATAATTAATCATCATTGGGGATTTGAACTGTTCTGAAAATGTAGCATGTGCAAATTTGGGTGCGTACATATTGCCCCCTTGGAGAAGCATTTTAGCCATGAAGAGGCATAAAATGTGAAGTCCAAGTATGGCGTTCCCAAACAGAAAGTTAGAAATTATACTTGACATGCTCGTGTGTCGACACAATGACAATCAAAGCTTCTCACTACCCTGCAAGAAGAAAACAAGAATCAAGTGTAGATATAATGCATAATCGAAAAAATACTTAAAACTAAAATGAAGAGAGAACTTACCGTGTCCACAGGATAAAGATATACCTACGCCAAAGCTGAAATGCTCCTTCCCGCAAATAACACACACTCAAAATGATGTTAAAACATGTTATATATAACTCAAAATTACTATTTTTGGAAATCATTTGCACTTACCTACTTAGTGAAATTTGAGCTCTGGATTACCTGTGACGGTTTCACGCGAGAGTATAGTCAAAATGAAGAGTTTTTATACGTGATGGCAGCCCAACCAATAGGAGGAGTAGCGGGTCACGAATAGGTGAGTAATCCGTCTTTGTTTATTTCTACCCTAAAACATGGAAAATGTGAAAATTCAACATAGGGGGTTATTTTTGATAATTTATAGTCAAAATGATCATAAGGGGGCACCACTTAGGATCCATAATTGTTTTTATTCAAAAAGGTCAATTTTTATATTTTTGTGAGTTTTTGGGGCCCTAGAGTATGGCTCACTTTTCAGAAATGGACCCGCGTTCTAGACAAAGTGATGGTTGTGCAAACGCCACGTTGATTATGTAACCACTATGAGGCTTAAAATAAATGCGGAAATGTTGTAGCGGTTATGCAACCACCGCTACGGAAAAGTGGAGTTACTGCAACCACCACTCCTGACAGAAGAGCGGTTACGTGAACTGTCAAGGAAACTTCTAGATTTTGACTAAGTATTGTAAAATTGTTAACTTTTGGTTGTTTTAATGATATTTTGGTGTTCTTATTATGCATTTTTATGGTTCTAACTTGCTCTTTTGATGTTTATAAATGCAAGGACAATGTATTAGATGGAGTAGAGCTCGAGAGTTTGATTGGTTGCCCCCGATTTTGGATGCACTCACCCAAGATGAGAGGGACTTATTACACAGAGTTAGGATATGGAAGATATCTCAAATGTAGTTAGTTACACTAGCCAATCATCTATTGTGTGACTTACTGAGTTACTAGGATGTAAATCATAACACTTTCTGACTTCTTGGAGTTAGGGGGAGTGGATGATCACTTTAGAGGATGTTTACCGGATTTTGGGAGTTCCCACACCGACATGAAGTTGAATTTGGCAAGCGTGAGCACATTTGTTCGTGACCAAACTAGGAAACATAAATGGGAGATGCACATGTGCAACTAAAACAGTTCCAAGCATGGGATGAGATTACATTAAATTACCTCCGCACCTATCCCTACCTTGCTCAAGGCCATTATTGGCATCTTGGCTACGCGCTTGATGGGGACAACAGAGAGGGAAAAGATCCTTTATTGTTGGGCACCAATTATTCACAACATTGAGAAACATGGCTGCATATATTCATGGGGCGTCGACATCCTTCGTACAACTTATCACAATTTATACAAAGTTGTACTCATCAAGGGAAAATACCTTAATCATCCCACACTAGTCATGAGTTGGGTGTATGAGCACATGATCCCATACCATAGGGGAATTGGGATAGCAGATCTTGGGGTGATCAGAGCAGATAGATGGGTTGACATGGCTACACTTTAGGGCCCACATCAGTTAGTTGTTACACTCACTACAGATTACATGATTGTATAACCATACCATGACATGGTTAACATTTGGGGCGATGAGGCGATTACCTTAGCTACATGCAGTTCTACTACGCAGTTAGTGAACATGACCAACAAGGTAGAGATGCATCTGGTTCATAGGGTACCACAAAAGTTTGGTTTGAATTATGTTGGTGCCCTCCCGTGAGTCCCGATAGTATACGAGGGATCCGAGGGTTAGAGCTGGCCCAAAGGGCAAATTTGAGTGGAGCATTTTCATTTTTGGAGTTCCGATCAGAACTCCTCATGTCAGCAGGAGACCCATCTAGGCCATTTCAGATACTATAGATCGAGGCAATACCTGCACACAATGGGGAGAAGAAGGAGGAGGCCAAGACAGAGACAGAGGTGGAGACCGAGCCAAAGGCGAAGGTAGATACCGAGAGTGACATAGAGTGGGTGACCACTTTGGAGTGGTCATTAATCTCAATTCTTTGCTATATTGCACCAACACAATGTAATAATCTTGAACCTTAGCGGCCTCAAGTTAGGCTTCAAATATCAACTTAGGCTTCGAATATCATGTGATAGGATTCAAATATCATGTTGAACTTAGTGGTCACTATGCTTAAATTTCCTTTTCGAAATATGTAAATTCAGGCAAATCTTTAATATTTGTCTTGTCTTGGAATATCAAAGCAATGTATTAAACATCCAACTTAACAACCGCTAGTCATGGAATATTGTATTGGAAAATCTAAAAATAATAATGGAGCTTAGCTCAGTTTTTAGGTAAGTCGTTACTAATTTTCTTGTATGAAAGACAAAAAATATCCTAGCGGCCACTAATATCAATTCTTTGTTATGTTGCACCCACATAATGTAATAATCTGGCTCTTAACGACTACTAATCTACACAAATGTTTTCGAAAAGAAGAATAATAGCTCGACAACATCTAGGCTAGACAACATTTTTCATGATTGAGTTTACAAAAAGATACATACACATATGTGTACAATCATGTATTAATATATTTAACAAAACTCTATATCTCACAATGATATGTAGCATATTAAAAATTAAATTTTATATAAAATCTATTATTCTCTTGGGTTCACATTTAATTAGAAATAAACTTTTGGTTTCGTAAAATGGTCTTGAAATAAATAATTATATCGTGGAGGACACAAAGCTATGTGATTTTGTGGCATAACATAAGGTCCGCAAAAGGAAATATATATTTAAAAATATAATGATTAAAATTTATATTTAATAATATTTACACGTATATATAATATTTTTACCTTTATTTTACATAAAAAAGCTTGCTAAAGACATTACATTTGACTATTTCTACATGGGAAAACGTATATAATTAAAAATATATATCAACGCGACAAACCATATAAACAATGAACATTAAAATAATTAGCCACAATTATTTCTTTCATCTTAATAAAAATCATTAAAGGAAGTCATAATGAATACCTAAACTATATTAAATCAAACCATTACAATTTTTTTAAAAAAGTGGATATGCACCCCCGTGTTTTGCAATTGGGGAGACATGTCATCACTTTTGAGAAAATAAAGAATGAAAAAATCAACAAAAAAATTATCGACCTATGCATATGTTCTTTTCGTAATACACATTGGTATGTGTTGGGTTTATAAAATGCACTTTCGATGCAAACCACAATCAAGGGACTGCAATTCCCTCCTCTTTAATGGGAGAGGTTCCCTTATTGAAAATGAGCCAAAAATCCTATGTACAAATATACAATTTTCATCATATTGTGGATTTCTAATATCTTGAAATGTGTTTTAGACCGAGGGATATTCAAAACATAAGGATAGAGGAATGAAGGAGAAGGGGGAGAAGGAAGAAGGAAATACTTTTGGGGAAAAGAGATAACAGAGAGAACCCTTATATGTATTGAGAAAATGAAGTGCGTAACAAAACCATTCATGTTTATATTAGACACAATCCCATAGACACAAAGTTCTCAAGATTACATTTACTAAAACACAAAGTTTCAAGATGCAAAGATTGAATGATTCACAAATAGAATTAGAAAGGAGAGAGAAGTAAAGGAAGAAAGGGAAAAAATCATGTATTGATTTCTTTCAGTTCAAAGTTACAGTTCTAGAATATTAAAAATGTAACTCCTTGTAAGAAGACTAGCTCTTACATTTATAGATGATGCGAGAAGAAGATCAGAAGAGAAGAGAAGAAATCAGATTTGGAAACTTAACAACCTTCCATCAATGCCCTGCAAATTCACCTCCAATCTGTCAAATCTGGTTTACATCTCTCTGGCATGCAGAAGAAGGAAGGATGAAGGTCAGATCAAATTTATAGTTCTTGAAATGAATCAGATCACGCATTCATGGCGTGAATGATGTTTTCTAGATTTGACACCAAAATCAAGATATCCATATGCTTCCTCCATGAATGTTTAGCGTGCTGGAGAAGGTAGGATGTAAAAATTAGATCAAGTGTGTTCTTCAAAGCAATCTAATTTCTCATTAATGGCTCGAAAGAAGTTTCATGATTTCACCCATCAAATCTAGATAAAATCTGATTTTGAGTAGCCCAACATGTATCCCTCATCAATGATTTCCAATGATATAAAGTTTGTCAAATTTCATGCTCTGGATTAAAAGATATGATCAATTGAAATTTTGCATTGCATCTCAGATACAAAAATGGCGAAAATCTGATTTTCGCAAAGGGTAAGTGCAGGAAGTTGATGGACAAATATAGGGTCATCCGTGGACATCATATTGCAAATAACAACATAATATCAACTTGTAGGGATTATTAGCAATACATACACTCAAAATTAGACAAAATTATATTAATATGAATTGTAGAATCCGGAATATAGTTTCTAAAATACTAATTTTTGTAAAAAATGGACAAGATTAGCTATATTAAACACTCAAAATTCAATGACTTGGTAATTTTTTTAAAAACGCCGATAAGATTATAGTCCGTTTGCCCACAATTTGGATGACCAAAAATTGATATATATTTTTTTCCTTTAGTGAGAAGTTATATGCCACTATCTATCTTGGGATGGATTTTATTTTGTATTTTTTTGAGTAATATTTTATTTTTTATGATTTTTTCCGTGAAAGTGGTATGAAAACATAAAGAAAACAGAGCACTTTCCGTTTGCCCACCATAACTTCATCAAAAAATATTGAAATCAAATAAATTTTTTTGAACATGTATATAATTTCACCACGGTTGGGATGGTATAAGTTTTATCACATTCTGATAAGTGAAACAAATTTTGCAGTCTTAAACGTAGACATAAACATTCACAGGAAAAAGTGTCTTAAAGACCTACTATTAGTAAAAAATTATAAAATGATATTTATCCTCTTCTATTCACTTTAAAATTAGTATTTCTACAAAGCTAATAGTCTCCCCTACGCAATGGTACCATTTTTATGACATATTTTTTACTTTTCGGCATGGTTCAAGTCCGCGGAAGACTAAATTTGATGTTTTTCTGTTTTTAATGTAAAATTCAGGATTTGATGTCCACTTAATTGTCCCCCAACTTGGTGCACTTACCCCAAAATGGATCTCATGGGGCCCGAAAAAGGAATTACACTTTAGTGCAAAAGATACAAAGTGAAAAATTCTCCCCAAGCCCCACAGGCCCGCTTTGGATATAGGATTGACACGTGTTCATACACGATTGGCCATCTAGCTGAGGCACGGTTCACTTTTCACAACCTTAACCTTTTCAACAAAACGGCTCAAAAACTTAAAGTCCTTTGCCAACCCGTGTTGAATTTTTAACTCCGACACATGGCACCTTTGATTGGTTGAGAGAGCTAGTTCATATTGATGATTTTCACTTATTTTCCACAAAGAGGCTTAAAACCTTAAAGTTCTCCACATCCCGTGTCCCCGATTTGACTTTTCAGCCCAAGCTCAAGATTTGACTTTTTCCAGTGGAGCTATGGATCATTTTATAACTTTAACTCTTACCTTGGAAATAAAACCAAGAATTTCCCAAAGTTCCCGATGACCATCATCGACCGCCTTGACTTTTCAATGCTAGCCACGAGTCCTCATCTCGATTGGTCTGCAGAGATGGCTTACTTTAAGTCTTTTTGCCAAAATAAATCATCCGTGGGACACAAAGTGCCAAAATAGCTCCCTGCATCTCGGACCGCAACTACTCTCCGCTAATAAGGTTCTTTCGGGGCCACATGGGGACAAAATGGTCGACTTAACCGACGAGTAAAGTAATGGAAAAGTGGAAAATCGGTGAACTAGAATCCCTACGATCGCACTTGGAGACACGCGGGACAAAAATGTCTGACTTAACCAATGAGCAAAGTAATGCGGGAAAAGTGAAAATGGTGAACTAGAGGCCCACCCGCACTTGGGACACGTGGGACAAAAATGTCCGACTTAACCAACGAGAAAAGTAATGTGGGAAAAGTGGAAAATCAATGAACTAGAGGCCTGGCTGCACTTGGGACACATGGGACAAAAATGTCTGACTTTACCCACAAAACACTAAAAATGACCCCAAAGATTAAATTGTTCTTTGTGGAAAGAAGAACTGCAAACTACACCAGGCTTGATTCGATCCACGGCCACAAAAAGAGACTTGCCAATTTCATTTGAATGAAGGAAACAAATTTTAGGGCACACAGATGGAAGAAAGGAAAATTTGAAACATGCGGACTGAGGAATTCCAAACAAGGGACAAGATTAAAAAATGAGCACCAACAACTTAAAATCATGAAATTCCTATCTCTCCAGACTTCCCAATCTAGTTTAAACATTCTTCAATGGCACCAACTCAAAATTTTCAAAATTTGACTTAAAAAGAGGGGAATTTTGAGGGCGACAACAACTGGCTCCTTTTGGGGATGACTTGGCTTTGATAGAGGAATAAGGCAAGATCAAGAACCATGGAAAAATTCTGGGAAAGCAGATCAGTCCCTTGTCCATTGGGCATTGGAGTCAAAAGCAAAACCAATACAAAAGACAACAAACAAAAGAAAACAAACCAAAAACAAAACAACAAATATATATAAAAGGACTACCAAATCCCCTAGGATTTGAACAACTTCAAGTACTGCCCACTATAAGGAAGTGGGAGAGGAGATCCATCCATGTGGTCCAGATAGAAGGAGTTTTCTCCAGCAAAGTGCCTAATTTTAAAAGGACCAAGCTAAAGAGAATCAAACTTACCATGGCTTCCCTGAGGCTCATGTCTCTTGTCCCAAAGCAGCACAATATCTCCTACTTGAAAAACTTTGGGTTTAGCTTTTTTATCAAACAGAGCCTTCACTTTCAATTGATGGGCTGCTATTCATCAACAACTTGCAATATGTCCTCATTCAGCTTCTGAAGGTACATGATCCTTTTGTCCAAAGAACTACTGAAACTTGAATCTTCAATAGCTTTCATTAGATGCAAAGCTGGTAATTCCATAGTCACTGGTAGTTGGGCTTCAACCCCATACACCACTTGGAAAGGAGACATTCCAATTGCTCTTTTAGGTGTGATCCTATCAACCCAGAGTGCATCATATAGTTTCTTGTGCCAATTTCTCTGAGAGTCACTCACAAGTTTTCAAACAATGGTCACCAAGTTCTTGTTGGTGGATTATGCTTGTCCATTCCCTTGGGGGTAGTAGTCTGAAGAATGAGCAAGGGATATTCCATAACCATAACAAAAATCCATCATTTCAGTAGAAGAGAAGTTGGAAGCATTATCAGTTACAATCTTGTTTGGTATCCCAAACCTTATCAATATATTTTCCTTAATGAAATTGCACACTACTTCAGAAGTAGTGCTTTTAACTGGAATGGCTTCCACCCACTTGGTGAAGTAATCTGTGGCAGTCAACACATGGGTATGCCCAGCACTAGAAGGTGGGTTGAGAGCTCTAATGAAATCCAAACCCCATTGTTGAAAAGGCTCCTCAATCACTACTGGTTTGAGAGGCAAAGCAACTAACTTTGGTCTTCCAACAAAAGTTTGACATGCTTCACATTTTCCTACCCACTTTGATGCATCTCTGAACAAAGTAGGCCAATAATACCCAGCACGAAGGATCTTGTGGGCTGTGACAACAAAAGAGAAATGACCTCCACAAGCTTGGTCATGAAAAGTAGAGAACAACTTCTTTTTTGCTCCTTGTCTACACACTTCAAAAATCTTCCATCCATGCCTCATTTGAACAAAGCATTCTCCCACAAAACATATTGTGCAGACCTCAGTTTGATGGCTCTCTTCTCTTTAGTAGTTAGGTGAGATGGACATTCACCATAAGTGAGGAAATGTGCAATGCTAGCGTACCATTCATCTGTTGAGCTGAGAAAGAGAACAACAGGGACATCAGCTCCTTCTTTTGATAGCTCTCTATCAGCTCCCTCAGCAATGAGTTCACACAGGCCTTTACCACGAACCAGCTTTGTTGGCTTGATGTCAAGATCATACTCTTGCACTTTTGCTATCCAATTACCTCTCTTGGTTCCAAATTCTTGTTGTGTAAGAATGGATTTGATTGTTGTATCAGGCACAAGTATGATAGAATGAGAGTTAAGAATGTAAAACCTGAACTATTTGACAACCTTAACTACTGCGAATGCATGCTTCTCCATCATGGTATATTTCATCTCATGGAACTTTCAGAATGTAACTCATGAATGCAATTGGGAGCTCATGTTCTTCAGCATTCTTCTGGGTTAACACAACATCTAGGGTATTTTAGTGGCATAACAGTAGATAGTGAAATCCTTGCTAAAGTCAGGGCATGCCAAGACAGGAGTCTTTGCAATAGCTTTCTTAATGTCCTCAAATGTTTCCTTTCCTTCGAGGACCAACCAAATGTTTTCTTCCCCTTCATCATATGAGCAATGCTCATAGTAAGCTCCACAAAATCAGGGATGAATCTTCTTAGGAATTTGATCTTACCAAAGAAGGAATGGACACCTTTCTTACTTGTGGGGAGAGGGATTTGTTGGATGGCATGAACTCTCTCTCTATCAATCTTAATCCCTTCTTTTGAAACAATGTGTCCCAATAGCTTTCCTTCAGTGACACAAAAGACTGAATTTTTTGGGTTCAAAGAGACTCCATGTTGTCTACACTTTTGAAGGATTGTTTCTAGGTGTTGGAAGTGATCAGCTCTGGCTTTGGAAAACACATTAGATCATCCAAATACACCACAATGCATTTCCCTTCAAACTACCAAAAGCCAAGTCCATGGCCCTCTGAAAAGTAGCACCAACATTAATGAGACCAAAGGGCATCCTCTTGTAGGAAAATGTACCCCAAGGAGTGGTAAAGGTAGTATTATGTTGATCTACAGTATTCACCTCTACTGATTATACCCCGAGAATCCATCCAACATGGATAGCATCTCTGAGCCCGTGACATCTTGCAACACTTGTCCATCATGGGGAGAGGGTAATTGTCCTTCAAAGAAGCCTAATTTAGATTTCTGAAGTCAACACAGATCCTAGATCTCTCCATTTTTCTTTCTGACAGGTACAATATTAGCAATCCATGTTGAATGGTGAATGGGAAGATGATCTTGGCCTTCAAAAATTTTGTATCTCTTGGAAGATGGTGTCATAGCAATATTTGGATTGTATTGCCTTTGCTTTTGCTTGAAAGGCTTAATCCCAGGCTTAAGAGGAATGAAATGTTGCATCTCTTTAGGCTAGAAAGCTTTAATATCATCATAGGAATAAGCAAGGACATCAACATACCTCTTCAAAAGATTCACCACCTTCTTTTTCTCCTCATGAGAACAACACTTTCCAACGTTCACCATTTTTGGTTCATCAAGACTCCCAATGTTCAATTTTTCAGTCTCAGTAGATTGTTGAGCTTCCTGGAAGTTTTAGACTTGACAGATCTATCATGCTTATCAAAGAGCTCTTCTAAACTCACCAGGCCCCTAGGGATCTTGTTCCCTTTTATTTTAATGCAGCCATCTTGATCTATATCCTCCTTGACACCTTCCTCATTGGATGATACACCTTCTCTAGGTAGATTGCTACTTCCTTCAAAGTATATTTGATCAAAATTGTCTCTAAGTTCCAAGAAGGAAAGTAGATGTTGATCATCATTAAATACCTGTTAGTTATCTACATTATCAGGCACACTTGGTCTGTGAATCATCTCAATGGTGAATTTGTCTTGAGAGAAGTCAGGATGAGGTATCAACAAAGACCCCGAAACAGCTAGAGAATCAGCTCTAGTGTTCTTCTCCCTTGGCATAGCTTTGATGGAAAAGGCATCAAGGAACTCAATGGAATCCCAGACCAGATTCCTATAGTGCTTCAACCTTCTATTCTTTACTTGATAGAGATATCTGACCTATTTCACTATTAGCTCTGCATCTCCAAAAGCAAGAAGGTTCTTCACTCCCATCTCTTTAGCCATGCTCAGCCCAAGGATGAGGGCTTCATACTCAATGGTATTGTTTGTATTTTCAAACTAAAGTTTGAAAGAGAAAGGATGAATCTTACCCTCAGGAGAGATCAACACCACTCCAGCTCCTAGAACAGCTGAGGAGCAGCTACCATCAAATTCCAAGGTCCAAACAACATTAGGATCAAGCAACACTTATTTTGGAATCTTGCCTCATCTTGAGACATGATCATGTAATTCCCATGCCCAATGTCTTCATAAAGTATTTGCGCTTTAGGATCATCTGTCTTTTGCACAATATATTCATTTTCTTCTCAGGCAAACAACCTTCCTCATCTTTCCATTAACAGGAATCAAAGCATGTGACCAATCCATTTGGATCTCACCTCCTACATCTTTGCAAAAGTTCCTACTCAGTAGCATGCCATATGAAGGTGGAATATCAGCAACCAAGATGGTGGCTAAAACCTTCTTCTCTGGTAAAGAAACAAAAGCTACTTGTGCATCCTTGATTCTCCCAACCAAAGGCACTTCTCTACTCTCCATGGAGTAGCAAGATCCAAGAGTGCATGTTAGGGTTAAGCCCAAAGCATGTGCTACTTTGGTTGGCATTACATTATCTGATGCACTAGAATCAATGACACAATTGCTAAGTTTGTGACCAACTATAAGAAGAGTCACATAGAAAGGTTTGATTTTCTCATTGGGTGAAATGACTGCAGCCACAAGGCTTGGTTGAGGAGAGGGAGAAGGAGTGGGAAAAAGGCCTTTAAAAGTATGGGATGGAGTCCTAGATTTAGAATTGACAAAATTAACCATCTTGGCGAAGGATTTTGGATGGGTTTGATAAAACTCAGCCTTTGAAATCTGAACCTTGGTCTTTTTTAGGTGATCAATAATGTCAAAAGATCCAGATGTGGATGGGGCATCACTACTAGGAGTAGGGGAAAACTTTGACCTATCAGCTTTATCATTTGGAGGACAAGAAGTTTTAGAAGTAGAAGGAGAAGAAGAAGAACTAGCAGAGCCTACCTTTTGTGTGGAAGAAGTGGGAATAGGAGCTCCTCTTTTGCAACAACTGGAATGGTTGTAGGGTACTCCTTGGATCTCTTTGCAGGCTGCACCACCTTCTCTTTTCTGCTTGTTTGTTCTCGAGTCATGACAGCATATGATTCGTTGTTCATATCTGCCACTCTTTCCTCATACTCATCTTCATCATCTAGTCCCTCAGTGGTGAGGAAATTAACTCTAGATCCATCAAATTCCTCCATCTCTTCATCAATCTTCTTCTTGCAACTCATAGGCTTCATCAGACTCTTCATCTTCAGGTTCTAGAACCTCACAAGTAGCATTGACTGATACCTTGAGAGGTGGGCCTTAATAGCCAGTTTGGTCTGGGAAGAAGGTAACTGGTTCCTAGGCTGGAAATTCCTCCTTGGAATATCTTGATAAGGAGCATGATGGGCCAGTTGCTTCTTAATGGCAATGAGATCATTTGCCAGCTTTTGTACTAACTGTTCTAATTTTTCCCAAGAGAGGAAGAAGAAGATGCTTTAGATTTGGATTGTTCTCTCCTCAATTTTCTAGACATGAGCAGGTCATCCTCCACACTGATGGCTAGTCTCTGATCAACATCTAGAGTGGCAAGATTAGCCCTCCGAGTGCATAGCTCACCTCAGGTAGCTGAGCATTGAGAAAGAAGCACTTTTGGATCTGATCAACTGGATGAGTGTTCTGTGGGATCTTATGGATCAGCTTGTTGAACTTGGCCACAAATTCTCTCATTGGCTCATGTGGTTCTTTCTTGATTTGAGAAATCTGGGCCAGCAAAGCATGCACATCCTCTGCAGGTTTGAAATGATGTTCAAACTTAGTTTTTAGGGTGGTCCAATAAGTGATTGACCCAGCAGGAAGATGGTAAAACCAATCTGCAGCATTTTTTGCAAGGTTTCCACAAACAAATCTAATAGAGACATCCTCATGTTCAACCCCAAGGATTCCACATGCAACAATGAAGGCTGCAATGTGGTCATCTGGGTGTACTTTTCCATCTCCTTTGAACTTAGGAAAGTCTCTTCCTGTTACCTCTAGGTAACTCATGCAATGGTTGAGGAAGAGAAAGAGGCCCAACCCGTTGTCCCCAAGGCAAAGGTGTTGCCATTTGTGGAAGATTGTTTGAAGTGGAACTGAAACACCAACAAGAACTAAAGCACTGAGGTTGGGACTGATTTGATTATGAAGAATGCTACTCCCACAAAACTTTGTCCTTGGTAGGAGGAGTACTTGCAGAATGAGTTCTTCTACTTCTTCTTGATGGGGGATAAGGAAAGCCTTGTTGCTCCAGAAGTTGAAACAGAGAATCTTCAACACCGAGAGCTCTTCTACTATGAGTATACTTTGGAGTTGCCAGATCAAAAATGATCAAAAGAGTTGTTCTTTTAGAAAAGGATAAGTTGGAACAAATCCCCAATGTGAGTTAAAAACTGTTGGGTTTATAAAATGCACTTTCGATACAAACCACAGTCAAGGGACTGAAAGTCCCTCCTCTTTAATGGGAGAGGTTCCCTTATTGAAAATGAGCCAAAAAGCCTATGTACAAATATACAGTTTTCATCATACTGTGGATTTCTAATATCTTGAAATGTGTTTTAGACCAGAGGGATATTCAACACATAAGGATAGAGGAATGAAGGAGAAGGGGGAGAAAGAAGAAGGCAATACTTTTGGGGAAAAGAGATAACAGAGAGAACCCTTATATGTATTGAGCAAAATGAAGTGCAGAACATAACCATTCACGTTTATATCAAACACAATCCCACATACACAAAGTTCTCGAGATTACATTTACCAGAACACAAAGTTTCAAGCATGCAAAGATTGAATGATTCACAAATAGAACCAGAAAGGAGAGAGAAGCAGAGGAAGAAAGGGAAAAACTCCTGTATTGATTTCTTTCTGTTCAAAGTTACAGTTCCAGAATATTAAAAATCCAACCCATTGCAAGGAGACCAACTCTTACATTTATAGATGATGTGAGAAGAAGAGCAGAAGAGAAGAGAAGAAATCAGATTTGGAAGCTTAACAACCTTCATCAATGCTTTGTGAATCCACCTCAAAATGCCAAGTCTGTTTACATCTCTCTGGCGTGAAGAAGAAGAAAGGATGAAGATCAGATCAAATTTGTAGTTCTCGAAATGAATCAGATCATGCATTCATGGTGTGAATGATGTTTTCCAGATTTGATACCCAAATCAAGATATCTAGATGCTTCCTCCATGAATTTTTAGCGTGCTGGAGAAGGTAGGATGAAAAATCGGATCAAATGTGTTCTTCAAAGCAATTTGATTTCTCATTAATGGCCTGAAAGATGTTTCACATATTTCACCCATCAAATCTAGATAAAATCTGATTTTGAATAGCCCAACATGTAGCCCTCATCAACATCTTTCCAATGATATAAATTTTGTCAAATTTCATGCTCTGGATCAAAAGATATGATCATTTGAAATTTTGCATTGCGTCCATACAAAAATGGCGAAAATCTGATTTTCGCAAAATGGATCCGCGGGCCCGAAAAAGGAATTACGCCTTTAGCGCAAAATATGCAAAGTGAAAAATTCTCCCACAAGCCCCACAAGCCCACTTTGGATATAGGCTTGACACGTGTCCATACCTGATTGGTCGTGGAGGCATGGTTCACTTTTCACAACCTTAACCTTTTCAACAAAAAGGCTCAAAAACTTAAAGTCCTTTGCCAACCCACGTTGACTTTTTAACCTGACACGTGGCACCTTATGATTGGTTGTGGAGGCATGTGGTTCATTTTATGATTTTAACTATTTTCCACAAAGAGGCTTAAAACCTCAAAGTTCTCCACGAGCCCACATCCCCACTTTGACTTTTTTAACGTGGGCTCAAGATTTGACTTTTTTCAAATGGGAGAGCTATGGATCATTTTATAACTTTAACTCTTACCTTGGAAATAAAACCAAGAATTTCCCAAAGTTCCCCCATGACCGCGGCCCGCCTTGACTTTTCAATGCCGCCATGTGTCCTCATCTCGATTGGATGCGGGGCACGACTTACTTTAAATTTCTACCAAAACAAAGCCAAAATTACAAAGTACCAAAATAGCTCCCTCAGACCCGCCGGCCCGCAATCGCTGGGGACTCTCTTTTTAACACAAATAAGGTTCTTTCAAGGCCGTGGGGACAAAAATGTCGACTTAACCGACGTAAAATTAACAAAACGTTAAGTTTACAATGAGCCCACCGTTTTGAGCCGCATCTAACGGACTTCGCTTAATCGGGGCAAAGTAATGTAATGTGGGAAAATGGAAAATCGGTGAATCTGAGGCCCGGCTACACTTGGGACACGTGGGACAAAAATGTCTAACTTAACCGACAAGCAAAGCAATGCGGGAAAAGTGGAAAATCGGTGAACTGGAGGCCCGGCTGCACTTGGGACACGCGGGAAAAAATGTCTAACTTAACCGATGTGCAAAGTAATGTGGGAAAAGTGGAAAATCGGTGAACTGGAGGCCTGGCTGCACTTGGGACACGCGGGAAAAAATGTCGACTTAAGCACAAAACACTAAAAATGACCCAAAGATTAAATTGTTCTTCATGGAAAGAAGAACTGCAAACTACACCAGGCTTGATTCGATCCACGACCACAAAAAGAGACTTTCCAATTTCATTTGAATGAAGGAAACAAGTTTTAGGGCACGCAGATGGGAAGAAAGGAAAATTTGAAACATACGATTAGGAATTCCAAATAAGGGCAAGATTGAAAACCGAGCACCAACAACTTAAAATTGTGAAATTCCTATCTCTCCAGACTTCCCAATCTGGTTTAAACGTTCTTTAATGGCACCAACTCAAAATTTTTGAAATTTGACTCTAAAAAGAGGGGAATTTTGAGGGCAACAATAGTATGTATCAAATAAAATGCTTAACAACCACTAAGCTAGATTACTTATTGAAAGAAATGGCTTAGCGATCGCTAGGCTCAACAAATTTTTATTTTCAAAATAGCTATCAAATAACTAATCAAATGCACATAATCCATATTAATATCATTGCATGTTTTTTAATTTTAACTTTGAAGAAATAATCTTATCTTGGGTGTCAACTCGTTGCATGTTTCTTAATATCTAGACGACTATGCAGAGTGTTTGATAGTTTGAGTGTAAGACAATGAAGTTACTTGACCTCATAAAATCATATACAAATTTCCATTTTGTAGTAAATCAAATTATGTAAAGATGACTTAATTGGAAAGGAATATTACAATTAAAGATAACTTTAAAGAAAGAATGAAAACTAATCAAACACACATATGTAATGTCTCAAGAGTGATTATGACCTTTATATCAGCTAATTTTTTTGATAAGTAAACGCTATAAGCTTAAAAAAAGTGCATTATGCACCTAATGGTATATGATCGATTACATCCTTATACTATTTACATCTATGTATATAGGAAATAGAATCAACACATCCTCCGCCCACTCAAGATTTAGAGTCGGAAGAGATGTCTATGATTTCAATCACTTCACTTCCATGCACTCCAACCTCAAACATCTTGGGTGACTTTACTAGGGAGCTTGGCCCAACCTCATAAAAGAGATGATAATACACCTCCGACGCCAAGCCACGCATAACCTCCCACTAGCACAGAGGCATGGAGAGTGGAGCATACATAGACTCTGAATCAAGAAAAGGTAGCCAAAGGACACCGGGTTCCTTTTGCTTATATAAATTAATCACCGATTCAACGAAGGAATTGAGAATTTCCACTCTCCTTCCTAATTCCATGAAAGGCAATTATCCACCCAGTCCACTTGATGAGCTAAGTTATCCAAGAACAAGGGCCATGAAGCAAGACATGCTTTCTCAACAACCATCTCCATACCCACTCTATGTTTTGGGTGAATCCATTTTTGACCCATAGCCATTGCCTTACATTTATCAAGATTAATGATCATAATGTGCTTAATAAACTTAGCATTTATTTCTGAATTTATGCGAGCACGACCAAATAGCTACATATATTTCTCTCCCAAAATCTTTTCAATGTCTACCATATATTGTTTTCAAAATCAACAAAAATATTAAACTTAGTCTATGCTTTGAAATACTAGAATAAAAGGCCATCTCACGATCTAAACTGGAAAACAGAAGCAATGAAGCATGGGTGACTCCATTTCTGAAAAATCATAAGGAAAATATGAAAATAGAAATTCCGGCCAACACATTAAAAAGGTCCCCTACGCTCGAGCACACGTGAGAATAGAGCTTAATCATTAAATGGAAGAATGAGTGACATTAATGATACAATCCAATCCAATATTTCACACTTGACCATTTCCAATCCATCAAGGACATTATGATTAATATTAATTAATACCCTCATGGAAAATATGATTGATATTCCAAAATTAAAACCGCATGAATAACATTTAACACAAACACAAATAAAATAATGAAATACACAAATGCATCATTATACGTTGAAGTACCACCAATCTACGTGTATCAATGATGTGGACATTGAAGTACCAACAATCTACTTAACACCTTTCCCAATGTATTAAAATAATTTCATAGCCAACACTAATCACATAACCATAGTCATAACCACATTCATAAATCAAAGCATGCTAATAACATAAACGCAATCATAAATCTAAGCATGCTCATCAACATGGCCAAAAGAATATGGATTTCCAAATACGAGGTGCTCATGAACATGCCCATCATGGCCACTTTAACCTTTGCTTCATGATATAAGAATGAGCGAGCATTCGATCATGATCATAGCCTTCATTCCTCTGCTAAAGATAAAACACTTGGTTGTGGATTAGAAGTAATGGCTTCGCGACCACTAAGCTCTATTACTTATTAGAAGGAATGGCTTAGTTGCCATTAAGGTATGATGTTTCTTATTTTGAAAATATCGATTGAATAGAAAATCATAGTAAAATAGCTTAGTGATCACTATATTATTATGATTTATAAATCTGATGAGAAATATGTGTGTAACGGCTATTTCAAACTCGGAAGTCGATGATAAATTATGGATATGTCAATCGACAAAGATATAAAATATTGTGGAATTTTAACATATGTTGATGGCAATATTCAATCAAAACTCACCCAACAATATTGTGGATGATTCCATGCTCCCAAGAAACACAAATAAATTTTAATGGTAACGTGGAGTTGCATATTAAAAGTGTGTGGAATGAGTGTGGTTGTAATGGTGAGGTGACTAGTTTTCTTCATTTCATTAAATTTTGAGTGACTCAGACCTTCCCCACAACACCCACAATGCTTGTTAGTTTTATTTCCAAACTAATGTCTTTTCTATAAATTTTCAAGGATTTTCAAAATCTATAAGTTTATTTAACAATAATAGATTGTTCTAGTGACTCTGGCACACATATTGTTCTAGTGACCCTTGCATGCATAACATTCAAATAACATGCATAAATTTCCTCATTTAAATATTCCTTGTCCAAGTCGTTGATGTAGGAGAGATTTTTTGTATACAGTTCACTTTCTAAGTACCAAAAATTACTCTTAGCCAACGTGCCCTCTATCTAGCTCATCTACAACTTTTTATCGAATCAACAAAAATTCATATGCACTTTTTAATTTCCTTTTCCTCTCTCATGGTCCGTGAAATTGAATCAGTGTCATGGGCGGTGCTTCTGTATTATAAGTGCGGACCATTTTAACTACATTTTAGAAGATTCTATGCTCCCACGTAATGATCGGTGATTGATCAAAAATTATAATGATAGACAAGGTAATAACTAGCTAGCAGTCGCTAATATCAAATGGTTGTTATGTTGCATCAATACAATAAAATAAATATCAAGCTTATCTACCATTAGGCTTAGAATATTGTGTTGGAATATGAAAATATTGACCTTATGAGGTGAGCTTAGGTGGGGATTGAGTATGGTTTGTAATTCGCAACGATGGTTGTCTACGTTTTATTAAAAGTTGAACAACTCAAAACTTCCTGAAAAGATCACATTACTAGAGAGATCCAAATAATTCATGCTCCCATAGTACTTCAAGCCACTGGGGAATCATCTTTCCACTGTCATTCTAGGGAGCTTGATGCTCAACACTTTTCCATCATCATTGTTCCAATACACGAAATCTGAAAAAGTTACTGAGATGGCTATCACTTTGTTGTTCGTGGCCATAACTATCACTTTGTCCTTGTTACGGGGAGGACCAAAAGGAAGATTTATTGAAAAACTAGCTATATTCATTCCCAATTCCCTAAATTTGACTCAGGGGTGGGGTGCATTGTGGATGGGGGTGCGTTGTGGAAAGGTACCACTAGACTTATCATGCCATTTTTGTTCGTGGCCATGGCTATTACTTTGGCCTTGTGATAGGAGGACCAGAAGGAGGCTAGGTCAAACACCTAGCTATATTTGTTCCCAATTCCCTAAAATCGTATCAAGCGTGGGGGTGCGCTTATGGCTAGAGGGTGCATTGAGGAATTATACCACCAGACTCAACATGCCAATGTTGTTCGTGGCCATGGGTATCACTTTGGCCTTGTGACAAGAGGTCCAGAAGGAGGTTGGGTCAAACACCTAGTTATATTTGTTCCCAATTCCCTAAATTTGTCTCACCCCCTGTAATTTTCAACATATTTTATCACAAACAACATTATTTAAAGTAGTAAGAAGATGTGGGGGAGTGAGGGGATGGGGCACTTGGTTATGAAATATACCTTATTTTTGTGCAGTCCCTTTGTGTACTACTTCCGATGGAAAATCCATGCTTTCTTTGGTCGTGACTCGCCCTTTCACCTACTTCTCGTAGTGCAATGCTAGCCTAGTGTGTGACCCACATAGAAAAATATGAGAATGGGAAATGGGAATGGGATGCTTCCAACTTCCATAGACTGCCCTTCGCAGTCAACACATGATGTTTCCAACTTTCATAGACTTTCTTTCCAATTTCCAACTTTTGTTTTGTTATTCTATGTTTTTGTAAGTACCACCAAACTCATTGACAGAGACGTCAAACATCTCATATTTCAAGTTCTACTCCAGTCTTCCCCGTCCCTTCTTTGATGATTGATCATAAATTATATTGGTAGGCAAGGTAATTACTAGCCTAACAATTGCTAATCTTTGTCCCTTATTCTCCTCAAGACTCACCTAGCTAGATGTAATCTTTTAGAATTTGGCGTGAAAGACTGTTACAAGAGAGATCCTTATAATTGTCTAAAAATGGAACCGATTAGGTCTTTTAATTCCGTTTTAGTTTCAGATATGCATTTGATGTCATTTTATGTAAACTTGGGCATGGGGTACGCGTTGTGGCATGGAATTGATCATAGTAGCACCACCAAACTCAGCATGCCAATGTTGTTTGTGGCCATGGCTATCACTTTGACATGAGGACCATAAGGAGGTTGGGTCAAACACCTAGCTATATTTGTTCCCAATTCCCTAAATCCATCTCTTCCCTACATTTTTGAACATCTTTTCTCACAACTAGCAAGAATATGTTGGGTATTGAAGGGACGGCACTGGGTTCGAAATGTACCTTATTTTTTGTGCAAACCCTTCGTGTGTTGCTTCTAATGGAAAATCCATGCTTTCTTTGGTCGCGACTTGCCCTTTCACCCGCTTCTTTGGTCTGGTGTGTGACCCACATAGACAAATATGAGAATGGGAAATGGGAATGAGATGCTTCCTAATTCGTAGACTACCCTTCCAAGTCAACTTGACATCCCGAGGACCATTCCAATTTCACTTCACCTATTTGTAATGTTACCCTCTCACTTTTACCCTATCTCGTCTAATTTTCTCCTTACCATACACAATAAATTCAAATGCACGTTCACTTAGAATCTCCACTTAAGTATCTTCAACCATTTACTATAAAAACTTGTTATTACTCCACATTACATTACAACTATTTTTAAACACACCTTGTTATATTTTTTCCCAATTCCCTAAATTTGTCTCAGGCTTGGGGGTGCGTTGTGGCATATGTTTTGCACTGTGGCTAGGGGATGCGCTAGGGGTTGCGTTGTGGCCTATGTTTTTCACTGTGGCTAGGGGATGTGCTTGGGGGTGCACTTTGGTTTGGGTGTGTCTTTGTGGTCGGGGAGTATGTCAGGTTGTAGACGCTAGCTTTTGTGTGACCCCTCTCATTCATCCCACATTCGTTCTCCTTCATGCAACTTCCCCTCTCGCCTTTCTCTTTCCTAAATTTGAGTAAATTCCATCTATTTACTCACCTTATTTAATAAATTATCAAATGGACTCCATGTGGACCCATTTGATGATTAAAATTTTGGCATTATCTCCCATATCAAATTATTCAATTCATGGGTAATAATATACCCATCTGACACTCCATTCTTAATTTCAAAGAATGGAATCTATTATCTCACCTACCCATTCAAATCATGCTCCCCACTTCACCTAATAAATTCAAACCATGGCCCCCATGTGAATCACATCACCTCTTTTAACCCGGTTTACTTTACCCAACCATGATTATCTTGTAACCTGTAGTCTAACTTCACCATTAGGCTATAAATATGGGCTTCCCCCCTCGGAAAAAAAGTGGAAAAATTTCAGGATAATAATGTTGTGAATTTATTTAGTCTCTTGTTTATCATATTATCCTCATGATTCCATTGTAATGACACTGTAATCCCCATAATAATCTGCTCATGATTTGTTGGTTCACATAGTGTAGTTCATATTGCATGTTGTGTCTGTATCAGATCGGTAACTTCATCTACATACCAGCATTTTTAGTGTCTTTGAGTTGTAGGTTTGCTAGAATCACATCGAGGAGTTCGTCATCAACTTTACGCATGTATCATTCATTATATCAAGGTTCTAATCCCTTCCATTTTAGACGTTGTTTTGTGTTTTTGATTTCTCATACCCTAATCTGGATAGGAAGAAGGAAACTTCGATCAACATTTGGCATGCCCTAAGTGGCACCAAATCCTAGATCTTGTCATTTTGTTTGTTATTTCACTGCGTCTTGACTAACTTACTTGTTTACAAAGTCTTAGTATTCAATCTCAATTTAGTACATCACTCATCAAGTCGCCATGGAGGTACGTGCTCTTCTTGTTTTTTGTTGAGTTTTACCTACATGGGAATAAATCCAGAAATTGACCTTATGGCTTGACTTTTGTTTTCGAACTTGGTCTTGCAATAAATATATATCTTGTTTTTATTACTTGCTTTATTTTTCAAAAGTGTCATAAGTATCACGCTTAATCATCATCAAAAGCTTAGTATTTAAAACTTTCTAATTAGGATACAAGTCAGTCACATTTTGTGGTTTATATCCATTTGTCTAGTTTATGGTGCATTCATTGGTTTTTCTTGGAATGATAGTTAATATACAATCTCATTTGTATTCCTTTATCTAATAATATTTACATCACAAAATAAAAAATTACGTAATTATTATTAAATTCAATTAAAGTAAATTACAAAAAAATCTATATAATAATAGTAACTAAATCTCTTCTTCCTAACAATCCTATTCTACTTCCCATCTGTCTACCCACTCCACTCGATCACCTCCCTTCTGACCTCGACCAACGCCCAACTCTCGAGCTCCCGTCTCTCTTTGAGCTCCCACCCAACTCCATTCTCTTCCTAAAATCCCATCTCTGTCGAGCTCTCTTCTCCTCACACGGCCAGCTCGACCACCTTCCTAGACCCAACTCTGCACTATCCTAACCCATCTCCCCATTCTCCCATTCCTACCCAACTCTCCCACCGAGTCCTCCACCTACCTATCTACCTGTCATCACTGACTCACGTCAACCTCTCCACCACGTCTCCAACTTCCATCTTACCTCTCCGCTGCTCCACTCGGCGGCATCCCACACAACTCCACTTCCTTCTCCACATTCTCCACTCCCAGCACCAAACTAATCCCCTCACCTGAATCACTCGACTCACCCCTCTGCTCACCATGCACACTCCACTCTCCACCCAACCCCATCGACACTAATTCCCTATCCACACTCCCCTCGGCCACTATCTCCCATGCAAACCAAATTAAAAATAACCAACACCCTGCCCAATCTCCAATCCAACCGAGCCATCCTCCGCTCGTTACCCACTACTTCCCTTAACACGACCCCTCACAGGCCCACTTCTTGGTTAAAACTGGGCATACGTAAACTCTTCTACAATTTTTGAAGGCTTTCTATAATAATTCTTGATCCTGGGCATCAAACGACCACAGAGAAAGTAAACATCCAATTCACAAGGCCCCCGATCCATGATCCTTCCAACTATTTCCAACCAGTTTCAAATTCACGCAAGCTTTGTGCGTATTGACTGTCAAATCTCTCTAATGATCAACTATTAATTAATAGAAGATTGATTATTCATAACTTGATCATTACTGGTGTTTTTTATTCATCAACTGTCATACCAATCTGGACAGGAATCACCTTATCAAACGATATCATATCTTAAGCAAGCTAGATCCACATTGAATATTCTTCACATCATCATACCCCACTGGATCAGTCTTGACTGGCATACTTTTCCCAATGTCTCTTGTTCAGTCTACACTCCATGCAAGATCTGTGGGTAGCCACTGTACAATTGTCTTATTTGCACAGTCTCTTTTATAATTACGGTTTTTGTACAACACATCTATAAACAGTTCTCGCAACACCAACAAGCCAATTATACATTTCTCGTTTAGATTTTCAAACATGTGAAAAGACATGGCCATGTGCAGTATGGCCCACCGACCCATTCCCCTTCTCATCGACCAACCACTCCACTTCAACCAATTGATCAATGTTCAATCCAAATCAACTAGTCGACTCATTCACCAAATTAATTGACTTTTATCACCACCGTCCAAGTACATTATTGCTAGTCTTCCTTTTCTACATCATGTATTTTGTTTAGAAAATCTATAATGATCTAAGTCATTTTTTTGTCCTCTTGTCCAAAAGTCTTACATTTATCTTTTCCTTTGCTCCTTTCGATCTATTTTATATTATTCATATTGTTTATATTGTGTTTATTAATCTCGCATTTATATAGCTAGATTTTGTAGTTCTTTATTTAACCATTTCAATTGCTAATAAAACATGTAGTTTATCATAAAATACATAGTTTGTTCGATCTATAGGATTTTTCATTTATCATTTGGTTCATAATATAGATTAATTATTTCTTAATTTAAATTACTTATTTCATAGTTTACATTCACTATTTTATTATTTTGTTTATACTCTTTGCATACACATGACTTATGACATTTGCATCATTTTTCTTATCCATATTAACTAATTACATTTCTTTTCTTTTGTAGGTGAAATTTACAATACTACGACCACTAAAGTACGTTGTCAAAGATCATTGGTCAAAACATAAAACACACCACAAATCATTTTCACCGATTCCTCCCGTAGTTAAGCGGTGCAATTTGGGTGACCACTTTGCAGGCTTACAAACGCCCACCTCATTACGTTGTCAAAGCCAATTATTGACACAAAAACATGCCTAAACTCTCCTTCACTGGACCCCTCCATGATCATAAACGGTGCCATTTTGAGGGTACCCAGACGTTTGGATCCACATTGAGTGGTGCTTTTAAAATACGTCATTATCACATGTAATTAAATACACAAGGAAAAGTGTGCTCCAGTTTTCTCATTTTTCTTTATTTTCTATTTTTTTGCATTGAACTTTCCCTTTTAAGTGATTGTCGCATCGAATGTCACATTTCATTTTGGCTTAAAAAGAACCTTGTACATCCTTCTTGCTAACATAGCCTAAATAGGGTTTAACCTTCGCATTCCACTTATCACACATAGCCTAACACTTCACGAACAAAATCAACACATCAAAACATTTCTTTCACTGGTTCATTGATTGGGACTTGAACATCCAACAGAACCATTTGAGACATCTCCTCAAGCAAAAACTACTTGAAACCATCCTTATACTATCATTCTCAAGGAACTTTCATTATCCACTTTACTTTTATTTTCACATCTCATAATTAATCATGATGATAAAAAATATGTTGTTTGATTTGTTTGTCAACAAATTACATAAACAAATGTTTCTCTATTTCATGCCTACGGTCACTCTTACTAAATCAAAAAAAAAAACAATCCGCTACATAAAATGACGTCACTTCCCCTAATGATATCTCCCAACAAGATTCTAAACTCAAAATCGTGCCTTCAGTTACTCAACCCTCAGTCTCCATGGTCTTGCTTCATGAGAACCATGTCATCCAATATTTTCCCTATCTTAAAACTAATCCTCATATCCCTCATCAAGCCAATCTTCCTAAACCAACCACACCACCATCTCTCGGCTCCTTTAGAAACTCTTGGACCGCCTCTTAACCCCATATATGATTTCATATTTCCTAAATCCCCACAATCTCTCAATCCTCTCAATCTCCTCAATTGGTGGATCACATTCCACCCACATCCCTTTTTGTCAATTCTATTTCATCCACTACTAGTATGCCCATCAAAAAATCTCAACCCTAAATGTCTACATTCCTACCCATCGTATGCTCTAAATGTATCTCAACCCCTTAACACTCATATCCCGCACTTATCATTTACCACAAAAACTACCCAACTTCAATGAACACATCATGTCCCTATTCATTCAAAGTTAAACTCAACCCATAACACATGTTAATCCTTACCAAACAGTTCCCCACACACCTACACACCCACAATTTTATCAACTTTCATATCAAACAATTTCACAAAACATCACACCACAAGTTTATCAACCACCTTATCAAATGATTCCCAAATACCCACACATCTACAAACGTATCATTCACCTTATCAAAATACATTTCAAACCACACAACCAATCCAATCTCAACCTAACAACACCTCGAGTGATCCAATTCACACTTTAATGAATAGGTTGGCTACTTTAGAAGCCGCCATCTTGGCACCTAAGGATACATTATCCTATGAACAAATTTGTAATGAACCAATTCATCCGTTTCGGTTCCAATCAAATCCTACCCTCCTCATTGGAAACTTCCTGAATTTACTAAGTTCAACAACAAGGAAGATCCCCAACAACATCTCTGCGCATTTAAACACGCATGTTGTCTTATTGCGCATGATCACGATCTATTGCTTCACACTTTCCCCATGTCTTTATCGGTCCTGCGTTGGACTGGTACAACCATATCCCACAATATTCCATATTCTCTTTCACCCAACTTGTGTAGTTGTTCTTAGAACACTTTTCTATCAATATTGCACACAAAACTACTATCGTTGACCTATACACCATCGAAAGTTTGATGATGAGCCCATCGCTGACTTTGTCGCATGATGGCATGGCATTATAAACCAATTGTCCTTCACTCTTCCGCAAACCAAACTCATCGAACTCTTCTCGCATTCGTGTGTAAAACATATATCATCTACTTTACAAATCCAATCATTCTGAACCTTTGATGAAGCTTTCACAATGGCTCACAAACTTGAAACCCATGTCATTAAACAAGGTCATCTTAAATTTATATTGACCAAACCTAAAATCTAATCTACTAAACCATTCACACATAACAAAAAATTTAAAAGTGTGGCCAACATTGTGGTTAATAATCCCTCGTCCACATTTACACTTATCACATGGCCTCAACAACAAACCCCTCAATCAATAATCAACTACACTCCCTTGGGAGAATCATATAGCTCCGTATTTGATAAGTTGGTGGCTGTAAACTCCATCCAACTTCCACCCATACGACCCATGGACAATTCACAAGCCAAGCCTACTTGGTATCACAAAGCCCACTATTGTAAATATCATCGAGTCAAAGGTCATGACATTGAGAAATGTCGTTCCTTCAAAGATCATGTCCAACAACTCATAAATCAAGGGGATATCCAAATGGACAGCTCCACCACTTCATCTAGCCAACCCCTCGACAAAATTACACAACCTTTTCCTAATCAACCATCAAGGAATCACGTCACCCCCTTTACATCTCAACTGTCAAATTCTTATACCATTACGTTAATCAAGATCCTATCTCGTCGACAACTCCACATGTTCCTACCATGGACATTATGCCCACTCCTTATGTGGAACCTGTCACATCCACAACTATCACACCTATGTCAACTTTTACTACTTGTCCTAAATCTACACCTTCTTCTACCCTTCCACATCTACATCAAATTTGACTATAACATCTACTTCATCCACTTCAACCATGCCCCAATCTATCACATCAGATTCATCCCTTAGCACCTATTTCAGCCCCACTGATATCCACACATATCCCTACATCTCTCACATCTACTCCTTCACCCACATCTTCATCAAACACACCTATTACTACACCTACACCACTCACAACCATCCCTAAGCTAAACTCATTTCTACCACATGGACCTTTACAACCCCACCTCTCGACATCAATCCCATTATCAAAATCATATCATTCTTACCTCAAGCATTTATGAGGCAACCTATAATGTCACACCTACTTCTACACCCTATAATACTCTTGAATTTTCCGCATTACCTATAATGTCTACTCCATCGATTACACATCCCCTTATGTAGGATTGACTAATTTACATACATCCATTCCACTTTCACCAACGAACCTAACCACATCACGTCGGATTCAAGTATACATACCACTTCACCCACATCTCCAAATATCTCAAATATCCCTACATCCCTATCTATCTCAACTATCCCTATATCTATCATCATATCAACAAATCCACCTATCCCTACCTTGACATCTTTACCTATATCCTTGCCCATGAAAACATCACCCAAACTATCCCAATACTCTATACTTAATCCTATCTATCACAACGACCAAATCCTCTCGATCTCGCAACCCTATCAAAGATACCCTTTGAAACATCTATGAACAAATACCTCCACCTAAGTCAAATAAAGATGGTTTTACATTCTTCCTCTACCAAATCAAATCTTTCCATGCCAAAACCTAAACAATCCACATCTCACATAGATCTCATTAATTGCATCATACAAACACCTATTTCTCCATTAACATCCTCTTATTTTAGAACATTTTCTCCATTAATAATCCACACCACCATCGAGATCATCTAGTTGAGACTATTATCATACCTGCTAAGGGTAAATATTCTCGATCAAAGTCTAAGGCTCATGGAAAACATCCTCGACAGTCCCCTGCGCATCCTTGTAAACATTTATATTTTCCTCTTTTCGATAATCCAATACCACCACATCTATTTTAGGATTAGTCCTTCCATCTATGACATCTCATGATAATAAATCCACATCTAAACAATACAATCCTTCAACCAAATTTGATTTTTCTTCCAAAACACATAATTTACCCATTCAATGTACATCCTCACCTAAATCCCAATCCAAACAATCTAGTCTTCTAACCAAATTTGATTTTCTTCCAAACCCATAATCTATATCGATACATCCTAAAACCAAGCCAAAACATCATAAGAGTTATCTTCCTCTTAACACTTCGATTGGGTCCTACGGACATTTTTGACATTTAGTTCAAATATCTGCCATCACACTTCCTCCCATTAAATATTTTAATCCCTATAGTCCAAATCCATCATGGTTCAATCCCAATTGCATTTGCACTTATCATTGTACCTCGGGCCATGACATTGAACATTGTAAGGCGTTTCGTAAAATCATCCACAACCTTATTGAGAAAGATGATTTCCTCATTCAGGGGAAATATCCTTCTCCATCTATATCTAATCCAATTTATATCCCATCCATCGGGTTTCCCAAGATTCCTTCATCCACATCATCCCTTAACATCCCTCCTGCACATGACATTCCTCCTAAGGAAGGTCCTCTATTTTCCATCAATACCACTTATATTATGAAGCAACTTGTGTTCTCGACCATTTATCCCATCCAAATCTAAAACAATCTCATCTAAACTCCTTTGACATCCTTTAAATCCTTCACATTTAATTCATTAGGGGAGAAATCTTCCCTCGCCCTTTGAGCATATCATCTATACAACTCCCTTGACACTAGGGGACTTTGCTCCTTGACATTATTTTATTTACATCCTCCAGATTCATCCAATCTCAATTAATTATGTCCAAATCTTCATCTAATTCTAAGTCCACCATTGTGGCCATGTGTGTCCTTCTATGAGGGACCATTTTTGTTATTTTCTTACCAAATTCCACCATTGTGGCCATATTTGTGTCTCTTTTGGGGCACCATCTGTTTCATTAAGTCACTTATTTGTGGCCATTTTTTTCCTTCCATTGAGGAACCATATTTCCATTTTCATTAAAGTCCACCATTGTGGCCATATTTGTGTCTCTCTTAGGGCACCATTTATTTTAATCAAAATCCACTGTTGTGGTCATATATTTTTTTCCTTAAGGACATATTTTTATTTCATGCTCGTCTATCACATCTAATCCTTTACAAGCTCTCATCTCATCTTATCATAACTTTAATGTCTTCTCTCCTTGGTGGTAAACCAGAGATAGAACCTCTTAATGCATTGCACTTGCGACCAATCTATCTATTGTTAGCATATCTACCAATGAGTAGATATTCATATCTTTAGACCATTCATCCATCATTATCCCCTTAATCTATCATGGTAATGATATGAATTATGTGGTCTACCATCACTTTGCTTTGATATGACCTTGAATATGAGTACCACGGCTCTACTCATAAGCATATTCATTACGGATAGGTTCTCCCTTTTTGGCGAGAAATTCATGATCACATTACATCCATCACCCTCTCATTCTCCTATTGTCAGTCATGCAAAGGGTCAGGGGTATCTCTTGTACATTCATTATCCCCTCCTAAGTGGTCTACTTAGCTATCCCCAGCTCTCCCCATGTAAAGCTAAAATTCATGTATGCAAAAAAAAAAAAACAAAGTTATCAAAGAAGCAAATTGATCCTCGAAGGAAAGTTGTTCAAAAAAAAGAAAAAAAAATAAAAGCATACAAGTCAAAATCAAATAAAAATCAAAAGAAATAGACCGATCCCTCGAAGGATGGCTATCATACATATTATTCTTGTCATTTATATTATGTATAAAGTATACCATACCCTCGAAGGATGGCTACTCTTTTATTATGGCATTTGGAAGGTTTCCGCATTGATCAACCTTCCTTTTATCAACATCCTTAGAAATCTTCCCGCAATGATCAAATTTCTTCTATTGTTCTTTCCCTTTCCCAGAGCTAGGGCATAGGCATAAGGAACACCACCTTTAGAGATCCCTCTTCCCATGTACAAGTTACATCTCCAATCCCTTTGTCATGTCAACATTAGCTTTATGAGAATATTTTATCCATATTTCCCTCATGGTCTTTTGGTATAACTAACTATCGTTCGTTATGTGTTAACACCTGTTATTGGTTGCAAGTACAATGCCTTGAGAGGTAACCTTTCCTGTTTATCTACAATCCGGTTCAAGCATGGTTTCCTATATGCCCCTTGCTTTACGACTATGTTTCATTCATCTCATCAAGGTCATCTTTTATTAAAATCACATCAAATTTCACACTATGAATTCTATATCTATCCATAATATCCATGAATGCTCTCGCAAATACACTTTTCAGTTTGTGAATTCTACTTGATCTTCATTGCAATTTGTGAATCCTACTTGAGGATCCTTCTCAAGGCAAGTTCATTATCCTGCAACTTCTTATCCCCCAACATGTTCAACAATGTCTTTGATCCATTGCTCTTCACTCCTATTTCCACTCATAACCATTTTATGCATCATCATCTTTTTCATCTTTTCGTCCCCTTTCACTACTTTGTGTGTCTTCCTTTCATTTCCTCCTGGATTTTCGCTTTGCCTCTTCCGCATCATATTCTGATATCATCACTCCCACCACGTGGGCATCCCAATTAAGGATTTCCCTTACACTCTCCATCTACACTTCATATGTTCCTCCATCCATTCATGTCACACTCTTTTTTTCCTTGTTGTCACATTGTTATCACCTCCTTTCATATTTTGTTCCATTTTGGTATAAACCACTCAATATTTTCATAATTCTTCTTCTTCTTCGGCTTGACGATCCTACTTAACCATCCCCGTCGCATTGCAATATTAATTAAGAGTCTATCTTATGATTGGTTTTCCATCTAACCCTTTCACATCCCATCATATTTCCTCATTTTTGTCTCCCATCTTTCGTCATAATCATCTACTTCAACCAACCATTCCACACATGTACCCAATACAATGTTGTCTTTCTCCTTCCTTATCGTCACTGCCGGTTTGGTGATCTTACTTAAATCCTCCTATGGCATGGAAATCTTACTTAAGAGTCCCTCTTAAGGATGATCTATCATCCTACACTCGCCCACCACTCCACATTCTCACCATCTACATCTTCTCACCATTACCCATCATCACATCCTCTCACCTCCTCTTCCATTCTCACAAAAATCACTTCCTACTTGCCCCCTTTTCATTTCCATCATCCCTCACTTGGTAATCTTACTTAACCATTTCTTCCCCATTCATTTCATGTCTTGTTTCTTCATCTTTATCTCATTCATTCTCATCCACTGCATCCTCTCCTCACCTTCATCTTCGCACACATCATTATCCCTCCTTTCTTTACTCTTTCCACTCCATCTTCTAGAGTTCTCCCACATATCTACCCCCATAATTACCCGTCATTGTCATTTATCATCTCCTAACATTATTTCATCATCATCTTATGTTTCCATGTTAATAATTATTGGTGTACTTCTCCTAAAAAGAAATCCTCCCCATTTTGCATGGCCTCATTCCTTATCTTTGACCTCCTCCATTCTATCTTCATTCCTTCCTTCCTTTGCCCCTCTAATCATTATCGGTGGATTTCTCCTAACATCCCTTTCTGGCATTGCCTTTTCTATCCTTTCCTCTCTTTTTCTTCGCTACCTCTCCATCTTCAATTCTTCCCTCGCCAATTTCTTTACCATCTTCATGATACAACCTCTCTTTATTTTCTCATCGTCAACTTATCCTCATCTCACACATCTCCACATATTTTCCAATCGGTGTCATTCCTCCCCTCCATCTTCTCTTTACATTTCTGATACTGCTCACTCTTTATCAAATATCTCTCATTTTGGTTTCCTCAGCTTGCATAATTTCCTCTGTTGTCCTCTCCTCCTTTCTACCCCTCGGTTTTTTTACTTCCTATGTATCGTATTTTCCCCGTTGTACCTTGCACTTCCTTCATACTTCCCCATTGATAACCTGGATTTTCAGCGTTGTCCCATCTTTTTATCATCTCACCATCCACATGCATTTCCATGTGGTAGTTCCATATTATTTGCCTTGGGTTTCCTCACTATGATCTCGGTTCCTTAAATTTTTCTTTCGCTTATCATCTCTTTCATTTTAAATAACTTCTCCCTTTTTCATAAAATCACCCTCTCTCTTATGTCATTTTATCATCTTCCCCTTGTTTTTCCTTCATCATTTCCCCTTACTCTATAATCCGTCTTTGTTATCTTCTTCCTCCCCTTTCATTATTTTTTTTTCCTCCTCCATCTCCGTCCCTCTATTCCATACCTTTGTCTTCTTCACCTTTGACCTTTTTTTTTTCTTCTCATAATCAACCATTCCTCCTTGTCCATTCCCTTCTCTTTCTCATTACGTCCTTCAAAACATCCTTCACACCTAGCATTCACAATCAATTCTGATGTTTCTCCGTTTATGTACCACCATCGATCCATTTCATTACCATTCTCGTTCTTCTCTCTGCAACATTGACCTCTTCTCTTTTTGAGAACCCTGTCACATATTTTATCTTCGCCAGTCCTCTCATAGGGGCATTGTCATATCCATTTCTAATAATCTCTTCCAATCTTCCTTAGACATTTTTGTCTTAGAGGATATCATAACGACCATCACCTATCTCGATCTTGTTCTTTTCCAAATATGTTTGCTCTACCTTTTCGCAAAAGTAGCTTGACTCCTTTTCCTATTTGTCGAAGAAGTGGGGATTGCTTTTCTTTCCTTCACCCCATTATTCATTTGCCTTCAACTACGAACCTTTCTTAAGAAACATGTATTCAACATCTACTTAATACCCTCTTAGGGAATTTTATCCAATGTGTTCTTCATGCCCACATTCATGTCCATACTCATTCCCCCTGGGATATTTTATTTCAACATCCATCTTCCATTATGTCATTTTCATGCCCTATGTTGGGGCACCTTTTCATCCTCGTACTTGCAGATGCATATAACTCACTTTTTGTTCTTCTTGTGCCCTGTTTTGGGGCATCATTATCTTCATCCTCATCCCTTTTGCGGATGCATGATTTTTTCACACGATTCCTCGTAAACAAAGGATTGCGCATACCTTTCGCATTCGGGCCACATATTTTAATTTTTCCTATGACCCATTGGTCATCGTGGCTTACATTCATACCGTAGTGGTCTTCACCCACTTACCGGTCTCATAGAAAATTATCGTCACTGTCTCCATTGAGATCACAATTTTCCTCTACCGATGTGATAATGGAGTCACCGCCGTATTTTTCATTGATATTGCGATCCTTTTTCATCTGGGACATCTTGCCTTTGGTCATGTCTTTATCCATTCTCGACACATATCTTCATCCAATTCGTCTTGTTTTTGTCTCGTGGCTTGCTATCACAAACCACTCAACAAAAGGGGCAAATGTAGACACCAATTTTTGGTGTGACCCCTCTCGTTCATCCCGCATTCGTTCTCCTTCATGCAACTTACCCTCTCACCTTTATCTTTCCTAAATTTGAGTAAATTCCATCTATTTACTCACCTTATTTAATTAATTATCAAATGGGCTCCATGTGGACCCATTTGATAATTAAAATTTTGGCATTTCTCCCATATCAAATTATTCAATTCATGGGTAATAATATACCCATATGACGCTCCATTCTTAATTTCAAAGAATGGAATCTATTATCTCACCTACCCATTCACATCATGCTCCCGCTTCACCTAATAAAATCAAACCATGGGCCCCATCGAATCACATCACCTATTTTAGCCAGGGTGACTTTACCCAAACATGATTATCTTGTAACATGTAGTCTAACCTCACCATTAAGCTATAAATATGGGCTTTCCCCCTAAGAAAAAAAAAAAAGTGGAAAATTTTGGGAGAATATTGTTGTGAAATTATTTAGTCTCTTGTTTATCATATTATCCTCATGAAGCCATTGTAATGACACTATATTCCCCATAATATTATGCTCATGATTTGTTGGCTCACATAGTGTAGTTCATATTGCATGTTGTATCCGGATCGATAAGTAAATCCATCTACATACCAACATTTTTAGTTTCTTTGAGTTGTAGGTTTGCTCGGATTAAAGCGAGGTGTTCCTCATCAACTTTGTGCCAAGTATCATTCATCACCATCTCCAAGCTATTAAGCCCTTGCATTTTTACGGTGTTTTGTGTTTGTTGATTTCTTGTACACTAATCTAGACAGAAGCCGGAAACTCCAATCAAAATGGGGGTACGTTGTGGCTAGGGGGTGAGTTGTGGCATGACATCACCAACCTCAAAACGCCGGTGTTATTCATGGCCATGGCTCACTTTTTCCTTGTGACGGTAGGACCGAAGGGCGGTGGTCAAACAAAGGAGAGGAAAATATTAACCTTCTGATTTGGTTGAATTGGTTGAGATAGCAATTGGTGAATAGAGGAGAGGAGAGGAGAGGAAATTTAAACTATTTTCTCTCTTTTATGTCAATTGATTTGGTTTTTCCCTTAATTATTTATATTGACTGCATCTATGATTCTTGTTATTTGGTTATATCTTGTTCTGGTCTGATATTTTTCATGTCCTACATGTTAAGAGTTGTTTTCATCCTCCTATCAGATTTGTTTTAGGCTGAAGTTTTGAATTAGGTGCATAACTAGATTATTGTAATGACATCCTCATCTCAGATGCCTCATAATGTTTTTTATCTTCTTTGTTTAGGTTGAAGTTTTGGTTTATGCACATAAGTAGATTGTTGTATTATTATTTTTTTTCTTATCAATATTTTTGATTAACTATTTCAACTTATCTCAGTGTATCTGAAACTTGGGAATATTAGATGAAATTTTAAGGGTTAAGATGGTATTAAGGAAACTTGCCATATGTTTCAGTGAGATTTTGACATGAAGATTGTTTTTTTCCGTGGTGGTTGATGTCATTGGTTGATGGTGGTGCAGGTACTAGATTATAATCCAAGTGAACATATTTAATTGGGCACTTCAATATGCAAATAAAGATGGTACCTGATGACTGTACCATTTATCCCATAGTCATGTTCTCCTAATTTTTGCAATGCTTTCCTCTGCTTATGTGTGACACATCAATTGTGTTATTATGAGCTACATCTATCATCACAGAACTTAGAGCATGATGAGATAGACTTTGAGTTCTTAGGAATGGGAAGTTATTCATTCTCCAAACCAATGTGTTCAGTGGAGGGAAAGGATACATGGAGCAGCATATATACCTCTGGTTTGACCCTACAAAATATTTCCATTTTTACTTTGTTCTCTAGAACATGCATCATTGATTTGGATTGTGTAAGTATAGTTCATTGATTTGGATTTTAGATTATTTGAAAATGATATTCCAATCAAAGTCTTCAAGAACAAGGGCATGGTAGTTAGATATCAATTGAATCAAACCATGAAGATCTACTCAACTTATACAAGGCTAAGAGAATGGGCTACAAGAGGGGGACTTGAGAAAACATATTCGAGCAAAGCGTTATTCCACAATGAGGGTGTGATGCAAATGTGTCTCATTCACAGTGTCCAACACTGGGCAAAAGGTGGTGGCAATTATTGACTCAAAAAGAATACAATTGTGGCATAATGTGTCTTTTGATTGATGTAAACCATACAATATTGGTTCAATGTATCTCCAAGGGTGTTTGACTATGTTTCTCACAAGCATTTTTCTTGCATTGTGTTAAGGATTAATTCATTTTCTTCCTAATGGAAGTAAGTGACTCATTGTTTATATAGAGAATGGAACAATTTACAATCATAAATTCTAATTTCTTTCATATTAATTGAATTTTTATATACATAGCTCCCAATGATGTTGTCACCTTTTAATGATAAATCGAGATATAATTTATAATAATAAGCAAAGTAGTAAACTTAAGGCCATGTACAATCTAAGAGAAGAAGACTTGAGTTGTTTCAATGTTATGAATGAGATAAGAAAACTTAAATGTCTACCAAAATAAAATTACTTCTACCACGTATCTTCAAAAAAAAAAAATTAATTTAACCCAAAAATAGAATGACCAACTGGCATGAGTTCAATATTTTGCTTCAATAATTTCACTATTATAATATCAAACAAAAAAGGTCATATTTTGAGAGAATCATAACAAATATGAGCACTTAATTTTATTTTAAGTTTGACCAGAAATCAAAATAACACCATTAGCATTCGAGGCCAATGCCAATATCAAGGATGCACATAATGACTCCAACATTGAAAGTGCGAGTCCTCGCACTTTGAAAGTGCGATCCTCACACTTCAAAGTGTGAGGCTCACAATTTCCTCACACTTTGGAAGTGCAAGCCTCGCACTTTGAAAGTGTGAGGCTCGCACATTGAACTTACTTTTGCAGGAATTTATTGTTAGTTTTTATTTTATTTTTAATCCAACGAGCTCATGCCTTATAATAGTTAGCAGCCGCTAACCTTACATCGAGGCTTGCACTTTCAAATTGTAAGGAAAGTGTGAGCCCTTTTCAAATTGCAAGGATTGCACTTTGAACTTGTTTTTGTAGGAATTTATTATTAATTTTTTTATTAATCCAACGGGCTCATGCCTTATAATAGTTAGCAGTCGCTAACCTTACATACTCCCAACATGAAAATCTAAAAACAAAGTGAAATTGGAATCCAATAATAGCGATATTAGAATCTAATAATAAGCAATATTGGAATCTAATAATAACGATATTGGAATCCAAAGAATAGTGATATCGGAATCCAATAATATCGAAATTGGGATAATAGTGATATTGGAATCCAATAATAGCGAAATTGAATCTAATAATAACAAAATTGGAACTCGAATAAGTCCAATAATGACAATATTGGAATCCAATATTGCTACTAATGGAATCCAATAATAGTAATAATGGAATCCAATATAAACAAAAATGGAATCCAATATACACAAAAACGGAGATAGATTTCTTCCAAAACTTGTAATACTGGAGTCCAGATTCACTGGAATATGTCTAGATTTACTGAAATAATTGTTCAAGACATTATACACTTCATGATGAGCACTAGGATCAATTATGGGATAAATATTTGGTGGAGGTATAGGGGATTTCCCCAACTAGTTGTTTAGTGTGCCTCAGTAACCACATTAACCTCGGGTTTGATAAGAATAAGAGAGTGCGAAGTAGCTTGGATGCTTTTTAGTAATGGGAATGATTTTATATTGTACATCAATAAAAGGAGGATCCATGGGAGGTTGATACGTGAGTTAAGAAGAATTATCATATGAGTTTCTTCTCTCAAGTCGAGTATGAACATGGACCTAGTTAAAGGGATAATAGCCCATATCAAATTGAGTGAGTGAAATATTGTGCTTAAGGTGAAGATCATAAAATATTTGAAGGTGATTCATGATGACAAAAAGAAATAAAGTAAATAAAATGAGCTAAAAAGAGGACCATACACTAAATAAGGGATAATCCATAAGGGTCACCAAATGTTTACACTCTAAATATGATATGTAAGGGTTTTATAAGATTTCTTTCCTTACTTGTTAATAGGTGTAAGAGAGTTATGAGCATAATATTTTGAATAAATTAATCCACATTAACCATACAGTCTAGAATATATTTATTAATACGGTAAAAATGATAGAACAATGAAAAAATAACGTAAAAGATAAAGAGGGATGAGTCCTTATCTTCTCATAGAGGTAAAAGGGCAATATGGATGTGCAAAATGGATGAAAATATTGTTAAGAACCTAGAAGTGCTTTGTTCCAGAGACTATAACTAGAAAATGTTCATGCACATAACCATACATCTCTTATTGGGGCATAGTACATTTAGGTCTTTCTTTGTATGGTTTTGAAACCGCAAATGATGGGGATATTTAAATTCTAGTGCCTTTTGGTGGTCTAGAACTAACCTTCATAGTCCACTACTAAGGATAAAAATATGAGACAATGACATGCAATGAAGGAAACACTGGAATGTCTACTCTAGCATATCATGAACATGGTTAGATAACAAGATATTAAATTTGTGTGCGGGTCGTGTTGTATTGACCCTAAAGTTCAACCAATATTAAACCTATTCATGTGTTTCACTACATCCCCTGCAAGTGGGAACAAACTCCATGTAATTCTCCTAGTGTAGGTGCAATAGTGTATGTAAATATAAACCGCTGCCCCCTATGTTTCTCTTGCATATCTTGACACAAAGTCTAATGGGCATAACTATAAATAGAATAGATATATGTCATGCATGGTAGTGATATAGTGTGATTTGATCCAGATGTTAAACTATTTCCATTTTTACTTAAGGCAATTTACAATGTGTGGCTTGACTTGTTCTTTCTAATATTTTGATCTAGTACCTTTAAAGTCTTGGTAATGGAAGAATCTAGACTCGTGAACCTATTTTGAGTACTTCAGGACCTATGTGGTAGTTTTTCTAAGGGATATGCAACTTCTTTATGAATCTTTAGGAGATACTTAGTGCTTTTAGAGAGTAATTTGTAATGAATTCTATTAAGAATGCCAAGTGAGTTTAAATGGTGAGTTAGACTTTCTTATATAGGTTTGTTTAGGTTAGCTATCACTTTCAAGTTGACAAAAAGGAAACAACCATACAAATCACCCCATGTCACAAGTAAGGCATGGTCCCAGATTGTATGGTTCCATAGAAGAAGTAAATGATGACAAATAAATACTATGGGAAATATGCCTATGGGTGACATATTACTTTGAATAATTTAATACAGATGAGTGAATGAAAAAATAGTATGTAGAGTTGAGAAAGTCATACGAGAGAGAGAAAGATGATTTAATTAGGCTTAAGATGTGAGTGTAAGTCATTGATGCAAGACCATCCACGAGATTGTGCAAGTGTGTACCACTCAAAAAATGGAATTATTTAATTTTATATTTTTGTAATTTTATCATGATGTACAATTGTCAAGCTAAGGGGTTTTCAGAAAATTCCGTCCTTAAATTAGAAGATTGGGATAATCTGTCATGTTTTGTAGTTAATTTTATTGACTTACATGTTTACTTTAGGGCAGTTGACTATTGTCAGAAGGTTGGGTGTTTTATTAAGAGCATTTTATTTTATTTTTACGAGGAAGGTAGGATATAGAAGGGGAAAACACAACAGATTGTATTCTCTAGTTGGAGAAAAAATTGTTATAAAATGGACCAAACCTGTCCTTGTACTAAATAAATGTCTTGTTTGGTGATGGTTGTTGATTACCACAAGTCCTATAATTAATAAATATTATTGTGTTTATGTTTATTTGATCCTTGCCTCACATATATTATAGTCATATGTGTGATATTTTAGTGTTCTACAATTCTACTAATAATTTTGTTTAAGTGTATGAGTATTTGTCAAGCATGCAAAATTACATGTGTGTCTTAACTACACCATTATTTGGTATCCAATATCAATAAAATATCTTGGGCAGAGTGTTTGAGAGAAGGAAGAAAGATAACTGTCAAACAATAGTTTTCATAAGTGCAAGTTAAAATATAAAGTGTAGAGTTTCTTCCACATGTGTGTGTATGTGGGTAGAAGACAATAAAAGGTCATCAAAGCTTAAGAGGAGGTAGATAATCCCGTAGAGAGTTGAGAGTGTGATTAAATGTGTAAAAGAGACTGGAATCTAAATTTATTGGTGTAGGGTGTACAAAATGATCCCTTCTTATAAAATATAAGCATTGAGAAATGTGAAAATTGATACTAAGTCTCTTATGTTGAGTCGGAGCAAGTTGTGAAAGAGAAGTTTTCCAGTGATGTGTAAAGTGCTAATGAAGCACAATTAGAGTGTGAAGAAGAAAGTGAATCTTGGGAGATTGTGTAGATAATATATTACCTTCTAAAGTGACTAGGGGTTGTGGTTCTTAGCATGAAGAAAGGTGGAAACTGAGTGTTGTCATTGCATGAGGAGTGATCGGGATGTGAAAATAAGTCTAAAAAGATAGAGCAAATTGTGAAAAGGAAACTTTTAGAAATTTGAGAAGAAAGTGGATTACATATGAATTTGCAAATGAGACTAGAATTAGAAGAGGAATTGAGAGAGGCAAAGAGAGTGATAAAGAGAAAAGAGAATGTTGTTTTTAGTAGTGGGTTCAGTAAAGGTATGAAAGTAATATGAGAAGTGGTTTTGCACTAAGAAGCTTACAGAAGCTTTGTTGAAGTAAGAAAAGAGAAATGAAGAGTTTAAAGATGTTGAAGTCTGAATTTAGAGTCTTACATGTGAGTATTGAATTATAATAAAGGAAGATGAATAAGGTCCAAGTCATTAGTGCCTAAAAAAGAGAGAGATTGAAGCACTAAAGTGAGATTTATAGAATATATGATATTTAATGGAGATCCTAGAAGTTGAAAATGAGTCGAAGACTGTGAAGATGAGGAAGAGTTCTTATTGAGTGAAAAGAGTTTGAAGAAGAATAAGAATGCAATGAACAAGAATAAAATTGATTCAAGAAGGGGTGAGTAGAAATATGAGGCAAACATAGAATATTACTTCCCTATAAAAGGTGAGATTCTAGATGATGATGTGTATGGTGCATGAGATAGATGTGAGTAGCCACAAGGAGACAAAGAGGGAGAAATTATCTTAAAATAGGACAAGAAAGAGATAAATGTTGGAGAGATTTTTTGTACCCATGATGAGGATGTTGCACAAAATTTTACGAAAGTGGAAAATACCCACATTAAGAGAGGAGTTGCAATGGAAGATTCATGAGTTTAGAAGAGAGCATTAAAAAACCAAATTTTAAAATAATATGTTTGAAATTATGAGAGAGGTTTTTGTTCATCTTTGTCTTATGATGAAAACCACTCTCTATTTTTTTACAATAATAATATTTAATGAGATATGTGTTTGAATGTTTCAATTGTGTGTGAAGGTGTATAGAAGTAGAGTATGCACATGTGTTTATATAGCCCTTTGAGGCTAAGGGTTATTCTATGTGTGATTATACATTTGATTAAGATTATGTGTTGAAATTTTTAATGCCCATTGAGGCTTGAATCAATAAAAATAATTTTATTTTGCATTATAAATTGTCATGTTAATCTATAGTTGTAAGGTCGGGCTTTTATTCAATTGAGTCCCCATACCTTAAAGTTAATACACACAAATTAGATAACTAAAAGTAGTGTTAAAGGTGAGGAGTATGCCCAAGCCATGCATAATGTGCACATGGAAGTAAATATAAGGTTGGAAGAAAGTGGTAACAAATACAAACATTATGTTGATTAGAAGTGTAAGGAGAAAGTATTAGAAGTTAGATACTTGGTGTTATGTAAGGAGAGGTTTCCAAAAGGTGAGCACAATAAATTTAATACGAATAAGATTGGGCCTTGTAATATTTTACACAAGTTCTCATCCAATGCGTATGAAATAGATTTTTCTCGAATGGATAGGTATTTCACCTATCTTTAATGTTTTGGATCTATACCAATTTGTTGATTACAAAAGTAAAGAGAACTGAAATGACGAATATTCAACCATTTATTAGAGATCAAAAGTTCTTGAGAAAACAAAATAAGATATGGAAGTAATCATATACATTGAAGAATTAGCAAGAGCACAAGGAATAAAGACTATTATGAGTATTTAATCAAGTGGAAAGGGTGTGCAAGAAAGGATACAACTAGGATGTCTGAATTTGAAGTTGTCAAAAGGGATAATCCAATGAGGAGCTCACAATCACTCCATGATTAGGATATCATGTTCTATTTACCCTATGTGTCTAATCCAAGAGCATCCACATGATTGTGCAATCATGTGTCACTCAAAGAAAGGAGCTATTAAATTTTATAGTTTGTTTATTTTTCCTTGATGTACAACTATCAAGCTTATGGGTTTTAGGAAATTGACCTCCTTAAATTAATTTTTTTGTAACTTTCCCATTTTGTAGTTCATTATATTAAATGTGTGCTTATTTTAGGAAAGTTGATTTTCATAAGGTCGGGGCTTTTAGTAGGATTGTTTTATTTTATTTTTAGGATGAAGGTAAGAGATATTAGGGGAATACACAAAGAGATAACATTTTTTTTGAATAAATTATGTGTTATAATAGTGGACAGATTTGTCGTTGTAATGAAAAAATGTCCTACTTGGTGATGGTTGTTAATTCTGCATGTCCTATAATTGATAAAGATTGTTGTGGTTATTTTTACTTGATCCCCGCTTCACATAAATTACTATGCTATGTGTGATACTATAACATTCTACCGTTATGCTAACATTTTTAAGTGTATGAGAATTTTTCTAGCATACAGATCTACAAGTGTGTGTTGACCGCATCAATCATAACATAAGAACAAATCCAAACTTGTCATTGCCAAAGGATAAGTTACCAAATTTATGTGTCTACAATAGGTGGAAACAAGTGGATATTCTATAGAGACTTTAAAATCCATGTCACCTATATAGAAAATAACCCAAGATCTTCTTCATGCATAAACTCTAGACAAAGAAACTAAGTATAAACTCAAATGAATATAGTACATGGAAACACATAAACCCTAAATTATGAAATATTTAATAAATTGATCTCTAATAACATACAAGTGTGAAGGTATTCTAAGGTATTCAATGTATTCCCCACAATATTACATCTCTCCGAATGACTTTGAATAACTCTCTAAATAATCTATAAGTGTGGAATATAGTCTAATTTATGTATTTCAAGGTTCTTAATTAAATGATCCTATTAGCCAATTGGTGTCATGTTCATTTATGATTGGTACAAATAATATCTCAAATATGATTGAATTGCTTACTTACAAACCATTTTTATATTTTCTTAATAAATAAATAAATAAAATAACATACTATTCTAACTTAATCATAAGTAAACATAAACCTAAGGTAAATGATGTTTTACACTAATAATAGGTTCTCAATCCATTTTGATGTTCCCGCTCTAGAAGGAATCATCTGGTATGCCCATCTTAATGATGATCGGTGTATCCATTCTCAGATGTAGGACCCTTCATGTTGATGATGTTACCAAACCCCTAATATGTGCTCCATTAAATACAATACTCACTCCATAGTAATGATAGTCCCTCCATCTTGAGAACCAAGACCGTCCATGTTGAGGATGTTATTTCCCAAACTCCCAATAAGCAATGTTATTCTACAAACTCCTAATGAATAGGATTTTATCACATAGCCTCCACTCTTCCCTTGTACATGGTCATTTCTCCACCTTGTTGTGTCAACGAAATGGTTAGAGTTTGCCACCTCCTCAAGGTAATTTTTTCTTGTTTGGTCAAGTAAACAAAGATGGGGGACCAAAAAGTGGCCAAAAATACGCTTTTTGTTATGTTTTCCATAACACGCTCATTTTATGGCTCGGGCGCATTATAACGCGATAAGGTAAAATTAAGGCCACGTTACAACTAAAGCGTTGCAAGTTACGGCTAGATTAACCAAGCCGAAACACACTCACATTCTTGTTTACAATGTGGTATATCGCGTTATCTCTCCCAAGTGGACATATTCCACATTGCAAACATGAACGTGAGTGCATTATAACGCACTCATGTTTCATCTTATTTGGGTTTGAAATTCCCAATCCATAGGCTTGAATTTTCCTTGGATCATCCGTGTTTGACAAAAACATTAAAACCTCATGTGTACACCCCTATATCTCATGTGTTATAACATAATATTAAAAAACATTATACTACAATGTCAAGCTTGGTGACAATATACTTCTTTCTAAAATCCGATTAGCTTAAGGCTTTAACTGTAATTTCTTTTACTAGTGCATTCTTTCTTGCCAAAACCTATGCATACATTTTTGTACACAATTTATGATTTTTTCATCCAAATTTTTTTAAAATGCCTTGTCTAAACTCCATTCTACATGCATTAAAAAAACAAAAATTTGACTATTTTTCTCAAAGTTACGGAGGTTCACACACAAATATTTCATTTTTCGGGATGTGTGCACTTTGGAAATTAATTAAAAATTAAATATTCATCCAAAAATTATGAAAAATTAATGGTACCTCATACATGGTATTAGCTAACTTTCTACTAAAGGGATTTGTAAAATTATTTATAGAACTCAAAAAATGGGGGTGGGGGGAACACACTCAATAGGTTATTATTTTTGACACAAAAATAGACACAATTTGTGTGTGCACCACATTTGACCCTCTTAATCTCCACCATTAAAAAAATAGTAGTTTAGAAACTAGATTATGAGATCTACGGTACTTATTCTTATCACTTTATCAAATTTTGAGCATATGCATGCCAAATTCTTAGATGAAGTTTAGGTTTGAGTAAAAATGTGTCCACTTTTGACCCCCTTTTGGTCCCCCATTTCCATGCACTTACTTGTTTGTCACATTAGACACATTTGATTCAAGTAAAGGTTAATGTGGTCTCTTCTCTTCTAATTTGGGGCATCATGGTGCCTTGTACTTTCATTCAAGATAATTCACATACTCTATATGGTTGGACCACTTTTGAACCACATGTGGAGGATCCTTCTAGTCTTCCCTCCCAAGGATGATCCACCACCACATCTAGTGTTGTTTTTTCTTGTGCTTAATACTTTTTATTACATATTATGCAATTTTTCCTATTATGGGTTACCTTTTTAGTGTTTTCTTGGTGTCATTTGTTTCTCTATCTATGGTTTTGGGATTTGATCTCTTCGACCACCTTTTACCTGTAACCATCTTATATTGATTGTTAATATATTTCTATTTTCCAATAAAAAAATCCTTTAAGGAATGATGTTATTCTGAAATCCATAATTTTTCAATATATTCATATGTTAACTCAATCAACACTTAAAGATATTATCACGCTGATAGGTGTTGCATCTCTAGATGAAGGGTTCTTATAGTCGGAGGATCAACAAATGTTGTGAGTGTGTAGAGGTGCATTGCCGTACGCTTTGTATCGGTGTTTTCCATGTTGGCGCCTTAACATGGTTTCATCATATTCATGTAAAATGGTGTGTAAAATTAATTTCAAAATGTTGGAAACATCGTATTCATTATTCCTCCCGTGTCCACTTTGAATTTGGAGGTATGAAAAATAAACATGCACTAAGTAGAAAACTATTTTAACAAATTTGACGCATGTAAAGTTTCCAAAAAAATATCTTTAACGGCGGTGACTCATGAGTTTGTTAAGAACATTGTGTTGTAGAGCAACAATTTCATCACTAGATTCATGTCTGATTGAGTTCATATTCATTTTATTTATAGGAAGTTCGAGATGAGTCAGATTGGCGAAATAATTTGTCACAAGAAAAATTAGTTATTTTCACCAATGCTCTAGGACTAGGTCCCTCTTAGGAATGGGGAGGCTCTTATTTATTGAATGTAGGAAATAATTAAATTTTCTAGGTGGTCATTAGCTTAAGGATCACATATGAATACTCCACTAAACCTATGAAAAATTACTTTATATGGGATACAAGGGAGGATTTTACTTGGAGAGAGGTAAAGGGGAGATAGGAGAATAGGGAGAGGGTTAAGGTTGTGAATAGGAACTTGCATATTTTCACCAACATTAACAAGAGGTATTTCGATTCAACATGAAGAAAAATAATTGTGGAAGCAACAACAAGATTAATAAATCAAAGACATAAAATTCCTTCTTGATTGTTTAAGAGTACAAAGCTTGCATAGTTGAAAGTAGGATGTAAAAACATAGAAAAAGAGAGAAGAAAGTAGCTTCTCACTTGTAGTAGGAGAACAAAATCTATCAACCCTTTGGAATAGATAAGTCGTCCCAATATATGGCTTACAAAGTGTCTCTTCTTCTCCCCAAGTGAATTTTCATATTCCTATCATTTGTGACCTTTCATATTCTTGTAGGAAAAAAATAAGTTTTCTTCTTATTTATGAAAAGGAACTTTTATAATGCAAAATACAAAGGTCACTTAAGTGAATAAGATGAAATAGCCAAAAATTACATTCCCAACGAAGAATTAGAATGTGGAGAGAGAAGGAAGAAGAGAGAAGTGATCAATCTAATGATGAAGATCTTGCTCTTGATGAATTCTGTGAAAATGCTCCATGGATGAAATTTTTTCCCTTGACATCTTTGTTGAACCGAGCCACTGTGAGTGAAACCTTTTTCTCTTATGAGATACTCTTTCTCACCAAGGAGTGAGAATCAATACAACTCATCTCAGATATCAATGGGGAAACACTATCCCAATGGGTTCTATATTTATTTCTCGATCTCAATCTTTTCCATCTTCACCTTGGAAATAGGGGTCACGTAGAAAAATTGAACAAAGAGAGGATCTCAGGTGATAGTAATTTATTTTTTCAATGATCTTCTCCACCCATCCATCCATCATTGGCTCAAAACTAAATATTTGATCTTCATGACGATAGAAGCTAGTGAAATGGATGGCGAGATGGATGGATATGAACAATTTTACCAAAATTTACAATTTTTAATGGTCCTACCCCGGATGTCTATTTTTAGAAAGTTTCTCAAATTGACACTTTTGAGTGGTCTTGACATGAAAGGGGTGATTGTGACTCAGAAAGTGACTAGTTTTAAAAACTTGTTATTTTTAGCATGTGAGAAACCTGGAAAACTTCTATTTTTAGAAAGTGGTCTTCTGGGTGTCAGAATGAGATGAGAGTGGTCTTGAAAGTTTCGTTTTCATTTCAAGATGCTTTGCTCCAAATTTTAGGCAATTATCTTATCCAGATCAATTGGGAAGTGCAAATTTCATTGAAGAGGGCATAATACTAAGAGAAAACTTAGTCCTCCATATCTCCAAAAATACTCCACTTCATCATGCAATAAATGACTCAAATGAAATCTAATTTTATGAGGATCATCTGCTCCAAATTTCAAGCAATTTGGCTTGTTGGATCACCGGAAAATGCAAATATAATTAAAGAGGGTAGAATACTAAGAGAAAACTCAGTCCTCTATATATCCAAAAATACTCCACATCATCATGCAAGCTTGCAATTTGATTTTCAGGCCTAGTCACTCTTTTAGCACAAAGGGGCAAATGCAATGACGGTGACCCAAAATATTACGAAAAGTGTGCGGTGAAGGATCAAAATGATATATCCACCATGTAGTAGACTCTAAGATATTTCTATTGACTATTTGTTTAGCTTCCAAATCCTCCTAGAACTCCCAAAATCTTCAGGACAAGGTCACCTTCTTCGTTGAAGCTTGCATTCCCGTATCCGAAATGACCCGATTTTCCTTGGATGGATCTCGACATCACATGCCTTACAAGTACTCCTTGAAACTACCATGGATCTCTTCATTTATCTTCTACACAACCTCCAGATGGGTTGAGCCCTTGCAGTTATCTTCTAGAGAGTATTCATTTTTGCAAAATGGCTAAAAATAGCCCTTTTAATGTCTCAGGGAACATTGTTCCACCTTAGAACTTAGTAGCTTCATGAATCCATTTAGATATACTTCCTTGCACATGAAACACACTTGAAAACCATGTTAACACATTCCTCTTAGCTAGAATGAGGATGACATAGTTGATAGGCTGGTTGGAAGAAGGGTTCACAATGACCGGGAGAGGAGGTTTCAAGTGGGGGTTAGGTTGTTATGGCATGTTAGACATTTGGCATGACAACAAATTGCAAACTATGTCGGAAGTGTTAAGAACTTAGTGTGATTGTAATATTGTTTGATATTGCTCTAATATTATTTACGGACTGTTACAAACAACCTACCTAATATTGTAATTTGTTTCCTATATTATAGGAAACATATTCCTATTTATTTGTAACCTCTTCCTTTGAATAATCAATCATGTGAATTTCATTTGGTATAAGAGCAAGTTTTACTATTGCAAATTAAAAACTGGATGTTAATTGTTATAGGGGCCACCAATTTTCCTTTGCCCCGAGCATTGGGAGTATGATCATTTAGCAACATTTAAGTTATTTCCATGTTTTTATCAGTGGGATCAGATCTCGATCTGTTATACCAGTGTGTATTAAAACTGGATATATGTACGAATTCGATCTACAAATTTTCACCATCAATCTCGAAGCATCAATTCTTTGTGCAATATACATTAGGTTCTGATTTTTCATCTTTAGGGGGCGTTGGAAAGTCTCAATAATTTAAGGTTCTGGATTGTGTGAGAGTTAGACAAACATCTAAAATCTGACAACCTCTGTTAAAACATGAGCATATAACCATTCAGTTGTCATGTACATGACAGTGAGGACGAGGAGTCATTTTTCTTTCTTTCAACACCTCAACACGATATGTATATAGTGACACAGTGATCAGTAGACTTGATTTGGTCACATCTCCACGATTATGATAAAATTAATGCAGTGATGTCGATCACATAGTATATTACTATTATTCTTCCTTCAGACAGTATTCTGCTTGCATCAAAACACCAGACTGGTTTACAGGTGATTCATCCTTCATACTTGACTCAGACATTCTTATGCAGCATTTTTCCTTCTCGACAGTCGAGACGTATGTAATGGCGGGCAGTTTTGTATCGATTGGGTTTAATAGTTTTATTTGTTATGTATTGTTTGTCAATTTTATATAGGCGGTTGTATAATTTCAAAAGTAGTCATGTTTTACTACTTTTAAAAAATAAGAGTCAATAAATTCCTAGAGTGTTTTAATAGTTTATATAGTAATTGTTTAATCCAATATTAAAATTGGATTTTATGTTAAAACTGGAATTAGTGCTCATGTGTTGCTTGAGATCCAAGTCCAGCAGAGAAACTCGCTTGAGGTGGAACATCTTCAGCCCCTGCTCTGCTAGTCGTTTGTCTTTCGCCGCATCGTCCTTCGACGCCGCAGCAATAGTCCCCACCTCCCCTCGGCTTCGGTCTCATGGTCAAGGTGCTCGTCGGTGCGGCGTGCCTGTGCTCGGCGTAGTTCCTCCCTCCATGTGGCGGCGGCAAAAGCCGGCTGACATTTTCAAATGCGGCTCGGTGGCGATGGTCGGGAGGCCTCTACCCCAAGACGGCGATGGCTCTGGGCCGGGGCTCCTCCTCTAGTCACAATAGTGGCAAAGTGGCTGCGGGTGGCCTTCCACCCCTCTAGTTCCGAGATGGGGTTCCCCCGATAAATTTCCTCATTTGTCTCTTGCTATTTCTCCGGCCAGACAAAGATGATCCAACACACGATCGGGCGGACGGGTGGGATCTTGCATTGTCTTCTCCCGACCCCCTACAACAAAGTTGGGGTGATGCTTCGCCGCCTCCGCCTCCTCCTCCATCTGCCATGTTTGTTGTCATTGTTTAATTCTCTTCTCTATGATTTGTCACTTTTGTGACTTGCTCTTTGTCTATCTGCTTTTTGTATCCCGTGGCAGGTGTGGTGAATTTTGGGGTGTGACTTCTCCACCCGCTTTTTGGTTGGAAACCCTATGTACTTTTCTTGATCGTATCAATATAAAAGTGTGTTTCAATTAAAAAAATGGATTTTATAGAATTCCAATTAAAGTCTAGTGTCATTTTGTGTATATAGTTAGTCAAACTGTAGTGTCAAAGGCTTATGGTCAAAATGACATTATCATTTAGTGTATCAAAATTGTCATCAATGTGTCTTGGTGATTTTGTAAAATTGTCGATGTCGAGATGAGAGTCTAGTCGGTCAATATAATTATGTGTTGTCACTTTCAAAATTAAATAGATTCATTTTGTATCACATTCAAAAAGTGTATTTTCTTAAGTCATCAATTTTGTGTCATTTTGTCAAAGTGTTGGAAAACAAAAAAAATTGCCTCACGGATGCATTTTCGGTGTTACCCGATGTCTTAGAAAATAAAGTGTTTCACATTAAGGGAGAAGTTATAATAAATACAATGTGGAAACCACTAAACTTCAAAGTGTTATTTGGTGAGTTAAGAACACGTCAACGGAGGTCTGGAGGAAACAAAGGAAGGAGGTCATTCAACGACCTCTCGTTAGGTGCTAGTGTCAAGGCCCCGTATTAAATTTGTGGCATATATTTTTTCAGTTGTGTGAAAATAAGAACAAAAGCATGTGCTTATTCACGTAGAATGTGTGAATATGATATTTCTAATGTAATTTCTTGAAAGTGTTGTGATATGGTGTGGAAGTGTAGATCTATAAAAACAATTTTATAGGAGGGTAACCACCGACATACTTCTTGGAAGTGTAATGTACCAGTGATGAGTTCACTAAGATGAAGTGAGTGATCATGTGCAGAAGATCTATACAGTAGTACACATACCTAAAAGTATGTGGTGGCATACAATTATGTTTTCAGTGCTTCTTGCCCCATGTTCGCACTAAGTGGGGAATGTTAGGAATTGATATGGTTATTTCTCACATTTATATCAGTTAGTTGTTAAAACATATTATTGGTTAATAATATTGTTATATGTTACAACAATATGATGCATATAATTTGAATGGGTTCGATTATGATTTTGGTTGAGAAATTGATGGAGATATGATAATTATAGGAATGGCTTTCCATAAAGATGTAATGATCCCATATGAATAAATACAAATTTCTATTGTGAAAACTATGACCAAAATCCACATTGGTTATGGGCCCACCATGCTTCCGTTGCTTACAATTTTATTTTGATTTCAATAAAATAAATGAAATACATTCCATGAGAGCACATATCTTTGAGTCATTTTCTCAAATCTTTCGCACGCTTTGTGTATGTTGTCATATTTTTTCCATGTGTCTCAAAAATACACTATTTGTTATGTTTTGATGGATTCCTATCCCTATTCTAAAGATCTCATTTTGGCTCGAGATGGGAGCCCAAATTTACACTTAGCAAATGTGTTTGCTTGAAATTTTGAAAGGCCTTTTCAACAAAACCTCTTTGTACATATCCTAAAATGATTGTAGTCTAGGAGAAGTAAATACCGGCCTCAATTAAATATTCCCTCTAGGTCCTTATGTATGCTTCTTCATTAAAGGAAATTATAAGAAAAAATAACACAAAGAGGCAAATGCACTAGACCAACTACCAAAATTTTTCCCAAATCTAGGTAAGTGTAGTTAGAAAAATTGTCAAACCATATATTTCCCCAATGTATGTTTTTTATCTCCAATCATCTCCACGACACCACCATGCCAATTTATGCAAAGGCATAGATAGTCACCATTGTCCTATAAGAATCGATGCTTAACCTTGCAAAATCCTGCAAATTAGGGGTATTGTTCAAATAGGTCATAATGTCCTCTACCATCATAACCACCGTGTAACCACCATTGGCATAATTTCCACATCATTGTAAAGATACTTAAATCATGGTAAATCAAGTTACTTTAAAAGGGGAAAATGCACAAATAAAACAATGTATTTGTAGCAATCCCCAATACCTTATACTCCCCTAAGGGAAATAATTTATAGAAATAGACAATTACTTTGGATCACATTCATCTCTTTGATTAAATACATTGTTCCATTTTAACGTATTGTCGATATCACATTTCCTACTTTGTCAAATATTTTGAGAGCATCCTTGCAAAATCAATGGTATACATATATGTTACATTATGGACATTCCATGAAACCACATGTTATGATCCTCATGTGTGAATTTCACTAATGCCTCGAGGTTTTGGTGTAACGGTTTGTTACATTTGGTATTAGATTAACTACCCATGTCCAAATCCCACTTGGTTGGTTACGTCGTGTAGCCGGGGCCTGTGGGGCACCTAAATATCGGTGAAGTGGGGCTCATACGTATGGGAGTGCGGGCATAAAATCAGCTCGAGTCGGGCTCATGGAAGCATGGGATGTTATGATCCTCATGTGCGTATTTTATCGATGCCTCGAGGTTTTGGTGTAACGGTTCATTACAGCTAGAATGTAAACAACGAAAACTGAAAAATAAATGAAGAAGTAAGAAAAAAAAAAAAAAAACCTTCCTTTGAGTCTTCTTGCAACCTTAAGATGAGATATCTAAAGTGTTACTACACTTTTTGGATATCTTGGGATAGTTTGATTATGGATGCTCCAATCTTGTCTCCAAATGGAAGAGGAATGCTATAAGCAAATGAGTGAACACAAGGAAAACCTTTTGGTATACAAGTTTGAATGATAAATGAACAGAATTTTGTTGCAAATGCTTAAATATTCCAAGGATGAATTGCAAATGAAAGAACCTCATATTTATATCTCAAGGAGAGGCCATGAATTTTGGATCAAGGTTTGAATGGGTTGCGGGATCATGAATGTTTTTTTTCCGAAACATCCATTTGATTTGGTTTGTGCAGTTAGATAGTTTTAATATTCATTAAGAGGAAATGAATATTTGGTTTGCTTTTGATTTTATTTGAGAAGGTGGTTATACGTGAATTATTATTGCTTCCACCTTTGTAGGGTTCTAGAACTTGAGTGGAGTGGGATAGTTCAACTTGAGTGAGTAGGATGATGAAGTGGATTAAAGTGGAGGGTGAGTGGATAATTAACTATTTATTTAAATAGTTAATTAAATTATCCAAGAGATATAAGTGCATGGTTTAAGCATGATCAAATTATTTAAATTAATTCTAAAGGGGTCTAGGTGACTTCTAATGGAATCTAAAAGGGTAATGATCTAGAATGCATTCTAGAACTCATTTTGGCATATTATGCAAAGGATTAGGAATGGCTAGAAATAGGTATGTATTTTTAGGGTGTCTACAACTCTTCCATATTCTTGCTCAACTGCTACAGACTTTGAGCCAAAACATGAAACATTTTTGTTGTGTTGATTTCCACATCTCCATGGAACTTTTTTAAAATGTGCTTATTGAGGATCATTTAGAACATGAATACCTTGAGAGGGAAGATCGGTCTTATTCTCCGTCACTATCACTATTACTTGTTGACATGAGGTGCCAACTTGTAGATTTCATGAAAATAGAAAGATGCTTCATACTTCATTCCTTCAGGTGAGTATTCGATTTAGACACCAACTTAATGCAAAAATTCAACCTCCATTCTAGGGAAGATTCCTTGATGTGGGAAAACAAATGTGACAAAAAGTTCATTCTCTAGTAGAGTCGTAAAAAATTGTTAGCAGAACTTTTTCTCACTTTATATTTCCAGAAATGGCCCAATAGAGGTGGTGTAAAATCTAAAATAGTTAGGGAACATCATCTATTAACAAGGTGAACTTCCTATTCTTTTTAGAGTGGAAGTTCCTCTCGTAATGGAGGTATTTGCGTTTTGGTGATTTTTACCAAACAAGCACAAAGGAGACAAAACTTAAAAAGGGAAAGAGAGGATAAAGGAGAGAAAAGAAAGGGAAAGGGAGAAACCCCGCAACAAAATAAAAACATAGAAAACTACTTAGGTAACTCTAGGAAAACATAAACTAAAAACCTCTCTCTTTCACATGGAAGATCAAACTTAATAGTAGCTACATAGAGAATAGGAATTAATCAGAATCAAAAATTCTTTGAGGTTAATAGATTGTTTTGATATGATACAAACTCCACTGATAATAATTGGAAACACAAAATCTACATATCAATGTATCCCACACAATGAATTAACATTAAAATGTATCTCCAATCATGAATAGTAAACAAAATTCATAATCAAAATAGTTTAAGCACAATAACATGATTCTCTTTCGAGTTAACATTCTATAAGCATTGTGTTGTTAAAAGGATCGGAAGTGGTTATCCCTCATTTAATCTGGAGAATATGGAAGGACGAAATGATATTATCTTCGCAGAAATGTAAAGCAAAACTACAAACTTAGTATTGGGAAAATTTCTAATGGTATCAAAGAGAATATTGCTGGATTTAAACCCCCCAAGAACAAGAGATATCCAGAAAATGAAGAATACATTCTTTCCAACTGGCAGATTGGATCAATTAATAGTTGGAACATTCCCGGGAATAACATTGATAGATCTTTGATTAAATGGCATCCTCCTGATCTAAATTGGTATAAGTTGAACTTTGATGGGGCTTCTAAGGGAAACCCTGGGAATGCGGCAGGGGGAGGAGCGATACGGGATCATAAAGGCAATCTAATAGTTGTGTATGTTGGTAAAATGGGAATTCAAACTAATCATTTTGTTGAAGCTTTATCTGCTCTTTGGGGTTTGAGAATTGCCCAGGCAAATAATATTCAGAACCTCATCATGGAAGGAGACTCCTAAATATCATTAATCTTCTTAAGCAAGCGTTGCTCATCTCCTTTTTGGAGCATCAAGGATTTTATTGCGAGTCCATAAGTATTAGTCATACTTTCAATAACATCAGGATCATGCATACCTACAGGGAGGGTAATAAATTGGCGGATGTGCTGGAAAATTATGGCATTAATGTTAACCTTATAGTTTGGGACAATAACAACATCCCTAAATAGCTTCAAAACAACATTCAGGCGGAACTCCATACGTAAGCATTATCTTGAAATGAGTTATGAATTTTGGGTGTGGATCAAAAATACTCCCACACGTGTTGATTTAAAGTATTGGTTTATGCAAATCATGTCTAATAATCAAGATAGTGTGAATCATATAGGAATTACAAGTGGAGATACGGTTTTGAAAATCGTGCATGCGAGCTGCAAATGAGTTAAAAGGTGGATTCAAACCTCCACGGAAACCAAAGGCGGCGATAAAGTGATTGATGGCAGGGAGCGGGCTATTCTCACACGTGTTTTTCAGTAGGCTCAGATCAGCAGACACGCAGCCGATCGTGGGAATAGCAACGGCTCTCATTTCCATTTTTGTGCGGATTACTATAGCAAAAAGTGGACTGGCTTTAGCAATCAGTTAGGAATTAGTTGAAAAACAGCTTGTAACGAGTAGAAGATGGGGGTCCTCCTTGTCACAATTGAGCCTAGTGTGGACCCTGCATGGAAAGACAATATTGAAGTCATGTGGAGCATTCTTAGCAAGGGTGGCATAACAAACTTCATGGAAAAAGTTCAGGGGCATGACCAGAGCATCTCTGTGCATTTTGCAAAGGATTGGAAGGAGAGGACAGTGGAGTATGGGGGGCAGAAGGTCTTAATCAATGAAGAGCTTATCAAGTGACCGGCCTTGGCTTGGAGGGCTTGATTCTTTAACAAAAGGGTTGATAGAGATGTGGAAGAGAGAAGATTTGTTGAGGGAGAGGAGAAACTGACCCACTTAATAGCGGGCCTGCTTGTTAGCTCGATCCCTCCGCCATATGATGAAGTAACCCGCATGATGATACGGTTCATCTCCTTGGAAGGAAGGTTTGTCACTGTTCTCGCGAAACACCTTATTTTCCTTAATCATTTTCGTAGGGATCGTCTCAGTTTGTTTCCCCCATTACTTGCTGAACTCTCTTGAACGCTCCATTCTTGAGTTTCAAAACATTCGGGGCGGTTACTTTGCACTAAGGACTCATTTTGTTGTTACACAAATGTTGTCTACTCAGGTTTCCTGGTCTCCCATCCTCCCCTAGCTCGATTCCCCCTTTGCGAGCTCTGCTTTGCTGCACAATACTGCTTTCTCCTTTCTCTACTCTGCCACCGCCGCTTTATCACCCCATGCCGGCCATTCAGGCTTCTTCTCCGTTCCCCCTTCTGATGCTCCCACCCCCACTTGGCCTCTACCTCGCGGAGACCAGTTACAGGGCTTCTAGGAAGCTTAACCTTGAGACCCTTGCTGTGGAGAAGGGTTCTCATGAATTTGAAATTGCTCATGACCTCCTGCATATCAGCAGTGCCAGCCCCCGGGAAGTGCAATTGGAAAGCCCTACAAAAAGGCTAGAAGCCTTAGAGGCAGATATGAAATTGTTAAAGGATGAAGTTAAAAACTTGACAAAACAGAAAGGAAAGAGGAAGAAGGAGGAGGAGGAGGATGTGGACAGCAGCCAAATTGAAGATATATACAAGAAATTGCACTCCTTGGACTCTCGCTTAGGGAAGGCCAAGACTAGGCATGATTACAACATTGCCATCTTTAGGGCGATTGAGGAATTTATTGAACAACACGTCAGAAGTGTCTCCAACCTAAGTGGAGTGCCGGCAACTCTTTGGGGTACTGATAAAGAAAGCAAGAAGAGCTTGGAGCAGCTGGATTCTAATGATGATTTGCCCATATGACTACTTTGGGTATGTTTAAATCCTGGAAGAATATCAAAACCATCATAGACAAAGCTACTAGGAAGTAGTTGCAGTTGATTCTGCTGTCCTTGTTTGTTTTTTTTTGCTATTTTTCATGCGGATCCTTTCTTCGCTTTTTCACAGGAATTTTGTTGTTCGTCTCGTATTGGTAGTTGTTTTTTAGCTACTTTGAACATCATTGTAACATTTGGATTCTAATCCTTTTCACTTTAGTTCTCTTGCTTATCCTGGCTTTTAGGCCTTCTTTTGTAATCAAGGGTATAGTCCCTTTCAAAAACTATTTACAATAATAATAAAAACATTCTATATTTCATGGAATTGAGTTTAAATAGATACACACAAAGTTGCAACAATTTACCTAATTCAAAGAAAAGATAGGAAAATGGCCAACCTCTTACAATGGAAATTCTCTCCCTATTTATACTTTTAGCCTATAACCACCTCGTAACTACCTTCATGGTAAGAATATAACTTTTACCTTTTTCACTTTCACTTAAGTTACAACTTAAAGTGACTTTATAATTGAGTCACTTAAGTTTTACAAAAAACACTTTTTCCCAATGAAGAAATAGAAATCACTTAAGTGATGAAAACACTTTTCCCAAAGGAGAAATAGAAATCACTTAAGTGAAGAGGAGAAAAAGAAATGATGATTTCCAGCCATGGAGGTTTCTTTGCATGATTCAATCGAGCACTTTCACCTTCAACACTTCTTGCGACCTTGCATTCCGCAACGATTCCAAATACATCCTTCTCCTTTGGGAAGAAAATGTTTCCCAAAAATTCAATCCATGATTATGAAGCATAAATCATCAACACATATGAAGACCAAGCTGATGTGTTGAATTGAAATGGATAAACCCTTCGCTTGATACAATGGATCCTTCCTTTGATATGAGTCTTCTTTCAACTAGTCATCCTTGCCTCAATATTGTTAAGTTCATATGATCAAATTTTCCATCACCAATGGTAAAATCATCATGAATACACTTAAAAATGGTGAATGGGTCATGAACAAATTTTGGTCTAAGATTCAACAACTAAAAGTCTAAAGAATGACCAAAACAAGCTCTTTAAGCGAAGGTAAAAAAAGCACTTAATAAATGGTTCCCAAGAAACTTGTATGCAAATTTTGATGATATGAAACCTGCACAATATTAATCCTTGCTTCAATATATTTCTAATGCTTCAAACGGCAAGCAAAATAGAGCTTAGATGCAAAAGTTATGACCAAAACAAGATTGGTTCTTGAGTTCCACCTCAAGTGCGCTTTTGGGAACCAATGACTTCCCGGAAGCGCACTTGGATGCACTTTAGGAACCACTTAAGTGAAAAGCACATCCTCAACATGAAATTAGAACCTTGGAGGTTCCAAAAGTGCATGGGGAGCATCACTTAAGAACTTTTCACTTAAAAAGTGCATATGAGAGTGAATTTGGGAACTTAAGTCAAAAAGTGCATCCTCAACATCAAATTAGAACCTCGTAAGCTCTAAAAACCCATGGGAGACATCCCTTAAGTACCTTTTTTGTCCAAAAGTGCATTTTTGATGGTCTTTGAGAACCTTCAAGTGGGAAAAACACATATGAAAGAGGTTTGAAGAGCTATTTAGTGTAAAATCACATGGGAGAGTGGTTCCAAGAACTAGAAGGTGCAAAAAGTGCAACTTAAGTGAAAAGTGCACTTAGAGGTGCTTATGAGAACCATGTAAAGGAAAAAGTAAATTTTGGAAGTTGAAATGAACAAATAGGTGCAAAAGCGCACTTGGAACATGATTTAAGATCTTCACTTAAGTGAAAAGTGCATATGAAGGTGCATTTGGGAACCAAGGTGCAAAAAGTGCAAAGTCAATGCAAAAATAGAACCAAAAAGTTCCAAAGTGCATCTTGGGAGGGTTTTGGGAACAAAAGTGGTGCATGAGCGGGCTTAGGAGTGCTTAGGAACTAGTTTTGATGCAAAGGTGGCCTCTAGAATTACTTAAGCATTCTGCAATGATCAAAACACTTGTATCAATTCACTATAAACAGTAAATGGCTTGAATTATGAAACGCACAAGGACAAGCTTCATAAGGAACAAACTAAGGTGAGAAAGTTGAAAATGCATACAATGAAGGCCAACACAAAGATAATATGAGAATACAAGATTTTTCATGGTGGGAATCACGAGAACAGACAACATGTCAAGAAATTTTTGAAAATGAGCATAATTTGTTTGCATGATAACAAAAATGCACATATGTTTGTAAATCATGCATAAGTGGCATGTAATAGTTCTTAGTTGTTTTAATTTGCAGCCGAGTCATAAAGAGATAAACAAGGCTCACAATATCTTCTTATCATTGTATAGTATTTTTCAAGAGATAGTGCAATAATGTATGCCAATATCCCAAACATGGATGTTTCCTAGTAAATTTAGTTCATGTGCAAAGAATCACCTTGGCATGACATCATAAGAAGCAATTTCAGAGGCTCACATTACCAACATGCATTCGTCTTGTGGACACACATCTATTTCGAATTACAAAGTCATTGAGCAGTATTATGATAGCACCCAAGAATTTAATGGAGGAATGATTATGTAGTTTTATGCATAAGGGTGTTGTTGTCACCTAGAAGTTGTACCACGATAGAGAATGGTGTGTGTACTCTCTCTCTCATGTTGACAAAATTGGAACACCTCAAGGCTTTGGGTAACCTATGTCCGAGGTAAACCTCAGAGAGGGTTGATTCCCTTGTGAATCACCTAAAAATAACTTTGACAAGGAAAAGAGAAAAGGAATGTGGAAATGGGAAATAAGGGTGATACACCAAAATATTGATATTTGCATGTAACTTTTCACACAAATAACTTAAAGATTCACATACCCGCACAACTCGAACTATTTTGTAAAATTAATTCAAGGGTTTAGGAAGAAAGACAAAGTGGTAGAGGTATTGAATTCCACACTAAAACAACACAATATCCTATCATACACAATGGATAATCATAAAAAAATAGTATGAGACGGAATAAACAAACCTTTATTTTATTTAGAGGTGTTAAGTACAAAGGTGAAGATTCCAGAGGAAATCAACACTCATGTATATGTTTCATCTTTTTACAATCCAAAAAAACCGCCTACGTAGACTATTGCATCGGAATAACTCGTTGTCTACATGTTTTATTTATTTATTTATTTTATTCATTTTTCTAACCCCTTTGGCGCATGGGACAACAACATGTCTTTTTATTAATTTATCTTCTCCATCCTTAGTGCCAACCACCAAAATAGACTGTTGCATGCTTATTTTTATCCAATTTTGTTTTTATCCTTCCTTGGCACCACATAAAGGATAACTAATTTATTTATAAAAAGTCCTATTTTTGGTGTCAACAACAACTCTCTTTCTTTTATATTTAATTCCTCCATGCACCTATTCTTAGCATCAATTTCTAGAAATAGAACAACAGCATGCTCTTCTAATTCTATTCAAAACTCCTAAAAATAGGATCTTCTATTTTAATCTCTTCCATGCACTAATCCTCTTGTTCTTCCTTTGGCACATGGGGTTGCTATTTTTATCCACTTGTATTCTATGTTTGGCACCAACTCCCAAATTAGAACAACTTTATTTTATTTATTTTATTCACCCATGCACTTCTCCCTTTTGGCGCCAACTATAGGATTTTTATTTATTTATTTTGTTCATCCACCTCCATGCATATTTACCCCTTTGGCGCAAATCCTCGGTGCATTAATTATGGTAAAATTTTGGCGACATCACGGGATTGTTTTCCTGCTAAAAAAATAGATCAACAACCTTTTGTATCCATTGGGTTATGGATTCACATACCTCTATCAACAACTGTTGCACACAAGTTTGGAAATCTTGTATCCTCTTAATCAATGCAACTGAAATACCCTCCAAAAAAATGGAAACGATGTGCATGCAAACACTTATTGAAAAGACAACTTTGAAAAATGGAAAATCAATGTGCATGCAAGCACTTATTATGCAAGAAACAAACCTAGCCTACTCCTAATCTAAACAAAGAGAAATGAAAGCTAAACAAAACCACATACTGGTAAGGAGAAATAACTTCCTTTTCTCAAAAAGTGGGGCCATGAGATCATTTTTGCAACTAGATCGGTAAAATTGAAAACATCATTCACACCTTTGATTTTCTCAAAATATCAGTCTAGAAAAGAATAAACACCTCTATAGGATTTGCACTTAGTTTTTGGAGATGTTGAGGCTGATTTTTGGCAACTTGAAGCTCTTGCTTATGCTCTGAATTGAGCACAACTGATGGCAACTCCTTTTGTGGCTCTAAACTAGCCAAATACCTGATTGGACATGGTATTAGAATAGATGATAAACTGATTTTTTTATCCCCTTCTTTATGTGTAATGTGTAATATCATCATTTGGAGTACTTGAGGCACTTCCCTGATCATATTGGATGCTTGGAGACTGATTTGAAACATTTTCTACTTCATCCTTTGCAAACAACCTCATATTTGGCTCTTTCTCAAGCTCAAAAGAATATTTAATAACAAGAGAGTCTTTATTGAGGAAGATAGATGATGGGTTTGGAATACTTACAATTTCAATTGGCTCTTCCTCATCATCAGAATCTTCTAATTCTGATAAAACCTCATCCTCTTTATTGTTCATGCTTGAGGAAAACTCCTTTTGAATTTGAATTTATTTGTTGATTTCCTCCTTTGTATGACTATTTGCAAGCTGATCTGAAGATGATATAGGCTCAAGATTGTTGATCTGATCCTTAGAAACATTCATATGCTCCTTCAAAACATTATCTTTACATTGTATCTCAAGAGATTTGAGAAAACTTTGTCTAACCTTTGCTTGCTGGTCATATTCCTTCTATTACTCAGTGAAATAACTTCAACCAATTTCTTGCACTCCTTCTCTATTGTAGGTTTAACCAACCAGTGGAATTTTTTTGTCATCAAACTGTAAGCTCCATTTTGTTAGATTTTTCATGAAAATGACCTACTTTTGTGGTCATTCATTAGACATTAATATACTTTTCTTTTCTTATCTTATCTTTAGTTGGTTGCTCTTCCAAAATGATTTCTTGATTAGTTTCATTCCAGAATGGATTTGGGAATATGAGGGGGAGAGGTGGGTTGGGTTGCTAACTGATTTTTCAATGGTTGAGATGATTGGAGAGGTGTAAGATCTTATGGAGGATAAGCTTTAAGAAAGCTAGGAATTTGGGACTTGGGCTTCAGTTGAAGTGGTTGGAAATTAGAAGTAGGAGGGTTGCGGGATGATAGTGAAGGACTACCCCATTAACATGGTTTCTATAGACACAAAATCACACACTTTGAGTCATTATTTAGTCTCGATCACATACTACTATTTGCATGATTCCTTAGCAAGAAGAGTATTGATTAACCCATGTATTTGGCCATATTTTGTTGATTTTTGTTGCTACTTTCAGTCTTACACCTTTATTGGTCCATTATTTCTTTTCATGTTTCATTTTTACCTTTTTCGGACTAGAGTGCCCAACCAGACACCGGCTCAGGAGCCCTCATCCCCTTTGGGCGCCATTATCCACTTTACACTTTACTCTCACTTTCTAGGTCCTTTCTAGTTGTTTGAGTATCTTATATTTTTGGTAGTCGGATTTTTGTGGTTAATTACGAAGTTAAAATGAGGAAATCATATGAATATAAAGTTATGTGATCATAATAAGGGACCAATCACTAAACACTAGCTATCACCACCTAAGGTTGCATCCATCAAAGGCATTTATAATTACATTTGTATCCATCTAGCTCCATCACAAGGCACAAAGGTTGGTTCATCTACATCACACTTCATATGAGGGAAGCCTATTGTTTCCATGCACACATTTATTACATTCTACATCTAGTTACTTGCTCACTACTTCAAAAAGTGTGACTGGCTCAAGAGTAACCTAGGGCACAATTTCCACACACACCTAGAACTACTTTGGGTCTGAGATGTAGTGCAATGATCAGTGATAAGTCCATCAATTTGGCAGTTGAGGACAGTCTGACCCCTTCATATGCATCTTTCTTTTTTAGGTTTTTGATGCTTTGTCTGGGGTTTTGTAGGTGATTCCTTTATTGCGCAGTTTACAATGACATCAACAACATACATGCGATAAGCATCGAAAGCTTCACATCATCCGACGACTCGTGATTTTGGTTTCTGGACTTCCCGCACAGACCAAGGCATCCAGATTGCAGACTAGGGCACCCTAGGTGCCCCTATCCCTTTTCCAGACACCCTACCCAGCCAAATCACTTAGACCTAAATTTTTTTAGGATCTTGTGCGACTGTCTCCCATTCTTGTTCATCATTTGGTCTTTCTACGACACAATCCTACAACATCATTGAATCAATTAAGGATCTTCTAACCCTCTTTGCACATTAGGGTTTCATATTTTCATTGCATAGTTTGCTTGGGCGTATTTCAGTTATTTCATTGTTTATTTATTTCTGCAAACTCGCATTAGATTAAGCTAGGATTGTAATCACTAAATCATGCACTTTAAACATTTATTTATCACGATCTCATAATACTATTTAGAAGGTTCTTGAGGGAAAAAAGTACTAATTAACCCCCATCTTTTGGCCACTTTATTTTATTTTATTTTATTTTTCATCATTAACCTCTTGCACACTTATTCCTATTCGATTATGTCATCCCACATTATTTTAGCCTCGGTTGGGGCACCTAGATTAATTTTATGGCGCTCAGTAGGCACCCCGGTCCCACCAAGGCAGCCCGATCCTTCTCGACTTTTCTCACCACTTTGTGGGCTCTTTCTAGCCATTTTACATCTTTATCTTTCTTGTGGTCGGCCTTTTCGGGGTTAATTATGAAATTAGACCAAGATAACCCTATAAATATAAAGTTATGAGACCATAATTAGGGACCTAACATCACTTACTACTATCACTCCTCTAGAGTTGCATCCATCTATTACATTGGAGATCACTTGTAACCACATAGCTCCGTCATCAAGGCACAAGGCTAGGATATTTGCATCACACTTCGTAGGGGGAGGGATTCTATTCTATTCCATAGAAACATTCTATTACATTTTCTACACATATTTATTGCTTGTTACTTCACAAAGCGCAACCGGCATAAGAGCAACCTATGGCATGTTCACACACTTGCAAATAGAACTACATCAAGTCGACATGTAGTGCAATGCTCAATTAGTAAGTCCACCATTGTGGTAGAGAGACAGATCGACCCCTTCATATGCATTTTTATTTTTAGGTTTTGATGGTTGTCTTAGGGTCTTGAGGTCTTTCTTCCATCTTGAATTATTGGTGACATCGTGCACAAATACAATGAATTAATGCAATAGGTAGAAACATTGTAGATTACCTTTCACATGTGAAGACAATATTCATAGTTTTTTTGTGTAAACCAAAGTGTGTCCATATTATAGACCAAAGCACCTTTAGGCACCCCATACCTCCTCCAGTGCTTTAGTCCAAACCTAGATCCTCTAACTCCATCCTTTTCAAAGCACTCATACACACTCGTTCCTACTTCGATTTTGCTAGTCTCATCGTGACACGATCCATGAGTATCTCGTTATTAGCTGATTTCCTTCCATCTTCCTTCTTACACATTAGGTTTCTATTGTTCTTTAGTTTTATTATTTATCTCATTTACATGTTGTCTTAGTACATTTATTTACTACGTTTATATGTCCTCCTAGATTAGATTAACTATTCTTTACTACTTTTAGTTTAGTCAATTTTAGTTAATCAAGGATATTACATTTTAGCATAATCATTTTGGTGAACCCGAATGATCAAACCCTTCCTTTTGAATATGTCTTCTCCTTATCAAGTCATGACTCAATCATCTTATCCTTCTTTCACACCAACTAAAGTCTCTGGTATAGTTACTATTGTTGTTGATTTCATGCAAGTTCATACTCAACACTCTCCTCATTTTATTACACCTAGGGTTGATTCTTCCATCAATGTAGTTACTTCTCGCCGCATTCATCCCCCTAAAGCTCCACCCACTTCTCTTCCTCCACATATCACTTCCTCAGCTCCTTTGGCTCCTCCTAAGGGTTATGATATCATTGAACAACTTAAAAACACACCAACTAAGATTTCTCTCTATGACTTATCGTAAGGCACCGATATTGTGAATACGCTAGAAACAACCCTTTGTGCTATTTCACATAGAAAGTGATAATTATGTGGTAGCCTTTACACACCTCATTCAGTCTCTCAGAAATATTCCACATGTTATATCATTCACTAATGAGGATATATCACCTTTTGTTAAAAGCAATCCATGTGTGCCCTTGCTTATTACTACCATTGTTAGCACCACTTGCATTAAACGTGTACTTATTGATAATGTGTGTCGGTTGTCAACCTATGTGCTCATTCCCTTCTCAAATAATTAGGTATTAATGAAAACTTGATTTCTAAGAATTCAACTCTTATTCGGGGTTATGACTCTACTACTCACACATGTCTAGGGACTATTTCATAAAATATTCGGATGTCGGGCCTAATACCGTCTTCATGACTTCCATATTATCGATGCTCCATTTCAATTCAACTTGTTACTATGTAGACCCTAGATTCACAAAATGCATGCAATTCCATCTACTATTCACCAATGTGTCAAATTTTTGCACAATGGTTATGAACATACTATTATTGTTGATCTTGAACCATTCAAATAGTGTCACATGAACCCTTTTACTAGAATGCCTATCTCTCCTCGCAACCTATTCCATATAGCATCCTTGACACATATGACATTGGTCAATCTAGCACTCAGTTGTATTCTTCTGCTACTCCTAGTATTCCAGCTATTTCTACTCACACTACGGTAATTATCTCACCCATTGTATCTGCTCCAATAAGCATTACCGCTCCGCTTATTGAGACTCCTCTCACTTCTCCACCTAGTATAGTTCCTAAAGAATATACTCGATAAAACTATACAACATGATAATGTTAATATGGATGATTATGAGGATTACATGATGAAGTACATTTGTTGAACTTCTTGATGAAGTATTAGGTCAAATTAATTTGGCACTATCGATGTCGATGACACTTTTATGGCTGATGGCCTAGGTGAATACAAATTTAAGACCCCTCCTTCTACTAATGCTATGATATTTTATCAGGGGTATGTCAACACCTTAGACACTATTCCACCCTCCCCGAGAAGTCCGCATATTCGCCGCCGCCTTTCAAGTGCACACTATTGATCAAAAACTATTTTTGGCATCATATTCCGGTCAATCCCACTTGTTCAAATACTATTTGCACATGTGAAGGCTTAACTAGGCTCAACTTGATGCTTAATGACATTCTACCACCCATTCACTCACCTCACCTTTACCATGGTTATTGTCACATTACAGCCACCTATGGTCTTTGTGTGTTTCATTTGACAGTCTTCATTACACGTACTCCTCGCTCTTCTCCACTAACACTAGGAAATCTTGGCTTGACTATATTGGTGGAACTTTAGACACCGACCACACTTCTATCACCTTCCTTATGTCATTCAACAATGTTTCCATTGCTAATGACTCATCTCCTAATTATTCTCAGAATCTTTCCCATTGGTATGCACACTGTTGTCCACCAAGACTCTTAACTAATGAAGAATATGCAATGAGTGTCTACACCCTACATTTCAATATTTCTTTATAAGATCCACCTCATTCTATTTCTGATCATGTTTGAATGTTGCTCCAGTTAGTTTCAATCATGAAAATGATGATCTGTTAGAGCAAAAGTATCACCTAATCATATTCACCACTACACACTGGGGGAATTACGCTTATCTTCCCCCTAATTAACAACACATGCCTTCTACTACACACCCACTAGCATTGACATTTCGATGACACACTCTTGTGCTTTGGTTCACACTTGACTGTTGAGAGAATCCTATACACATGAACCTCACACATTGCACACTAGACACTACACATCACGCATCTTCACACGTATTACATACATACATTCTACATCCTACATCTTACATCTACTATGCATTTGCACATCCTATCTCATCTACACATCTGACATTACACACTATACATCCTACATTACACATCACATGATGAGTTCTCATCACCACATCTACTACACATATTACACATCCTACTCATCTACTTACATGTGCTACACTCATTACCTCGATGACGCACACTAGTCTCACGGTCCATACTAGACTATTGAGGGTATACAAATCAAATGAACCTCATCACATTGACACATTCAGCCATTCAACCTTTTTCTCATGCGACATTTCTAGATTACTAATATATGACATAGGCTATATCATCACCCTCTCTAACATCCTTTAGTGATATATGCTTTAGGCTAAATCATCACTTCTCTGTTAGCTTTAGGATAAATCGTCACACATCCTCACACTTCATCTATATGTCACACATCATCACTACGTACTCATCACATTGTGCTACATACAACACATAGTTTGACCATTTCCTGAGGGCGCACTCTCGTTTACGGTTCACTCTTGATCTGCCGAGGGCGCATAAACAAATGAACCTCCTGCATAAATTTCCATTCACTGGGGGCACACGGCTCCTATAATTCATTCTACATTCCATTCCATCCATCCACAACATACTGCATATCTTGGTTGCACTTACTCTTTCTTGCATTTACTTGTACATCATCATCTTATTACACATGTTTGATAGATGCCTTATATCTCATTATCATACACACATGTGCGTTCACTTGCTTTCTAGTTGTGATCGCAGACTCTACAAGTCTATTACACGCAGTACGGATGTTTGGCAACAATCCCACAGTGGTTCCTGGGGGCATCCACATTCATACTACAAGTGTTATTGTTTTATTTTGTTCATAGAACACTACTTTATTGGTTTACACATGCTTTGACATACATTTTATCTTTCTAACATGCTAATGGGTGTTTCATGTGCAACATTTTCTATGCAGGGATATTTACTTCCATACTTGTTTGTTATATTGTTTGCTATTGCTTGTTCTTGTTTGCATGGGATTTTCCCTTTGTCTTGTGTGCACACTTGTATGCTTTTGGCTTTCTCAACCTTGCTTAACTTGTGACATGTTGTTAGTGATGTCACATGTTTGCACTCCCGCTTTTGCGGTCTATATTGTCTTCTTAGGTGTTTACATTATCTGCTTACACATTGTCTGTGTAGTTTACACTTGTCTTCTACATGCATGCTTGTTCCTACTAACACTTGTTTCTAGCCACTTTGTTTGCATGTGCCTTGGTTTCTACCAAGCACATCCCCTCCTACAGGGTATAATTTTAGTTATAGTGGTTGGTCCTCTTTTGGGGCCGCATCCTCCTACAATGACGTCGCATGCGCCCCCAAAGAGGGGGTATCATTTGGGTTTACACACAAGTATATAACACGGTATCAGAACAGTTCATTTTTCAGTTTTCGTCCATGACACAATGGGTTACACAACGAGTGGGTTCAACACAGTCTACAAAACTCCATACACAATGGATTTTACAAAGGGTAGATTGTCCTTAGCACATGCATGGGTACACACCAGCTGCAGTGGTGTTTTATACAATGAGAAGTAGTTAAAGGTTGGAGGACAACACCGGGAAGTTTTTCCCTACACTTATTCCATTACATTAGTGTTGGATTTCCCAAAAACTAGGTAGTACAAAGATTTCTTCAGTTTCGGGAAGCAGTTATAGGTTGGAGGATAAATTAGACTTTCCTCCCTACACTTCTTTGGCCAGTGGCGTGAGATCACCCAAAAAACTCACACTTCATTGACAGGATCCTTTCTACACCCTTTTTCTCATCACGGATCAGGTCCATCCATATGGGAAGCAAGATCAACATCAACAACAACGTCACACTAACATGCAGGTACATCACACACATTAACATCTACACACGTGCTTCCACCCTAGGTTCACTCTCATCATATTTTTACACTTTTTGCATATTTAGTCTCCACACTCCATATTTTTACCACTCCACGCTTTGTCTAGTCCCTCGGCACACTTTCTACATCGATCTACATGGATATTAGGTATGCATCTCTATCTATTTTATGTTACCGAGCATTCTACTCATCAACATAAAGTGGGGCAAATATAGATGTAAAATCATGAACTTTGAGTCATTATTTAGTCTTGATCACATACTATTATTTACATGATTCCTAAGAAAGAAGAGTACTGATTAACCCATGTCTTTGGCCATATTTTATTTCTTTCTATGTTACTTTCGATTTTACACCTTTATTGGCCCCGGTTTGTCTTTTCATGTTTCAGTTTTACCTTTTCGGACTAGAGTGCCCACCAGTAGGACATTAGCACCAAGTTCCCTCGTCCCCTCTGGGTGCCCCTATCCTCTTTATAATTTACTCTCACTTTTTGGGTCCTTTCTAGCCATTTCAACATATTATCTTTTTGGTAGTCAGTTTTTTTAGGGTTGATTACAAAGTTAAAGCGAAGGAATCATATAAATATAAAGTTATGTGATCATAATAAGGGACCAAGCACTAAGCACTAACTATCACCACCTAAGGTTGCATCCATCAAAGGCATCTATAGCTATATTTGCATCCATCTAGCTCCATCACAAGGCACAAAGGTTGGTTCATCTGCATCACACTTCATAGGAGGGGAGTCTATTGTTTCCATGCACACATTTATTACATTATACATCTAGTTACTTACTCGCTACTTCACAAAGTATGACTGACACAAAATTAACCTAGGGCACAATTTCACACACACACCTAGAACTATATTGGGTCTGAGATGTAGTGCAACACTCAGTGATAAGTCCATCAATTTGGAAGTTGATGACAGTCCGACCCTTCGTGTGCATCTTTATTTTTTAGGGTTTTGATGTTTTGTTTGGGGTTTTGTAGGTGATTCCTTTATTGCAGGTTTACAATGACATCAACGACCTAAGTATGACATACACGTGACAAACAACGAAGGATTCACATCATCTGACAACTCTGTGAATTTGGTTTCCGGACTTCCCGCATAGACCAGGGCATATAGATTATAGACCGTGGTGCCTCGGGGGCACCTATCCCTTTTCCAAGCACGCCGGTCTAGCCAAATCAATCATACCTTCATTTTCTCAGTGGTCTTGTGCGATGGTATCCCATTCTTGTTTAGCCGATCTTCACCGTGACACTGATCTTGTGGCATCTTCGAATCAATTAAGGCTCTTCTAACCCTCTTTGCACATCAGGGTTTCATATTTTCATTGTTTAGTTTGCTTGGGTGTATTTCAGTTATTTCATTGCTCATTTATTTATGGCAAACTTGCATTAGATTAATCTAGGATATTACATTTTAACATAATCGGTTTCTCAACACTATATTGGTAAGCTTCCATTTATTCATTCACTTTGATATTTGTGGTATCAATTGCACACAAAGTCTAACTTCTATTGAGGCTATGCCGGTTTGGCATAGGGTGACCCATGGGTAGGGTACCCCGAATCCAAGCTTGGATGCCTTGATGGTACTTGTTGCCCTCATTTGTACCATTTTTATCTCCAAGTGTTGTACCTACATCTGCAAATCATCATTGGGCATAGAATTGTTTTTGTAATTTACATATTCCTGCTCCTGAAAAACACCATGATTATTATGATAACCATGTAAAATTTTTGGATCATGGGCATATTCATTATGATAGGGCTTATAATACTGATATGGAGGAGGATTTTGGGGAAAAGGAGGTGGAGGGGAGTAATAATTCGCTTAGGACTAAGAATTCTAAGGAGGAATTGAAGTCATGATTGCACAACCTCGTAACATGATGGAAGGATGGAGGAAATGGTCTCATTGATTGAGAAAAATGGATATTTGGGCTAATGGAGTCCCAGATGATGAATATTTGTGTCTCGAAACATTGATATTTGCTAAGAATAATATCAATGTCTTTAGCTAATTTTGTATTGCTCCATCGGGCGTGCCAAGGCGTGCCATAAACTATTGTCACCCAAAAGTTACCCCGATAGAGAATGGTGTGTGTACTCTCTTTCCTATTGACTAAATTGGAACACCTCAAGGCTATGGGTAACCTATATTTGAGGTGAACTCGCAGAGAGGGTTGGTTGGTTCCCTTGTGAATCACCCAAAAATGAAAACTTTGACAAGGAAAAGGGAAAAGAATGCGGAAAATGGGAAATAAGGGTGATACACCAAAAGCTTGATACTTGCATGTAACTCTGCACATAGAGAACTTAAAGATCCACACACCTGCACAACTCTGAACTATTTTGCAAAATTAATTCAAGGGTTTAGGAAGAATGAAAACGATAGAGGGATTGAATTCCATACCAAAACAACACAATATCCTATCAAACATAATGAATAATCTGAAAACAACAGTATGAGAAGGTAAAAATGAAGCTTTATTTTATTTAGAGGTGCGAACTACAAAGGTCAAGATACTAGAGAAAATCAACACTCAAGTATATGTTTCATCTTTTTACAATCCAAAAATCTGCGTACGTTTGTTGCCTGTTGTATCCGCATGTTTTTAATTTATTTTATTCATTTTTCTAACCCTTTTGGCACATCGGACAACAACACGCCTTTTTTATTAATTTATTTTCTCCATCCTTGGCGCCAACCACCAAAATAGATTGCGCATGCTTATTTTTATCCAATTTTATTTTTATCCCTCCTTGGTGCCACATATAGGACAACAACTAATTTATTTATAAAAAGTCCTTCTATTTTTGGTGTCAACAACAACTCTCTTTCTTTTATATTTAATTCCTCCATGCACCTATTCTTAGCATCAATTTCTAGAAATAGAACAACATGCTCTTCTAATTCTATTCAAAACTCCTAAAAATAAGATCTTCTATTTTAATCTCTTCCATGCACAATCCTCTTGTTCTTCCTTTGGCGCATGGGGCTGCTATTTTTATCCACTTGTATTCTATGTTTGGCGCCAACTCCCAAATTAGAACAACTTTCTTTTATTTATTTTATTCACCCATGCACTTCTCCCTTTTGGCGCCAACTATAAGATTGTTTTTTAATTTATTTTATTCATCCACCTCCATCCATATTTACCCCTTCGGCACAAATCCTTAGTGCATGAATTATGGTAACAAGTGTAATGTAGCAAGTAACTTTTAGAATTTCAAAAGTTTAACCATGTTCGAGGAAGCCTACATGAATTCACCTAACTCATAATTGTAGTAATTGAGTTGACCCAATGTGCATCGAGTTGAGTTATCATTTGGGCCCTATTCTTCCATAGAGGATTGAGACATACCTAAGGTTATATGGGTCAATGTTTTTTTTGCATATTGTAATGTGGTTCTTGCATATATATAAGAATATCATTATATTTGTGTTAGGGAGGGTTCCCACATGAGCTAGAGTTATAATATGAAATAATCAATTTAGTGTGTTATAATCTATGTGTGCAAAGACCGTGAGTTAGCGAGTTAGATATGCAAATCTATTGTGTGTTTCTTTGAACATTTCGACTTGTAAAATCACTATATACATTACTACGTAATTTTCTTTCTATTGAAACTATTGAAATAATAAGAATTATGAATCATGTACTATAATGTATGTTGTGTTCTATCACCTTTTATACATTATTTCATTAAGTATTATTAAGATTAGGTGGATTAAAGTATCTCTTAATTGACACCCTTAACCATGACTACATCAACAAGCTCTGCGCTTAAAAACACCGCTCACGGGTGCCCAAATTCGAGATAGAGAAGCTGCATCAGGAAGGAGCACACTTACCAAGTAGGCATACAACACAATTGTAGGAAGTACAACACTCATCAAGTAGGAGATATAGAATCTTTTTAGTAGCCAATGGTTTCAATAGCTGCATGCAAGGGTTAAATTTGACGTTCGTTTAGACGTTTTTTCATAATTGTAACCGTAAAATACTTTTTCAAATATTTTAAATAACCGTCACATATGACTCGCATATAAAAAATGTTACCGTCAATTTTTACATACATTTATATGTAAGTTATATTAACATATATTTAAAATAGTTAAATAAATATAGACTACTAGTTTATAAATAACATTGTTTTGTTATGTTGAAGGGCAGCATTAAAAATTCACTCCGCCTAAAAATTGTTAGACAGTCATAGATGGCCGTCAAATTCAACCCCCAGTAAGCATATGACGGTTGCTAATTCACTTTTCCGAAAAGACAAAAGGTCAGTCCACAAAACTCAATTTCTTTACCAAACTGGCCATCTGAATTATTCAGAGTCACACATAAAATATTCCAAACAATCTTGTTTTATCACCTACAACACGGAAGCCTTCTTCCAACTATTGGGGAATTTATTTCTCTTAGGTACAGACAGACAAAATTGTATGTTCGGTGTCTTAAGAAATAGAGATGTTTTGAAAGATTGATCAGTTGATGGTGTGTTTGGATTTGGCTCTGTAATTCACAGATTTGGCCGTCTTACAAACAAATTGCAACAATGGGCATTGATGGGGAACAATCACTGGAAGTGGGTCTCTTAGAACAAGGACGCGAGCAGAGCCTACACCCACAAGAAGAGGTCAACAAAACCCTCAATTTTTTTGGCATGCATCTTGCATTGTTGAACTTATTGGGTTTCATAAAGCAATACGAAAGGTCCAAATCTTTGAAGTAGGATGGGTTTGTGAATCTGATAAATAGTAATTTAGGTGTCATGCTGCATACAGAAAAACTGAATCTTTGAAGGATTGGGATGGATCTAGACCTGCTGAACAGTTTATTATGTGTCAGATTGCAATATAGAAAGGGTGAATCTCTAAGGAATTGGGTCTCACATTGTTTGCTAAAAAAATTGGGTGACTTATTGCAATAGACAAGGATTTAATCTTTGAAGGAACGGGATAGTTCTGTAGGCGTGCAAAATAATTTATTAGGTGCCATATATAGAAAGACTGAATCTTAAAAGAATTAGGTGTCATATTGCATCGTTGAAAATTAGGTGTTATATTGCAGTACCTATAAACTGATTTTTTGAAGGATTGGGATGTGTCCATAAACCTGCTAAATAGTTTATTAGGTGTCATATTGCAATGTTGAGACACCGAATCCTTGAAGGGAGGAAATGGATGTGTAAACCTACTAAAGTGTCATACCTATATATTTTTTTGTGGGATTGAGGTTAATGGGTGCCAGATTTATTGAGGAGTCACACGGGGGTTGCTTTGTGTGAACCGAACTGACCCAGCAGAGGAAGTTCACTTTCGCTTTTGCCTGCCAACTGACAACAGAATGTCTGAATCTTTGAAGACCTGTCAAAGAGTTTATTAGGTGTCATACAAAAATAGTGAATCTTTGAAGGATTGAGAAGGATATGTAAACATGATAAATAATTTATTAGGTGTCAAATACAAAAAGACTGAATCTTAAAAGAAATAAGTGTCATATTACATTGTTGAAAAATAGGTGTTATATTGCAGTACCAATAGACTGAAATTTTGAAGGATTGGGATGGGTCCGTACACCCCTTAAATAGTTTATAAGATATTATTTTACAATACCGAAAGATCGAGTCTTTGAAGGAGTTGGATGCATCTGTGGACATGCTATATAGTTTATTCATATTGTGTTATATTGCAATGCAGAAAGATCGAAACTTTGAAGGAGTGGGATGGATTTGTAAACCTGCTAAATAGTTTAATAGACATTATATTGCGATACAGAAGGACTGAATCTTTGAAGGATTGTGATGGGTCTGTAAACCTGATCAAAAGTTTATTAAGTTTCTTTTTGCAACATAGGAAGACTGAATCTTTGAAGAAGTGGAATGGATCTGTATATCTGCTAAGTAGTTTATTAGGTTTCATATTGGAATACAGAGACTGAATCTTAAAATAATCAGGTGTCATATTGCATTGTTAAAAATAGGTGTTGTATTGCAATACAAAAAGATTGAATCTTAAGTGGTTTGGGACGATTCAGTAAATCTGCTAAATAGAATATGGAGGCCTCTTGGTCTTATAGGAATTCTGAGTTTTGGAGGTTTATTATGTATGGTATGTTTCAGGAGGAGAGTCAACACACAGGGGATGGATCTGTGGATATTCATGGAAGGCCTTCTGTGAGACGAAATACAGGAGGATGGAGGGCTTGCCCCTTTATTTTAGGTTTGTCTTCATGCCTATGTAAAATTCAAATGTATCTGGTTGGCTTCTCATACGTTATAGAATGTTGATAGCCTGGATTTTGATAAGATTATAGAAGGTTCATGGCCTGAATTTTGAGAACTATGACATTAGCCAATACTTGATCTTTTACTTATTTCTTTACCACGAAGCATAATGTTATTTAATTCTTTAGAACATAATAGCATCTCTGTTACATGATGGAACATATAGCTTTGTACTTGTGGATATTGGTCCTTAACCAAAAGAGCAAACCACAGTCTTCAGCAAGGTACCTCCTTTCCTTGTATAGATGGACTCACGATAGACTTTCCATGGTGTAAAGATGAAGAAAATTATTGAGAAGTGACAATCATAGGGAATAATTTGTGCCAGAAGGCAGTCTTCCATTGGACATAGAACGCACTTTCATCTTCCTTTATGTTGAGTGCATATATTACCTTGACTGCAAAGTCATGAGCAGGGAGATTGACTAATAGTGCTTAATCTAAAGGAGACAGATCGCAGTGAGCAACAGTGACCTAACCCAACTGCATTAAACCTGCTTAGGTGAGGAGACATCATCCTGCATAAGGTCTACGAGCATTGAGGCTGCAAACTATCTATTATCTAGACAGCAGTTTTTCTCACCACCACCACTGCTGCCTATGGACACATACATAATTGTGTGCATACTCCATCTCAGTTCCTCTTGACTAGAAATACATGGTGCATGTGCTAACTCCTCTTGATCCATTCAGATAATACAGATAAAAGTATACACAATGGCAGAACACCTTAGTATCAAACATCCATCTGAATTCTGTATTACATGGTAATCGCTAAAACAGAGTAAAGAATATAAACACTTGAAGAGTTGTATTGTGCAGAAACCCCTTGGCAAGATCATTAAGTCAAAAAATTTAAACAAACATAATAGAAATATCTTAAAGGGATCAAATCATCAAGTCTACTAGGAGCTACATTGGAGTATCGTTAGGAATGCAGAGGAATGCAAACAGTTCTTGTAGGCCCACACTTCTCATGTGAAGAGAAACAGAAGACAAGGAGATGAAGATGCTGAACTCTTCAGGAAGGAGCATGGAGGGTCAAGTCAAACTGTTGATTACCAATGAGCAGCAATCCCTTGTGGCTCAAGCATGCTGCTATCAACTTTAGAGTGTGCTGCATTTTGGCCTGTGGGTGCCAGCATTTTAGACTGCCTATTGTTAACATTTGATTTTATTTCTTACAATTTGCAGGAAATGAGTGTTGTGAGCGATTGGCATACTATGGCATCAATATAAATTTGGTGACTTATTTGACTACAATATTACATCAGGGGAATGTAACTGCAGCAAAAAATGTAACTACCTTGTCAGGCACATGCTATCTCACACCACTTTTGGGGGCAGTTTTGGCTGATGCATATTGGGGACGATACTGGACTATTGATGTTTTCTCAACAATTTATTTTGTGGTATGAATACACCTTACCTGGTATTTATTTCTTTTTCTTTTATCATTGGATCCTTCAAGAAACAACCCACATCCATATTCTTTAGCTTAGATAGCAGGTCAGAAGGTCTCGAGTTTATCTATTGTACCAAAGTCCCCCAGGACTTGCCCCAGGTCTCATCCCTTTGACTCATGTGTCATTTGTGTGGGGAAAACCTGAGTTGAAATTGGAACCCTGGAAAACAGCACGAAACTCAGCCAAGCTCACAAGTGATATCCAATTATTCTTTTATAAGTCTGATTCACTAAGTCCTCTGTTTTCAAATTTTTCCTATGGCCATTTGGATCTTATTGGCCATTTTTTAATTAGTGGGCATGTTGCCTAGAATAAGCCACTGACAATTGCTACCAAAATTTTACAGGGAATGGCTACTTTAACTGTTTCAGCCTCTATTTCTGCCTTACAACCTTCATCCTCTACATGCGATGTATGTCCAACAACAACTACACTTCAATCTGCTGTATTTTTTCTTGGGCTTTACCTGATTGCATTAGGAACAGGAGGCATCAAGCCTTGTGTTTCTTCTTTTGGGGCAGACCAATTTGATGACACTGATCCAACAGAAAGGACGAAAAAGGGGTCTTTCTTCAATTGGTTTTATTTCTCAGTCAATGTTGGTGCACTTGTTTCAAGCAGCGTTCTTGTATGGGTTCAGGACAATGTTGGGTGGGGATGGGGATTTGGAATTCCAACAGCATTTATGGCTATAGCCATAGGGAGTTTCTTTTCTGGGACACCACTGTATAGATTCCAAAAACCTGGAGGCAGTCCATTGACACAGGTATGCCAAGTTGTGGTTGCATCACTACGTAAATTGCAAAACAAAGTTCCTCAAGAAAGCTCACTCCTCTATGAGGTGAAAGACAAGCATTCCGCAATTCAAGGAAGTCGAAAGCTGGAGCATACAAATGAATTTCAGTATGTCTCTTGACCATGTTACCACAGTTATTGTGTACCCTTCATATTTTGCAATGGAGTTGATTGGTATTTCTTTATCCTTTGTATTTTTGTCATTCAACACAACATCAAAAGGATTAAGCCAGAATTAATTCTTCAAATTTTTCTTGATTCTTTGTATATGTCATTTATCGGTATCAACTTGTCAGTGTCTTTGTTAAAAATCACAGTCTCTCCTACATATAATATGGATTATGAGCTATCCTAGACAATTTGTTTCCTATATTTAAACTAGTTTTTCTCTGTCCCACATTTCCTATCAGATGTATACACAAATGAAGCTCTTGTATATCTCTGTATAAATTCTTAGCACTGGTCACCCATGTGATATCATTTATTTTGCCTAGAAAAAGAATTTACCTTGAAATGTAATAATTTACAGTGCAGAAATAGATATCAATATGTTGGCAGCAATTAAAGTATATATCTTCATTGATTTATTGGTTTACAATGTTTACAGTTGTCTTGACAAGGCCGCTATCATAACAGACGAAGATATTCAGAGTGGTGGTTTTTCAAATCCTTGGAAACTATGTACTGTGACCCAAGTGGAGGAGCTGAAGATTTTGATCCGTATGTTTCCCATCTGGGTGACTGGTATTATATTTTCTGCTGTTTATGCTCAAATGTCCACAATGTTTGTGGAACAAGGCATGACCATGGACACCAGCATTGGTTCTTTCAAAATTCCTCCAGCATCATTGTCTATATTTGACATACTAAGTGTCATGATATGGGTTCCAGTTTATGATCGCCTGATTGTGCCTATAGTTTGCAAGTACACTGGTAAAGAAAGGATTTACTCAGCTGCAGCGCATGGGTATTGGACTGGTGGTATCAATATTGTCTATGGTAGCTGCTGCTTTGGTTGAAATCAAGCGTCTGGATATAGTCAGAACTCATAACTTGGTACATGACACAGTCACGCCGGTTCCAATGAGCATCTTGTGGCAGATTCCTCAATACTTCCTCATAGGCGCCGCCAAGTCTTTTCTTTATAGGACAGCTAGAGTTTTTCTATGAACAATCACCTGATGCCATGCGCAGTTTGTGTAGTGCACTTTCTCTCCTTACGACATCGTTAGGGAACTATTTAAGCACACTTATTCTTACCATTGTGACTTCTGTCACCACGGAAGGAGGAAAACCGGGATGGATTCCTGACAATCTAAATGAAGGCCACTTGGATTACTTCTTTTGGGTTTTAGCTTCTCTTAGCTTTTTGAATATGTTGATGTATATTGCTTGTGCACACAGGTTTAATTACAAGAAAGCTAGTTGAAATTCAAATCCCAAATTGCTTGTGATCCATTGCAGCAGTCCATAAGCCATGGCAGATATTTTTCCTACCACACGCACAAACATCTGTATAAATACTGGAGAAAAGGTTTCTTCCAATAATCTTTGTTGGAAAATGAGACCTTTTCAAGGCTGTGTAAATATTTATTCTTGTATGATTCCATGATTCCCGGCATTGTTAAATCATTTTTAATGGCCAAATCCTGATTCCCAGGATGGAATTTAAATATCTTATTTTCCAGAATTGCTATTTATGATTCCATATTCTAGATATTAGCATGCTGCTAGACTGTCATGTAAGATGCCTTGCACAATAATGTATCTGCTAGCCTGTCATGTAAAATGCCTTGCAAAATAATGTATCTTTTGGTATAGCATTTGTGGTACTGAGATTGGAATCTTTGTTTTATAATATAATACCCTCATTGAATTCTGCCATTTCCCCATCTCTTGAGTGGAATTCTTTAAATATTTTTTAAAACAATAGCTATGAATTGATTTTGGACTTGCAGAAAATATTGAAATAGGACGGAGAATGGATTAGTGGTTGGCTTTTTATATTAGAGAGAAGGCAGATGAAGCTGCAAAAATTTGTTAGGAATGTCTTCAAAGCGGAGAAGAGATTGGCTTTGGGAATGAACTGAGGGTTAACATATGTAGGTCTACGAACTGAGGGTTAACATGTTTAGGCCAATCTTCCTTTGTGTGTTCTTGGACTTGCATGTAAACGGAAACTGCAAAAGATCAGAGCAATAGACACAAATAAGCATATCAACAGGAATTTAAGTAGCTACTAAAATTCTTTGTACTAGTGAGCAAATTATCGACACTGTATTCTGGCATTCCGGAGTTCAATAATGCATCCTTTGGGACAAATATTATACTGCTCACATCTCAATTTCAGAGAAATTGTCTGAGTTGTCCAGGGCAAAAGAAAAAAGTATTAGGGGACCCAAAATAGGGTTTCCAAAGTAAAAAGAATGGATTTCTTATTTTTCTCGCTGAAAAGACTCTGTATGTATATTTCAAGGGACTGCATGATCATGTGCAAGAGTAACTAACTGATATTCAGAAGAAAACATATCTGGAATGTTGAAAAACAGGCTTCAAATATAAGCAACGTCTTTAAGGAATTTATCATCAAGCAGTGTATCATTTCAACTAAATTCTCAACAATCGGTCCTTCTGATAATTAGATGACTTCTTCCTCCAATAACTTACAGATATTTTTAAAGAATCTCCCGCTAATCAAAGCAACTATGTTTTTGCACTTACATAAACTTCCTTTCTAGCTCAGCATCAAATGTATGCCAACGTATGTAGCTAAACTTCAATGAACCCAGTCTGCTTGTCAGATCCATCAGCCACAAAACAATTGCCACTCTACAAGGCCAGGGATCTTATATCCTCATCTTTTCATTCAACCATCCCCAGTCTTGCTTTCGAGTAGTTCATTAAGTAAATTATTCAACCTGCACTTGTTGCATGTTGAATGGAAAATGAGTTTGTACGCCTTAGTGAAGTGAATGCCACCTATCGGATGCATGCCTTACACAGAGTCATCTCTGCCATAATTCATCTACTTTTCCCCAATGCGATGAAGACATCTTTGAAAAAGTCTGCAAAATGACACCGAATGAAATGTACAGCCACGGATGAAAGAAAAGGTTGATTTCTATTCATCATTGAAAGTCAGTTTGTTGTGATGTTTAAAAATGTAAAGACTATGCTACCATTTTCATCTATGGACAAAAGTCCAGTAGTTATGCCTAACAGAGATGGTAATGAATCATGGAGAAAACTAGTTTTGGATTAAAGGGTCACTCTTGGATTTGGTAAACATTATAAGTTGCTTGACAGCTTTAGGATAGGAGTACATGGGAATTTTAAAATTATAGAATACTCCACAAAATTGATTCTACCACATCTAAAAGACATTATGAATACGAAGTTGGCCATTGTAACATTTATTATCTGCATGTAGAAGACAATTTGAAAAAGAAAAATGATTCAAGTGGTTTTTATTATTATGTTTTGAAGAATACTGAAGCAAGAATTCTGCAAAAAGAATTTATATGCATGGCGAAGTGCATCATCTATATATTGCTCTTCTAGGCATGAGTTGGCATCCACAGCATTTGGGAAAAAGAGTGTTCATTTTCAAAACTTAACGAATCGTCTAAAACTTTCCTTTTGATTTGATAAAGAATTTGCATTTAGCTCCTGTTTGTGTTTTCAAAATAGCCCATATTTTCTCCAAATCTTTAAGATTTTGATTTTGTAGATTCAAATTTTTGCTGTCAGAATTCAATTTTTGATATTTCGATTTTCAGCATTTTTATGATACAATAGGGTATTCTCAGTCAGAAAATAACAAATTGGTGCTCAAGAATTGTACTCTCATACATTAGTAAGATGTCTAAAGACGGTTTCCATATCAAACTTTGAATTTACGGGGTTTAGCAAATGAACAAAGGGAAAGACAAAATGAATAAAAAGTTTATTATATAGATTTGGAAATATATTGAAAAGAAGGAATAACATCATATAGATTTGCAAATATATATTGAATACAAGGCAGAACAGGCTTTCTCATTGACATTCAGATTCAATCTGGAACTCATGTGAATGGCCAAAATATATACAGGAATTTACAAACCCTTGTTTGAACTGTTGATCAAGGGCAAGCTGACAAACAATAAGCAGTGTCTCAAGGTAATGAGTAGTAATCCATCATTCAATTACAATGTTTTTAATATGCATTTTCCATAAATTTCTCAGATTTGGTGGATGTGTGATTATGGTACATCCATTTAGTTTCTACAAAGGAATTTCAATCAACTTTTTTGTACTTGTACCGGTGAGCACAAGAAAGATACACAAACAAATTTGAGAGGCTGAGTAATGCTAAAACCCAAAAGTAGTAATCCAGGTGCCCTTCGTTTAAATTATCAGGTATCCATCCTGGTTGACCTCCTTTAGTGGTGACATATGCAATGACTGTAACAATAAAGGTACTCAAATAGTTGCCGAATGCTGTTATAAGAAGAGAGAGTGCACTACACAAACTGCGCATAGCATCAGGTGACTGATCATAAAAAAACTCCAGCTGCCCTATGAAGGTAAAAACCTCTGCTGCACCAATTAAGCAATACTGGGGGATTTGCCAAAGAATGCTCATTGGAACTGTTGTGACACTGTCATGGACCAAGTGATGACTTTTTACAACATCCAAACGCTTTATTTCAACCAAAGCAGCTGTTACCATAGCTGCTACAGATATCAACAGCCCAACGCCCATTCGCTGCAGCTGTGTAAAACCCCTTTCTTGCTTAGTGTACTTGCGTGCAACTGGTACAATAAAACTATCATATATTGGAACCCATAAAATGACACTGAGAGTATCAAATATGGATAATGACGCAGGGGGAATACGGAATGCCCCAATGCTAGCATCCAAGGTCATTCCCTGTTCAACAAACATCGTAGACATTTGAGCATAAACAGCAGAAAAAACGATAGTAGTTGCCCAAATTGGAAACATACGAAGAAGAATCTTCAACTCCTCAACTTGGGTCACAGTACATAGCCGCCAAGGATTAGAAAAACCACCCTCTTTGACATCATCATCTATTATTGTAGCTGCTCTGTCAAGACACCTGCAACATATTTACTCTCCAATGAGAAAATAAATAAGAATGCAATTACATATGCTGCATCATATCAACAAGTATTTTGACACCGGATAATATTTTCTAGTGTATGCTAGGCCTAAATAAAACATTGTACAGAACCAGGGATTTTGGATTACTTGAATTCATCAGTGTGTTCCAGTTTTCGACTTCCTTGAATTGCAGATCTCTTGTCTTGTACTTCGTAGAGAAGTGAATGATCATTAGGGACTTCTGTTTGTAATTTGCTGAATGATGCAACTACAACCTGGCATACCCTTGTGAGAGGGCTACCTCCTGGTTTCTGGAACCTATAAAGAGGAGTACCAGTAAAGAAACTGAATATGGCTACTCCCATAAATACTGTAGGAATGCCAAACCCCATCCCCAACCAACATTGTCCTGGACATACACAAGAACACTGCTTGCAATAAGAGCCCCAACATTGATTGAAAAGTAAAACCAGTTGAAAAATGAGCCCTTTTTCTTCCTTTCTGTGGGATCAGTGTCATCAAATTGGTCTGCTCCAAAAGAAGACACGCAGGGCTTGATGCCTCCTGTTCCTAGTGCAATTAGGTACAGTCCCAGGAAAAAAACACCAGATTGAACTAGAGTTGCTGTTGGGCAATCACTCCCTGTGCATGAAGGAGGCTTCAAGGAAGATAGAGATGCCGAAAGAGTCAATGTTGCCATGCCCTGTAAAAATCAGGGGACCTTGTTAGTCATATCCTAACCAATACAACAATGCATATAAAATAGTGCATGGTATGAAACAAGCAAGAGAATCATAAGCAAATTTCCCAATGTAAAACTGTATTAAGCATACAATGAAGTAAATTGTAGAGAAAACTGCGATGGTCCAATATCGTCCCCAGTATGCATCAGCCAAAACTGCCCCCAAAAGTGGCGTGATATAGCAGGTGCCTGACCAAGTGGTGACACTCTTTGCAGCAGTGGCATTCCCTGATGCAAAATCTTTGTCAAATAAGTCACTAAATTTGTATTGATACCATAATATGCCAACCGCTCACAGCACTCATTTCCTGCAATGCAAAATTAAAAATAAATGAACGTGATGAAACTTTTCAAAAGACATAAATAGGCTTATGTAAACTTATCAGTGAGATGCATATAATACCATTTGCAAACACTTCACTTGTATATTAAAGACGCACCTAAGATGAATGGACAAGCCCTCCAGTTGCCTGTAACTGATTTAACAGATGGCCTTCCCTGAGAATCAACAGACCCATCTCCAGTGTACTTTCCTTCCTGGAAAACATGTCAAACATTACATTGATTGCAACCATGGAACATTACTGTATAAAATTAGAAACCTTCACTGTCACAAGAGATTTTATCATTTCACTCCTTAAATAAGGGTTTAAAAAGATACGGTTTTGCGAGCATAACCAAATTCAAGCCCACAAATAAAAAAGCAAACAGAAGTAGGCCACTAAGATTAAAACAAGATCATTCAAGTTTATCAGCACATCAAACAGCTAGTTCAGATCAAAAACTTAACAAAAACCAAGTCAACTTCCCGAAACTAGGCCAAGTGAGTGGAAGATCAGAAGGAACTAATTTTATTTCCTTAACATCATAAATGCAGCAATTTGTTTTAACTATTTCATCAAATAAAATTCCAAAACGTAAAATAGTGACCGTAGAAACCTATATCTTTTTCCCTCAGAAAATCCTTTTGAAGACCGAATTAGATTTTTTTCTATTTTTAAACTAATGGCACAGAGTATCACAAAAATTACCTTCCCCAGCAAGTTTTGAACCTGAGTCATCCTGGTAGTCAGCACTACAACTCTTTCATGGACCAATAATCACAATAGAAACCTTCTAATGCCTATTTCTAACCAAATATTTAAATATGACGCAAATCCTCCCTGTTAGACAGTTCTTTTACATCCAAATCTCTTTCCTCTTATTAGAGAAGCCCATAATTTTAAGCCCCAGACTCAACGGTGCACCAAAATTCAAGCAAATGCAGATAACTACTAGGGCTTGTACAAAACACCCATCAAGCAGTCAATGGAATGAACTAAAGTGGTCGGTCAATGGCATTTTCATACCTCAGCCTCGCGTCCAAGTCCCTAAAAGAGATGTTCATGTGTAAAATTAATATACTGGGTGCAATGCACAGTGCTCATCAAACTAGGTCAGATGCAAGTCTTGAGTGTGTTTAAGCCAAAGGTTTCTTCACAAGGGGCCAATTTACCAAACCAAAAAAAAACACCCCAAGTCTAAATCCCAAAAGACATGATCATGTGTCAAAAATTAATATACTGAATTGAATTAGAGGTGTCACATGCTACAACAAACAAGATCAAGTGCAAGTACTGAGTGCATTTATGCCAAAGGTTTGTCTGCAAGGGTCAAATTTAGTGAAAAAACAATGAAATGTCGCAGTTTCAAATCCCCGGAAGACGCGGTCATGTGTAAAGTTGAGTAGTATCTGCATTGAATTCTCGTTGTGACATACCTCAACAAACTACGTCAGGTGGACATCCTGCATAGTAAAATTTAGAGATGTACTGTACTGAATTCTAGTTGTGACAAACCCCAACAAGCGAGGCCAGGTGCAAGTCCTGGATGCATTCAAGCCAAAGGTTTCTCCACAAGGGCCCAATTTACCAAAGAAAGAAAGAAACACCCCATAGCACATTGAATTCTGCGTGCAACATACTGCAACAAACTAGACTAGGTGCAACTCCTGGGTCACATGATTAAAAAGTTGAAAGACCGCAAGTTCAAATCCCCAAAACACAAGGTCGTGTGTAAAATTGAGTAAGCATTGAATTTCGAGTGCAACATGCCTCAAAAATCTAGACCAAACTTAACCACATACAAGTCCTGGGCGTAGTGAAGCCAAAGACCCGGGTCACATGATTAAAATTTAAAACAAAAAACACCCGAATTTCAAATCCCTGAAACACAAGGTCATGTGTAAAATTGAGCAAGCATTGAATTTCGAGTGTGACATACATCATTAAAAAAATTAGACCAAACTAGACCAGGTGCAAGTCCTAGGTGTATTCAAGCCCAAGGCTTCTCGGTCAGGGTTCCAATGTATCGAACCCTAAAAAAAAAAAAAAGTTAAAAGTAAAAACGATTTTTTTTTAACTTTTCTAATGTCCAGAGGGGTCAATTTAGAGAATACCCGTAAACCAAAATCATAAAGACGAAAGCTTCAAGATTCTATCGGGGAAAATTTGCCAAACCAAAAATCCAAACACCCATGAACCAATTTCATGAAACAAGAAATGATTGCAGAATTTTCTAATGTTAAGATGGGCACTTTATCAAACCAGGTGAAAAACACCCATCAACCAAATTCACAGAACAACACCCATAAACCAAATTCACAGAACAACAAAGAATGAAACGAATTTCTGACCTTTTCTGATGCCACGAGTGGAGAATTCCCATCTTCTAACAAAGCAGTTTCCAGAGATCCATCTTCTCCATTGGCACCCATTGAACAGATCACAGTCTGTGTATTTCTGAAGCTGTTTATTGCAGTCCTATGCACAAAATGTTGGGGCAAAACAACTACTTTGTCCTGACTCCCGTTCAAGACCAACTACCAGCTTGGGTTGTTGGGCCAACAAGCACGGAATTTTATAGAGTAAAGTGGAATGGATCAAGCTTTTGACGGGACCCAGTAGGAGCTTTTCGAAGAATCTTCTGCTTATTATTTTTTAAAATCTGATTGAGTGTATTTGACATGGATTCCTTCTCTGTAATGAGAAACTGGCTTATTGGAATGAAAACGGGAAATTTTAATCATGTAAATATGCCTGAAACTAGTATTACCACGTGCGTGAATCTTATATCATCCTTTTCTGTGTGATTTGTGGAAAATCTCCTCCTAAAATTAGCGATTCTAGTTAAAATTGTCTACTGGTCTATTTTTTCGTTTATATATATTTTTGGGCCTAAATAAAGGAATTTTTATTTGTTTTTTTGTTCTGTTTTGGGGTCATAGCGTGGATTCAATGTATATAGATTTTTATTCTTGAGTTGAGTTTAAATCTTTATTACAATTGGTCAATAATAGAATTAAATGGTTCATTCAATCTTTGTCATCGTTTTAGCTGGTTTGGGGATGGTTCAAATCTTACAATTTATTAAAAGTGTATATTGATTTGTTTTTGGTTCAGTGGATCCTTCTTTATCTAAAGTTTTGGATTACAAAAAAATTAATCAAAGTTTTTAAACTTTTGCAACTTCTTTATAAAGTTTAAATTAATATATTTAATTTATTTCTTATTTTATTTTAGATTTTTTTTAATAATTTTAATATCAAATTTTTTTTTAAAATTATAATATTTAATTTAGAGTAATAAAATATATATTTAAAAGAATTAATTAGAAATTTTAAAGAAACAATTGAACATAATAATGTTGGGTACCAATTATGTTTCTATCTTAATGGTTTGAATTTCTATTTTTAGTATCTCGTTTGATTAAAAGTATTTAGATCTCTTAATTATAAATTTGTATCACAATAATATATTCTTTTTAAAACGCATAGATTTTAATGTATATATTTTCATTATTTTTAAGAATGTTCTAAATTTTAAGAATTATATATCATTGTGTTTATCATACCGCTATTCAAAAATATTAAGTCTATGAAATAATTTACAATTACTTGTAAAAATGTATTGATATTTGAAAACAAATTAATTGCACAAATTAGACCCGTGTCTAACAAAAGTTATACATGTTAATACTTATACAAGCCAAATATTAAAACTTTGTATAATTTTTAAAGGAAATAATAAAAATGGCTAGGATATTCTCTTATTTTATAATATAAAATAAATTATAATTTTGTTATATTCTAATGATAACAAATTTAATATTTATATATTAAAGGAAATAATAAATATATTATTTATATATAATGAAAGAAATAATAAATAATAAATAGAACTAAATAGAATAATTTTAAAGTCAATTCCTATTAGGACCTTGTGTTTTAACCTTCTTTTACATTAGTATTGTAATAGATGCTACAGGACATGTATGCTTTATAAGTTGTCACTTGAGCTATTAAGAATAATCTCACCATGTGTAGTCACAAAATCACACACTTATTACTTACATCACACCTCTAAGTATGTTATTATATGCATGATTCCTAAGCAAGAAAATTAGGCATTAACAACACTTGTCTTGTTTTTACATTGCTTTATTCTTTTGATACTCTTATCATTTTCATTTTCGGGATAGTATTTTACTTTCGGACATTGGACGATATGTGACCTAGCTCCATATTTTATGTTTTATCCTCCGAGTATCCTAGACACTACCGCCCATTAGGGACAGGAGTGCCCAAACACTATTGTTCCTTTTCGCGCCGTTGTCCTTTTCTCTCTCTTTTTCAAGTTTGAAATGCCACATCATTTGTTATCTTTTATAAATTATTACTTATCACTTTGGGTCATCTTTTTGGTTGTTAATGACGGAATTCAAACAAGGGAATTATACATATACACGACTTACTCACTATTATTAGGGGCATAAGGGGTTATCACTTACTATTTACCACTTGGGCAAACAACATTCAAGGGTGCATTTGGGTGCATTATTCAATACATAGAAGGGGCTACTTCAATTCCATCTCACATGTCCATCTTGGGGGCAAAGTAGTTGTAGCTCTGTTATCTTAGTGTGATTGACACAAGGGCAACCTACCTTCAAAGGACACAATTCAATCGCACACACGCACACACGCGCACGCGCACACATACACACACTAGAACTACATGGAGTATGAAATGTAGTGCAACATTTGTTGACAATCACATTGGGGTGACCACTGAGGTCCATCCGAATGAAGCATATGCATTATTTGTTTCATCTAATATTTGCTTGAGCTTTGTGTGGATGACAATTGTTTGTTTTTCGAGGTTCAAGTGCGATAGTAAAACCCTACACATGCCAAGTGGATGTGACAAAGAGCGAAAGAAAACAGGCATCATCAGACCCCAAAAAGATCAAAAGCAAAGTTGTTTCCAAGACACTAGTGCCTAGTCAGGACACTCAAAGCACCCAGGCAGTCATGTCCGGGGAGGTCTCAGATCCCAATTTTCCAGACAAAACATACACAATTAAGATCCAACCTTCTCGGCATGTTTCCCAGCCCAAAATCAGCCTAGATCTACCAATACAAGCTAAGTCACTCTTATTTCCCTATTGTACACACTCATTTGTTTATTACATGATAAATCTTGCTTATCACTGTTCTATTCAGTTGATCTCAGTCCTCTTATTGAGATTTAAGATTTCATTAAATCATTTGGTGAACCCGATCCTTACATGTCCATTATCGGATCTATCTTTCATGCACATTACAGTAGTGGTCGCTTTGGTCTCCTAGAACATACTTAGCTCCTCCCATGTACCGTAATTGTTCCAACACTATGGTTGAAACTACACATGATAACCCTCTTTTCAATTCCTCAAATCCCCTTTCATGACATAAGAACTTCGATAGCGAACAATCTTATGATGAAGACACTAATGTGGATCTGGCACAACTCGATGCTCTCACCACTTTTCGTTCTACATTATGTGATAATCCCACTCATGTACCACATGTCCTTGATGCTTTATTAGTAGCTCAGCGTGTCTGTGACAATGTTGCTCATGTTAGTATGGTTCATACCTTGGAGCTCTCTCTTTGCTATCACCTCTTATATTCCACCTTCTTCCCCCACCATTATGGGGATATCCACCATTCATATGCATATTTCGCACTCCACTACTCAATTTTCTTCCCCTATCATTTCTAACAAAAGGAAGGTCCTCCCCTGTCTTCTTCAAGTCACACAACGGATTCAAAACTGTTAATTTTTTTCTTTATATTTCTTTAACAAGGCTTTATGACATCTACAATATTTCCCTTAAGGGATTTATAGTTGTTGGCACCTCGAGGATAAACCATACCCATTTCACCTCACTCTCTCACTCAATGGTCGATCCCGATCCGCCTACTCTGTCTCTTTCCGGCCAACTAACTTCATTCGGCCTTGGTTGATCAACTCAACCCCTTAGGGCCTTAACAACTACCCTTCTTCAACAATGACCACCCCTCAACAACCTTAACTTGGGCGGATCCTCTTCTATTTATAGCCGCGTGCCTGACTCTTTCCTGTTTCTCTTTCCTTTATGTTGGGTTCTCCACTTTTCTTGCTCATAATTCAAATTCAAATTGAGCCCTTTAATGAGCTTATTCACATAATTTGCTTCCGGCCAATCTCCTCGCACTACACCATCTCGGTGGTTGGATCTTCCTTACTAGTCATTCCATTGTCTAGTCATCGCCAACCACGTGACAATGCAAATTTGTTTTGTCCATCCTTTCCTCCTCTCAAATTTGTCATTGTATCCTTATCTTTTGAGCCTCATTCTCTTCACTTTTTTGTCATGCCCTTGCCTTATGCTACAACTTCCTTCGAGATCCTCACGCGCTTCTTTTATTTCTCCTTTTCACCTTCCTATGTCAATGCCTCCTTACATACTCCTACCCCTTTTATCTTCCAAGTAACTACTCTCCCACACATCTTTTGCCTCCTCATACTTAGTTGTCTTCTTAGACAACTTTTCTTTCGTGTGCCTCTTTCTCCTCCTAGCTAGTTTCTTTGGCCTTCCTTTTATCCCACGCACCTATTCTAATGCGCCATCCTTGACCTATGGGCAATTATTTCACGCATGCTTATAATATTTATGGCTCTAAGCCATCTTTCTCTCCTCATCTTTATCTATTTCTCGACAAAACTCCTCTCTTTTGGTTTACTTATCATGATCTTCTTCCTTCTCCTGACTAGTTGCCTCATGGTCGACGCCAGTCTACCAGTCTTCCTTCTTCCTTCTCATCACTTGTTTATGCACATATTATCTTCCTTCTTGGTATCTCTTTGTCTAACCACACATCTCCTTGGCGCTTTTTTTTCTCTCGATTAGTTTCCTCAATGTCGGCGTTCTACCAACCTCCCCTCTTGGAAACTCTTCCTAATATTGTGCATTTTTCCATGTTTCTTTTTTGTGGCTACTCGCCACTTCTTCAATCTCTGTCACTTCTCCATGCCCTCCCCTTATTTCATCTCGGCAGTTTCTCCTACACTTTTGTCGGGCGTCTTTTCTACATTCTCCTTTTCTCCTCTTGTGCGTCTTTTAATTTTTGCACACATCCCCTTCTTCAAGTGTAGGTTTTTTCTAAGTCCTAGTATGCCCTTGTATCAATTTCCAATATCCAACCCAACAACTCTTTAGGAACCCATGCCTTAGAGTCTTTGCAACATGATTTATGAACTCAAATTCACCAATTACAACATGCCTCTTCCTCTTCTTCTCCATCTCTTGATTCTTCACTTCTTCTTCATAGTCCTCTTGCCCCCAAGGTGTCTCGGTAGTGCAGAATCACATCACCCCGAATGTCTCAGAACTTGATAGATTGAGACTTTCAGGTGTGATTACATAACATGGAGCATCTCTCAAAGTGTGGGACTTTGAAATGGAGAGAGCTCTCTAGATGAAGGCAGTTCTATTCCTCTGTTCAGTGCACACATAAAATTGCAGAGGATCTATCGAAAAACCTACTCTAACTTTTCAAGGAGACGGGGTTAAGGGAATACAAGAAATAAAACCTAATCTATCGAGGTGATGCACCAAAGGAATGTTGAAACACCTACTTTGCAATAAACACAAACCATAAAAAATGCAATACAATAACCATGCACATATAACCAAAATGTAATGAGAGATCAGAAGACAACAATGAACACATGAGAGGATTGAGAATCATCCACAGACATATATTATTGCTTCACAAATTGATACAGATCATTACAATGGCCAAGAGGCAAGATTGCATTTACAGTTTGAATGGGAGGTTCGAGCTCCACAAATCCACTTTCAAAAAGAGAAGAAGGGAGGATGCAAAACAAAAATGTCCAACCCTTTACAATGAACCAAGCTCTTGGTTTTATAGATCAAGCAAAGAGAGAAGAAGAAAAGGAGGCGGGAAATCCGATTTGGAAACTCAACCACCACCATTAATGTGTAAATCCACCCACAATCTGTCAAGTTTTCCTCTCCATGTTTTTATTTTGGCGTGTTGAAGAAGGAAGAATGGTAGATCAAATCGAATCTGATCTGGTTGTTGAGGCAATCAGATCATACATTAATGGTATGAAAGATTTTTTCCTATTTTCACCCACCTACCCTTATCAAAATTAAAGTTTCAAGCTTCCATGGTGTAGAGGCGGTCGAGACCTTTCCAAAAAGTCTTCCCTTGCTCAAATATGAACTTCCAGTTAAAAGATATAGCGGTCTGAAGATTTTTACATCGAGACTATGCATAAAATGGCAAAAATGCAATCTTGCAAAACGGATCCACGAGCTTGAAATTACAACTCGTGAGTTTTTGCGAAAAGGCGCAAAAATCACAAAATCTCTCGCACCTCGAAGGCCATAAATTCACTTTTGCCCAAAATCCTCCACAGCCCGAAATTGGAATTACGTTTTTTTTTAGAAAGTGGTAAAATTTTCAAAGTTTCCCGATGGCCCGCTTCCCCACATGATGTGAGGGCCTCGACATGTGGCTTGACACGTGGCTTTTCTAGGAGTCGGTGGAGGTGCGGCTTACTTTTACACTTTTACGCTTTTCAAAACAAAAGCCAAAATTTCCAAAGTTCCTCCGACGACCCGCCTTCCGGCTTTGACTTGAAACACGGCCACGTGTAGAGCTGGCGCGCGTTTGGGGACTACTTTTGGATTCTTCCTTTGAAGTTGCGCCAAGATGACACATGGAGGCTTCCGTCAACCTGTCCCGAGCTTGGACTTTGTTGGTCCGAAAATCTGTCGCCTGGACAGATCTATGGATAGACGAGCCAACAGTGTGCAGGGCTTAGCCCCTCTTTGAGTCAGCAAAGCGAAACTGGTTTATTGCTATTCTACTAGCAGGAATCTATGCAAGTCTCACAGATTCTGCCTTCGGGGGTTTGGGATCTCATCCCAGTAGAGTGTTTCAGGCTGCGAAAAGAAAGGAATGAAAGAGGGAAAAGAGAAAGAACAGATCCGAAGGAAGAAAAGAAATGAATTCCAAAGCAGAAAGGTCAGAAGATTTATGTTTTTGGGTTGGTAAAATGAGCCAAACCTACTTGCATAAATAAACAAAGCAATACTGATGAGCAAATGACAGAAAAGTAGATATGAATCCAACAGATTAAACACATACAGATCTAACGTAAGGAAGATCTAATGCATAACACAGCTATTGAGCACAAAGTCTTAATATTTGTATTACTATTTTCTTCTATTACAAGAAAGCTCAAAGTCTTTCTCTCCTCACTTCTATTTTCATCTAAAAAATGTTCACCCATGTCTCAACACAACAAGTGTTGGGGTATTTATAGAAGAAGAGGAGAAAAAAAGGCAAAAAGGAGCCAACAACTATTTACAAAGATATTTACAAAATATCTAAAAGTCATGTTGACTTTTTACAACTTGATGGATGACATCATCCCATGATGCAACATGGATGATGTCATCATTTGTATCAACATACTTTAGATATTCCAACAAGAAAGTCGGAGAAGAGAGAGAAGAAGAAGAAGAAGAAGAAGAAGAAGCTACTCGTCGTCATCATCCTGCGGCCGAAAGGGAGTAGACTACTTTTGATGCTGCTCAGGTGATGAGATATGGAACTGAGCGCGGTATTCCAAAAACTTGTTAATCATTGGCCCAAATTGATCCTGAGAAGGATCCTTGTGCAGTTCGCTGATCGCCTCACAAGTCTCCCGCTCATCTATGAGCTTCTCTGGGAGTTTGGAATAATCTTTTTCCGCCTCAATGAGGAACCCGATGAAGTCCCTACAGGCCAGCAGGTTGTTGATAGATTCAGTGTCAAATGTGACCTCTGGCCCTGTTCCTTGAGAAGCGATCTCCTTGAAGATCCGGATGGTTTCATCAGCTGACCTAAAGGTGAAGGAAGGAGTGAGCAACCCTGGAGACATGTTGAGAACAATTCGCTCCATCGATGCATTGCATCCAGGGCTTCTTCCTTAACCTTGTCAATTTTTTCCAAGAATAAATTCAAGCTGATCTATCCGATAGTCCAGAGTGGACATGGTTTTGTTGAGGGCCCTTGGATGGCCGAAGACACCGAACTTGACCAGATCTTCGACTGAACAGTCGAACATTTGTTGAAAGGTCTCGTGTTGGAGTCTAGCATGATCCAACTCTTCTGATATGGGCCCTGCTAATACTTGGAGCTCTTTGTTCGTCTTTCCGATGTTCAGATACAAATTGACAAACTCGGTGATCACTCTTTCACTGTCCTTGAGGATCTGGCTCCTCCAAGCAGAAACGGCCATACCTTGCTCGCCAATCTTTGCATATTCGTTGATTTTCTCCTGGCTGAGAAGCTCAGAAGTCTCGGCGGTAGTTGTGGGAGGCGCACTACCCATCTTCTGTAAGGCTTGGAGCAGATATTTGTTTTGCTCTTTTAGTAGCCTTTTCTCTTCTTTTGTTTCTTGAAGCTTTTGACAGAGGGCGTCGACCGCGGAAAGAGCTTCCCCCTAGAGACTTTCAGAAGATGTCCCCATTGTGACTTGGGTCACAGTAAAATCTGTCAGAGACAGATCCTTTTTCTCTTTGAGGGGATCGGGGTATGCAATTTCCATGATTCTCTCACCTGCAGCACTTTTAGAGAAGCGTGCAACAGGCTTCTGCTTCTTTGCCCCTTTGGCTGGGATCACTGAAAAGTCCATCGGAGCGATGGGAACTTTTCTCTTTTTGGCTTTCGATTCTTTGAGAGATCCAGGCTGGTCCTATGGAAGAAGGACCAGAAATAGAGGAGGGGACAGCTGCAGTAGAAGAGGGGAAAAACGTGGAGACACGCGGCGGCGGCATTGAGAGAATAGCCGAAGAAGTGCCCACGAGAGGAAGGGAGGCTGCAGCTGCGGAAGACATAGGAAGGGAAGGGAGCTCGGAGATGAGGGAAGAAATGGAGGAGGAAAGATCAGCGAGGGAAGAGAAGATAGACGAAGAAGCAGGGGAAAGAGTAGAAGAAGGGACAGAGGACACGACCAAAGGGATGGTCGCTTGAGTCACTCGAGGAGGGGAAGGAAGAGAAGAAGAAGGGATAGAAGGGACCTCTATTGTGGTAGCAATGCCGACATCCTGAGTGGATGGGCCTATGGGACTATCCTCTGCTGCTTCTTTCTCTGGCGAATCCAGAGTTATTACCTGTTCTGGCGCTGTGGAAGGAGGACTTTCAGGGGCTTCTTCCTCCCGAAGCAGTGGTCTGGATTCACCTTCTACACCCTTGCCTTTAAGCTGCTTCTTGGATCGTGGAGGTGCGTTACCCAGTGGGGAGGTAGTGAAATCAACCCCGAGGTAGATTAGGCCGTTCATTCGGCACCAGTGTTCTGTCCTCCGCAAAGTTTCCTTGACCCTCTCCTCGTGTCTCGAGGAGCTTTAGTTTCTATCAATGGCCGGAAAGGGCCAATCGTCACCGTCTGTATCATTATATACCTTGTCCACTTCATCTTCTGTAGTCTGGTAGCCTTTAGGGACAATGGCTACCCCATATTGGATGATTTCCGCCAATGCTAGGCGAGAATGATCCTTTCTTCTGAGTTCTACCTCATGGATGACATCAATGTAAATGTCCTCGATCTGAGGAACGTGGATTGGATCAAGCTTTGCTCTTGGCAGGCAGCTTCTTGGGTCGAAGGTAGGCCTCGGGGCGGGAAATCATGCTTCAAATTGAGTAACTCAGCTCTGCGAACATTTCCTTCGCCTTGTGGTGGGTAGAGCATGTGTATCGCCCACCTTTGTGAGGGGGAAAGGAGTTCCGCCCTTCTTTCTTTTGAGGCATTTCTCATGGTATGTGACCAGTGCCTTGACGACTCCAAGAACCACTTAGGCCCAAGATACCTTGGTAGCTCCTGGTTGGCTCTCCCAAAAAGTTGGCAGCCCTCAGATAGGTGAATGTAGGAAATTGGGTGAACATGGCCCCCCATTTCTCCACGGCTGCCACTATGTTTTTGGTCGTACGACCATGAGTCAAATTTGGCCTCAATAGGCAGATGATGTGATAAAAGAATGCATCGTTGATTTTGGCGAATTGGTGGGCGATGCTTTATTCTCCACCTCGCCTACGGATAATACTCATATATTTTGACCTGAGGCCAAACTCCACTTCGTGTTAGGCCTGGATAATCCCTCTCTGACGCTGCAGCGTAGACCACGTAGGAGTTCATATGGAATACTCCCGTTGTGCTGAATTGTTGTAGCTGCTCGGAGATGGTGCTGCTTATTATTTCCCCCCAGCAAAAGCGCTGATCGGGCAAATTTTTATTCATTGTCTCCAAGTACCTCAGCATCCATTTATGGAAGTAGTGGGCGTCAGAAAGTCCGAAGACTCTGCTCAAGAAGGTAATGGTATCACTGAGCTCTTCTGAGAAGTCACTGCGGTGGATGATTTGGGGCCACCAGGTTACCACCTTCTTGTTTTTCAAGTAGACTTCGTTCATTAGTTGCATACATTGGTCTTCATTGTCTTCCCAGGCCTTGATGCACTCTTCTTGGCTGACGGCCACGAAGTGCCGGTGGTGAGGGATGCCAAGTATCATCTCAAAATGACGGGCAGTGAGGTTTATGACTACCTCGCCCTTGCTGTTTTCGACACATCTTGTGTCCTTGTTGTAAGATTGTGCAATCACCATCATGAATTCATTGTTGATGGCACTGACGGGGATTCCTCCGGTGAAGTGCAGGGCACTGCCTATTAATTTGTCCATCCATGGACTTCTTGTAACCTTCTGAGTTCTAACCCAGAATTCTTCCATGTCAATGTGACCCAATTCTGAGTCTCTGACATCCATACTGCATTCAGCCTGTGATTCGGGCATCCTGACCCTTTGATATTTGTACTTCATCTCTTCCTCTGTAAGCTTAGCCTTTCCTCTTGGTTTGGTGGGTCTCTTGCTGGATGTAGACATATGTTCTTTCGAACTCAATTCTTTGATCTGCATGAAGAAGAAGCGAGACCCAATCCAAAAAGGTTGAATTAGCCATTTGATCTTCCATTGGAATGTCAGCAGAAGAAAGAGTTAGAGATTTTAAGGCTCAGGGCGCAGGGCGCATGAAAATTGCAACTTGCAGGCCAAATAGATAAGGCGCATGGCGCATGGATGTTGCAGATTGCATTTTATAAAGGGCGCATGGAATTTTCATGTTGCATTGGGATTTGGTGTGCCCTTCGGCGCATGGATGGATCGTGTAACATTGACTTTTCGTGCGCCAAAGGGATATGGCGCGGCGCACGAAGAGTTTACACAACATAATGTTATTGCAATCGGGGATGCGCCTGCGCCTTTATAGCTTCATACTTGCGCAGATAAAGCTTGTGTTGCATGGAAGCTGGGTGCGCCATGGGCGCATGGAAACGTGATGCAGCACAAAAGGATGGCGCGCCAAAGGGGTGCGAGATTTGACACTTGTAGCATGTGAAAGAGGCGCGCCAAAGGGCGCAGAGGTTAATGATGCAACAAGCAGGCTGGGTGCGCCTCTGGCGCAGGGATGTTGCAGATTACAAGGCGGTCAGATGCGCCAAAGGGGCGCAAATGTTCATGATGTTGCAGGGGTGACAGATGCGCCAAGGAGGAAAACAGAGAACTAAACTCTCAAAGGGGGTTTTACATGATGTAGGTTCCTTCTACTCCTTCGTTCCTATTTGAAAGGCTCAGTGGGGTAGATAAAATGATCTAGATCAGGAGGGCCACAACCACTGTTTCAAGAAAACGTCCTTCTCCAGCAGATCTGGAAAGAGGAAGGATAGCATGGGGGGGGCAGACAGCAAACGGAGGAGGCTAGGCCAACACATTTATATTTCAAAACCAACTAGCAAGCTAAAACCAGACCAAGAACACACCAAGAACTGAAAACACAAAACGCACGAGAGAGAAAGACACCTCATACCTGGATAAATAGCAAAAGCTCGGGAACGGGTCCACAAGGCGATGAAAACGACGAGGCAGGGGCTGACAGGCTCAGAAAAATCACGTGCTCAGTGAAAAGTGAAAATGACATTTGGGCGCAAAACACATATATATAGGCAAGCTGGTCATAAATGCGCCACCCACTTTTTAAAAGGCGCATGAGAGTTGCTGTCGACAGGAGAAAGCGTGCGCCCTTTGGCGCACGAAAGTATTTGACAACAGGAGACAAAGCGCGCCTTTGGCGCACCAAAAGCATTGTCGACATGAAGTTATGTGCGCCCTTTGGCGCACCAAAACTTTTTGTTGCACTAAGATTATGTGCGCCCTTCGGCGCACCAAAGAGTGGCGCAACAAAAGTTGTACCAACACAAGCGCATGCGCCTTGGCGCACGCAGGGAAGGTTCAACATTCTTTGGCGCATGAAAAGTTGTGTTGACATTGAAAACCATGCGCCAAAGGCTTTTAAGGGGGCGCATCAAAAGTTAGTGTTGCAAAGCAATTTCATGCGCCCAGCCAAAAAAGGCTCAAAAAGACTAAGTTCGAAAACTAGATTTCCCGGGAAGGGATTTTACAACATTTCGAACACAAGGGATCCCTAACGAGGGATCGGAACAAAATTTTCGGTATGGTCATCGGTAAAATTGCCCTTGTCAATTTTACGGGATAACAGACTTTAACATGGCCACATGTCCTTTCAGGCAGTAAATGTTTTTATTTTATTTCCTCGTGGTCCCCTGGGCCCGTAATACTAAAGCTCGCGCCTTTTGCGAAAAGTTGTAAAAGTTCAGAATTCCATGACTCCGCATTCGACCCAAATTTACACTTGGGAAAAATTTCCTCCACGGCCCCACATATTCACTTTGCAAAAGAAATAATCCCCTTGTGGACCCATAATTATAACTTGTGCCTTTTGAAAAGTGCAAAAAAAATGTCTCCCCGCTCCAAATCTTCCACATGGCGAAAAAGGCCTTTGCATATCCTTCCAAGACATGGAAATTTCCTATCTGAAAAAATGAAGATGTTTACATTTTGGAAAGGGAAGAAATTTCTAATGAAGGAAACCTTAAGTGCTTAAAATATCTAAAAAATTAGATTGAAGCACTAAAGGAGGAAAAGGGGTGTAGTTAACCAAAAATAAGCATGAGCTTATTTTGGATAACAATTTGGTGACTCATAGGGGACATCTACCTGCTAGGTGGAAAGATCAGTTGCTTGTAGCAATCCATTGGGCATGGAGTCTACCTAGTAATTTCAAATCTGATTTGGAACTTGCCCTCCTTGCATGCACTCTTATCTTTGCAAGAAAACCTTGGATTCAAGATTTGTGAGAGTAGAGAGTTGTCTGAAACCTGGAAACTTCTCTCTCATTTGATTTTCTACAAACTTGATCTGTTGGAGTGTAATGAAAACATCCAGACCTACTCAATATGGATACTCTGCATATTTAATTTCTTGTGGCCACAAGTCTCTTCCATGAGTGAGATGAACTGTATACAAGCATACACCAAAGAAGTAATAGAGCATGTGCACCAACACTTAGGGAAATTGAAACCTAAACTATAACAAGACAATGTGCATACGCACTTGGAGAAATTGAAAACCTAGGCTAATATTTACAAGGGTGAGAAATTATCCTTTTAGTAGTAGTGTTTGAGGTAGATCCCATTGACTGGAATCTACAATTCTTCACCATCCAATGTAGACAATTGGAAGGCATTGCTACTTTTACATCTTGTGACCATGTAGGGGCCACTCCAAATGGCATCAAACTTGGAATGCCTTCTGGTTTTCCCGATCTGCATCCCACTTTAGAACTAAGTCCCCCTCTTGAAAGGTCCTTGTTCTTGCTTTCTTATCAAAGCTCTTCTTGATCAATGCTTGATCTTTCTCCATGATCTGCATTGCATGTTCTCTTTCTTCTTCTACTTCCATTAACTCTGCATACCTTATTTCATGGGTTCAAACTCAGACAACTGCAGCTGCTTCATGAGTTCCAATGTGGGAAGCTCTAATGATATAGGCAAACACTGCCTCTTTCCCATAGACCATTTGTAGGGAGAATTACCTGTAGATCTCTTGGGTGTGATCCTATCAGCCCATAGAGCTGATTTGAGCTTTGTGTGCCAAGTTCTCTGATTTTCATCAAGAGTCCTTTTGATAATTCTTAGTAGGTTCTTGTTTGTGGACTCTTGCTTGGCCATTACCTTGAGGGTAATAGTTTGATGAAGTCTTTGAGGTATACACCATTCTTGACATCCCATTCAGTGATCCTTGTACCAAGGAATGCCAATGCATTATCTGATATGATAGTGGTAGGGAATCAAACCTAGTGACTATCCCTTCATAGAAATCCAAGATATTGGATTCATTTTCCTCCTTAAGTGCCACTGCTTCAGTCCACTTGGTGAAATAGTTTGTTTTGTAAGTATCCACTTGTGGCCTTGACTTGAATTTGGGTTAATCACTCCAATGAAGTCTAATCCCCATTGCATGAATGGTTGGTTAACTAAGATTGGATGCAATGGAAGTGTTCTAACCTTTCCTTCCCTGTGAAGAATGCACACTTCTTGCATTTCTTGATCCATGAGTAGTAATCACTAAACACTGTAGGCCAATAGTAACCAACTTTCATGATTTTGAGAGCTATTACTCGAGGAGAAAAGTGGCCTCTGCTTCTCCATCATGGAACTCATGCAACACCCTCTCAATTTGGCATGTCCCAATGCATCTTAATAGAACACATTGATGTCCTTCTTGAACAAGACACCACCAATAAGCACATATGGGATGGCTTGTAATCTGAAGTATCTCCTCTTTGCTTTGCTCATTTCTTGAGGGCACAAACTTGTTTGGAGATAATGCACCAAGGCTTGAGTCCAACATGGAATGGGTGCATTATTAGCTAGCTGCTCTTGATCATTTCTAGTAGTAGGACAACCTCTTCTTCTCCTTTTGACTCATCATGTGGTTTAGAAGTGAGCTGCTCACACAAACCTTTTCCATGAACCAACTTGGTCACTTTTATTTCAATGTCATATTCCATTACGGGTGATCCAACCTACTCTCTTCTCATTCAAGTCCTTGTTTAGGAGAAAGTCCTTGACACCAACATGAGACACTAATAGTTGGATCTTGTTGTTTGAGACCAAGTGTCTGAACTTCTTCAAACTCCTAATGACAACAAGGACATGCTTTTCAATAAAAGAATACCTTACTTCATAATCTTCAGGCTCTGACTAAAGAATGCTATGGGTTGTTCGATCCTTCTCTATTCAGTTGTACCAAGATAGTTGAGATTGTGTTTGATCCTCCAAAAGCATACAACATGAAGTCCTTTGAGAAGTCTGGGTTGATAAGAGTTGGAGCTTGTGATATTGCATGCTTGATGGCCTCAAAACTCTCTTTTCCTTCTGCTTTGTCCATTTGAATGCAAGACTCTTCTTCAACATCATTGTCAAAGGCTTCACAAGAGTGGAAAAATCAGGCACAAATCTATGAACAAAGTTTATTCTTCCCAAGAAGCTTTGGAGAGATTTCTTGTGTTGTGGAAATGGAAGTGTTTGGATGGCTTCAACTCTTTTAGGATCAATTGTTAACCCTTCTCTTGAGACAATGTGGCCCAAAATTTTCCCTCATGTGCCAAGAATACACACTTCTTTGGATTCAATGACACCCCAAACCTTCTACATCTTTGGAATACTTTTTGAGGTGAAAGAGGTGGTCTACTGCATTCTTTGAGAAGATGGTGATATCATCTAGATACACCAACACTATCTTATTGATTAAGCCTTTGAATGCCAGATCCATAGCTTTTGAAATGTTGCTCTAGACATTTGACAGTCCAAATGGCATCTTCTTATAAGCATATGTACCCCATTTGGTGGTGAAGGTTGTCTTGAACTGATCTTCTTCTTTCACCATTATCTGTTATAGCCTGAGTATCCATCTAACAATGAAAACCTTTCAGAACCAGCTACAACCTGCAAGATTTGCTCCATTGAAGGAAGTGGATAGTGATCTTTGAGTGATGCTCTATTTAGATCACGAAGTCTACACACAATCTGATTTCTCCATTTCTTTTCCTCACAGGCACCAAGTTTGCAACCCAACTTGAATGCTTGATAGGGAAGATGATGTTGGCCTCAATTAGCTTGTTCAACTCTTTTCTCATGAGAGGTTCAATGTGAGGGTTTACTGGCCTTTTTTTTTATCGAAAGGCTTGGATTCAGGTTTTAATTCAATTGTATGCTCAGCCAATCTTGGGTTGAAACCTCTTAAATCCTTATAAGTCCATGCAAAGAAACATCTGGGAATTCTTGACAAAGTTGAACAAATTCAACTTTCTCTTGTGGAGTACTTACTTTCCCAATTTGCAATGTCTTGCCTTCATCTACTTGAAATGGGCTCTGAATCTTCACCCTTTACTTGAATGTTTTCCTTTTCCTTCAGAACTGATCATTTGGGTTGAAGATTGACTCCAAGGTCACAAGACCTTTTGGTAATTTGTTGGTTCTCAGCTACACCACTTGGTCACCATATTGTTGTTCCAATTTGTCTTGGTTTTAGAGGAGAACTCAACTTCTTCTTGTAGAAAATTGACAATTTTTTGGTCATTCTCGAAGACTTGCCAACTTGTGTTGTTGTCTGGGACAACTGGCCTCACAACCACCTTGATATGAGGCTGAGATTTCTCACTTTTGATACTTTCTACAACATCAAATGCTGCCCCAATTGTTGTCAGTCTATCTGTTGCTTCATTCTTCTTTCTTGGAATGGAATTGATGCTAAAAGCTTCAAAATATTCAATGAGATCCCATACCCTATTTTTGTAGTTCTTCAATAGATCATTCTTTGCAGCATGTTGTCCTCTGACTTGGTTCACAATCAGCTCACTATCACCAAATATTTGTAGATTCTTAATGCCTCTCCTCCTGGCCCAATGAAGTCCATGAATCAAAGCCTCATACTCAGTTGTGTTGTTTGAGCAAGAAAACTGAAAAAGTGAAAAAGTTGAGTAATATCTTATGCCTTGAGGTGAAACAAGCATAGCTCCTCCTCCTGCACCTTGCCTACTTCTTGAGCCATCAAAGAATAACTACCATACCTCATTATCATCCTTGTGGTCTGGCTTGGTGATGCTAGGGAGAGGATGATTCTTTTCATGCAAGCAATAGACTCCTAGTTCAGATTCCTCCATTTCTTTGTAAGGGTCAAAAGCATGTATTTTATTTTCCCATTCATCAAGAGTCAAGTCTGGAATACATCCAACTTTGGTATCTACTTCATAAGTTCTTGGAAGATCCTCTTGATCAAATGTTGAACAATTTGCATTGATTGGACTCGGTGTATGAGGCTCAATATGGAAGTTTTGCAATAGGCTCAGATCTGATTGTAGCCTTAGCTCCATACCTTGTTCTAAAATAACATGTGTGACCAATCAGCAAACAAATAGCCTCAATTTTAGCAGTGAAGTCTCTTGACAAGCACAAGGCAAAGAGTGGTGGCAAGTCTATGACTGATACATCTTGCAAGATGGTCACATTGGGCATGCATGTAATGTGAGGCTCAAATATTTGATTACTCCAACTATTTTATTATTGTTGTCCCATCCAATTGCACCACACCTTTGGAAATGACTTCATATTGAAGACCCAGTTGATCAACTATTTGTTTTGGCATTATAGAGCTACTTGCTCAGAATCAATCATGTAATTATGCACCAATTTATCTCCAATGATCAATGAGATATAGAATGGTGGGGGCTTCAAATTTTTACCTTGTTGTCCTCCATGATTTCCTTCAGGATGAGCTGCATTGGTAAGCACTTTCTCTTGTTGATTGGGTGATTGATTTGATGTTGACCAATTTTCCATAGCAACTTGCAATAGGTCTCTTTGTCCTGGGATAGCCAATGACTCCCACATTGAGATGTTTACATTTTTCCTCTTCATCTTCTCAATGATGTTGAATGGAGATGAGCTATCTCTCTGTTTCCTTTGCCTTGCATATTCTTCTCTTGCACATGGGTTATTACAATTGGCACTTGAGCTGGTCTAGAAGGTGGCTTGGGTTGACCTTGCACATTGGGAGCTGCACTTTGATTGCCAATACCTTGTGGAGTGATGGAGGGTTGTGGATTACTTGAATTTGATGATTTTCCTTCTCCAATATTCCTTTTCTTGGACCGTGTATTGGTTGCTATACTTTGAGAAGGGGTTTGATTTATACCACAAAAATCTTCAGCCTGCCAATTGACAAGTGTTGTCTCATTTGGAGGTGCCTCTTGTTGAGATGCTCCCTTGTTGATTTCCTTCTTGGCTTGTCTCTTGTTCCACACCAGTTTGTTGTCACCATAAGGGCTTGATTCAAAGCACCATTGAAACACATTGACTGGTTATGAGGTTGATTGCATGGGAAACACCAGTCATATTCTGAGCCATGTTATTTTGCATTGGTACTAAGGCTCTAGATGTGGATGCAACATTAGGATTGTAAGGCTGGAATGGTCTATTAGTAGGAGGTTTTACTTGGTTTTGATTTGTAGCTTGAATAGGTGGCTATTAGGCTGATATGGTGGTCTATTGGGTTGAGTTTGAGGTTGATATGGAGGTCTAAAATTTTGAGCTTACTGCCTCTTAAGTGTCACCAACTCATTACCCAAATTTTGTAGTTGCTTCATGACTTCTTGGAGCTCATTTGAGGTACTGGAAGATGAAGTAGAAGCTTCAGTTGAATTTTGATTTCTTGGAGTAGGAATGGGAGCTAATGTGGGTGTTTGACTAGTACTTGGATTCCTAATTCTAGATATAGAGGCATAGGTGGCCTAGGTGCAAGTTTACCAGCTTGAATTAACAATTTTCAGCTCTAATAGAAATGTTATAGGATGTAGGTAAAGTTACACCTCCCATGGATTGAATCATATAGAAATATCAAATTTAAAGCTTTAAGAAAGTATAGGAAAGCACCTTGATCTATTGGTCTCATGGCCAATGGAATCCTATCCCATGTCCTTTGAAATATGAAGTTGAAATCAGTCAATTGTTCATTAGGAGCCCTCTTGATTGTTGTCAATTGTTCCAACAAAGACAGATTATCCCCTTTTCTCCAAATTGATTGTGAAGGGTGTGTGCATCAGATGGTCCCAATTTTGGATAGAGCCTGTTGTTAGACTTTGAACCATTGCAAAGCTTTACCCTTAAATGAAGAGGCTAACAATTTGACTACAATGTCCATCTCAATGATTTCATGAATTACACAGACATTTGCAATGTCTTGAATATGATCAATTGGAGTTGTTTGGTTTTCTCTAGTGAAATATGGAATGTTCTTCAATGTTGCAATTGGAACTAGATTTTGTGCATTGAGAGCAAGTGGGTTACTTACCAGTGAAATTGACATAAGGATTGGGTTGTGCCATTATGATTGGCCTAAGAACCCTTGTTGATTGAATGAAAGGCCTACTAGGGGGAGGTGTTGAAAAAGTTCTATTTGGTGGAGATGGAGACCTTTGAGCTCTTCTTCCTCTCCTTCTCTGTCTGGGGACAAGTGTAGATAGACAAACAATCCTTCTTCTCTAGTTCTTGATCTAGTTTGAATTCTTCTCATGAATCTGCCAAGCTTGGGTTGCTGAAACCAAGTGGACTCTACCTCTTTGGAGTCACCAGATGTGTAATTTCAAAGCTCCTTACAAGCTAAAAACTTACAACAAGTGCACATCAATCTTGTTGCAATAAAAATGGAGACCTCTTGGTCCCACCGGGTGTGCCAAAACTGTTGATGTAAAATCACAACACCCCTGAATGTCTGTAACTCGATGGGTTGAGACTCTCAGTGTGATTGCATAACATGGAGCATCTCTCAAAGTGTGGGACTTTGAAATCGAGAGAGCTCTTTGGATGAAGGTCGGTTCTATTCCTCTGTTTAGGTGCACACATAAAATTGTAGAGGATCTACTCTAAAACCTACTCTAACTTTACCAAGGAGACAGGGTTAAGGGAATACAAGAAATAAAACCTAATCTATCAAAGGTGATGCACCAAAGGAATGATGAAACACTTGCTTTGCAATAAACACAAACCATAAAAATGCAATACAATCACCATGCACAGATAACCAAACTGCAATGAGAGATCAGAAGACAACAATGAACACATGAGAGGGTTGAGAATCATCCACAGACATATATTATTGCTTCAAAATTTGATACAGATCATTACAATGGCCAAGAGGCAAGATTGCATTTACAGTTTGAATGGGAGGTTTGAGCTCCACAAATCCACTTTCAGAAAGAGAAGAAGGGAGGATGCAAAACAAAAAAATGTCCAACCCTTTACAATGAGCCAAGCTCTTGGTTTTATAGATCAAGTGAAGAGAGAAGAAGAAAGGAGGTGGGAAATCTGATTTGGAAGCTCAACCACCAAGCCATTAATGCCTACAAATCCACCCACAATCTGTCAAGTCTGCCTCTCCATGTTTGTTTGGCATGTTGAAGAAGGAAGAATGGCGGATCAAATCAAATCTGATCTGGTTGTTGAAGCAATCAGATCATACATTAATGGTAGGAAATATTTTCCTATTTTCACCCACCTAACCTTATCAAAATTAAAGTTTCAGGCTTCCATGGTGTAGAGGAGGTCAAGACCTTTCCAAAAGGTACCAAATTTGCTCAATTTCAACTTGGATCAAAAGATATGCCCATTTGAAGATTTTAATTGAATGCATGTGCAAAAATGGTGAAAATGTAATTTTGCAAAATGGATCCATGGGCCCAAAATTCAACTTTGTTTTTTTGAAAAAATGCAAAAATAAAAACCTCCGCTCCCGCAGGCCGAAATTCACTTTTCCCAAAAGCCTCCATGGGCCCAAAATTGAAATTACGTTTTTTTAGGAAGTGGCAAAATTTTCAAAGTTTCCCGATGGCCCGCTTCCCCAGATGACAAGGGCTACACGTGGCTTGACACGTGGCTTTTCTAGGCATCGGTGGAGGTGCTGCTTACTTTTACACTTTTATGCTTTTCAAAACAAAAGCCAAAATTTCCAAAGTTCCTCGATAACCCTCCTTCCCGCTTTGACTTGAAACACCACATGTAGAGAGACGCGCATTTGGGGATTGCTTTTGGATTTTCCTTTGAAGTTGCGCAAATGACACGTGGAGGCTTCTACCTACTGGCTGTCCCGAGCTTTAACTTTAACATGGCCACGTGTCCCTTTGCGGGCCTTAAGCATTTTTATTTTATTTCCTCACGGGCCCACGGCCTGAAAATTGCAAATTGCACCCTTTTGCGAAAATTTGTAAAAGTTCTAAAATGTCTCATGAGACTCCACCGACCTGAATTTACACTTGGGCAAAATTTCCTCCGTGGCCCCGCATATTCACTTTGCAAAAGAAATCATCCCCGGGCTTGCGGACCCGCAATTATAACTTGTGCCTTTTGCAAAAAGTGCAATATACCAAAATGTCTCTCAGCACTCCGCAATATTCCCATGGTGAAAAGTCTTCCCCAGGCCCGTTGGCCCTCATTTGGCAAAAAAATCCTTCCAAGGCCCGCCGGCCCGTAACTTGCAAAATATGAGAGTTAGAAGGACTTCTTTACATTTTTGGAAAGGGGAATAAATTTCCTATCTGATGAAGATGTTTCTAGGAAACCCTAAGTCTTAAAATATCTAAAAATTGGATTAAAGCACTAAAGGAGGAAAAAAGGTGTAGTTAACCAAACATAAGCATGAGCTTATTTTGGATAATGATGTCTTCTTATCCATTTCCTTCTAATTTTGCCTCACCTAAGTTTCCTCTCTTTAATGGTCATGGAGATCCCCAAGAGGACGTTTGATCATTTCATGTTGCATGCTTGGATTATGCTTATGATGACACCCTATTGACTAAGTTGTTCCCTAGGAGCTTATAGGACTATGCTTTACGATGGTTTTATGATTTTCCTTTGCACTCTATTAGATCTTGTACTCCTTTATAAAACCTATTTTTGGATCACTTTTGTATGAATATTGGAATTAAGATATCATATGCTCAAATGGCCAAAATACAACAAGGTTCTAATGAACATCTTAGTGACTATGTTTTGTGTTATAAGACCAATCTTTCTAAAATGAACAATGTGTTTTCTAAATCTAAAATACAAGATCCTTTTATACAAATCATATGACCTCCTTTGCAAGAATGTGTGTTCTTTAACTCTTTTCACTCTTTTAATCATTTATATTATACCTTGAAAAGTCATGAAATCAAGCTACTTTCTCTAGGCAAACTTAAATATGGTGTTAATATTTCCGATCAACCAACTAACATGTTCCCAAGAAAATATGTCTTTAAGGGAAATCCTAGTGAATCTAAGCTTATTGTCAATGCAATATCTCAACCTACCAAGCTCTAATTGTAACCTACACATTGCCTTTTTACTAGATTATTGTATCCACCACATATGTTGTTGCATCAATTCCTAGATTGTAGTCTAATTTCTCTTCCGGCTCCTCTTGAGATAGATCCTAGTAGACCTCATGTCAAGAAATTTGATGAACATGCACATTGTGATTATCATAGATGCAATGACCATTTATCTCGATAGGTGTTTCAAGCTTAGAAATTTAATCCAATGTCGATTGACAATCATGACATTGATTTTCCTAAAGCTACTATTTTATTTCTAAATCTACTAATGACATTAGCAAGCTTAAAATATTCAATGATCCTTTACCTAAGCACAAAAATCAGCTCATGAATCTTCTTCAAATCATTCTTATCATGTTGTTCCTCCTCCATCCTCTTGGATTTCTTGTTGATATTATTGATCTTCCTTCACATGTCATTAATTTTACTGATGTTGATTTTCATGCCTCTTTTTCATCACATAGATTACACATTGATGCTTTTATTTGTCCTCATGTTATTAACAATGTTATGGTACATCCTACTTATAAGCACAATGCATGTTCATTATATTTCTTGCAAGATATAAAATTTCCATAATCTCATATGACCTGTAGGTATCCTACTTATCATGGGCATGTCACTCTTCCTATCATTGTTGGGACCCTCGTTATCTCTATGTCATTCACTATTGGATCTATAGTTGCACATTGTGACATGGTCTTAGAAATCCCTTGACTTAATGATGCCAAAGTTGTACCATCCATAGTCCACTTGTGCCTTAAGTTCGTACTTGAGCATCACATTATCACTATTCATGACATTCCACCATAGAATCCTTTATCATTGGCTCCTATTACTACCACATCTTAAGTTGTTTGTATCACTAGTGCACCTACTCCGACATATCCTCATGATGTCTCCATGAATTTGGACCATACTCCTTTGGATATGGAGCTCTTACTATTCCTAGTGCTACTTTTACAACTACACTTAGATCTCCTCCACATGTGGCTTTTGCTTCTCGCTCACGACAGATACATCGGTCTCACATTCCACCACATAGGCATAGGTCTCCACCTAGACACACACCACACATGACACATATAGGCCCATTTCACATTCTCTCTTTCTCGACATGTACTCTCTCATGGCCATAGAGTCTTTGATCATGATCACATGTGTACCTCCTTCACACTAGAAGATAGAGGCCCCTTGCCCCTTACCCTCATGTTATCCAAAATAAGCTCATGCTTATTTTTGGTTAACTGCACCTATTTTTCCTCTTTTAGTGCTTTAATTCAATTTTTCAGATTTTCCAAGCACTTAAAGTTTCCTAAAAACATATTCATCAGGTGGGAAATTTCTTCCCCTTTCCAAAGATATAAATAAGTCCTTCTAACTCCTCATATTTTTGCAAGTTACGAGCCGGCGGGCCTTGGAAGGTATTTTTGCCCAAAAGCGGGCGGTGGGAGATTTTGTGACTTTTTCCCAAATGGAAAATTTGGGCTAGCAGGCCCAAAGAGGGAAATTTGCCCGAGTAAAAAAGTGAGTCTGGCGGGGAGTTTTGGAACTTTTGTGCTTTTGCAAATAGGGCACAAAGTGAATTTTGGGCCCATGGGGATCTTAAAGCCAAAATAAAGAAAAATGCCTAAGGCCCGCAAAAGGACACGTGGCCATGTTGAAAAGTCAAAGTGGGTGATGGGTCATCGGAGGTAGTTTGAATTTTTTTCCCAAGAAGGCGTAAAGTGAAAAAATGAGCCGCGCCTCCGCCGATGCCCAAAGAGCCACGTGTCAAGCCTCAATTGCATGTGGGCCGACAGGCCTTGGAGTGACTTTTACCCAAATGGAAAAAGTGGACCGTCGGGCCCGAAAATGATTTTTTCCAAAAAGTGAATTGTAGGGCTGCGGGGCAAATTTTACATTTTGCATTTTTGGTGCCAAAGGGCACAAAGTGAGTTTCGGGCCCATGAACCCATTCTGCTCACTAGTTTTCACCATTTTTGTACGACCTAACTCAAACATTCAAATGGACATATCTTTTGACCTAGTGCCGAAATTCAACAAATTTGGCACTGTTGGAAAGGTCTTGACCTCGCCTATGCCATGAAAACTTGAAAATTTAATTGCAAAGAGGTTTGGTGGGTGAAAAATTGGGAAACATCTTCACACCATTAATATGCAATCCGATTGTCCCCAACAACTAGATCAGATTTGATTCGGTCCACCGCTCTCCCTCCTTCAACACACCAGAGCAGACACAAAGTGATAGACATGACAAATTTGGGGCAGATTTGTAGAGGCATTGATGGCCAGTAGTTGAGCTTCAAATTAGTTTTCCTGCCTCTCTCTCTCCTTCTTCTCTCTAAGCTGAATTTATAAAAGAAGGAGCTAGGCTCTTTGTAAAGGGTTGGACATTTCTGTTTTTCACCCTCCCTTCTCCTCTCGTCTGCAGATGAATTCGTGGAGTCCTAACCTCCCCATTCGATTTGTAATGCTAATTTTTTCCTCTTGGCCACTATAATGTATTGTATTAACTTTGGAGCAATAATATATGTCTGTGGATGATTCTCGACCCTCTCATGTGTTTCATTGTTTCCTTCTGATATCTCATCATAGTTTGGTTACCGGTGCATGGTGTTGTATTGCATTCTTATGGTCTATGTTAAGTTATAGAATGGGTGTCTAACATTCCTTTTGTGCATCACCTCGTTAGCTTAGGTTTATTTTCTTGAATCTTCTCAAACCCTGTCTTTTTGGTAAGATAGAGTAGGCTTAGGGTAGATCCTCTACAAAAAAAAATTAGGCTTAATTCGGAGAGCTCTCTTAACTCGCAAGGTCCCACACTTTGAGAGATGATCCATGTTGTGCAATCACTAAGAGTCTCAACCCATCTAATTACATACATTCAAAGGGTCTTTGTGATTCTCGCATGAACAATTTTGGCACGCCCGGTGGGACCAAGAAGTCTCCATCTTTATTGCAGGAAGATTGATGTGCACTTGTTGTAAATTTTTCAGCTTTTAAGAAGCTTGAAATTACACATCTAGCGACTCCAAAAGAATTAGAATCTACTAGTTTCAACAGTCCAACTTCTCAATTTTATGAGAAGAATACAAACAAGGTCAAGAACCAAAGAGGAGGGACTATTTGTCTATCTACACTTGTCCCCAGATAGAAGGGGAAGAGGGAGAAGAGCCTAGAGGTCTCCATATCCACCAAATAGAACCTTGTCAACACCTCCTCTTGTTAGGCTATTTTTTCAATCAATAAGGGTTCTTAGACCAATCAGGATGGCACAACCAAATCCTTATGTCAATTTCACTGACATCAGCCCACTCACCCTCAATGCAAAAAATCCAATCCCAGTGGCAACATTAAAGAGCATCCCATATTTCATTGGAGAAAACCAGACTTGTCCTAGTGACCACATTTAAGACATTGCAAATGCCTGTGTAATTCATGAGATCACTGAGATGGACATTGTAGTCAAGTTACTAGCCTCTTCACTCAAGGGTAAAGCTTCACAATGGTTCAAGAGTCTAACACAGGCTCTATTCAAACTTGGGACCATCTGTACAGAGCTCTTCATGATCAATTTGGAGAGAAAGGAGATAATCTATCCCTATTGGAGCAACTGACAAAATCAAGAGGGCCCCTAATGAGTAGTTGACATATTTCAACCTTAGATTTCAAAGGACATGGGACATGATTCCATTGGTTGTAAGGCCCACAGATGAAGGTGCTTTCTTATACTTTCTTAGAGCTCTAAATTCTGATATTTCTTTAATGATTCAATCAATGGGAGGCACCACCTTACCTGCAACCTATAGCATTTCCATAAGAGCTGAAAATTGTTTAATTTAGGATGGAAAACTTGCTCCTAGGCCACCCATGCCTCTATACCTAGAACTAGGAGATCCAAGTACTAGTCAGACACCCACATTAGCTCCTATACCTACTCCTAGGAATCAAAGTTCAGCTGAAGCCTCTACCTCATCCTCTAGCACCTCAAAAGAGCTTTAAGAAGTTATAAAATAGATGAAAACCAAGGGAATGAGCTAGTGACTATCAAAAGGCAACAGGCTCAAAGTTCTAGGCCATACCAACCTCAAGCTCGGTATCAGGTTAGACCCCATATCAGTGAAATATCCCACCACTCAGGTGCAAATTAGAACCAAAACCAAGGACAACCTCAAATTGCTAGGCCTTTTTGGTCATATGATCCAAACACATCTTCAACATCAAGCAACTTGGTTCCAACACAAACCAATATGGCACAAAAATATGACTAGTGTTTCCCATGCAATCAGCCACATAACCAATCAATGTGTTTTAATGGTGCACTAAACCAGGCCTTGATAGTACAGAACATTGGTGTATCACAAGAGTCCAAACAAGAAGAAAATCAGCAGCAAGGAGTTTAGCAAGAAGCATCTCCAAGTGAAACTATGCTTGTCAATTGGCGGTGAGGATTTATGTGGGATGATTCAAACACCTTCTCAAAAGTGTAGTTTACCAATATACCGTCAAGAAAAGGAATATTGGAGAGGGAAAATCACCAAACTCAGGTAATCCTCAAACCTCCATTACTCCACAAGGTATTGGCACTCAGAATGCAACTCCCAATTATGCACGAGAGCAGTCAAGCCACCTTCCAAACCCACTCAAACACCGGTTGTAATGACCCATGTGCAAGAGAAAAATGTACCAGGAAAGGGGAAATAAAAGGATAGCTCATTTAACATCATTGAACAAATGAATAAGACAAATGTGAACATTTACATATGGGAGTCACTGGCCATTCCAGGTCAGAGGGATTTGTTGCAAACTGCTATGGCCAATTGGTCAAGCTCAAATCAGCCCCCTAACCAACAAGAGAAAGTGTTTACCAATGCAGCTCAGACTGGGGGAAATCATGGAGGACAATAAGGTAAGAATCTGAAGCCCCCTCTGTTCTATGTTTCATTGATCATTGGGGACAAATTGGTACATAATTGTATGATAGATTCGGGAGCAAGTAGCTCTGTAATGCCAAAGCAAATAGCCAATCAACTAGGTCTTCAATACGAGGTCATCTCTAGGGGGTAGTGCAATTGGATGGGACAACATCGACAACTGTTGGAGTCATCAAAGATTTGAGCCTCACACTACATACCTGCCCTAATGTGACTGTGTTGCAGAATGTATCAGTCATAGACTTGCCACCACATTTTGCATTGTGTTTGTCAAGGGACTTCACTACCAAAATTGGAGGTTATTTGTCTGCGTTGATTGGTTGCACATGATTTTTAGAACAAGGTATGGAGCTAAGGCCACAATCAGATCTGAGCCCATTGTAGATTACCATATTGAGTCTTATGTACCCAACCCGATCAATGCCAATTGTTCACCTTTGATCAGGAGGACCTCCAAGCACTTGTGAAGCAGATACCAAGGTGGGGTGTATCCCAAACTTGACCCTCGATGAGTGGGCAAACAAGAGGCATGCTTTTGACCCCTATAAAGAGATGGAGGAATCGAGCTAGGAGTCTACTGTCTGCATGAGGAGAATCACCCTCTTCTTGACATCATTAAGCTAGAACACAAAGATGATAATGAAGTATGGTAGTTGTTCTTTGATGGCTCAAGGAGTAGACAAGGAGCTGAAGGAGGAGCTATGCTTGTTTCCCCAAGGTATGAAATACTACCCTAGCTTTCCATTTCCAATTTGCCTATTCAAACAATACAACAGAATATGAGGCTTTGGTCCATGGACTACATTGGGAAAGGAAAAGAGGAATCAAGAACTTGCAAGTGTTTGGTGATAGTGAGCTAGTTGCTAATCAGAGTACGAGAAAAAATTCTTCCAAGAACGATCTGCTAAATAGCTACAAGAACCGGGTATGGGACCTCATTGAAGATTTCAAAGCATTCAACATCAATTCCATCCTAAGGAAGAAGAATGAAGTAGTAGATAGATTGGCAGTAATTGGGGTAGCCTTTGACGTTATGGAGAGTATCAAGAGTGATAAATCTCAGCCCCATATCAAGTTGGTTGTGAGGCCAGCTGTCCCAGACAACAACACAAGTTTGCAAGTCTTCGAAAATGATCAACAAATTATCAAATTTCTACAGAAGAAGCCGAGTTCTCCTCCAGGAACCAAGATAGGTTGGAGCAACAGTATGGCGATCAAGTGGTGCAGTTGAGGACCAACAAACTACCAAAGGGTCTTATCACTTTGGAATCAATATTCAACCCAAATGACTAATTTTGAAAGGAGAAGGTGAATATTTAGGTAAAAGGTGAAGATTCAGAGCCCATTTTCATAGAAGAAGGAAAAACATTGCAGATTGGCAAGGTAAGCACTCAACAAGAAAAATATGAGTTTATTCAAATTTTTCAAGAATTCCTAGATGTCTTTGCCTAGACTTACAAAGATTTAAGAGGTTTCAACCCAAAGGTAGCACATCACACTATCGAACTAGATCCAGGATCTAAGCCTTTCAGACATAAGCAAAGGCTAGTAAACCCTCACATAGAGCCTCTCATGAGAAAAGAATTGAACAAGCTAATTGAGGCCAGTATCATCTTTCCTATCAAGCATTCGAGTTGGGTTGCAAACTTGGTGCCTGTGAGGAAGAAAAATGGAGAAATCAGACTATGTGTGGACTTTCATGATCTAAATAGAGCATCACTCAAGGACCACTATCCACTTCCATCAATGGAACAAATCTTACAGGTTGTAGTTGGCTTTGAGAGGTTTTCATTGTTAGATGGATACTCAGGTTATAACTAGATAATGGTGAAAGAGGAAGATCAATTCAAGACAACCTTCACCACCAAATGGGGAACATATGCTTATAAGAAGATGCCATTTGGACTATCAAATGCCGAGAGCAACATTTCAGCGAGCTATGGACATGGCATTCAAAGGCCTAATCAACAATATTGTCCTGATGTATCTAGATGATATCACCGTCTTCTCAAAGAATGCTACATACCATCTCTTCCACCTTAGACATGCATTTCAAATGTGTAGAAGGTTCGGGGTATCACTGAACTCAAAGAAGTGTGTGTTCTGGCTCATGAGGGGAAATTTTTGGGCCACATTGTCTCAAGAGAAGGGTTGACAATTGATCTTGAAAGGGTGGAAGCCATCCGGACACTTCCATTGTCCACAACACAAAAAATATCTCCAAAGCTTCTTGGGGAGGATAAACTTTGTTCGCAAGTTTACACTGATTTTTCCACTCTTGTGAAGCCTTTAACAATGATGTTAAAGAAGAGTCTTGAATTTAAATGGACAATAGAAGGAAAAGAGAGTTTTGAGGCCATCAAGCTCGCAATATCACAGGCTCTAACTCTTGTTAACCTAGACTTCTCAAAAGACTTCATGCTATATGCTTTTGGAGGGTTAGACACCATCTCAGCCATCTTGGTCCATCCCAACGAGGAAGGTTTAGAACAACCAATAGCCTTCTTCAACTAGAGCTTGGAGGACTATGAGGTAAAATACTCTTTCATTGAAAAACATGTCCTTGTTATTATTAGAAGCTTGAAGAAATTCAGACACTTGGTCTCAAACAATAAGATTCAACTACTAGTATCTCATGCTGGTGTCAAGGATTTTCTCCTAAACAAGGACTTGAATGAGAAGAGAGCAGGTTGGATCACTGGGTAATGGAATATGACATTGAGATCAAGGTGACCAAACTAGTTTGAGGCAAGGGTCTATGTGAACAACTCGCCTCTAAGAAACAAGTTGAGTCAGTGGGTGGAAAAGAGGTTGTCTTATTTCTACAAAATGATCAAGAGCAACCAACTAATGATGCACCTACTACATGTTGGACCCAAGCCTTGGTGCATTACCTCCAAATAGGTTTGTGCCCCCTAGAATGGAACAAAGCAAAGAGAAGATACTTCAGACTACAATCCATTCCATATGTGCTTGTTGGTGGTGTCTTGTTTAAAAAGGATATCAATAGTGTTCTATTGAGGTGCATTGAGACAAGAAAAATTGAGAGAGTGTTGCATGAGTTCCATGATGGAGAAGCAGGAGGCCACTTTTCTCCTCGAGTAATAGCTCTCAAGATCATGAAAGCTAGTTATTATTGGCCTACAAAGTGTTTAGGGACTGCTACTCATGGGTCAAGAAGTGTAAAAAGTGTGCATTCTTCACAAGAAAGGAGAAGCTAGCAGCCCTACCCCTTCATCCCATTTTAGTGGATCAACCATTCATGTAGTGGGGACTAGACTTCATTGGGGTGATTAACCTAAATTCAAGCCAAGGCCACAAGTGGATACTTAATGTAACAGACTATTTCACCAAGTGGACTGAAGCAGTGGCACTTAAAGAAGTAAATGAATCCAACATCTTGGATTTCTATGAAGGAATAACCACCAAGTTTGGAGTCCCTACCACTATTATATCAGATAATGCATTGGCATTCCTTGGTACAAGGATCTTTGAATGAGCTATAAAAATGGTGTATACCTCAAGCACCTCATCAAACTATTACCCTCAAGGTAATGACCAAGCATAGTCCACAAATAAGAACCTATTAAGGATTATCGGGAGGAATCTTGATGAAAATCAAAGAACTTGGCATATAAAGATCAAATCAGCTCTATGGGCTGATAGGATCACATCAAAAGGTCCACAGAAACTCCCCATACAAGCTTGTATATGGAAAAGAGGCGATGTGCCCATATCATTGGATTTGCCTTTGGAGCTCATGAAACTTGATTGGAACTAGACGAGTTTGAACCTATGGCAATAAGGTATACATAGATGATGGAAGTAGGAGAGATAAGAGAGCATGCAATGCATGTCATGGATAAAGATCAAGCATCGATCAAGAAGACCTTTGACAAGAAAGCAAGAACAAGGACCTTTCAAGAGGGGGACTTATTTCTAAAGTGGGATGCTAATAAGGTAAAACAAGAAAGCATTCCAAATTTGATGCCATTTGGAGTGGCCCCTATATGATCATAAAGTGCACAAGTAGCAATGCCTTTTGGATGGCTAAATTGGATGGTGAAGAATTGTAGATCCCAGTCAATGGGATCTACCTCAAACACTGCTACTAAAAGGAAAATTTCCTCGCCCTTGTAAAATATTAGCCTAGGTTTTAATTTCCCTAAGTGCGTATGCACATTGTTTTGTTGTAGCATAGTTTTTGTTTCCCTAAGTGTTGTGGCATAGGTTTTTGTTGCTCTAGGTTTGTGTCATTATACAATTCGATATGCCTCCAAAGTAACTAAAATCGAGTCTTGAAGGGCCCATTTCCAAAAGATTCAGGGTCAGCTTTGGTTCCAACAATGTCCAAGCGGCTCAGGGAGCATATTTTTAAAGTTCATATCATATCATGCTATCAATTATGACTCCATGCCCAATGTATTCTTCAAAATGTAGTTGATCTCTTCATCTAGCAGGCATATGTCCCCTTTGAGTCACAAATTGTTATCCAAAATAAGCTCATGCTTATTTTTTGTTAACTGCACCTATTTTTCCTCTTTTAGTGCTTCAATCCAATTTTTCAGATTTTCCAAGCACTTAAAATTTCTGAAAACATCTTCATCAGGTTGAAATTTCTTCCCCTTTCCAAATATATAAAGAATTCCTTCTAACTCCTCATATTTTGCAAGTTGAAAGTGAGCCATGAAATTTGGCGGGAGATTTTGTGACTTTTTGCCAAAATGGAAAATTCGGGCAGCGGGCTCAAGAGGGAAATTTTCCCAAGTAAAAAAAAGTGAGCCGACGATTTTGTGGGGAGTTTTGAAAATTTTATGCTTTTACAAATAGGGAACAAAGTGAATTTTGGGCCTCGCAAGCCATGGGATCTTAAAGCCAAAATAAAGAAAAATGCCTAAGGCCCGCAAAAGGACACGTGGCCATGTTGAAAAGTCAAAGCGGGCCGGCGGGTTGTCGGAGGTAGTTTGAAATTTTTTCCCCAAGAAGGCGTAAAGTGAAAAAATGAGCCACGTCTCACCGATGCCCAAAGAGCCACGTGTCAAGCCTCAATTGCATGCGGGCCGACGGGCCTTGGAGTGACTTTTTTCCCAAATGGAAAAAGTGGACCGTCGGGCCTAAAAATGATTTTTGCCAAAAAGTGAATTGCGGGGCTGCAAGGCAAATTTTTCATTCTGCATTTTTGGTGCTAAAGTTCACAAAGTGAATTTCAGACCTGTGAACCCATTCTGCTCATTGGTTTTCACCATTTTTAATGGACCCGACTCAAACATTCAAATGGACATATCTTTCGACCCAGTGCCCAAAATTCAACAAATTTGGCACTGTTGGAAAGGTCTCGACCTCGCCTACGCCATGAAAACCTGAAAATTTAATTGCAAAGAGGTTTGGTGGGTGAAAAATGGGGAAACGTATTCATGCCATTAATATGCAATCCGATTATCCCCAACAACCAGATCAGATTTGATTCGGTCCACCACTCTCCCTTCTTCAACATGCCAAACAGGACACAAAGTGGCGGACATGACAGATTTAGGGCATATTTTCAGAGGCATTGATGACTAGTAGCTGAGCTTCAAATTATTTTTCCCACCTCTCTCTCCTTCTTCTCTCTGAGCAACATTTATAAAAGAAGGAGCTAGGCTCTTTGTAAAGGGTTGGACATTTGTTTTGCACCCTCCCTTCTCCTCTGGTCTACAGATGAGTTCGTGGAGTCCTAACCTCCCCATTCAAGTTGTAATGCTAAGTTTTTCCTCTTGGCCACTATAATGTACTGTATCGACTTTGGAGCAATAATATATGTCTGTGGATGATTCTCGACCCTCTCATGTGTTTCATTATTTCCTTCTGATCTCTCATCATAGTTTGGTTACATTTGCATGGTGTTGTATTGCATTCTTGTGGTCTGTGTTAAGTTATAGAACATGTGTCTAATATTCTTTTGGTGCATCACCTCGTTATTTGAGGTTTATTTTCTTGCATCTTCTCAACCTTGTCTCCTTGGTAAGATAGAGTAGGCTTAGAGTAGATCCTCTGCAAAATTTATTTATATGCACCTGAACAGAGGAATAAGAACCAACCTTAATCTAGATAGATCTCTTAACTCGCAAGGTCCCACACTTTGAGAGATGCTCTATGTTGTGTAATCACACTGAGAGTCTCAACCCATCCAGTTGCAAACATTCAGGATATGTTGATTTTGCACTAACACCTCATTGGGTAGATCACTTTGTAGCATTCACACATTGGGGGCATATTACTCCCCCTCGCTACCTAATGATGCACTCTTGCTCTAAGTTCATACACGGAGGTTGAGGGTGCACTTACCTACATAGACCTCATTTTACACACATATATTGGGGAAAATTGTACACACCCAAATTTTGCACGTGCTACATTGTCAAAAACGGTTATAAAAGTTTCCTAATGATGATTCATGTTTTTTCCAAAGGTTTTGAGCTTCTAAAACTCCATGCAACTTATATTTATAGCCTAATTTTCATTACTTAGCATTTGCATGCTTTTCCTTAGCTTCCCGCATCATTCCTCCATTGTTTTGGATTTTAGTTACAAAACCGCCGCCCTGTGCAAGGCGGAGGTCTTGTAATCACCACCTTGCAGGGCGGTGGTCATGTAACCCCATACAAAGAGAAGCGAGTTTTTAGACAAAAATACTACCACAAAGCCATAGAGGCCTAGTAAAAAAACTTTATGACATGCCCCCACAAAACAAGGCCAAACTACAAGAGTTTTCATATTAAAATAGTATATTTTTTGCCTAAATACCACAGAAGAAAAGGCAACAGAAACAAGAAGAAAAGGTCAGCCAAAAAAAACCTGCTAACAGTTCTCCATGGCTTTTCTGTGAGCCCTGGTTCTCGGACCACCATCTCTCCTACCAACCACTTTAACGATGACCCACTTAGGGCATTTATCTTCCTTTTTCTTAGTCTAGGTCTGCACATAATCCTCCTCCTAATCCTTGACCTAGGTGGGCGCCACAACCATGCCCGAGCTATCACCGATATCGAGGCTTCACTTTGTCAAAAGAGCTCAACATAAGCTTCATGTTGTTTTTTCCTCCTCCGTGCAACTTGATCCCGTAATAAGGAAATTTGTTTCTCATGCATAACGTAATCCACCTGAATACCCCTAATAGTCCTATTTTGAGTTTCAATCTTGTGATGGAAATATTTTAGTTCCTGGATGAGGTTTTTATTGATGGTGAGGATGGTGTCAGTTGTGGACTCGAGCTCTCATCAATCTGGCCTCCCAATCAACAAAATATTTGGTCCCTTTTGGTGGAAATTTCACCCAAATTATGAATCCCCTTCTTCAGGTTACACAAGGCATCCAGATACCCTCGGAGGGATCTATTTCTTTCCTTTTCCTAATGCTTTTGAGGTAATAAGAAAGGTTTCTCTAGTCCGAATCAGGGTCATTGGCTTGACTAGGTTGGGCAGGAATGACAGGCTTGCTTCTTTGAACCATCAGGAGAATGAGGCCTTGGTGAAGAGGGATGTCCACCTTCTTATTCTTAAAGTCCTCAATAGTAGAAAGTAATGACCTATAGAGGAAAAAGGCTAAACTCATAGTTTGATCACATGGCGGAAAAAATTCAGGATGGATAGATGGTGAGAAAATATTTTTCAAAATTTTCCTTCTAGGTTCAAATATTTCATGACCACCAAAGACATAGACATCGGCCCATCTATCAGTAGCAGTAGGTGTGAGCAATACCATCATCATAGGATATAATGTTTTCCCCGACTTCAAAAAAAGTAGCAATTTCATGTTTTTTTGGGTTTTATCTTTAAAATTTTGAGCCCATCAGTTTTTAACCCTGTAATCTCAGCAATGGCTTCCTCTATGAAACCTCAATTTGGACCCCTCTAAAAATGAAACCCCCATCAATCCAAGAATTCACAAAATCCACAGAGAGGGTAGGGTCGTTACCTTTTAGCCAATGAATGTACCTTGTAAAACCACCTTTATGCAACAACTTCCATAGTGCATTGTCATTTTTAAGATGAAGAAAAGTAGTGGGTTGATACGCACCCTATCTCCCCATGAAACCTTAAGTATTTTGTCTTTAACACACATGCCCCTGAGATCGAATGGAAGAAATTGGAGAAAAACCAAATGAATTGAAAATGGTCCAGTTTTCCAAAAAGAAAAGTCCTTTCAAAAACCCAAGCGTGAGAGCTATGGGTTTCATCATTACTCAACCTCCTATTTTTGTCTTCATTAATGATATTATTAACCTGACCCTGGGGATACGTGTCCCTGGCCATGTCACCAAATCCACCATGTTAGTACCTTTATCGCCAACGCATCCACTGACTTGTTTCCGACACGGTAAGTGTGTTGAATGTCCACTTGATCAAATGATGCAAGAATGCCACATGCCTCCATGATCAAGTTAATAAGCTTCCATCCACATTTCTCTAGTCCTTGAGAGCATTAATAACACACATCAAATCACCTTCAATAATAATGTTTTTAGACCTAAGTCTCTACACATCCTAACACCCCATAGCATAGCTCTTGCCCTCACCACATTGTTAGAATGATTCCCAATGGGACCCATGTAGGCTCCAATACATCTACCACATTGTGATCCCAAACTAAACCCCCTCCGCCAGCCACTTTGTCATTCAAATGTGAGTCAAGGTCAAAATTAAGCTTGAAGCTTCCATCTGGTGGTTTTGACCATTTGATATTTTGATTCAAACTCTTCTTAATAGGACTGGTAGGAACAAATCCATACTCCTAAGGATATCCTTCTCCCACTCCAGAAAGTCTCTAACCTGTTTGGGTTTTAAGATCCAAGTATTATCCTTTAATGCTTATTTCACTTTTTCAACCACCCTACTCAACCTAGCCATCTTGTTCCTGAAGATCATATTATTGTGTTCGATCCATATTCCCCACAAAACGTGAGGTAGAGCCAGTTTCCACATTTCTTTGACCATAATGTTCTGGAATTTAAAACTCCATTGCTCAGGAAGAAGGGCCACGTCCCCCGGAAGGACCAGATGCACTTTGAAGATACAAAGAACCTCAACAAAGACTTGAAAAGAGAAGGGCATTCCAGAAATAAATGCTTGATGGATTATTTATTTCCCTTGCATAACCCACATCTATTAATAATGATCATTCCTCTTCTTCTAAGTCTATCCACAGTTAGGATCTTACCTTTGATGACTTCCTAGAAGAATATATTGATCTTGGGAATAATATTCTTATTCAGACCTTCCTCCAGATGATATTAGGTTCCAAGTTATCAAAGTTTAACAAATAGCCCAACTTGACCTCATATTCCCCTGTATCAGTGTTTCTCCATATTAGCTCATCCTGGGCTCTATCAAGAGGGATATGGAAATCCTTGAGTTTCTGTTTAAGTCATGAAAGGGTTGGATATCCCCATGAAAGTGGGGGGGGGAGGATGGGGATCCATCTCCGCTCTTCATCCCAAAGTAATCACAAACAAGGCACCTTGTTCAAGAGTAAAGAAATGCCAGAGCTCACTCCATGAACCATTTGACTTGAGAGCAACATCCTCAATCTAGGGATCCTCCCAGAATTTAATTTTAGATCCATCTCCAAGGTTCCATTTGCACCCTTTAATTAGCAACTTTCTAGTTTGACATAGGTTATTCCAGAATATTGAGCCTCTAGGAAACACCATGTTAGTGAAGAAATCTAGTGTTACCAAAGGGCAACAAATATTTCACTTTCAAAATTTTCACCTAGATACCTTCCTCTGTGGAGTCTCCACCCACCTTGGCTATGAGGGCATGGTTCATGATCTGAATATTCTTTAAACCTAAGCCACCCATGTCCTTAGGTTGAGTGAATTTTTCCCAGGTAACTAGGGGAATTCTAATTTTATCCTCAAACCAGTCCAAAGAAATTGTTTTTGAATTCCTTCAATGGACTTTCTTGACTCTACTTGGAAGAATAAAGATGGACATGATATAGATCGTGATGCCTTGTAAGCATCTCTAAAGTAGCTAAGCCTTCCCAACTTGAGAAAGCAAGGAGCCTTTCCAAGATGTCAAGTTTCTTATGGAATCTCTCTATTAATTTGTTTTCAACCTCCTTCATTGAGATTTTTCCCACAAAGAGGCATTCCCAAATAAATATTTGGAGGTTTTTGATGTTACATTCTAGGATGGTGGCCAATATTTTTGTTGTTCCTCCCCTACATTAATGAAGAAACATAGAACTTTTCTAAAGTTTATTTTTTGCCATGTAGCTCTTTCATACTGCTTGGTGATACCTTTGATGGTCCTGGCTTCTTGAACAAAAAATTGACCCAATAGGACCGTGTCATCAACAAAAACTATTTGTAGGAATTGATTTTCAATTCCATTGGAAACTTTGATCCCTTCCATTCTTCCCTCTCTCTGAGCTTTATAACACAATCTACTCAAAGTTTTCAAGCAACTATTATATACAGGAAGGGGGATAGTGGATCCCTTGTCTCAATCCCCTTTCAGATTTGAAGAATCCATTAGGTTTCCCATTGATAATGATAGATAAGCTTGCAGTTATTTAGTGCAAGCTTGAATCATTTTAATAAAGTGAGGATGATATCCCAACCTCGAGAGAAGGGAATACAAAAATCCCAGAGATTTTATCATAAGCTTTTTGCATGTCCAACTTTAGAATCATAGCTTCCCTTCCTGATAGCTCCACTGAGTGAATAGTCTCATGAATAGTGATAATGTTGTCTAGGATTTGTCTTCTGGGAACAAAGGCTCCTTGGTTGGGGGATATGAAGTTACTAAGAGTCTCCCTTAATCTAAAAGCCAACACTTTAGAAATGAGCTTGTACATTGTATTTCAAATACTAATGGGTCTAAAGTCACCAGATCCTTAGCCCTGTGTTTTTAGGAATGAGAGAAATAAAGGTGTGATTGATTTTTTTGAGAAGAAAGCCATATCGAAAAAAGTCTTGAACACAACAACCACCTCAGACTTCACAATATCCCAATAAAGTTGGAAAAAAGTAGGGAAACCATCTGGGCAGTGACTTTTGTCACCTTCCATAACATCAAGGATAATTTTATCTCCTCTTCAAATGGAATAGCTATAAGTTCATTATTCTCAGCTTGACTGATAGCAAGTTCAAAAAGATTAAAATTTCTTCCCTAGATACCTTGTCAGCATGAAGATCTTCAACAAAAATATTTTTGAAGAAGGAGACAATGGTGGAAGAAATTTCTTTGTCCTCGTAGCCATTTCCCCATTAGCTTTCTTGATTTCTTGAATTCTAAGTTTATTGGCTTTAATAGTAGTAGAGATATGGAAAATTTGGTATTTTGGTCCCCTTCCTTAAGCCAAGTGATTCTTGATTTCTATTTCTAGTAAACCTCTTCTCTATGCAATATATTGTGATAATCTGCAAGAAGAATTTCTCTTTTGCTTTATCCTCATAACTCCATCCTCCTTGTTCCATATTTTCTTCCAGAACCCCGAGATCCTCCACTATTCTATTTTTTTGGAGAAAGATATTTCCAAAAATTTCCTTATTCCAAATCTTAAGATTGGCCTTAATATTTTTAAGTTTTGTATTCACTCTGAACATACTATTACCTTTAACCTCTATGCTCCACCAATCCTCAATTCTCTATTCTAGATCCAGGTGAGAGGTCCACATCTTTTCAAACCTAAAGGGTCTTCCAATAGGATGCTCTCTAGTACAAGTATTGAGAATCAAAGGTTGTGATATGATTGACTGATCGAGCAAGGGAGGATAAAGTGTATTGCTGCTCTTGAATCCACTAGGTATTAACGAGGAAATGATCCAATCTGATTTGGATCAAGTTATCCCCCTCCTCTGGTTGGACCAAGTGTATTTAGAACCACTAAGATTCAGATCTATTAAAGCATTCCATCCCAAAAAATTACCCAAGTCCTCCATGATTTCAGTATACACATTAATCCCTCCTTTATTCTCAGATGGTATAAGGGGTGTATTAAAGTCTCCACCAATTATCCAATTCAGGTCACTAAACATTCTTCTGAAAGTGGTCAATTGCTCCCATACCTCTCTTATACCAATAGTGGTATTGGGTGCATAGATATTAGAGAGAGAATAAACTATTTTCTAGATCTAACTTCCATAAAACATATTGCTTATATATAGTGTGACTATTGATGAGGGGGAAGCCTTCCAGGTTATTCTTTTTCCACAAACACAACAACCCACCAGAGGCTCCAACCAAAGGTTGACAGTGAAAACCAACATCTTTCCAGAAAGACAACTAAATATCTTTCATCATATTCTCATTCATTTTAGTCTCTTGTAACATTATCACATCAGGTTTCTCCTTAACTTTTAAATCAAACAAAATCATATGCTTACTGGGCTGATTTAAGCCCCTTATATTCCAAGATAAGCAAATCATTTTATGGTGGGAGGATTTTTTACCTATCATCAATGGTTTTGTGACCTTCCATAATGTCTTTCTTTGTCACTCTATCCCTTTTTTACCTCTCCAAAGGTCTTCCTAGGGATGCTTTTTTAGCTCCTACATCTTCGCCTTGATCTGGTTCTTGGTGTTTGAATCCGATTTGGAGATGGCAAAGGCTCAGGAATGTGAAGGTCTGAGCACACCTTAACTGGACTCTCTTTTACAACTTCCTTAACCTCCTTACTTTCATCTAGGTTTTCCTTTGACATCTTCTCAGAGGCCTCCTGGGAACGTTGGACATCCTCCTCCACTGTGGGAATGTCCTCAAAATTGACATCTAACATTTTGAACATGTTTCTTACCAATAATGATTATTCTGGTCTTTGGGCAAAAAAAGCTTGCATCCAGAGAGTCCGGAACTATTGATCCAACAATACTATCTTCCTGAAAATCTTCAAAAACCACCATATCTTCTTCTTTATCATAATCTTGGAACACTTCCCTCTTTATCCTTATATTGACCCTCTATGTCTATCTCTTGAAGTCATATACTTTTGTAATTCCGATCCTTAAGCTTGATAAGATTTTTTATCTATCTCCATGAAGGATTATCCTTCGATGGTCCACTTCCATTTGGTTGCATAGGTCCCTTTCCTTCAAATATTTTTCTAGCACCTTTATTCTTCTTAAGCAAGGATTTATGCATGGCCTCCTCTTTAGCTTTGGGACAATGTTTTAATATTATGGCTTGCTTTAAAGCAAGAAAAACACATGAAAGGAGAAAACTCATAGTCGATATTTTGGTATGAACTCCCTAGGGTGCCTTGATCTCAATAATTCTAGGTAATGAGGTTTTAGGGGCCACATTGACATAGAAATTAGAAAATAAGAGCCTTGTTCTAGCACAGGTAACCAGATCAATAATAACCAAGGCTCAAAGGCCTTAGCAATCCCCTGCAGAATATCCAAATCCCAATATTCCAATGGTAGCCCATGCATCTGAACCCAAACATGGTATTCTTTGATGACAGTCTCCAAAGGATTGAAACCCGCATTGCCATTTTTAACCAGACCACCGCATGCCCTATGAACCAAGGTCCCCAATAAGGATTCTTAAGAAATCTCCTCAAGGATAAATTGATCACAAAAAATTCATTAGCATACGTTGTTATTTCCATCGATCCTTTGGGCATCCATTTTCTATCAGCCCATTTTCTAAACTCTTCAATATTAGGTCTCATTATTAGGAATCTTGGCAAGAATGGTGTTGCACATTGAGGATCGCACCAGTTGGCAAAATGTTCTGGTATTTCCAAGAAAACACCATTTTCATTACAAACAAGGCTAAGATCAATAGAAGATACATGTTTGATTGGTTTACCAACCACTCGTCGTGCCCATGTGATATGGGACCCTTTTCCAGCTCCACCTTGTCCCTTTAAACTTCCCCTTCATTGTTTATGTGGCACCCCATGGCTATCAAGTGTGATTGTGCACAACCCAACCAACTTTCTATAAATTGATCGCTTCTTCTATAGAAAATGGTTGGAGATCATTTTGTGTGTTCTTGTATTGTTGAGCTACCTTATTCTTGCTGGAAATTACATAGCCAAGCTATATTCACTTATGTTATCTCTCTTCCACCTACATTGTTACCAGACTACCATTCAAGTTGCCATTGCTCCAGCATGTTCTCACTTTGTTGCTTCAACTACATTCCCAATCCCTTGGACTCACATGAACATAGGATATTGAAAAGGAAAGCTGAGGGGATAAAGTATAACACAACTGGATTTTCCACTACTTTTTATTTCCAGATTGGGGTTAGTTTTTTCATTTTCTTCATATTATTGTTTCTGAATCATACGCATATACATATCAAATAGAGTAGAAAAAGTTAGTTTCTTAATTGCAAATGGTATAATAAATTTTGAATAAGCTTACATCTTCCATAAGAGTTTGTTGATAGATTCTTCCTTCCCTATCCATGTGGGTTTGGAGGGAAGTATATCTGGAGGAGGCTTTCTTTGCCAGCATAAAGATAACATATTTTTCATATATTGTGATTTCCCTTAGATTCTCATAAATCCTATCCAGGAGGTTATAGGGGAAGAAAAAGGTTTTGAAGCTTTCAATCTTCTCGTGTATCTGAGATAGGAGAGGATTTAACAAATCCACAATTACTTATTGGAAAATATTTCATTTAATTAGAATAGACTAGATACACTCAAACATAGGTAAATAACTACACCGGGTTATTTACTTGTTTAGTTTTAGTGTAGAAGTAGCTTTAATTATTTAGAATAGAAGCAATTTGTTGTCTTTGTTTGTAATAGTTTAGTTTAGTTGACTTATTTAATTAGTTTCCCTTCAAGCAAGTAGATTAGATTGTCAAATTTCATCTTGGTTAAAATGGACACTTCAACGTAGTTTGATATCTAGATTCAATCAAGTAGTTTAACCATAGGGGATTTATGCTACCCATACTTAGCCTCTAATTTCCCTTTTCCAATTCAACTACTAGGAATTCACACTACCAGATCTTAGTCACTTGATTCTCCTATAGACAGCCATCCACACTTTCCACATCGGTTATCTTGTCATGACCTTGGGAGGTCAAGTGTGATTGAAGGTCACGTGTCGATTTTCATCCGTATAAATTGGTGAACCTGATGTGAAGGATTAATTCCTTCTTATTTCCTTTGCTTTCATTGTTATTACCTCACCTTTCCATTTCTTCCCCTATTTTGGTAGGTATTTTATACCTTCTAAAATATGTCTGGTAGAGAGCTTGGTGGGCCATTTGGCTCTGATAGATATTACACCAATGTTCAACCACAACAATCCCCTTCCCTTTCCGGATGGGCTGACAATTACACAACAACATGCAAACCTCCCTAGTTACACTTCAAACCCTATTAGCTATGTGAGAATAGAGGAGGTTGATCAACCTTTAAACATGTAGTACATTCAACCCAATGCAAACCACGTGACTATTACAAGCGGAATAAGTCCTTACCCTAGAATCTTGTCAAAACCTCACATTGCCATGCAATCAACAAAAGATGACATTTTTCATGAATAGCTAATCCTCTTCGCCAAATAGATGAGTCCTTAGATAGGATGAAGGTTCACACCTTTGAGATGTTCAATAATAGTGTATCGACAACCTATCCTAAGATTCCTATTTTCGAGGAAGACAAGAATTACAACACTGAACAATTCATAACAGGGTATCATGTGCCTTCTCAACCAAACCTTACACAACAGGCACCCCAACAAGGGACTCAATCCTCTCCCAAGACATTATTTCTACCTTAGTAGGGAGGATTAGAGAACTAGAGAGTGCCCAACCATCACAACCAACTCATGCAAAGTAGGAAAAACATGGGGTATCCAGTTGACAACAAAGGATACATCCCTACCAATGAACAACCAATGCAACATCTTATAACAAGGTTATCTCGATTCAAGTCAAATCCAAGTGATCTTCTCACAGGATTTGACACACTAAGGATGGGTCCTCATCCTTCTCAAACTTATCCTATGCAAGGGTGATCGAAGAAGTGCATTCTCGAATGCCGCTCCATCAAGCAATGTGACGTTCCCTAGTTTTACACCCGCTAGTCCATATCCTGGTATCATCCCACCTTACTTGCATATGTATTGAAGTCCCCCCAAATGGACCCATATGTCATTCCCTACTCCTTATGCAACATATCAAGGAGCTCCATACATTCCAGTCAATGCCTATAATGCATCTTATCCTACTCCTCCTCCCACCTCCTCATCAAGGATCTTCAATGGTGGAATCTTACGCAATGGGTACTTACGTTGAGTATTTAAAGGAACCCCTTGACTTTACTATATGTGGTGTCATGATTTCACATGCCCATTACCTAATCTTCCTAAGTTTAAGGGAGAAGGAGACCCGAATGCTCATATCAAGGCCTATGCTACTGCTATTAGGGAATTGCTTCCTTGGGACGTTATAGTAGCTAAAATATTTCCAAAGACTCTTGAGGGAATCACATTAGATTAGTATTATCATATTCCGAAGCCTCCATACATTATTTTAAACAACTTATTTATGAATTTATTAGAGCATTTGACATGAATAAGTTGATGCATACAAGGATTAGGGAGTTTCTGCATATTAGAAGAAAAATGAATCTACCACCCATTTCATCCAGAGATGGCATCAAGTTATTTACTCCTCTGCAAGTGCACCCAACATGGACTAAATGGAACTTTGTGATCTATTTCTTCACTCGCTCAATCGAGAGACTAAAGAAGAAGTCCAGAAGTTTCCTTTCCATAGTTATGAGGAAGTATTGGAAGGTGCGCTTCAAATCGACCAAGCCACTATCGATAGTGGGCATAAGACCTACGGTCTCAATGGGAAATTGGTATTCATTAATCAAAACAATGCAAATTATCAAAACAATGGGGCCAACAACCAAGGACCTAAGGGTGTGAATCAAATCATGGTGCTACCACGAATGGTGTTGTTGATCAAGCCAAGAACACTAGTTTTATGAACAACAGTAACACTAACAACCAACAATAACAATAACACAGGAAATCAAAGAGGCCCTAACATTGTTTCCTCTGTCAACACGGTTGATGTGAACCATCCCCCTCCAAAGAAAAATCAAACCCAAGGCCCAAACCAAAACCAAAACTTCTGGCCAAGGGGAAATGAATCATGGTTATAACAATCAATTTCAAAACTACAATCAAGGTTATAATAACAAAACAACAAGACGCTTATCAAAGGCCAAGAAATTATGATCCTAACCTATATTGTGGTTTCCATAAGGTTGAGGTCATGATGATAGAACTTTATCGCGATTGCAAAAAGTTTCTACAAAGACTTCCCGAAAACCAAAGGCAACTCTTTGTAGACATGTTCTTAGAAAATCCTAAAACAAAAACCCACAGTGTGATCATCATACGGGACCCGTCGCACCTCCTTAAACAAACCTAAACATATTTTGGGATCCATTTCCTAAACATCCCAAGGATTCTAAAGTGAATCCTCAGAACATAAACAAGGGCATTCCTATAGGGAATAATGACCATGAGGCCTCAACTTCTGATAACTCTTAGAGTTGCTCCTAACCTTGGCTCAAACAATGATAATACAAAGATATTGGGATTAGTTGAGTTAGAATTTGAATTAGAAATTAATGCAACAACTCGAAAAGGAATATTTTTGCAACCCCTACCACTCATTTATTCTTCGCATAGATGACATTCCTACAATCTCAAAACCGTAGGATCCTATGATTTGATATCGGATTTGAACAAGACCTTTTCTCACATCTCATTCCTAGATTTGTTGAAGAATTCCCCTACGCATCATTCTACATTGCTTGATGCACTAGGTCTTGGTCATCTAATCCATGTTGTGCTTCCTCTAGTGCTCAAATAAATCATATTGAATTTGACATACATCCTCCAGAGACAGAGTGATAGGGATACTAGGTTTTTTTCGATATAGACAAGATGCCATCTAACGTTGAAATAGCTCGAAGAGGTGATCCTACCTTATATTTACAGTGGGTTTATAAAAATTGCATTAAGAGAGCCATGATCGATGATGGGGCTATTGTAAATGTGGTTCCCTTCTCTTTCTTGTAAAAGTTAGGATATGGAGAGACTAATTTCTCCTCTACAAGAAACACGTTGTGAGGGTATGAAAATCTTAAGGCTACTTTGATTAAAACCATAGTTCTTCCTGTCACCCTTGGGCCAAAAACCATCTTGACGGAGTTTTACATCATCGACAAGGAAACAAATTATAACATGATCCTTGGGAGACCTTGGATTCATCGAATGAAGGCTATTCCTTCTACCTTGTTCAAGAAGTTAGATTCCTCCATTTGGGAAAAGTCTTCATTACCCAAGGGATCCTAAGCCCTTGATATACACTTAGAGAACCTCAAGAAGAAAAGAGGAGTCCATTTAGAATATGAGCTCCCTGTGAACCAATTAAACAAACCACCTCCATCAACAACAATGGTCACGACCACCCCGAGCATTCCAAAGGTTGAAGATGTTGACCCAAAAACATTTGAGGTAAAAAATAGATAAGGGTAAATCAATATATGTGGAAATGATGTTGTCAAAACCACAACAAAGATCATGAAACTCTTAGAGAGTGATGAGTGATATTCCTCCCTTTTGAACCACAAGGAATGGGTAGCCTTCTTGGCATGGCCTCTCTTCCTACCGATGATCTTTGTCTAAACGTAAACATGATAAATACTAAAAAAGAGAGGATTTAAGAATTAAATGATGCCCATCAAATCCATCTCTAGGGCTTCTTCTATTCGAACCTTGGTTTAGATACAAATATGTCAAAATCAAGTATGTCATCTCCATGGGATGTGATCCCATAACAAAAAAATGTCGAAATCACATTACTTTCTAAAGGGGATAAAGTTGAGTAGCGTAGTCATGCTCACCTAAACATGATATGTCAAAAATGCAACAAAGAGTTCTCACAAATACCTCCTTCAAACAAGAAAATTGGATAAACATGTTATATGACATATATCATGGTAAGGGGTTGTAGAGTTTAAACCCGGATAATAAGTCCTTGTCAAAGAGAATGAAAATTTCAAAGATCATGTTTCTTCATTGTGTACTCTTAGGGGTGAGGAGTTTGACATCCTTCAACTCTCTTCACCTTATACATTTCACATGTATTCCATCGCATTTCCACATGTATACTATTACATCCACATTGCATTATCATCTAGCTAGCTCATTTATGTAAAATTTGTAATCAAGGAACTTATTTTCAAGTAACTCTTAAAAACTTCTAAAAACATTGGCAATCATTCAAATCACATCTCTTCAAGTATTCATAATATTTTCATCAACATTTCTTATCACTTCATTAGTTCAACAAGACAAGACAAAATTTTGACACTAATCCTACCAAGGCCTGCATACTTGGTTTTGCCTATAGTTTCCTTCTAGCATAGTTGTCTTTTCCCATAGTCTGTTCTAGAAGCTTCATGATGTCACATCTTTCCCAAAAAACCTCTTTGGTAGAAAAAGCATTCTAAACATTTTCACCGGGATGCTTGTTCGCCTATCTCAACCTTTAGTGTTGAGCCCTCACATCTTACTAGTTGCATGGGGTTGAGGCTAGGGGCAAGCTCTCCTTCCCAAAAGCACAACTTAGAAACTTAAAAAAAATAAAAAAAAAGTATATATCTCAAATCAAAATCAAAATCAAAATTTTCATTTACACACTTCTTTTACCCTACCAACCTTCGGTGTTGAGCCCGCCTCTTACTAGTGGCGTGGGGTTGGGAAAGGAGGGAAGTGCCCTTACTCATCTATGCCTTGTCCTTGGTGATGAGCCCATGCTTCCTACTGGTAGTATGGGGCAAGGTGTAGGGGGTCTCTGCAAATAAATTAGTAAGTTAAAAGTAATTTCATTCAATAAAAAGTGCTTTGAAAATATTAAAATCCCAAGGAAAGTGAATTAGATGTGTATGTTCAAAAGAGAGTTAAAACCTTAAAATAGATTTTTTCAATCAAGAGGCCATCTACGGATCTAAGTCTAGATAAACTTGTAAGAAAATCACATTCTAGGCTATGTAGTAAACTATGTGTAGAGTTAGGTTGTAGGTTCCTAATTGGATTTATGTCAAAATCTTGTCTTTCTCTCACCATTTCCATCTCTATCAAAACCATACAATTCACGTCCCTCCGGCTCTTGGTGTTGAGCCCTCACATCTTACTAGTTGTGTGGGGTTAGGAGTGGAGAAAGTTCATTTTATTATCTTATCATTATTCATCACATATTTCCAAAACAAAAGGAAGTATCAAACATTTCTTGAGAAACTAAAGTTCAACATTACATTGTGCTCACATAATCATCACATATCAGCATTACAAAAAACAAAAAAAAGAAGGAATCAACATTAGCATTCATCATCCATTGTGTACATTTTTAAAAGCATATAAAATCAGAAATTCTAAACATCTAGAGTACATGTGAAACACACCACAAATGAAGTCAACTCTATACGAAGGATGACTGAACCAAAAAGAGATATTTGTATATATATCATCATAATAAGTCAAGTTTGTGTACAATGCCATCACACACTAGGTGTGGTAAAAATCTCACAATGAGCACAAAAATACAAAACATCATATATGCCTCACAAAATGGCATCAAAGCAATAAAGGCTCAATGACTTATCCCTCTCTCTAAGAACTTGAAGATACACATGGATGGGACTCTGCTATGGCTAAGTGGTGTGAATGCACTAAGTGGTGAGAGTGACCATGAGAATGACCACTAGTCGTGGCCTCACTACTTGAGTGAATCCACCTGCAAAACTCTCCGCCATCTCATATGCGGTGATCTTCTTGTCTTGGGCAACCAAGGTCTCCGCGTCCTTCCAAAGAGGCACCAAAATGTTAGTATGTCGACCAGCCTACAATGGATGCCCTATGTCTGCTAGGATCTCCTCTCAAGTCTTCCCCATAGGGATGAAAAGTATCAACATAAATCCAGTGAATAAGGTCTCTCCAATTGTCGGTAGAAATGCAAAACAAAGAAAACAATGACGAGTTAGAAAACCATAAAACCCCCCAAAAAATACAAAATAGCTCATTTTTAACAAAACAAAAGGCTAACACAATTACATGACCCCTAGGGACCATTCTAAAACTAGAAATTTCAAAATCCCCCAAAGTGAATATTTTTCAACATTTTACATATTTAGGTTTCAAACAAATAACTGTAAAATACTAACCTTTGTCCACACCACTGGATCTCTCGGTCTCGAGGCCATGATCACATCATCGCACTGATCATTTTGATTGCACTCTTGTTCGAAACGGTCACATGTGGGCCCGAGCTCAAAATCACCAATAGGATATGTGCAAATGAATTAGAAAATGAGTTGTTTTGATATATATATATATATATATATATATATATATATATATATATATATATATATATATATATATATATATATATATATATGTTTTTAACTTCATTTTGAGTGTATGTTCCCATAGGGTTGGAGTGTTGGCGCAGGTATATTTCTATCCCCGCACAAATGGTAAGTCCTCTTGTCATTTTGATTTAGTGTTTATTTGTCGATATCATATCTATTTGCACTTGAGTCTTGTTTTCATTTTATAGGAAGCGGGAGCCGGACGATGACATTTGGCACATGGGCATGTCAAGTATAGCTTCTAATTCCCCATTTTGGGAACGCCATACTCGGACTCTATGTTTTACACCTCTTCAAGACTAAAACACTTTTTGAGGGGGAAATATATATGCACCCAAGTTTTCTCGTGCTACATTGTTGGAAAATAGTTTAAAAAGGTCCCCAATGATGATTCATGTCTTTTCCAAAGGTGTTCAAGCTCCTAAACCTCCATTGACTTATATTTGTAGCCTAGTTTTCCTTACTTAGCCTTTACATGATTTTCCTTAGCTTCCTACATCATTTCTCCATTATTTTGGCTTTTAGTTACAAAACCGCCATCCTCCTAGGCAGGCGGTCTTGTGCACTTTTTCCATAATCTTCCAGCGTCAATTAAGATGCGTGGTGTCCCACTCAAGTTCACTTTTAGTGCATGTTTTTGAACCGTTTTAGCTGATTTCAAGCCTGACTACCTTGTGGCATTCTCTTCTTCACTTGTAATTTGTAATTGATCATGATTGATTGTTCAAACTTCCCCTTCATTGTTGATGTGGCACCCCATGGCTGCCAAGTGTGATTGTGCACAACCCAACCAACCTTCTATAAATTGATCACTTGTTCTCAAGCAAATGGTTGGAGATCATTTTGTGTATTCTTGTATTGTTGAGTTGCCTCATTCTTGCTAGAAATTACATAGCCAAGCTCTGTTCACTTGTGTTATCTCTCTTCCATCTGCATTGTTACTAGAATGTCATTCAAGTTGCCATTGCTCCAGCACCTTCTCACTGTTGCTTCTACTACATTCCCAATCCCTTGGACTCATGTGAACACATGAGATTGAAAAGACAAGTTGAGGGGACAAAGCATAACACAATTGTATTTTCCACTGCTCTATATTTGTAGGTTGGGGTTAGTTTCTTGATTTTCTTCATATTATTGTTTCTAAATCATACGCATATACATATCAAATAGAGTAGAAAAATTTAGTTTCTTCATTGCAAATAGTTTAATCAATTTCAAATAATCTTTACATCTTCCATAGGAGTTGATAGATTCTTCATTCCCCATCCATGTGGGTTGGAGAGAATTATTCGGAGGTTCCTTTCTTTTCCATCATAGAGATAATATATTTTTCATATATTATGATTTCCCTTAGATTCTCACAAATTCTATCCGGGAGGTTACAGGGGAAGAAAAGCTTCTGAATCTTTCAATCTTCTTGTGTATTTGAGATAGGAGAGGATTTAACAAATCCACAATTACTTATTGGAAAAAATTTCATTTAATTAGAATAGACTACATACACTCAGCATAGGTGAATAACTACACTAGGTTACTTACTTGTTTAGTTTTAGTGTAGAAGTAGATTTAATTATTTAGAATAGAAGTAATTTGTTGTCTTTGTTTGTAATAGTTTAGTTTAGTTGACTTATTTAATTAGTTTCCCTTCAAGTAGGTAGATTAGATTATCAAATTTCATCTTGTTAAAATGGACACTTCAACATAGTTCGATATCTATATTCAATCAAGTAGTTTAACCAGGGGATTTACGATACCCATACATAGCCTCTAATTTCCTCTTTTTCAATTCGAGATACTACAAATTCACACTACCGGATCTTAGTCACTGATTCTCCTATAGCCAACCATCCACACTTTCCACATCGGCTGTCCCGCACACAACCTCGGGAGGTTGAGTGCCGTTAAAGGTCGTGTGTCAATTCTCATCCGTACTGATAACCTTTCCCCCTCTCTTAGTAATCACATTTTCATTCTACTATTTGCAAAAAAATCAAAAATACTATCTTAGATAGTAATTGTATGTACTCTCACTTACTTATACTATTCTATGTTACACCTTACTTACTATGTCACTTTTATTCATAATATGATCTATCTTTTTCTATACACACATGTGCATTCACATGGTACTCTTGAGGTGAATGCAGATTACATACAAGTTCTTACACAATGTATGATGCTTGGCATTGTTCCCTAGCATTCTCACTGAGGATCTTGGGGCATCTACCTTCCTATTTTCTATATATTCAGGTTATATCATTGAAACATCTACTACTTTCATTCCTATTTTCAGTTGTATACATTGTGGCATACTATCAAATTTTATAACATGCTAACAAGTGCTTCATGTGTAGCATTTTTCTTGCATGCCTACTTCCAACCATGGTTATCTTATTTTCTTGTATCTTGTCTATGCTTATGTCTTGATTGTCATTATTTGTGGGTTATGCCCTATGTTTGATTATGTGTTTTATTCTATATCCTTGAAGGATTCAAGTGTCTTGTGTCATCCTAAGTGATGTCCCATGTATTCAATTAGCTACTCGTTGTGTATTTTTCCATGTTACTGTGTGTTTGGACTAGTTTCTATTGCATCATTTCATGTTTGTTTGTGACTAACACTTTTGGATAGCCTTTCCCATTGTTTTGCATGTGCAAAATTTGTCACCAATTGCATTCCCTATTCCTCCTATAAGATTTATATTTCAGATGTGAACATTAATTTCATATTTCCTCATTTGGGCCGTGCTCACCTTAGTTTATCTCACATACCCCAAATAAGTGGGGACAATCATCGAGTGACTATTTCACCCTTTTAGTAGTTAAAAGATCAAACAATAATTGGTACACAAAAAAATCATAATAAACAAGAGCTAAGAAACAAATTCTGAATCAAACTTGGACCAAAATAAGTTCAAGGACAAAAGCGCCCAAGTCGAGAGAAAAGAGTGGTGGGCGTTAGTGTCCCACCTTGGTGCTTACGTCACGGGAGTAGAAACATGTACATTACAGGATCAAGAGGTTTATAGTGATAGTCTTTTCCAATTTATAACATCACATATTCAGTTACATGTTACTTAATTAGAGGTTTCTAGTGAATGTGTAATAAAATGATGTGTAGCAAATGAAATAAATCCCTTACGCTTAAGTTGTTTGATTTTTCATTGTGAAACATAACAATCATTATCATGATGTCCATTAATTCTATGATAATTACAAAATGGTTGACCTTTGATTCTTTCAAGCCGATAGTATGGGTAGTAATGAGTGGGTAACAAAGTGATTGAATCTTATATAATAGCATAGATATGATATCATGTTGTGTAGCATTCTTGTCAAACCGAAGAGGTTGATCTTATGGAACATACACATTGTTGCCTCTATGTAGGAATTTCACCTCACTTATATGAGCACATGTAGTAGACATAAAACTTATATCACATTGGTTATTGTTGGCCTTAGAAATATCATGATGTGTAGAAAGAGAACTAATATGTGCATTAGAAGTATCCTTGAGATGTTGTATCTCATCCTTGAGAGATGTAATTGTAATATTCATAGCTTGAATTTGAACTTGAAAAAATGGTGTAAATATTGAATAAACTCTAAGATAGCCTTATGAAAAAATTCATCATTGTTAATAGCAGGAGCTAAAATATGTCTCATAATTGAGTCCACAATGGGAAGATGTTGTATTAGTTGAGGGTAGAGAGGATCAACATGAGGGTTCTTGTTTGGATGTAAAGCAACAACATGGAGTTTATTAGAGGGATGATGGCCAATGTTAGCACATTGGTTGGAGCCTTTAGACCTAAATCTATGAGCATAGAAGATGGTAGATAATGTCATAATGATAGAACACCAAGAGCTAAGAGGAAGAACATAAGAAATATAAAATAATATAAAACAATGAAGAAGGGACAATAACATGACCCCTAGGTCATCTATGGTTTACATATCGACATGCCTAATACATAAGGAATGGGTCCTAGATTAGGTTAAGGGTTCAATCAAAAGTAGGTTCACCAAAATGTTTAACCCTAAATTAAATTTCTAGTTCAATTTAATTAGGTGTAGGATATATTAGAGTTGATTATTGATCTAACAAGGATGATACAATATAAACACTAAATAAGATTTGTAACTCAGATCAGATAATAAATATTGCTATACACCACTTAACCTAAAATGTGATTGAAAGTACAAAATGGAGGTATAGAGGCACTTAACTTTCCACAACTGATTTTTGAAAGTTCTAGGGTATCGTGCACTATAGAAACTAAAATCACCGAACTTGAGATATCTTCGCAAAATAAATGGAACTGGAATTTTCTTGGGTCATGACCATACAACACAAGAAAGACTATACCATATGGTGTAAGATATTTGGTATGGTATTATACGTGCTCTAAGATAACTTCTATAACTTTCTGGGTTACTCACCTTCCTAGATTTATCTATCATTGTCAAACCCTAGTTGTCGTGCATGTAGCAAAGCTCTGTGTGAACTAATCATCATCTCAAACCCTAGCCATGAATGAAGAGTCCTACAAAACAAACATTAAAATGGTTGTGGGCACCCCGTGCACCGCCCGACATTGACATTACTTAGAATATGCCTTAAACTACACGTTGTTCTCCACTAACATGTGATATCTAGATAGATCGATCAAATTTGGAAATTGCTTTGACCATACTTTGCTTTGAATTGGATCTTGTTAAAAACACTTAAAGATTGTATGTTTGGATGCTTTTAGATTAGAGATATAGTAGCCTTTACCCGGTTTGTAGCTTTAAACATGATGTGAGTGCTTCTCAATATCTGTATATGTGTAATTCCAAGATTTAGGGATATTTGGATGCCTTTTGCAAGTATATGAAGTGAGTGATTTAGTGTATTTTCGTCGAATTTCTAAGTTAGCAAAGGAGGTAGCGAGGGAGAATTTTAGTGGCGAATATTTGTTAATTCACAAATATTTCAATTTTCAAAAATTTAAATTGGTGAAATTTTTGGGTATGAAATAGGACTGGGTCGCCAAAATTTTCTAGGTACAAGTTAATGTTAGGGGTCAGTTTTCCAAGGAGTTTCCACCGACAACCAACTGTTATCATTAAAATCTCCCTTATAATGAAATTAAAATATGTCAAATTCACCTCTCATATATATATTCTATTTAAGTATTTATAATTCATTATATGATTATTTAAACTCATAGTTCTAAACATCAAACTTTGGAACCTCCTTTTTTGCAAATTTCACGATTACCAAATATTTCATTTAGGCTTTCTACTTTCAAAATTGGAGGACTGGTCACGAGGAAGATATTTCCTTTCTACTTTCAAGGTACTTTAGTTTGTTTTATAGCATGTAGGTAACATACTGTCGACATCTGCGCATGATATTAACCGAGAATGAAGGATGCTACCGGTTGACAACATGCTCCATGCTTTATCGGTTAGTAGCATTTTGGATGATCTTTGGCCGGGAGCATGCTCCATGCTTGACTAGTACCATACTACATGCTATCATCCAACATCATGCAAAATGCTACCAACCAATAGTATGGAGCATGCTACAGGCGATAACATGTTGCGTATGCTACCGGTCGAAGCATCTTTGCATAATCTTGACCGATAGCATGTTGCGTCTTCTCGGTCGGTATCATCAATATGTATGACGACCGGTAACATGCAACATGCTACCGACCGGTAGCATACTACACGCTTCTGACCAACATCATGTAGAATGCTGCGGTCGGTAGCAGCATGCATCTACCGGCCCGATAACATGTTGCACTCTTTGGCGGCAACATACTACATGATGTCAGCTGGTAGCATGCAGCCATCATTTGCGGCGGTAGCATACTACATGCTACCAACCGACATCATGCAATATGCTACTAGTTGGGAGTGTCTTGCATCTTGACTTTCGATACCATGCATTATGCTACCGACCAATAACATCCAGTATGCTTTTGATTGCATTTACAAATTTTAGAACTGTTTAGATGTTGATTACATTTATCTAATTTAAATATTTTCATGGATAGGTATAATGGCTTCTCTGAAAAATCAACAAAAGGCAGAAAAATGAAAAAGAAAAGGTAGCATAAAAAAAATTTCAGCCCCACCAAAAAAAATAAAGGCCCAAGTTTCTTCCACTGGAAACATTAACATGGGTACTGGTAAGTTGTAACTGATTATCATAACCTTTTCCCTCTTTTTTGTCAATACAATTTAATTTTTTAATATCTTTATGAATAAATCAAAATATTTTTGTTTTTGAAAACTTGATAACCCCTTATGTTAATTTTATTCATAATGAAACAGTAAACCAAAACATAAACTCTAAGGAAGCAATTATTTCAGTAGATGAATATTTTATCGACCCAGACATGCGAGCTTGTAGATTTTTTGAATGCCAAATGTGTTTAACGGATGCATGTTCAAATGGAAATTTTCCAACGAGAAGATGATATTGTGAAACCTTCATAAAAATAAGTCTGGGAGAAAGAAGAAAACATCCTGGACAATTAGAAGGTCATTTCAAGTAGATTGGGTGAAAAATACCCATTTATTGAGCCTATACAACCAGATAATGGTAGTGATACTCCCAAAGAATGTAGATGTACTATTTGTACTTGGAAATTGGGTAAAGAACATAGAATGCAACTTAAATTGGACACTATAGAGAAACATTGTGGAAAAGTATATTACACAGTCATTGACAATGATGGAAAAATAACGAAGACTCATAGATGGAAAACTGCAAAAGAGTGCATGCATGTAAGATATTAAGAGTATGACAATAAGATGAAACACACTCAAAAAATTTAGGAGGAGGAACCATAAATGCAAATTTTGGAAAAGTTGTAAATGAAAATATGAAGGCAAAAACCTCCCAGTTTTCAACCATATTCTTTATTTTGAAAATGGGCAGACCAGTTTAATATTTTTCAGAATATAAAAAATTGTTCAAGTTCGATGGGATTCCAAACCTTCTAAATTCACATTGGTGAGAGAGAAGTGTGCAGGAAATCGTGAGATGTCTTACTATGATTGAACAAGAAGATCGAAAGAAAATGTCAAGAATGCAAGTTCCATTTCCCTTTGATTGATGAGGTTACATCGGTGACAACACTTCTTGGGTTTGCATGCATGTATATACATTCTAGAACCACACTAGGACACCTCATCTGCTATCGGTTCATAAAATGCAAGAAAACTGCAATGCTTGAAAAATCTTTCCAAATTGGTGATATCTAATTTGAAGGACATAACAGGAATGGATAATTATTCTATAGCCACAAAGATGATTTGTGTTGGTGTTGATGGTGCATCAGTGATGTAGGGTCACGAGAAAATGGTCTATGTGTGTGTCTCCAAACATCTATTTCTCCTTACATGATTCCTATTCATTACATGGCTCACATGATGAATCTTGCATATAGGATAGTAAACACATTCGAATGTGTTGAGAAATTTTAAGAGCTTATCTCGTGAAGTGCATGCCTATATGTCAAAGCAGTTTGAAAATAATTCTAGAGTTTCAGAAGTTTTCATTTGGGGTCACAGATGGTAAGCAATTTTTTAAATTTTTTGATTCTAGATAGATTTCTATGTATGAGCCTGCACGCAGAGTTTTTGAGGAATATCAATCTTTAACTGGTTTCATGTATAAGAACCGTAACAAAGCCTATATGGAAAAATATTTTATTTACCACCTTACAGACTTCGAAACATTGTTAACACTTTGCGGGATTCTTCCAATATTGCATGAGATAAATTGCATAACAAAAGTTGCACAAGAACGATCCATATATATAGCAGACTTCATTAGGTTCAGGAAAATGGTGTGTCAGACTCTATATATGTTATATAACTTTGATGACTGCTTTAAAGGACATGTATTCAATCACTAACAAGCTCTGATAGATTTAAAGGATCCTTACAACTACTTCAGATTTAATATATCTGGTCATCTGTGTATCTCTATTAATGGGAAGGAGATTAAAATGCACACATTTGAAAAATGAGTGGATATTGCTGGAGAAAAGCTTGAAGAAGTGCCTATTACACATAATTTATATGATACTATTATATCTTAAACAAGGAAAATTTTTCAAAAATCTCACAATGCTTATCCAGTGAGATCAGAGATCGTTTTAAAAAGGAGAGCTTCTTGAGGCCATGAGAGTTGTCAATCCTAAATTTTGGAATCCTATAGGAGCGTTATAGCTGATTCATTTAAAAGACACATGGGTACTATAATTAAACATTTTGGACAATCAGTTGAATGTAATGGATTTCGAATTAATGATATTATTCAAAAGGAGAATCTTGCATTGCAATCAATTGATTTGAAGGTAATGAAGGAACAATTTGAATTACTGGAAGAGCCAACAGAGAAGGGAGAAATTACACTTCTATGGAAAAAGTTGTATCCTAGTTCCATCCTTCGTGAAAGCATAAGTGATTATTTCGATTGTATGAACTATGTCAAACAATGATATTGGGATCAATTGAAGACGAAAGAGTTTTCAACGCATTAACATTTATAAAATCAAAATATCAGAATAGGCTTGATAAAAATCTTGAGACCTACTTGAGATTGTACATTTCATGATATGATGTGGATACCTTTCCTTATGAATGGGTAATGGTTGTATGGAATTATCTTGCAGAGAGGAGAGGGATCAATAATACTAATACAAAAGGTATGCAGATATGAAAGCGTATTTGAAAATTAACGAAAGATGATAAAAGTGTTGGGCAACAAATTTTTCAAGATAATTTTACGTTTGATCTAGCTAATATTGAATAAAGAAGAATGATTGTACATTTTTATTCAAGAAATAAAATTTCATATCAGGATTCAGATTATAATTATGTATATTGTTATTTTTGTTATACGCTTGTTCATTTTTTAATAATATTTTCAATGTTGCAATGTGTTTCTTTGTTTAGATTTTTTAAATGTGTCATACTTATTGTTTTGTTGTCTTTAAAATGAAAAAAATATAATTCCATTATTGGAGAATTTTCATTGTTTTTAGTCTTACGCATGAATATAGTACATATAAAACACCATATAAATTTTTAGTTGCCAATATTTTTAGATAATTTCAATTTGTTTTCTTTGAAATATAAATGCTACTTGTAGTTCACTATTCCATCAACAAAGTATTTGAAAATGATAATAATCAGTAATGTACCATGTAATAAATATATCAAATACAATTGAGAATAACAGTCACATTCAGAATCAGTTTGAATAGCTTTTGCACAATATAACAAAAGTAAAAGTAAAACGCCACAATCCACATTGATTAAAGTTTGAAACTTTCAATATTGTCATATAATTTGAAACAGTTTTATAAAAAGATTCTTCAACAACAATTATAATTTCACAATGTTTTTACGTAGCTTCATCCTTGAGAAGATTCTTCTCTATGTGATTCTTTCTCCTGCACTAAAGAACTTTCTTTTACAACACCTGAATGAACCAAATCCTTTGCAACAACTTAAATATTCGAAAGAATCTCTTTTACGGATTAGCCACATCACCGTGAGACGAGTAATGTTGGATCCTATTCTATTTGCTTCTTCAATTGTATCTCTGGATCCATTCCATTTTTCTTTTATTATTCTTCTCAAGGTATTATTCTGCTTGTTTAAGATAACAAGCTTCTCTTTCAATTCAACTATTGCCTTTAAACTTTTCCTAGCACTTTGTAAATGCAAATCAAGCACACTAGCCTCATTTTTCAAATTTTCGTACTTTGACTGCATTTCAAAAGAGAAAAACTATTAGTAAAATTTCAAAAAATGAAAATAATACTTGAAAATTTAGTAAGAATTACCAATGCCTTATCTCGTTCCACATTTGCAATAACTACAAGGCCCTTGTCTCTCGAACACATATTGACCCTTCATTATCATAATTATTTTCAAATGATACGAGAACTAGACACAACTCTGATTCAACAAAATATCAATCTTTCCTAGTGTTGAGTGGATGAAATAAAACTCAAGTATGGAAGCACACAAGGTTTGGGTGCACAGGCATAGGGCGGGTAGGAGCGCGCGGAAGTATGGAAAAATAGGGCGCGCCTAGGAACAAGTTAAAACAAGACTTAGCCATTTTTATAGACTAAGGTTATTTTTGGGACGTGGAGTACTAAGCACGACTTTTAGAAGACTTGAGGACCACACCAAGGCTATTTTAGATAAGCTAAGGATCGAGTGCCATGCATAGTTTGGAGCTAATAATAGGATCTGAACTAAGATTTAACTTTAGGAGATCTATTATTAGCACTTGCATGATGCTTTTGTATATTTATGTAAGGGCGCATGGCTATTATTATCATGTAGCCTATTTTTGGAAGGTGCATGGGCGGTGAAGGGAAAGTCCCCACCCTTTAAATATGTATTGATTTGCACGGTTTAGACAGTTCATGATTTATTGTAGTGTTATGCTATGAATTTGTTAGCGTGCATAACCATGGTGACATTATTATGATGTATGAAGCTTATATATTTTATAGTATTTAATATAATGGATCTTGTATGGTAAAACTAATTATAGTAGTTGTTTAGTTATTCCTTCATACATTTTAGATCTAGATATGGTTTATGAAGCGTGGTTTACTTGAATATCTATTATGGATCTGAAATATACTTGTAATCATGCTAACATCTTGAACAAGCTTCACTAAGAGGGACTGGTACCCTTGCTCACTTTGGGTGAGTGACTTCATGTTGAGTGATGTGCCAACACGCCTTGGGCTATTTGTAGTGAATTCTAGGCTACATCATTGGTTCCATTGTCGGGACCTCTTTCTCAGCTATTTTTCAGGATGTTGCATGATGAAGACGTACCGGTTGACCTTGGCCAGTATTGAGGAGTGGTTAGATGATCTAGAAGAAGAGTATTGTCACAAATTAAGAATTGGACCTGAATTTAGTACACGCACGTGGGTTGAACAAAATTTGTATGATGAGATTTACGATACTTTCTTTTCCATCTTTCCTATAGAGTTGTATGAGTGGCTGGTTGCTTACACATCTAAGAGAAATTAGAGGTTTCACATGCTTGTTTGGACGTAGGAAGAATTCCAACCCTTGTATGATGTAATTTTGATTTGGACACGATTTGTGGATGTTTGGTTATGTGGTGTTACGAACAACTATATTATTGAGTACGCGAGTTTCCACTTACTCTTGTCCAAAAGTTCTTGAGTTCTAGATCTTAAAGCGAACCCATAGGATCTTACTTACGCGGTATTCCTTTGACAATCAAGATATTGATCGTAACCTTGGATTTGGAAAAGAAGCCTATGGCTAGCTAACCCCACCACACGCGGGGCATGAGGAGTTTGGTAAAGATGGAAAACTGTTGGCGAGAGAGAGACGAGATAATAAAGGTATCTTAAGTTTAATGAATCATGCAAGAGGGATTTAATGAAGAAGCAAGAGATTGTGGAAAGAATGGTGTTGCGGAGGGAGATGACTCGTGAAGGATTTAGAGCTCACGTAGAAGCCATATAGCTAGAGCATCTAGAACTCCCCCATTTGGGAAATCATGGCAGAGAACCCTCATTGGCTTTGGATGAGGGCACGTTAGAGAAGAAACATTGTGGACCGCGGGCACGCATCTCGAACCTACTAGAGACCTAGCCTTTGCACTTGGTTTTGCAAATTCCATGGTAGTTAAGTAAAGCAAGTTAGTGTGAGCGAGAGCGTTGCAGTAGATATAATTAATTTCTGATCAAGTTAGGAGTTAATTAGGGGATTATTCATCTATGGCAGTGCAATCATCATCTATGTTATCTGGAGGTCTAGCTGGAGGTATTTTTTACGGCGCGTCATCGACACATAGAACATGGGTGCGCATAATGTAGGTATAATGTTTAGAAGTAGCACAACTTCACATATCATGGGAGTACAGTTTAGCACAACCCTTAGAACATAAGGAAGTGCATCCTCTAGTCCATTACCTACTTTAGGAGGAGGATCAGGAGGGTTAGGTGGCTCGGGTGCTAGTGGATCTGGTGGCTCTAGAGGTGGAGGAAACCTAGGTACTGGATCGATGGGCAAGGTACGCATTAACCCCAAAATATTTATATGGAGATGTATCTTCATCTTCTAGAATATAGAGGCATTGAAGATGCACTGAGATATGTGCATATGTGTGAGATACTATGGCGCGCGAAGGGGATCACTACTCCAGTGCAAAGGAAAAGTTCAGTTTGTAACTACATTATAGGGGCACATGCATAGTTGGTACAGAAAGTTCAACCCTGACCAGAATTGTGTGGATTATACCACGTTGCGGGATGATTTCTTGAAATAATTTTATATCCCTGAGTTTGAGTAGAAGAGCATTAACACGTTGAAAGATATTAAGTAGGGCACTACTAAGAGTGTTGGGAGTATGATGCTCGGTTCAAAACCCTTCTGTCTAATTTATCTTATGAAATCCATGCATGCGAAAACATGCACAGTGGTTCCTTAGAGGTCCGATAATGCCTTTTAGGAGGGAAATTTTGCATAAGACTTATACATATCCGCATGAGGAGCTTAAAGCGAAGCTCTATCCATTGAGGCGGTAGGAAGTGTAGACACAAGAGTGAGTCCATTTTGGAAGCTCAGATTGTAGCGGTGGCTAAATAGTTGGAGAAATTATATGTTAATTCAACACATGAGATGCGTAGTGGAATTTGGAGTACAGATTGTAAAGTAGAGGGGCATACTAAGAATAGTTGTCCTTGTAAATCGGTGCACTCCTTGTTGCTGGATTACAAGATCTGTCACTTGGAACACAGTTCAAGTCAGTGCCCATTATTGCAGTGCGCAATAAGAAAGAACATGTCATCTTACTGTAAGATTTACAGGTCTTCCACTCATGATACTGAAGATTGCAGGTTGATTGATCAGATTCATGATGCCATTGATATTGGCATACTGACAATTTAGTCTTTGTAAATAATTCTAAGGAGGAAGGTGAGCATCATGATCATGATCATAATGAAGGGCATTCGATGGAGGCCGTAGTCAAGGTCGATGTTATGAAGGAGGATTCAGAGGTTAAGGCCATGACGGTGGAACTGATGCTTTCCCTTGTGGAACTTGTTATACATGCGGATCTCCTGATTATTATAGGCGTGAGTGTCCACAAAACATTGTTTGCTCTTTCTGTGGAAAGAATCATAGCTATGAAGAATGCTAATACTTGTATGAACACTTGAGTAAGAAGCATAAACATGAGAAAAAAGGTGTGGGAATGGTTAGAGTTCAGTGTGCTGTGGAAGATCAATGGATGCGGAAGTTAGCATTGAATCCTGAGTTGGTACCTATGAAGATTACTACACGCGCTGAGGTTGCATGCACCAAAGAAGTTCTGAAATCAAAACTTGTTATTACTAAAGAGGAGGTTCTACATGAAAAGTATCCAGACCCTATGCATTAGAAGGAGGTTTATCAAGAAACCATGAAGGTAATTTGGAATTTACAGGGTGAGATACATTGTTTGAAGGAGGCGATCATGGAAATTAGAACAAAAGAAAACAATTGAACTCCATTAGACAAATGTTGATGATTTAAAGGAGGTTTGCAATATCCTTGAGCTAGGAAAAAATTATTCCTTTATTGGGGAATTGGTTAAAGGGAAATACTCATGTGCATTGGGATTGAGCATGAAAGATAGATTTTACATGCTAACCTTCCCCCTCATAGCCTAGATTATGACAAGGATATCACTCTGAATGTTGTTGTGGATGGTTGGATTTTGAGTAATATTTTGATTGATATAAGCGTGAAAGTGAATGTGCTCACTTTGGATGCGTGGGTTCATATGGGCAGACCACCATTACAACCATCTTCTAATGTGTTATTTATGGTGAACTAGAAAAAGGCCATGCCAATTGGGGTTTTGAAATATGCATCAATTACTATATAGGGGGCCAAGTTTACTAGGGACTTTGAGGTTTTAGCGCTTGCAGAGGCAGATAATTTTCTATCTTTTCTTGGGCACCCTTGGTGTTATGTAAACAACACTGATCTACGCTTCAATAAGGGGTATATAAGTTTTGAAAACAAGGAGGAACATGTTATTATTCCCTTATGGGAAATCTACACCTTATGTGGAGCCCTTAAGTGAAGAAGACTTGAACAAAATTTATGTGTGCACCATTCGAGATCCGGAAATTCTTGAGCCATCAAAGGAAGGAGTTCTCCAAAGGGATGATGCACAATCCATGAGTGATACTACAAGTGTTGCTTGTGATAACTGGGCACATGACACTTATGAAATGGTTGGGTGGGAAAGTATAGAGTATGCCACGTTAGTAAACCACATAGTATTAGGTGTTTAGGTAGTAGCCAGGTACTAAGGTACACTGGTGAAGAGAATCCAAAAGTATTCCTGCTTGATATGGAATTTTAGTGGGAATTTCAGAGGAAAGAAGGAATATGCTAGTTTATATTCTATGCGGGATGGCAACGCGCTGGTGGATGTTCACAGGGATAATCTTTTGGAGTGGAGAGAATTAAGGATTGCTTTATCTGCTAGATTTTTAAAGAGCAATGCACCTACTCATATCTGTGCATTTCATGGTAATGATCATGTTCAACACCACGTTCAAGAAGTGTGAGAGACTTTGGATAGAGGGGAAGGAATCCTTACCACCTTTGTTGTGGGTACACAAGATTTATTTCACCTTGCAAGGTTGCACGTGCATGGTATATCTATGCATAGTTGAATAAAGAGAAATGGAAATTGGCAAGAACTTACTACAGGTATGATTAAGAACTTTGATTATTTTCCACTAAACCTCTCGGTGAATGAGGCATTATAGGTTATGAAGTACTTAACTATGGGAGATAGTGCAAAGGCTAAGGAGCTCCTTCAGGAGTTGTTAGGAGAGTCAGACTTGGGGGCACGTTTTGAAGAGGAAGAAACAAAAGTTTGATAGCTTGGGCGTGCTCGGCCTAGAAAGGGAAAAGGGTAAGATGGTCTAAAAGTGGATGATAAAGAGGTTGAGAACTTGGATATCAAGCACATAGAAGTACGTGTGAGGTCTTAGATGGTGAAAATGAGAAGGTGTGTGTGTACCATGTGCCTATGAAGACAAAGAAAGCAAACATTGGAATGGATGCTGAACCTAAGGAGGCCATCATTGGAGATTATTAGTTTGAATATGAAGTTGTTAAGATAATTGAGTTGTTGCGCGAATTCAGGATTTTTTCCCTAGAGGCTATCATGAATTGAAAGGAGTACATGAATCTTTGGGAAAAATGAGAATCAAGATGAAGGAAGGAGCACCAAGTGTTCAAAGATGCCTTACAGGATGAATTTGAACTTGCGCATCAAGGTGAAAGAAGAAATTGACAAAATTTTAATTTCTGGGATCATTGTGCCCATCGAGGAGTCAGAATGTGTGAGATATATGGTGATCAACATCAAGAAAAATGGGAGAATCAGAATTTTGTGGATTACAAGGAGTTAAATGTTGCATGTGTAATTGATCCCTTTCCTTTTCCCCGTTTTCTTTGAGGAAATCTTGCAAGGGGTTGTAGGGCACGAAATATACTCCTTCATTGATGGATTTTATGGTATCATTAGGTAAGGATAGTAAAGAGGAACAAGAGAAGACCACTTTGCCGGAAGCTGAAGGGAACTTTTTTTCATACAAGGTTATGCCCTTTGGACTAAATAATGCACTTTCGGTATTTTCGCTATAAAAAATTCTGTTATTCCTAAGCTTTCATTTATTTTCTTTGTGAAGCTCATTTGTCTCAAGTTTGTTAGTCTTACCGATTGCATACTCTTCAACTCTGCAAGCCTGGTGATCTTGTATAACCAAGAAGGAACTTTGTGTCCTTGATTAATGAATCTGTGTCATGTTAAGAAACTTTGTGTTCTAGCAGATGTTATTTACAGAACTTTGTGTCTTTGAATTCCATCTTATTGATCCGATACAAATGATCTTGTTTCAATTCACTGTGACTTCGCATACATAAAGAATTACTCGATATCTATAATTCCGTATGTTGCCTTTCTCGCTCTTTCCCATACTCTCATTTCCTCAGTCCTTTTGTAATTGATGATCTTTGTAGAAAACACTTTCGTAATATCCAAGTTTAACCAACAAATCATGTTTTGTACATTTGTAAATAGGTTCGTTTCGAATAAGGGAACCTCTCCCATTAAAGAGGAGGGACTTCTTGTCCCCATTTGTTGCTCTTCATAAAGTCCTATCGAAAACCAACAGTTTTTGGCGACTCACTGGGATAATCATATTCCGATTCATTATTTTTGATCATCTTTTGATCTGGCGACTCCGCGTTTTACTCGAGGGAGAAGGACCCTTGGTATTGAAGATTCTCAGTTTCAGATTTTGGAGCAGCAGGGTTTTCCTTTTCCTTCAACAACAAATAGAAGGACTCATTCGACAAGCACTCCACCTGCTCAAGATAGAATTCCCACGGGTGGTTTTTCTTCAGAGCCAGCTAGCCCTAATCTTCAAGCTTTGATTCTTGCTGGTGTTGCAGTCCCTCTCCAAGCCGTTTTTCCAAGAATGGCGGTGCCATTACCATGGGGTCATCGTGTCGGGCCCCTGGCCCTTACTCAGCCTTTGCATGAGTTACCCAGAGGTAACCGGAAGAACTTCCCTAAATTCAAAGGCGATGGCAAAGTGCATCCTGATGAACACATCGCAGCCTTCATTGTTGCATGTGGAGTTCTGGGAGTCGAACATGAAGACGTCTCCGTAAGGCTGTTCGTTGAGACGTTACAAGATAATGCTGCTGATTGGTTCTACCACCTTCCGGCTGGCGCTATCACCGACTGGGACACAATGAGAACTCAGTTCGAAAACCGTTTCAAGCCGGCAGAAGATGTACATGCCTTGCTAGCCCAAATCTCTCAGATAAAGAAAGATTCACAAGAGCCCATGAGAGAATTTGTGGCCCGATTCAACAAATTGATCAATAAAATTCATGACTTACCCGACCTGTTGATCAAATTCAAAAATGTTTCTTCCTAAATGCTCAATCGCCCAAAGTTAGTTATGCACTAAGAAGGGCTAATCTCGCAACATTGGTCGAGGATCAAATCCTCGCTGTTAGTATCGAGGATGACTTGATCATGTCAGGGAAGTTGAGAAGAGACCCTTCCAAATCTAAGTCTGCTGCTTCTTCCTCTTCCACCCCTGGACCTAACACTGATCCATTAGTTCAGAAACTTGCGAATGACCTCATTGCTATAAAGAAACAATTAGCTCAGCACGCTCCTTATGCAGATGTTCCAAGGAGGAATTTTCAGCCCAGAAATCGTTTGCCTGCTTCTCAAACAAGACTAGCACTTGAAGGACCTCCTGTTAAAGTCCCTGTCAATGCGACCTGCGAAGTGGAAGAACCAGATGATGATGGAGATAATGAAGCTTGCGAGGAGTTTGCGGAAGAAGTTGATGATGAAGCAGACGAACTTGAGGGATCTCGAGTAAATTTCTTCACCACGGAGGGCGTCGATGATGGAGATGATTATGATGAAGTAGTAGCAGACATGAACAGCGAATCATTCGCTGTCATGACTCGAGAGCAGACACATCGAGGGAGAAAGTGACGCAGCCCCCCAAGAAATTTAAGGAGCAGCCGACAACTATCCTGTAATTGCAAAAAGAGGATCTCTATCCCCACTTCATCTGCACCAAAGGTGAGTCCTATCAATCCTACTAGAAAAGTTCCTTCTTTTTCTCCTAAAGTTGATAAGCCTAGAGTACCGAATGATGATGGCCCGTCCACTTACGGATCCTTTGATATTATTGATCATCCGAAAAAGACTAAGGTTCAAATCTCGAGAGGCCGAGTATTATCAAACTCATCCCAAAGCTTTTGCCAAAATGATTCAATTTGTTAATTCCCATTCCAAAATCACTTCTAAAGGCCTTTTACCTACTCCTCGCACCACCTGACCTAGTCGGTAGCTGCTTTGTCACCTCATCTAACGACAAAATTAAACCATTTTATGTGACACTTCTTATAGCTGGTCATAGGCTCGATGGTGTGTCATTGACTCAGGAGCCTCGGATAATGTGATGCTGCTAAAGTAGCTCATGCTTTAGGCTAACTCTCACATGCACTTATGGATCTTGTTACTCCATGGAGAGTAAAGAAGTGCCCACAGTCGGAAGAATTAAGGATGCACAAGTGGCTTTTGCTGCTTTTCCTGAAAAGAGAGTTTTGGCTACCATCTTGGTTGCAGATATTCCTCCTTCATACGGGATGTTGCTAAGTAGGAACTTCTGTAAGGATGTGGGTGGAGAAATCCAAATGGATTGGTCACATGCACTCATACCTGTTAATGGACAAATGAAGAAGTTGATGCCTGAGAAGCAATCTGAATATATTGTGCAAAAAACGGATGATCCTAAAGCACAAATACTCTATGAGGATATGGGTCATGGCAATTACATGATTATGTCCCCTGATGAAATCCAACTCCCTAAAGTGTCACCTAAAGATCCTAATGGTGTTTGGATTTTAGAGTTTGATGGAAGTTGTTCCTCAGCTGGTTCTGGAGCCGGTGTCCTGCTGGTGTCACCTGAAGGAAGCCTACACCCCTTTTCATTTAAGTTGCAGTTCGAGAATACTAATAACACAGCAGAGTACGAGGCTCTCATTCTTGGATTGCAAGTGGCCAAAGAACAAGGTGTAAAGAATCTTCTGGCTCGTGGTGATGCAGAGTTGATTGTAAAGCAGGTCAGAAACCTTTTTCAAGTAAAAAATGGAAGGCTGAAACATTACCGGAATCAGGTTTGGGATTCCATTGAATTCCTTGATGCTTTCTCCATTGAGGCAATACCTAGGGAGAAGAACAGCAGGGCTGATTCACTAGCAGTCTCAGGGTCACTACTGATTCCTCATCCTGATTTCTCTCAGGATAAGTTCACCATTGAGATGGTCCATCGGCCTAGTGTACCTGATAATGCCAATAACTGGAAAGTTTTCAATGATGATCAACATTTTCTTTCCTTCCTGGAACTCAAGGGTAATTTCGAACAATTGTATTTTGAGGGAAGTGACAACCTACCTCGTGAGAGTGTGCCCTTTGACAAAGCAGTCGCCCAAGGGGAAGAAACAGATCAGGATGGTTGCATCAATCTCAAAGGAAACAAGATTCCTAAAGGGTTGGTGAGTTTGGAGGAACTATTTGATAAACATGACAGGTATGTGAAGTCTAGAGCTTCTACTGGACCTCAGCAATCAGCTGAACATGACAAGATTAATATTGGGAGTCCTAATGACCCTAAGCTAGTGAATATTGGAAAATGTTGCATAGCAGATGAGAGGAGAAAAGCAATTGATCTTTTAAAAAGGTATAAGGATGTTCTTGCTTATTCTTATGAAGATTTGAAAGCTTTCAAACCAAAAGATATGCAGCACTCGATTCCTCTTAAGCCTGGAATTAAGCCTTTCAAGCAGAAACAGAGGCAATACAACCCCAAAATAGCTGACACCATCTTTCAGGAAATACAGAAGTTGTTGAAGGCTAAAATCATTTTTCCCATTCACCATTCAACATGGATTGCAAATATTGTACCTGTTAGGAAGAAAAATGGTGAGATCCGCATCTGTGTTGATTTCAGGAACCTGAATCAGGCTTCTTTGAAAGACAATTATCCTTTGCCTATGATGGATCAGGTCTTGCAAGCAGTAACAGGATCTGAAATGTTATCTATGCTTGATGGATTCTCGGGATATAATCAGGTAGAGGTTGATACTGTAGATCAACACAAAACAACTTTCACTACTCCTTGGGGTACCTTTGCCTACAAGAGAATGCCTTTTGGGCTTATTAATGCTGGTGCCACTTTCCAGAGAGCTATGGATCTGGATTTTGGAAGTTTGAAAGGGAAGTGTATTGTCATATATCTTGATGACCTGACAGTATTTTCCAAGACAAGAGCGGATCATTTTGATCACCTAGAGACAGTTCTGCTAAGATGCAGAGAGCATGGAATTTCTTTGAATCCTAAAAAGTCTGTCTTTTGTGTCACAGAGGGAAAATTATTAGGGCACATCGTTTCCAAAGATGGTATTAAGATTGATCCTGAACGAGTACAAGCTATCCAACAAATTCCTCTCCCAACCAGCAAAAAGGGCATGCACTCCTTCTTTGGCAAGATCAATTTTTTGAGAAGATTCATTCCTGATTTTGCAGAGTTAACTTTGAATATTTCCCAGATGATGAAAGGGAAGCAAACATTTGGTTGGTCTTCTGAAGGAAAGGAATCCTTTGAAGGTATCAAGAGAGCTATTGCTAAAACTCCTGTTTTTAGCTTTGTCCGATTTCAAGCAAAGATTTTATTATCTATTGCTATGCCACGAGATAATACCTTAGTTCTTTGTCTTTGACTCAAGAAGACTCTAACGAGCATGAGCTCCCGATTGCGTTCATGAGCTATATTCTGAAAGATCACGAGTTGAAATACACCATGATGGAGAAACATGCTTTTGCAGTGGTTAAAGCTGTCAAGCAGTTTCGCTTTTACATCCTCAACTCTCATTCCATGGTATTGGTCCCAGATACAACTGTCAAGTCGATTCTCACACAGCAAGAATTTGGATCCAAGAGAGGGAACTGGGTTGCTAAGGTCCAAGAGTATGACATTGACATCAAACCGACCAAGCTGGTTCGTGGAAAAGGCCTTTGTGAGCTCATTGCTGAAGGAGCCAAACATGAGTTGCTGGAGGAGAAAGTTGACCTTCCTACCGTTCTGTTCCTTAGCTCAGTTGATGAATGGTACGCTGACATCACCCATTTTCTCACCTATGGGGAATGCCCCTCTCATTTAACTGCGCCAAAGAAAAGAGGATTTGTTAAATTGAGGTCATCTGATATGTATTGTGGGAAAACGCCTTGTTCAAGCGTGGGTTAGATGGGAGATTTTTGAAGTGTGTGGACAAGGAACAACAGAGAAAGTTGCTCTCAGCTTTTCATGATCAGGCATGTGGAGGGCACTACTCATCAATGGTTACAGCTCATAAGATACTCCGTGGAGGATATTACTGGCCTTCCTTGTTTAAAGATGCATCCAAGTGGGTTGATAAATGTGAGGCTTGTCAGACCTTCGTGGGAAGACCCAAACTGGCCTCTTTGCCTCTTAAGCCAGTTGTAATTGAAGAACCTTTTCAGCAGTGGGGTCTGGACTTCATTGGAACACTTAATCCTGCTTCTAGTGCTGGTCACACTCATGTGCTAACTGCCACTGACTATTTCACCAAATGGGTGGAAGCTATTCCAGTCAAGAGTACTACTTCTGAAGTGGTGTGCAGCTTCATTAAAGAGAACATCTTGGTAAGGTATGGTGTACCTAATAAGATTGTAATAGATAATGCTTTGAATTTCTCTTCAGCGAGATAATGGATTTGCTTTACGGGTATGGCATCTCCCGACTCATTCTTCAAATTATTACCCCGTGGAAATGGGCAAGCGAGAATCCACTAACAAAAATCTGGTGACTATTATAAGGAAGTTAGTAAATGAGTCTCACGAAACCGGCACAAGAAGCTCTACGATGCTCTTGGGGGAGACAGATTACACCAAAAGAGTGGTATATGGAGAAGCTCAACCGCCGATGTGATGGGCTGCCGGCCTTGCATCTAATGAAGGCCATTGAAGATACTAGTTTCAGTGATGCTTTGGATAAGAGAATTATGTACCTTCACAAACTAAATGAGGATAGATTGGAGGTTGCTGATCGGATATCTGTTCACCAGCAGAAGGTAAAGGTCCTGTTTGACAAGAAAGCTAGGTTCAGAGATTTCCAAGTTGGAGACACTGTGCTGTTATGGGATAAAAGGCATGAACCTCGTGGCAGCCATGGAAAATTTGATTCCCTTTGGCTTGGACCTTTCAAGATCAGACACTTTGCTGGTAAGCATTCCTTTTATCTTGATTACATGGATGGTTCTCCTCTCCCACTTCCTTATAGTGGGCAGTACCTCAAGTTGTTCAAGTCCTAGGTGATTAGGAGGTCCCTTGTATATTCTGTGCAGTGTTTTTGCTTCTCTGCTTTTTGGTGCGTTGTCCTCTTTCCTTTCTGTTTTGGTGTGTTGTTGTCCTCTGTATTGATCTACTTTTTGACTCCGTTGCCCAATGGATAAGGTACTGATCTGCTTCCCCTGAGTTTGTCTAAGTTCTTGCCTTGTCTCATCCCTTGAATTTATGCCAAGTCATCCCCAGAAGGAGCCAGCTGTTGTCCACTCAAAATTCCCCCGTTCTTAAGAAGTCATTTTCAAAAAAATTTTGAGTTTGAGTGTTTCTTCTGTTGTTTTGCAAATGTTAAAAGTCGTGAAATCGAGAAAATCTGCAATTTTGGGTCATTTTGTATGTTTCTCGGGCCTGTCGGACATTTTTGTCCCGCATGTCCCAAGTTCAAAAGTGCGCTTTGTTCCCCGATCGGCCGATATCCCCGAAGTTGTTCCATTTTCGGGCCCATCGGAACTTTTCGTTCCAAATGTCCCAAAGTTAATTGTGCAGTTTGTTCCAATTTCGGCCGAAACACCCGAACCGCGTACTTCGCGCGTTTTCGTCTCAAATGTCCCAAGTTCTCCGGACCTATTGTAACATTTTCCCGAACCGGCCGAGTCGCGTACTCCGGAACTTTTTGTCCCAAATGTCCCAAGTTCAAACGGGCCTTTTGTTCCATTTTCGGCCGAAACACCCGAACCGCGTACTTCGCGCGTTTTCATCCCAAATGTCCCAAAATGCATTTGTGCGTCTTCTCCCTGCTTCGCCCGAATCGGCTGAGCCGCGTGTTTCGCGCATTCGCGTCTCACATGTCCCAAGCGAACCAAGTGCCATTCATACTTAGTTTTTCCCGCTCTACCCGAATATGTTGCTTGTCAAATTGGTAGATATGAATTTAATGCGCATTGATTTCCTTTCTCTCTCCAAAACGGCTATATAACGGGCAGACCCCCTTTTGCATTTTTCACACTGCTTCCTTGCTATCTTTTGCCCGAACCCCCGCAATCTAATTTCCTGCGCACATACCCGTTCCCTACTGCAATTCCTTCCCAAGTCTAGATTGCAATTCTCTCTCTCTGATAATACCAATATGAAGATCAAATTCCAGGGACAGGAACAAATTTCGTCACTAGAGTCTGCCGTTCCCAATATTGGGGACAGTGAAGCTCGACATCTCGACTTCGGTGATTTTTGGGTGAGGATGGCAGACGCAAACCCTACACCAATGGCACAAATGATTCATGATAGCGGTTTGGCTTTTGGAGGTTTCCCGATCTCGGTACAGTGCGCTGATACCGTGCTTTCGTGCGGAGCTCACTTTGACCCTGCTTCAAGTGAATTAACCAATATACACGGGGAACTCATCGCTAAGCTAGATGCTGCCGCCATTAGCGCTGCTCTAAGGATCCCAGAGATGGATAATGCCATAGTCGTCTCCCGGGATCAAGCACAGGCCCTGTTCGATCAAGACAGTGACAAATATAAGGCACGAGTGGCGAAGTCTTGGTTGAAGAACCCTAAGAAGGGAGCTTCTCGTCTGTCCAAAACCCTTTTACGGGTAGATTTCAATGAAGAGTTGTCTGATTTCATAATTCTGTTGGCTCGGGTTATGGGTTTGCCCACTACCAACGAATTTCACTTCTGGATGTGCCCGCTCATCAGCATGGTGTGCGAGGGAACACAGAATATCAGCTGGGCGGAGATCATTAGCATGAATTTGGCTAGAGCAGCTGTCCAACGTGCAGCAAATGAAGAAATTCTATATGACTTCGTACCTGATGTACACTCTGGCAGCATCAAGGCAGTGGTTCGGTTTTCTTATATAGATGCACACAAAGACGATCCAGTATATGCCTACTGCCCGCAGTTCACCTTGGAGACCAGCAATCGTAATTTCAGAAGGGTCAATGACGCTTTTACCATGTACGTGGTCAGATTGCTCGAAGGTGACACTGCCAGGAGATTTTCAGATGAAGCTATGACTCTAATATCGCACTACGGTGCTTACTTCATCCAGTTCAGGAAATTCTCTTATATCGGAGCTCGGTTTATGAGGCACCCCTCGAGCGCCCATGTTCTGCAATGATAAAATGGCCTTGATAGAAATATGCAGGCAACTAGACAAGTTGCACAGAACTTGCAGAGATAAGAAGATTTCTGGCTTGCATTTTCCCATCTCTCTGGGAAACTACACTTGCAAAACAGCCCTGGATGCTCAGAACATAGAGAGAACCCTGGTCCCTATCACCGTTCATTTCTTCAAGCCAAGGACCTGCTTCGACTTGAAGAAGTTCATTGAACAGAACATCAAGATAATCTACCATCATAGGGCAGATACAGAAGACTACTGGGCTGACTGTGCAGATGATTTTGAGGCCAGGAGAAGACATTATGGCAGGTTCTCTCTGCCACTGATCCAAGAACTCGGTCTGTATCAAGTTCCTGAAGGTCTCCAGGATGACAACTCTGATCTATACTCATATGAGTATGAAAATGTGGTTAAGCACACTCCTTTGGAGGACCTGGATTGGAACAGGAAAGAGAGGGATGATCTGGCTGAGATCCTTGCTCCAGTCTTAGTCAGGACTAAGGTCTGGTTTGACAGGAAAGTTTGAGAATTCAGGAGGCATTCAGGAGAATCCTCTTCTAAGGATGCTTCAACACCAAGAAGAGAAGCATCTATTCCAAGGTCGGAAACACCAGTGAAGACCCCTCCTACCTCATCAACTCAAGGACCTGCAGCTTCCACTCCTTCTTCATCCACTCAAGTGTACCAGAAGAAACTCAAGGAGGTTAAGAAGGAGCCTGCAGAAAGTGACCCTCAAAGAAAGCAGGCAGAGTTGCCTATGGGACCAGAGAACATCATTGTTCTCAGTGAAAGTGAAGAAAGTGAAATGCCAACCCCTGCAAATGCTCCTGAAGACCCAGCTGATAAAGATAAAGAAATCCAGAGCACTGAGCTTTCAGGTGATGTTGACTCTTCTGCCGCAATTGCCCCAAGTGCCCCACTCACCTCTCAACTCGAGTCAACAGCTGCGCAGACCTTGAGCATCATGAGCTCTCTGTCTCTTGGTCCCCTTGCCCCTCCTGCTGATTCCTCTTCCTCTTTTGCGTGGGTGCAACCTTTGGTTGACAAAAGGAAGAGGAAATTTTCCTCTCGAAGCTCAGGACCAAATTTTGATGCTGTTGCAGCCTTGTTGGGCACCACTCCTTCTCGTGCCAAGAAAGCCAAGGTTACCTCTAGAATAGTGTCTGATGCTCAAGGTCAGCAATTCCTGGAGATTGCCAAGCCTACAACGGATAAATCAGAGCAGGACTTGCAGGTATCTGACTTAGAGCTCTCGAGAATCCCAATGGGAGAGTCTACCCCTGAAGGTGAAATTCACAACCTCTAGGAAACAGTCACAAGAGTCATTGGGAGGGTAGAGAAAGGGCAACAAACTATTGAACAGTTGGAAGAACAGGCCCAAGTTCTCACAGGTTTCATCAAGTCTCTTTTGTCTAAGGACAAAGTTTTGGACCCTACCCCATTGACTACTCTCCCACCTCCTGTAATTCTAAGCCAAGATGAAGTGCAGAGTATTAAAGATATGCACAAGTATTCTGTCTATGGCAGAGCTATTGAAGCCATGGTGGATGACATGCTTGTTGCTGGATTAAACTTCATCGATGAAGCTTTCAAACTCCACGAAAAGGTGAGCAATGTGCAACTGAAGCTCTCCTCCACTATCAATATCATGGATAAAGAGCTCAAACTCTGGAGCAGTTGCATAGTAGACCTCCGACTCATGGGACAGGCAGATGAGAACATTTTGTTGGCGAGTAAAGTCTTTGATGATGCAAAGGATAATCTGTCGAAGTCCTGGGTCTACAACATGGAGTGGAAGATCAGAGTCCTGGAGGAGGCTTTGGGAGGCGAAGAACATTGGCGAAGAAGGCGAAGCTTTCAAGACACTGGTTGTCTCTGCTTTCAAAGACATACACTGTCATCTTCAGGATGAGACTTCTGGTACTTCCCTTTCCTTGCAAGAAATCAAAGCTCAATTCAGAGCTTTTGTCAAAGATAATTTATTCAAGGAAAGCTCCATCTCCAAAGAAAAAATGAAAGAGATCTGCTCTCTTCAATCTGCCATTGAAGAAGCAAATAAAGATTATCATACTCATGTCGAGTTTGATAAAGAGATGGAAAAGTGTCTGGGATTTTGGACTCAGTCTACGACTAACACGTCAGTCCCTCGTGGCAGAGATATAGCTGAGGCGTTAAAGAAATTCAGGCAGCGGATTCTGAAGTCAGTGGGTCCCTCTCAGTGACTGGCCACCTGTCTTCTTCCCCATTCTTTTCTCTTCTTCCCTTTCTTTTTCCGTTTTCCTTGTAATAAGTTGAGGTACTGCGATTGGCGGTCCTTAACTATTCTTTAGTTAAAAGAAACGGTTACGAAGAGTAACTGATTTGTAAGCTATATAATGGCCTTCTTTACGCCATTCTAAGGAGGAAGAACTTGGCTTATTTTCTGAAAAGTGTAAATATATCATAAAGAAATCAATACAGAAGGACTTTCCATTCTTTGTCTATCTGATCTCTGTTATTCCTAAGCTTTCATTTATTTTCTTTGTGAAGATCATTTGTCTCAAGTTTGTTAGTCTTACCGATTGCATACTCTTCAACTTTGCAAGCCTGGTGATCTTGTATAACCAAGAAGGAACTTTGTGTCCTTGATTAATGAATCTGTGTCATGTTAAGAAACTTTGTGTTCTAGCAGATGTTATTTACAGAACTTTGTGTCTTTGAATTCCATCTTATTTATCCGATACAAATGATCTTGTTTCAATTTACTGTGACTTCGCATACATAAAGAATTACTCTGATATCTATAATTTTGTATGTTGCCTTTCTGCTCTTTCCCATACTCTCATTTCCTCAGTCCTTTTGTAATTGATGATCTTCGTAGAAAACACTTTCGTAATATCCAAGTTTAACCAACAAATCATGTTTTGTACATTTGTAAATAGGTTCGTTTCTGAATAAGGGAACCTCTCCCATTAAAGAGGAGGGACTTCTTGTCCCCCGACATTGCTCTTCGTAAAAGTCCTATCTGACGACCAACAGGTGCATCCTTTTTCGTGTCGACATCCTTTGTTGTGCACCCTTAACCTGCGCCTTGGCACATCCATTTACATGTTGACACTCTTTTACTGCGTCTTGGGCGCATCCTTTTCGAAGTGTTGACATCCTTTGTTGTGCACCCTTAACTGCGCCTTGGCGCATCCATTTACATGTCGACACTCTTTTGCCTGCGCCTTGGCGCATCCTTTTTTGTGTCGACATCCTTTGTTGTGCACCCTTAACCTGCGCCTTGGTGCATCCATTTACATGTCGACACTCTTTTTCCTATGCCTTAGCTTGATAAACATCGTAAAGCTTTGAGTTTCTTTGATTTCCATATTTTCCGCTTGTCTATATCTCACAGGGGAGATATTTACAATAATTTGGCGACTCAACGAGATCACTTCCGTCTTAGGTAGAAGATCGGTGGCCTTTTAGCAATCCATTTGGGCAGTGGAGTCATAAGAAAGCCTAGAAGCGATCTCGAACCTTGAAAACTTCCCTCGAGCCACTTGAAACCCATTGAACTTAGAGTTGTTCTCAAAAAAATGCCACTTAAATGAAATGTGCAAAAGCAAAACCAAACCAAGACACCAAAACTATGTACAAAATTGAAAATCATACATGCTCTAAATGGAACATGTAGAGTGTGCACAAGCACTTCTTTTCTTTGAAAGCAAACCTACCTACTCTATTCTAATGGAAGCAAGGTAAGCTAAACAAACCTAATGCAATGGTTGTTGTGCAAAATAGCTTCCTTTCTTCAAGATTGGAAACCTTGCAACTGATTTGGCACTGAACATGGCTGATTGGATGAATGGAAAATCAACAAGAAGCTGGTCTTCCACCCAAATCATCAAGGTATCAGTGAAGGAAAATTCAATACCTCTTTTAGTTGTTTTGCATTTGGATTGGAGAGGTATGACAGCTGATCCTTGGTTCTTTGTAGCTCATCCTCATGCTTAGGAGCAAGCATGACTGGTTGTGACTTCTCCTTTGGTTCCAATGAAGCCAGATACCTGATTGGGCAAGGTATGGTCCTTTGAGTATACCCATTGCCCTGATTTTCAACTCCAAGAATGGAGTTCTCTTGTAAACCCTTTTGAATGGATGGTGTGGAAGCAATGGTAGAACCTTTCTGCCCTTTCTCTTCCTCCAATGAAGAACATGAAAGATTAAAATCTTCCAATCTTGGTTCCAAAGAGCTGCTATAAGATGCAGGCTACTGCAAATGAATGCTCTCCTTCATGACAGCAGGCTCAAGTATTTGGGACGTGGAAGATGAAAGAAAGAATGGTGGAAACTCAACTGGTTCTTCTTTATCAAAACAATCCTCCAAATCTGACAGATACACTACCTCATTGTTGTCTTGCTGCAAATGCTCAACTTCCTCCATGGTGTCCTCTTGATCTGTAACTTGATCATCATGGTTTCTTTCATCCTCCAACATTGAGTTTGAGAGATCAAAATCTTCTTCAGCACTAGAACTCGAGAGAGATGAAGTAGAAAGAAGGACTAAAGTTTCTCTTGTGCTTTGCTTTGTGCTCAAACCCTTGGATCTGCACTTTTCTCCTCCCACAACTAGAGTGTGCTCCTCTTCTTTTGGATTTGGAGCAGCTTCTTCCTCCTCTACTACTTGAAGACAATCCTGGTCTTGATAGAAATCTTCCTCTAGCATGAAGTTCGTTAAGTCAAACTCTTCAATTTCTGCTCTAGAGGACAAGTTGGGACTATAGGATCTTCTTCAAAGCTTTCTTCCTCCATGGCTGATTTGCAACTTGAATTGAATCAACATTCTCTTCAAATAGAATGCTAACATGGACACTACTTTACGAGAGCAAACTGATTGCTGATCTCGCTTCTTATTTTTGCTCTTCTCTGCATGCAACAAATTCAGTCCTAACCACCACTTGTTTTCCAACTCCAACCTCTTCTAAAGGCTTAACCATCAAGGGGATCTTTTTCATCCCAAATTTAAGATCCCAACTCTTGAGACTTCGAATTTCTTCATCCTTGTTTGGCTTTTCTTTTTGCTGTTGTTTTCCTTGGTTGGAATTCTGATTTTTATCCTCCCAACATGGATTTGGGAATGCAAGAGGAGAAGTGGATTGTAACTCAAATGGCTTGGCAATTTTTCATGGTGGTGGAGGAGGTAGAAACTCTTGTTTCTTTGGAGGAGAGGGTATTTTTGTTAGCTTTTGTGGAGGGGATGACTGTTTGGAAGGAAAGGGGAAGGAAGAATTGAGATGTGGTGGAAGACTAGGGAATGGAGAAATGGAATTAACTCCTGGGGTAGCATTGACTAGATTTAGAATTTGGAATTCCAAATGAGATGATGTTGCTTGAGTAATGGGAAGAGAAAAACTAGATGATGGTGTAGAACTTACCCATTGACAAGGTTGTTCAACACCAATTTTATAGGCTTCTATCTCTGTTGTCCATTGTGCAAGTTGGGGCAACATCTTCATCATGAAGTCCAGCTTCTCCTGAGGGCTGAAGTGTCTTGGAAAAGGGCCTCCCCATGGACAAGGAGTCCTACAACCAATTCTAAAGGCCCTCATTTGAGCTGTTGCTCTTGATTGCACCATTTTGCCTCCATCTTTTGGATTTTTTCCACAAAATCTGCATCTTCCATTTGATTGTCTTCATTGCATGCGTACCCTTGCTCTTGATGTGCTTCACAACCAAACTGACTTTGGTACTGCTGCTCATATGGGTAGACATGCTGATTTTGAATTTGACCAAAATGCTGATTTGGAGGATTTGTAAAACATGTTGGAGGTGTGATATACTGTTGTTGTTGAAAATGTGAATTCCATGATGGAAATGAAGTCATGATTGCACAACTTCATGGAATGGAAAAGAATGAAAGAGATGGAAAGAAAGATGGATGGAAATGGATGGAAAATGGAGTGCGCAACTCGAGAGAATGAGTTATTTACCGGATGGAGTCGCCAGTTGTGATTTTGAATATGCCTCTAAAAGGCTGGATTCTACCAAGTTACACACCAAACCTGGCAATATTAAAAATAGAAATTAAAACTTCGAAGGACCCAGAGGATGTAGTCTTCAATTTGGAATTCGGGTCTTGTTGTGGCAGCTACTGAATCCTCGAAAGGTACAAAGTGAACTCAGTCATGCAATGCAACTTGGTAAAACCGAATGTGCCATGTGTAGAACTTGGGACATGCTCAACACCCAGAAAACACAGAAATGACTTGTAGTTGGGAATAGGACCATGCAATGCATCCCCAAAACCCGAAATGATGTTGGGTCTTCTTTGATGTTCTTTTGACCTCAAAACTGAAACACTAAAAACCATAAAATTTTGAAATTCAAACTATCAAAAAACTAAGGATACCCTTTTAAATATTATCCTCGAGATCTAACAACTGGTGAAATTTTGACTTGTTTTGAGCGAGTTAAGCCCTTGAAAATTGATTTTGGAGATGAATCACAACACCCCGAATGTCTCAGAACTTGATGGGTTGAGACTCTCAGTGTGATTGCATAACATGGAGCTTTTCCCAAGTGTGGGACCTTGCGAAATCGGAAAAGCTCTCCGGATGAAGGCCGGCTCCTATTCCTCTGTTCAGATGCACACGTAAAAATGCAGAGGATATACTCAAAAAACATAATCTAACTTGCCAAGGAGACAGGGTAAGAAGATTCATAAAAATAAAACCTAAATTACAAAGGTGATGCATCGAGGAATGAAGAACATCTGTCTTGCCAATAAACACAAACCATTAAAATGTAATGCAAGATCATGCACAAATAACCAGATTTGTAGTGAAAGATTAGGAGGATGCAAATGAACATAGAGAGGGTTGAGAATCATCCATAGACATGCATTATTTTCTCCAAAGATTGACACAATACACTACAAAATGCCAAGAGGCAAAGTTGCATTACAATTTTTATGGGAGGTTTGAACTCCACAAATTCACCTGCCAAAGAGAAGAAGGGAGGGGCAAAACAAGAATGTCCAACCTTTAGAAAGAATCCCCTCCTTACAATTTATAGGAAGAATGAGAGAGAAAAGAGAGAGGAATTCCAAATCTACCCCAACCACCTCTAGGTTGCATTTAATTCATCTCATTATATGGTAGTAGGTGAGAACCCTAGTAAACCCAAAAAGTGGCGAATTGTATTTTGCATTTTAAGAACTTGTTCCCACCCAATTAAAGATATCCAGTCGTAGTTGGATAGAGGACCTCGTAAGCTTTCCGAAAAGTCCAACCTTGCATGAATCCGAGCTCCCTGTGAAAAGTTATGGCCATCTAAAATATCTGCTTGGGGGTTGCTACTTGCAGGCGCTCAAAATGTTGCGCCTCCCGAAGATGCGCCATAGGCACTGAAAATTACATGTCGACACTCTTTTCCTGTGCCTTGGTGCATCCTTTTTGTGTCGACATCCTTTGTTGTGCGCCCTTAACCTGCGCCTTGGCGCATCCATTTACATGTCGACACTCTTTTTCCTGTGCCTTGGTGCATCCTTTTTCGTGTCGACATCCTTTGCTGTGTGCCCTTAACCTGCGCCTTGGCGCATCCATTTACATGTCGACACTCTTTTGCCTACGCCTTGGCGCATCCTTTTTCGTGTCGACATCCTTTGCTATGCGCCCTTAACCTGCGCCTTGGCGCATCCATTTACATGTCGACACTCTTTTTCTGCGCCTTAGCACATCCTTTTTCGTGTCGACATCCTTTTTTGTGCGCCCTTAACCTGCACCTTGGCGCATCCATTTACATGTCGACACTCTTTTGCCTGCGCCTTGGCACAATAAACATCAGGCTTTGAGTTTCTTTGATTTCCATATTATTCTGCTTGTCTATATCTACCCGGGGGGGAGATATTTACAACAGAAGTTTTGCACCTGATGTGTGCTTCAACATGAACGAGAAGCAATTATGGAGGAGGATCATGGCGGTATTGTAGGTGGGCATTATGCATGGGATTCCACTACACACAAGATTCTACTAGCTGGTCTATGGTGGGAAACATTATATAAGGATTGCAAAGAGTATTGCAAGGCATGTGACCATTGTCAGTGCCTTGGAAAGCCTAGGCATATAGATGAGATGCCTTTGAGGCCTATTACTAGTGCATAACCTTTTGAGAAGTGGGAAATTGACTTTGTGGGCCCTATCCCCAGTAGTGTGCAAGACTGGATCATGCTATATTATAACTTGTACATATTATCTTACAAGGTGGGTAGAAGCGGCACCTACAAAGGATTACACAACAATTATGACAACAAGGTTTATGTGGGAAAATATTATCAACATGTATAGATGCCCTTTAATTTTAACAAGTGATACGGGTACTCATTTCCTTAATGAGACTATCAGGATATTACTGGATGAATTTATGGTTGTAAACCATAGAATGACACCATATCACCCTCAAGCAAACGAAATTGTTGAGGCCTTCAACAAGATATTGAGTTATACCTTGACAAAAAATTGTGATGTTGGAAGGAGATATTTGGATGATAAATTCTTTGTTGTACTTTGGGCGTACATGAAAACCCACATGAGATTGAATAAGGCAACACCCTTTCAATTAGTGTTTGTACATGAGGCGAGTTCTACATATAGAATTCATGTTACCTTCTTTATGAATTACATGCGCAGAGAGGTTTAGATAATGAGTAATATCTTGAAGAACGTATTAAAAACTCATGTAACTTGATGAGAGGCCCGCCATAGCACGTTGGAGCGAAGTAAGAAAAAGACATGAAAAAGGCATGACATGATAGGCACATAAAGGATAAGAAACTTGAGGTTGGGAAAATAGTGCTTCTGTATGATTCAAAGTTCTTGCGCCACCATGGAAAGCTTAAGGTGCATTGGTTGGGACCGTATGTTATCATGTATATACTTTATTCATGATCTTTCGATTAGAGATCTTGGATGGAACATGGTTGCCCAGTTACTTCAACGGAGACGGAGTTGAAGCTCTACTATAAATAAGTCTTCTTGGTGTTTGTAATAAGATAGTATTTCCACTTAGGTTAGATTTCCTTAGTGTATTTCCTTTATATGTGTTTCCTTTCATTGTTGTTATGCTTTGTCAATTTAGTTCAGTGTTTTGTGTAATAAACACGTTTGCATGCTAGAAGTTGATTACTATGTAAGTGTTTTCATGCGCAGAGGACCGCACATACCCTTAGTGTGGGGTGGTTTATATACAGGGTTCATTACAAGTTTGATTGTCATCTAAAGATGGGTATGCATAAAGAAACTTTTGTATAAGTGTTTTAGGGAAAGGTGCAGATAGAAAAGATTTCTCATGATTAAAGACCACTTATGGATGGATGCACAGTGTAATGTGAGGTAGGTTGCAGTAGTGGAAACTACTTAGAAGAAGGCACAGTGGTGAGGTACTTCGGCGCATGATGGCATGTGGAAGGAGGTCTGTAACAAAAAAATAGAAGGTGCGCCATAAGGTTATGACTATGGCATGGAGATGAGCAACAAAGAAATGTTGTTGAAATGGTGAATTAATGTTGGAGATGGTGGTAGGTGGAGAGCAATAAATGAGATAATTTTTTGAAAATCTATATAAGGACGTGCTACGAAGTCATTTTTACCTTTGCATACAAGATATTTCAAGCAAGTTGAAGGCAAGTGAGCTAGCAAGACGATGGTGAAGTGCGGAGAGCTACGAACCAATTATATCTTGTCAAATTTGTGCACGGGATAGTCTTGCGCTCCATTGGTGACGTGTTTGAGTGAAGTAGAGGCGTGTGGGGAAGAGGATTGACAGATAGGGTTTAGTTTTGAGCTAGGGCACAAATTTTCGAGTTAGGGCACGTAGAGTTGGGGTAACAAAGCTCGAGGTAGGTAAAATAACATGCCTTTTTAGTTGATATGGCACCCAAAAGAGCACCTAGAGCTGGTACAAGAGGAAAGAAGAAAAAGGAAGTAGAAGTTGAGGTTGAAGATGCTCTAAGAGAAGATTATATGAAATGCAATACCCAGAAGGAGTTTTATGGGTTGTGATTGGGATTCACACATTCACCACTACAAGGTCAATGATTACAACCACATGAACAAGGATACAAAGGAGGAGTTGGAGAAATTACTTGTGGTGAAGACCTCGAAGAGAACAATAGATGACATGGTGGTCTACGATGATGCGGGCAAGAAATTATTGACCAAGGTAGGAGTTTTACAGTTGTATGAGCTCCGTATTTTGGAAAACCTAAAAAGTTATACTAGTGGCTCATGAGAAAAGTCCATGAGGACTTATTTTATTTTGTTGGGTGTCAAATGAGGATCACCGTGCCTTTGATTGGAAGTTTGACAGGGTTAAGGAGTATGGGTGTTGAGATGAATAGCGACCTCACTAACAAGGAGGCCATAAAGAAGAAAAATAAATAATTTGGATACACTAAAGGAGGGAGTGGGATGAACATCCCTAAATTGTAGAAGTATATAGTCATTCAAGCAGCAACCCATCTCCTGACAAAGATGAACAATCAAGCGCGCTGGTCTCAGGTAAACAAGGCTTGGCTTCATGTTGCGTGGAAGATGACAGAAGGTATTGTATATAACATATCAAATTTCATTGCTTTGTGACAATTATCGAGGAAGTATAGGAAGGTGACAAAATCAGCTTTGGTGTTATACTTATGTCATTAGTATTTTTGAAATTGGAGTGCCCGATGGGCCAAAAGACAATATGTGGCAGTTTCTGCAGAGAAGAAGTCCTTGGCAGAAATATTTTCCAATTATACTTGTGATGGATCAATGAGTGGACCCTTTAAGAAAAGGGAATAAATGTGGTATGAGCACTTGCACACCATGTTTGAAGAAGAGTGGAGGATACCCAAGGATTTACCTTCGGTATTGGATAAACAAGTACAGTTTGTAGTGTACCAACACTTTTGCATTGGGTGCTTCGAAATAAGGATGGAAAATGGGGCCCTTGGTGTAAGTTGCCATATGCCTTCACCGCACGCTACTTCTAAGCATCTGTACATAGGTTCAAAAATGCACGCCGCCCATTGTTGTTCAACACTGATAAGATAGATTGTGACTACCACACACTGAGGAAGTCTTACATTTATCTAGGTAAGACTGCTTATATTGAAAGATTGATCTCAGATGATATTCACATAAAGGATATAAGTTTGGCCATTGGAAAATTGGGCGCAGCTGAGTATATATATACTTGAAGCCTAAATTGTAAAATGGGAAGTATTTGGAGAATGAATTCAAGCTCCCTGGACCGTCAAAGGAAAACATATTGTGGGCACCTTAGAGGAAGAGGATGTTATTCTGTTGAAGAAGAGGAGGGAGAAGAAGAAGAAATTCATGAAGATATTGGTGGCTTGGAGCATAGGGGCAGAAGATATCCCACTGATGAGAAGGAAAGTACGTGTGAGGTAACCCCTCCCCTACAACAGGAAGAAGAAGTTTTAGAGATAAAGGCGCTATGGAGGTAGACCTAGAAAATAATCTTGAGGAACCTCATTACAAGAGGGTACTCAGGTGAACAAGGACTCAGGGCATGGGACCTTCCCAGCCCCCAAGAAGGTCACAAAGGAATTCTCCTAAGAAAGTTGAGCTTGAGAAGAAGAGAAGACACAAGTACATCCTTTGGAGGATGATGAAAAAGAAGGATCCAAGGACAACACGCCTCAAATTCTAGTCACAAGGAGGATCTTTGAAGAGCCTCATGATGAGGAGGAAGGCTGGAAGGAGACGGGTCTAGAAAAAAATAAGGTTGAACCTTTGGGCATGCCCCATACTTGTCACAAGAGGGTGAAGGACAGTACTGGACTCAGTGCCCAAATACACAAGGGTAAGTGCAAAAGAAGAAGGATGAGGATTATGAGACCCCTACAATTGGATATGTGGATGATACAAGCAAGATCATATGTGCACGGTTCCAAATAACTTTAGAGCCTAAGGATTTGTATGTGTGGGAGCTCATGGATAAAGAAATGGTGAACACACACACACGTAAGCAATTATCTTGGTCTATGCAGACTTATATGGATGAGATTGATTTCGACATGTGAAAGGAATCATGCATTTCATGCAGAATGAAGAGAGTGCCCCACGTAAGCCATGTGAATTTTAAGCCGACTATCATTTTAGATGAACAAGTGAGAAATGATTTAGTAAAGGTATCAATTGAGGTTGCGGGAAGGAACATAGATAAATCGACAACCATTAGAGTGCTATTAGAGGACAAGAAGGAAAAAGATACAGAAATCAAGCACCTCACAGAGGAAAAGGAGAAGGTTGAGGAAGAAACGTAGGACGTCCTCAAGATGGTTGAACAGATCAGGGATGAAATAATAGAGAAGAGGCCACATTTTCATGAAAAGATGGAACCAGAGTTTAAGTCTGCTTTACATTATTTACGTGCAATAGTTAGGTTACTACTAGAGGAAGGGCCTATGTGTATGTCAGAACCAAGGGATTCTGTAGAGGAGGAAGCAAGAGCCAAGGCTACGATTGCAAGGAAAGTTGTAAGTTATGAGTCATTGTTGCATGCATTAAAGGATGAATTGAAGAAGGTAGACCAAGCTTTGAATATGTGCGTGGCACCATATGTTATTATTAGGACAAGGAAAATTGAAGAAGATATTGAGGTCCTAAAGGCAATGAAGAATGAGATGCTCAGTGCATGGAGAGGCTTTCTCTAGTAGAAGAAAAGTGCAAGGCACTTACAACAGCCCAAGAACCACATAAGGAAAGAATGAACAAAATCGGAAGCTCATTGCGTAGAAAATGGATTACATGGAGGGCATGGTTTCCAACATGGCTAACATTGTTAGAATTTTGTAGAATGAAAAAGAAAACATGACTCGGGATGAGTTGGAATTCATGGTTATAGATGTCCCAGATAAAACATGTGAAGCATTGAGTGATTGGTAGGTGTTGGAAGCAAAGATTAAAAATGAATATCCAGAGTTAATCCTACTGTAGAAGAATAGGGCACCGAGTAGTTTTCATTCTTTTGTTTAAGTAATTACATATTCTTTCATTCATTATTCTTTATTTTTGGAGATATAAGTTGTGATTACCCATTGCCGAGGCGTGAATGACTTTAGTGTGGGGTAATGTTGAGCGGATGAAATGTAGCTCAATTCGAAAGCACATAAGGTTTGGGCACGCGGGCACATGGTGCATAGGAGCGTGCGGAAGTATGGAAAAATAGAGGCGTGCCGGGAATAGGTTAAAACATGACTTAGCTATTTTTGTAGATTAAGGCTATTTTTGGGACGTGGAGTGCGAGTATGACTTAGAAGACTTGAGCACACTAAGGCTTTTTGGATAGCGAAGGATTGAGTGCCATTCGAGTTTTTGAGAAAATAATAAGATTTGAACTAAGAGTTAGCTTTAGGAGATCTATTGTTAGCACTTGCGTGTTTTTGTATATTTATGTAAGGGCGCATGAATATTATTAGCATGTAGCCTATTTTTGGAAGGTGGATGGGTGGTGAAGGGCAAGTCCCCACCCCTATAAATATGTATTGATTTGCAGTTTAGATAGTTCGTGATTTATTGTAGTGTTATGTTGCGAATCTATTAGAACGCATAACCATGGTGATGATATTATGATGTATGAAGCTTCGTGTTTTGATATTTGATATAAAGAATCTTGAATGGTAAAACTGATTATAGCAATTGTTTAGTTATTCCTTCAATGGTTTAGATCTATATCTGGTTTATGAAATGTGGTTTACTTGATTATCTATTATGGAACTGAAATATACTTGTAATAATGCTAACATCTTGAACAAGCTTCACTAAGAGGGACCTAATGCCCTTGCGCACTTCAGGTGAGCATTGAGTTCAAGTTGAGTGATGTGTCAATGCGCCTTGGGCTATTTTGCGGTGAATTCTAGGCTACATCACCGGCTTGTTACGATGTGAAGAATACAATATATGTCTTTGGTTATGATTGTTATATCATGAATTTATTTCTTTAATCTGAACTTTAGCCTTAATCTCCCACAATTTTAACTCTTCAACCTATTTCAAAATAATATCAATATTGGCTTTAGTATTATCAGCCAAAATAACACCAAATGAAAAATAAATTTTCTGGTCATCGATAAAGTTAAAAGTGCTAGTTTGTACTAGAGATGGTGTTCTTGATCTATCCTCTCTTATTGGAGAAGGCTGCCTTGCCACATGAATCATATCTTGGGGATTGAATGTTCCATACTCCTGAAGTCCGCTTTCAATCCCAAGATACTCCTCATCCAAATCAATATCATTCAACACCGAAACACCTCGTCCACTAGGAGAATTTCCCAATGAAAATGTTGGAAAATCATAAGAAAAATTAAGGGTGCCCCTACTTGAAGTTGGACGAGCGAATGAAATATTCTTGCCAGGGAACCTGGTCCTCATATTTTGTGGTGGGGGTAATAAGGTGGCATCTACATTTTTAGTGGACTCAAACAAGAGGCTGAGACATTGAATTGTAATTTTCTAAATAATGTGACAAAATTCAAAATTCAAACATAATAGCAATGAAAAATAAATAAATTCATATAAGATTATAAAAATTACTTTGTTGAGAGGATTGTTCTTTGACGAGGTGCAAATGAAGCCTGTTTCTGTTGATGTGGTGGTTGTGGAGGAGTAGATTGAAAATACTAGTAGGTGTGATCTAAAATATAATTAAGAATTAAATATTTATTAGAATATTGAATTTTATATCAACAAAAATATAAAAACAAGAGATTCAAACCTGGGGCAACAAAGTGAGGTATTGAAGATATTTCTACCTCCTGCATTTGAGCCTCGATGATACGATCATGTTCTGCTAGTGGTTTTGCAGCAAAGCAATATAAATTGCAAGAAATTTGAAACACATACAAGTTTTAAATAATTAATTACATTTATTTTCAAACATTTTGAAACATATATACATCATAAATTAAAATACCGTGATTAATGCCTGTGGTATTTTGGATGATTGAGTTTGAGGGTTTATGGAACTCCTCATCTTTTTAGTAGAATGTGGAGGGGTTTCCTCCTCTGTTTGTTGATCATCAAAAATAGTAACAAAATCTCCTGAACCTAGTGGGAAATGACCTCTAATAGTAGCTTCCCTTCATGATGTAGCCAGCAACTACCATCTTTTGTGATAATTTAACAATAAATTGTTAATTAATTTCAAATATTAATTTTAAAAGATAAATATAAAAATAATAATTAAAAACCATCTAATCAAAAATTGGGACTCACCTCTTTCTCTTCAATTGTTAATGTTAACGAAAAATCCTTTAGCTTTGAATGCATCATTTGTCGGAGGAGAGGTGCCAAGTAAATTATAGAGAGATTCATAATATAAACCTAGAATAAAATTTGTTGAGTTGATGGTAACATTATCATTCAAATGAATATTTGCCAAATCAAATATTATCTTAGAGGATAAGAAGTTACACAGTCAAATTTCTACCCACATAAGGTGCGAATAATATATGCTAATGCCCACCATGGAATATACGTGTATCGACCTTGTAAAATAATTCGGCTTGGAAGAACTGCACAACGGCTTTCAAAAATGGGTGATTGAAATCCTTGAGTTGAATCCCTCTTTTTGAAGGGTTTTGGGAAGCTGTAATTGTCAATACAACAAGGAGAAGCATTTTGTTAGTAGTGAATTTTAAACATAATCAAACTTTGTTAAATTGAAAATAATGAAAATGTAATGTTGTAAAACAGAAAATAAACTTACAAGTAGTAGAAACTGCAATTGCATCAATAGATAATTGAAAACTAAACTCCAAATACTTATATTATTCATCGATAAAAAAATCTTTGTCGTGACAGGATCCACATCTTTGTGTGGTAGTCCTATGAGATGTTCAATGTCATCAGGTGACATTCCAAATGACTCTACATGAGATGGGAGTGTATAATGAAATGTGAAAGTGGAAGTGTCGTAGTTGAGTAGAAGATTGTTAAGTGTTCTGTGGTTTGTCGAAATTGGGGCATATACACTAGCCCTATGAAACTAGCCACTTTGATCCATTGGGAAAACACATTAGGATCCTCTAGAAATGTGTACAATTGAGGAAATACCAGGCTCTTGAATGAAAAATTCTTCATATTTTTTGTTGACACAATTGGGCTCTTGGGATCTCTAGAAGTGTTATTTCTTCTTGGCATTTTTCAATCTGTTATAAAATTATTGAATTATGGCTATAGCTGTCCTTTGGCATTCTAGATTCTTCCTTTTTGTATGTCCTTTGGTGTTCAAGTTTTGTCTTTAGGATTTTTCCTCATATGCTCTAGCTTCTCTCTGTTGTGTGGAGTGAAAATGACTACCTTCGTGTATTTATAACAAGTTTAATAAGGTGACTAGAAGCATTAAATGTGTTACCAATGATTAACATATTTAATGCTACCGGTTGGTAGCATGTAGAATGCTACCGGCCGGTAGCATGTAGAATGTTAGGTCACATTTAGATGCTCTGCTAGCCGTATTAAATATGCAACATGCTACCGCCGACAACATGCAAAATGTTACTAGCCAAGTAGCATCCGCATGTTATCGTCTGCAGTAGCATGTAGAAAGATACCGACGGATGCAACATGATACCATCTAGTAGCATCATGCATGTTTCCCACCGATAACATCTGCGCATGTTGCTGCCGATAGCATATCTGAAAGCTACCGCCGGTAGCATAGAGAATTCTACCGCTCGGTAGCATGGAGAATGCTACCGGCCGCAGTAGCATTCTGATACTCCCATTTGGTGTCATATATTATTTTTGTCGCATCATAAGGCCAATGGATAAGGCCCAACCATTCCCATAATCATGGTAAAAAATCACCTATCGCACAAAATAACTTTTCCTGCGATTCACCATACATGTGAAAGTGGTTTTACCAATACCAAATATTTTCTAAGGCTTTTTTGGGACGAAACCTTAAAATTTTCCTGTGAGGTAGTGTTTATTGACATATATAGGTTTTGTAGATGAATTATCTAATAAAGGCCGACCCAGAGGAAGTATAAGACCCAAAGAAAGATTTAAATTTGAAAGTGCAATTGGAAGACATATTGGTCCAAGACCGTACAAATAATTCATGACCGTATGACACAACCCTAACGGTATGCATACGATCCTAGAAAGGAGTGAGGAACATGTTGAATGAGATTTGGAAACATTAAACTAATATTTCCATACTAATTTTTACATTGAATTATTAGGATGTCTCGACGTATCGGTGTCAAGGATAAATAAGCTAAATAGTGGAGCTCATAAAGTGCTAAGCGGAAATGGAGAAGTTGGGTCTAGCATAACAAAAGTGCATAGTCAAATCATGGGTTGCCAAAGTGCAAATACCAAATTTGAGGGTCTACAATAATCATAAAATAAATGAAGATGTTGTTAGTGTATTTAATTTTCACACATTATTGTATTATTTTAAGATGTACTTGTAATATTATTTGTAATTTAATATGTGGATAATTCACACAATGGTATATACTTACTAACATCTATTAATAGAGAAGAGAATCAATCAAGTTATTGACATATTTGACTTTAGGTATTAATAGTATTTTCTAAGACATAATTTGCATATACTCTCCAAACCCTAACCCTAGCCTTTTAGTTTTTATTTATTAGAACATAAAGCTAGTGTGTGAGGCATCATTGTGGAAGAGATTTATTCTTACTCTAACAAATTCAAGCTATAAAGCTAGTGTGTAACGCATCATCATTGTGGAAGCGATTTATTTTTACTCTAAAAAAATTCAAGCTAGAGTTTCTTAATAAAATTGTGGTAGGCATACCATTCTTAATAAATCTATGTTATGCCTCTCTTTTAAGATTTCATTGATTTGTTATATATACATGTGTGTGGATATTTGTCTTATGGTTGTTTACAATGATTTTAGAAGTTACAACTAAATTTAATATGGTATAAGCACAATAAAAGCTTCTCCTCATCTTCGCATGCAGTCTACATATCATTTCCATCATTTCTATTCAAATTTAGTAGCCTACTACATTAAAACAATCTTATGCTCTCACATTTCCCTTTGTGGGATTGTAGTCTTTTATTTTACCAAATAGCCCAAGGCATGCTGACACATCACTCAGCCAAAATTGAGCACTCACCTGAAGCGCACAAGGGTACCAGGTCCCTCTTTTATGGAAGCTTTTTCAAGGAGTTAGCATGATAAGCACACACATAGATATATTCCAGATCCATAATAACAATGTAGTAATAAACCATAAATAGATCTAGATCATAACCATATGCAAGAATAAATTATACAAGAATAAAGATTAGGTTTACCATACAAGAACCATCATAGTTATGTCAACAACTAATATCCAACCCCATGGATCCATTGTATTAATTATCTGTAAAACACAGAAGTTGAATACATACATAGTAATGTCATCATAAGTCATGTGTGCTCATAAACCAACAACATAACTCTAACAAAAACACGACATCCCTAAACCATACAAATCAATACATATTTATAGGTAGTGGGAATTTCCCTTCACTACTCATGCATCCCCAAAATAGGATACATGCTAAGAATAGCCATGCGCCCTTACATGATAAATACAAAAGCATGCAAGCTCGCTAATAATAGATTATCTAATAATATCAATTACAGATCTAATCCTATTAATAGCTCAAAACTATGCATGTCACTTGATCTTCCACTTTCCCAAAATAGCCTTGCTTCATCCTCAAGTCTTCATACTAATGCATGCTTTCCAAGTCTTCTAGCAAGACGTGCTCTACACTCAATCTATCTTTAGCCACGTGGTAAACAAAAGTAGCTAAGTCCTGAAGTCATATTTTCCCCTGCATGCACCCTTCTTTTTCTATATTTACATGTGCACCTCCATGCCCTATGCCACATGCTCCCAATCTTATTATGCACTTCAATACTTAGGTTGTAATTCATCATCCCAAAATTACCCCACACTTGCTTCATTTTTGTCCTCGGTAATGGGTAACCATGATTCATCTTTCCATGAATAAAGAATAAGGAATGAAATAATAATTGTACACAAAGAATGAAAGAATACTTGGGTGCTCTATCCCTCTACAGGTAGAATTAACTCTGGATATTCACTCTTTATCTCTGCTTCTAACTCATTCCAATCATTGAGCACCTTATTAGTTTTATCTAGGATGTCTCTGCAAGTACTTATCCATCTCATCCAAATTCATGTTCTCACCTTCATTCTCAGTAATATCCTAAGGACATTTTCTAAGACTTGAGACCATCCCATGTCCATTACATCCATTCTCGCATGCTATGAGTTTTCCTATCTCTTTGATTTCTCTCCTTATGAGGGTCATGGGTTACTGCAAGCACATCGTGCTTCTCTGCTACCAAGGTCAACCTCTCCTCACACCCAAGTGTATCATTCTTCACTACACTAAGGACCTCATCCTCCTCTACCAAAGTCTATGTCTTGATGATATTCTTAGGATCCACACACATGTTCAATGCCAAGTCTACCTTTTTTAATTCATCCTTCAATGTATGAAGTATAGACTCATACCTAGTTATCATTGCGCAATCATGGTTTTTGTTTTTCTTCTACCTATGCCGCATCATCCTTTGGTTTTGGCATGCATACTGGACCTTCATCCATCACCATATGAACTAGGGTGCACAAGTAATACATTGTAGATGGAAACTTCTCCGACACTTTCTCTTCTAGATCAACCTTGCCTTCAAAATTTCATCACCAATTTGTTCCACCATACTCAACACATTGTACATGCCTTCACCTCAATTGTCTCCTTTTCCTTTTCAAGTGCTTGATCTCGGTGTCTTTATCTTTCCTATCTTCAACAAATCCTGAATAGTTGCCTCTTTATCTATGTTTCTATGTGCAACCTCTGAGATACCTTTGTTAATGCATTACTCACCTGCTCATCTAACATCTGAGTCGGTTTAACTGTCACATGGTATGAATGTGGAGATTTCTTCATTCTCCATGAGACACATGATTCTTTGCACATGTCAAAATTAGGCTCATCCATATGATTATGCATACTCCATGATAGTTGTTTTACGTGTGTGCGTGGTTTCCATTTTGAATCCATTAACTCCCAACCATAAAGGTCCTTTGGGTTCCAAAGTACTTTGGAACCTAGTGTGTATGATTTTGGTTGGGTCATTGACATACCCAAATGTAGGAGTTTCATACACTCCTTCATCCTTCTCCTTTCGAGCACTTACCTTTGGGAATGTGTATGCCGTATCAAGAACTAGCCCTCCATTATTTGTGTATCAATATGCTCACCAGATGGCTCACCCTTATCTACATCTATCTCTATATCAATGGTGCCACTATCTATCTCCTACTCTTTCAAATCCTCTGTATCATGTTTCAATTCTTCCTCATGAGGTTCCTCTACATCCTCAGTGTTTAACCGGAGTCTTTGGTGTGTTGTCCTCTGATTTCTCACCCTCATCATCCTGAGTAGGGATGTACCTGTGCCTTTTCTTTACCGCATCTACCTTGATAGGAGAATTCCTAGTGATCTCCTTGGTGGATGTGATGCCCCATGCCTTGAGTTCTGGTTCTTCTCAACACTCTCCTATATTGTTGTTGTTCCCAGCGCCCTCTCCCGAACCTATCTCTCTACTACACTTGTCTCCATTCCTACTTCCTCATCTTCCTTTTGCAATGGAGGGTTTTTTGTGCATGCTCTTTCTCCCTATATAGTGGGTTTTCTCCTACCATGCTCCAAGCCACCACTATCTTATCTTAGTTCCTCCTCTTCTTCTTCTTCATCATGGGGAAAAGTTTCCTCTTCATCTTGCAGTGTGCCCACAATATGTTTTCCCTTAGGAAACTCAGGGAGCTTGAATTTTTCTCAACATATTTCCCATTCTCCAATTTGGGCTTAAGGTAGATATATACCTTAGCCTGCTCCAACCTTCCCAATTTCTAGGCTCACATAATTAATATGAATATCATCTGAAATCAACTTCTCAATATAAGTAGACTTACTTGGGTAGACATATGTCTTCCTGAGTGTATGGTATTCATAGTCTAATTTGTCTACATTGAAGAGAAACCTTCACGCATTTGAAAATATGTGTATTGATGCCTAAAAATAGCATGCGTAGTGAAGGCATATGGGAGCTTGCACCAAGGGCTCCACTTTCCATCCTTCATTCCAAAGTGCCCTATGCAAAAATGTTGGTAAACAAAAATTGAGCCTGTTTGTCTAATACCGAAGGAAGATCCTTAGGTATTCTCCATTCTTCTTCAAATGCGTAGCACATAAGACACTCATACCATAGTTATGTCCTTTTCTTGTAGGGTCTACTCATGGATCCATCACATGTATACTTCACAAATCTTTTTGTAAGGGATTTCTTTTCCTTTAGGTATTGCCAAATCTTATCTTTTGGCCCATCGAGAACTCAATATCTATAAACACAATAGATAGAAGGATTGCACCAAAACTTATCTTATCCCTTGGTGGTGCACCTCTACAAAAATAGTCTTAGCAATGAAGTTAGCCAAATTGTAGATGAACTCATTCTATCATCTTCTTTAAAAATAACCATGCTTTGTTTACTTGTGACCAATGCTCTTGATTGTTCAACTTGGTGAGGAGGTGCGCTACCGCCTGAATAACAGGATATTTTAGCAAACTTAAAGATATCCATTTCATGCCCTCCCTTCATGTAACCCAACACTTTCTTGGTTGCTTCTATGCCCTCCTTATCAGTGAGATCACTGCTGACTTCGGTGTCCTGAGCTTCTTAACCTGTCAATCTTCCAATCAGGGGCACGGTAAGCCTCATTCGCCACCCAACAAAGTAAAATAAGTCCTCATGGACTCATCTCATCAACCACTGATAAAGCTTCTCTAGTTTTCCAAAGTAGGGGAGTTCATAAAGCTACAAAACTCCCATATTTGACAACAATTTTTCTCCCACATCGTCATACATGGCCATATCATTCTCTATTCACATAGTTATTTTTACCACCAACAACTTATCCAATTCATCTTTATTATCCTTAGTCATGTGGTTGTAGTCACTTACTTTGTAACCAAACGTGTGACTCCCAATCGCGGCCCATGAATACCCCTTCTGGATACTGCATCTCCAAAAATTGAATTTGGGGGTGTCTTCAACTTTTGTTTCTACTTCCTTCTACTTTCTACCCTTGTAGTCACTCTAGGTGCTCACTTAGGTGCCATAAGTGACTATAAAAGTGTGTTCTTGTAGTTGATTTGAGCTCTACAACTCAAAACCCACATGCCCTAGCTCAAAATTTGCATCGCCCTAGCTTCAAACTTGAACCCTAACTACTGATTTTCCTCCCGCACGCCTTTATTTTTCTCAAACACTTTCTCCAATGGAGCGCCAACCAATCTCGTGCAAAAATACATCTAGTTTAGTTTCTTATCACAACTCTTGCACTCTTCAACTTCTCTTAGCTTTCTTAACTCACGCTCACTCAAACACTTCTTCTTCACAATCACAATGTAAAAATGATTTCACAACACCACCTTTTATAATGTTTGTAAAATTTTCCACATTTATTGCTCTCCACCTACCACCATACTCAGCATTAAATGATGTTTTTTCCTTTTCCGTGCTGATTTTTCCGTGCCCCAGTCATAAACTTTTGGCACACCCACTACTTCGGACATAGACCTCCTTTCACATGCCTTCATGCACCAAAGTACCTATCCATTGTCACCTTTCACCAAGTAGTTTCCCATGTTACATCCTACCTGTGTTACACTATGTGCATCCATTCATCCACTCATGGTCTTTGTTTATGAGCAATTTTTCTGTATTCGCACCTTTACTTCAAGCACCTGCATAATATCTCCCTATGCATACCCATCTTTAAGAGAATATTCAAACTCAATCCATTTATCATGTATATACTCCACCCCACACTAAAAGTATGTGCGGTCCTCTGCGCATGAATTCAATAGATAATAATCAATTTTGGTGCACAAGCATGCACTTATTACACAAAACACTGAACTAAATTGACAAAGCATAACAACGATGAAAGGAAACACATATAAAGGAAATGCATTAAAGGAAATCTAATCTAATGGAAATAATACCTTATTACAAACACCAAGAAGACTTATTTATAGTAGGGCTTCATCCTACTCCCATTAAAATAATGAGGAAACCATGTGTCCCATCTAATGCATGTAATGCAAAAGTCACCTAAATCAAGTATATAAGTCACAACATATGGTCCCAACCAATGCACTTGGAACTTCCCAGGGTGGTGCAAAAACTTGGAATCATAAAGAAGAACCATTTGTCTAACTTCAATATTTTTATCCTTAATATGCCTATCATGTCATGCCTTCTACCTGGCCTTTTCTATCTTTTGACTCCATCTAGAAATGGTGCACCTTTCATCTAACTGCATCAGTTTATCAATACACTCTTCAAGTGCTTGTTCATCATACCAAACCTCCTACACGCGCAATACGCAAAGAAGGTAACATGAATTCCACTGGTAAAACAACCTCTACACCAAACACCAACTGAAAGGGTGTGGCTTTGTTCAACCTCTTTAGTTTTTTATATGCCCAAAGTACAACAGAGACTTTATCATCCCATTATTTCCTTCCAACATCACAAATATTTGTCAATGTATGTCCCAATATCTTGTTGAAAGCCTCAAAGCAATTCCATTTTCTTATGGGTGATAGGGTGTTGTTTTATGGTGTGCCACCATAAATTATGCCAATAGTATCTTGATGGTCTCATTAAGAAAATGAGTGCCCTTATCACTTGTCAGAATCAGTGGCCATCCATATCTCAAGATTGATAATGTTCTCCCATAGAAACCTTGTTGTCGTAGCTACTGTGTAATCCTTTGTATGTACCACTTCCACCCACCTTGTAAGATAATATGTACAAGTTATAATTTAGCATGATCTAGTCCCGCACACAAGTGGGGAAATAGGATCCACAATTCAATTGTCCACTTTTTTGAAAGGTTCTTCACTCATAATAGGCCTTAAAGTCATTTCATCCCTATACCCAGATTTCCAAGGTGCTAACAATGGTCACAAGCCTTGGCATATTATTTGACCCTTGAGGTATCATTTCCCACCATAGGCCAACTAGTAAAATCTTACACATAGTAGTTGTTGAAATAATCACAAGAAACCCATGATTGTTTGCAATTTAATGGATTGAAACTATCAATGTGATTGCATAACATGGAGATTTTCCCAAAGCATGGGACTTTGCAATTGGGAAATATCTCTAGATGAAGGCCGGTTCTAGTCCTCTATTCTAATACAAACATTCAAATTGTAGAGGATATATCCTAAAATCTACTCTAACTTGCCAAGGAGATAAGGTTGAAAAGATTGCAAGAAATTAAACCTAATCTACATGAGGTGATGCACCAAAAGGAATGTTGAATAACTTGCCTTGCATGGAAATGAAAGTGAAATAAGATTGAAGAGGATGAACATCAACACAAATCAATTTATTATCAAAAATTCATTCACCATTAAACACAAACTATCAAAACATGTAACACAACCTAAATTACACAGTTAACCAAAGTTGTAATGAGAGATCAGAAATATGCAATGAACACAAAAGAGGGTTGAAATTTATCCACAAACTTATATTATTGTTCCACAGATTTGATATAGTGCATTACAATGGCCAAGAGGCAAAAATTGCATTTATAGTTTGAATGGGATGTTTGAAATCCACAAGATCAATTAAGTATTTAAAAAGAAGAAGGGAGGGTGTAAAGCAAGATTATCAAAGGGTTTTAAATGAGCCCCTCCTTACAATATATAGGAAGAATGAGAGAAGGAATTCGAAATATTTCTTCAACCACCCAAAAATGCATTAAAATCACCTGCAACAATGATGGGTGCCACTGCAAAACCCATGTCTCCATGTACTTTTCCTTGTTGGAGAAGAAAGGAAGCTCATACCTTCACCATTTTGGTAGGTGAGAAATCTGGAAACATTTCTCTAAAATGGTGGACTGTATTTCCTCATTTTTAAATATTTAGTATCACTAAAATTAATAAAACTAGTCACAATTATGTAGAGGACATTTTGAGAGATTTTTAAAAAGTCCTATTTTGTGAAAATATGAGCTCCCAGTCAAAATTTATGGCTATCTGAAGATGAGGGTTCCATTCTCTAAAAATGATCAGTGGTTATCCGCATGCTTTGGATGGACTCCGAAAATACATCACAACCTCTAAAATCTGAAATTTCAGATTTTGGATTTGTTAGAGCTTAATGGGAGGTTACATTCGGAGATCATCATTTCTGTTCATCTCTCCGAGGTCGTGAAACCTCTAAAATGTGAAATCTTAAGTCCAAATTTTGAACTTCGGGTTTCGGACTTCAAATTGTATTGTGCGACACTAGGTTTCACCATGAGCTCATTAAACCTACGAAATGCCAAACCTTGGAAGTACAAAATTTGTACTTTGAGTTTTGACCTTTAGGTTTTGGGGTTTTGGGACTTCGGGTTTTGGGGGTTTAGGACTTTGGGTTTCGGGAAAAGGGTTATGCAATGATTTTGGGGTTCGATTTTCCACCCAGCACATGAAGTACCCGAAATCTCGAAAAAGTCAATGGTAGACTTCATACATTTTGAATTTTCTTCCCACACATGGCACCTTTTCAATGTGAGCTTGTGAAACCTCCGAAACTATGAAACCCCGAAGTCTGAATTTTGGATTTTGGGTTTTGAACTTCCAACTCCTTTTTTCGTGTTTCTTTCCGATCTGAGTCCCCAAATTTTGCTTCTTCCTAACTCTAGGACCCCACCTTCAAGTCCAAATTTTCAGATTTCGAGATTCTTCATTTCTTGAACTCCCCTCAATGTGTTCACTTGCATTCATTGACTTGCTTTCAACTCGAGCTCAAAACGTGAGCTCAAGCCATGGCGAATCGATCCTCCTATTTACTTTTCATGGGGTCTTGTTTGTCCAATTTCACCTAAGGGGAAAAATTGGATAACGCATGTAGCATCTCCTACATAATGTCCACCTACAATCCCACCATGAGCTTCCTCCATAATAGCTTCATGCTCATGCTCAAGCACACACTGGAGAAAAATTCATCCCGACCTAGTTTTTATAAGTCTCCACTAATCAACATATAAGGCGTGATGCGTATGGCAAGTTGTTTCTTCTCCAAACTCTTCATCCCTTCAGGTGCCACACTAGTATGCAAAAATATAACAATATCTTCTAAGTCAAAGGGAGCATAGTTCAATCTAAACAACTATGCATCTGACATTGTGTCCTCAATACTCTGCCTATCCTCTCTTGAATTAATCCTTGATAGATGATCTGGTCCATAATTTCTCTTTCTTGGCTTAACCACCATTGTAAAGTCAAATTCCTAAAACAATAGAATCCAACAACATATGTGCCCCTACAAGACATGGCTTTTTCACCAAGTACTTTAATGTCATGTGATCTGTATAGAATATAAATGGGGTTGTTAACAAGTATTGTCTAAAATTATGCAACACGTAAATCATGGACAAGGCCTCGCACTTTGTAGTTGTATAATTATTCTTAGCCAATGTGTCGAATTCCTTCTTAACAAAACAAATAGGATGATCAACAATACCTTCTCCAGTTGGCTGGGATAATATTGTGCCAATGGCCATGTCCAGAGGCATCCACATGCACATGAAAAGGTTTGGTCCATGAAGGAAAGCGTAGAATAGGTGTTGTAGTAAGCTTTTCCTTCAATGTTTCAAACACGTAATTGTTGCGCTTCACCCTAATGGAACTTTCCCTTACTCTTTAATAATTCCTCCAAGGGCATGACAATCCTAGCATAACCTTTGATAAACTTCATGTAATAACATGTGTGCCCCAAGAATCCATGCACCTCACTCTGGTTAGTAGCTTCCTCCACGCCCAAAATAATAACCTTAGGATCTACCAACAAGCCTTCTTTATAGATAATATGTCCCAAAAAAGTCCTAAAGGGTGTAGAAAAACACACTTCTTAATGTTTAAGAGATGCTCAACTGCCGAAACCTCTCAAACATAAGTCTTAAATTATCACAATGATCTTTCACTAGCCCATAAACTATCCAATCATCCAAGTAAACCTATAAAAACTTATGAATGAAGTCTGGAATGCTTGTATAACAATGTGTGAAAATATTGTAAGCACATTTTTCAATCCAAAAGGCATGAACTGTGTATGCAAAACTTCCCCATTCAGTGGTGAAAGTTGTCTTCTCTTGATCCTCTTTAATAATCCTCACCCGATGATATCCAAAAAATCCATCAGTGAAGGAGTAGATCTCATGCCCTGCAACGCCTTCTAGAATCTTTTCAGGAAAAGGTGTGGGAAAGGGATCTATTACACATGCAACATTCAACTCCCTATAATCCACACAAATTATTATCCATCCATATTTCTTTATTCTTATCACCATAGGGATAACCCACTCTAAATCCTCAATGGGCTCAATGATCCTAGATTTCAACATCTTATCAATTTCTTCCTTTACCTTGATGCGCAGATTAGGATTCATCATGTAAGGCCTCTTCCTAACCAGGTGCACACCTTCCTTTAGCTTGATCCTCACTTCTCCCAAAGAGTGATGTACCCCTTTAGACTCATGATAGCCCCTACAAAATAAGTCCTAGAAATCACGTAAATCAATGATTTTTGAAACCTTTGAGTTAGACCAATAATCACCGATGATGGCCTCCTTAGGTTCAACATCTATCCCAATGTTGACCTTATTTGTTTTCATGGGCTCATAGTACACGCACGCCTTCTCATCTCGCACCGTTTAAGACCTCCCTATACCCACAATGATCAACATCCAAATTTTCCACTTCTTCATCATCAATAATGTAGGCCATTTTACCTTTTTTTTTTTTCTAGGCATGCGCGCCCAAGTTGTTTCTTCCTTTGTCTCTTATTCTCAAAAAACATGCCCAGAGATACGACTCGCCAATTCCTCTTTTAGTTCTTTCTAGTTCCATGTTTCTCTATTCAACTCAGAGGTTTTCTCGCATAGACATACCATGCATGCGTGCATCCTCGCAAGGTGAAGTAGAACTTGTGCACTCACAGTGAAGGTGGTAAGGCCTCCTACCCCTATGTCTAAAGTCTCTCACACTTTTGAACATGATGTGAAGAAGAATCATTCCCATGGAATTATCATGTCTTGGTAGGTGAATTTCTTTGAAGAAATATAGTAGAGAAGGTGATTCTCACTTCTCGCCACTCTAAAAGACCATCTTTGTGTACCATCCACTAGCACGCTGTTGTCCCATGCAAGGTATACACCAACATATTCCTTATTTCCACTTGGTTTGTCCATTGGGCCTCCATAGTGCACAAAAATACTTGTGGGTTTCCCTCACCCATGAACCTTGGTACCTGGTTACTACCCAAATGCTTAACACAATGCGACCTACTTATGTGCGTAACTACACTCTTCATCTCGCGCCCAATCATTTCATAAGTCTCATGTGCCCAGTTGTCACAAGCAATGCTGGTTGTATCACTCATAGACTGTGCATCATCCCATTGAATAACTCCTTCCTTTGATGGCTCAAGTACTTTAGGATCTCTAATGGTGCACACATAAATTATGTTCAAATCCTCTTCACTCAAAGGTTCTACATAAGGTGTAGCTTTTCCATCCGTCAAAAGGAATGATCATGCGCTTTGTTTTTTTCTCAAAACTGATGTAATCCTTTATTGAAGCGTAGATCAACATTATTTGCATAACACCAAGGGTGCCCAAGTAATGCGTGAAAGTATATCTTCTTTGGCAAGTGCCAAGACTTCAAAATCCCAATAAACTTGGCCCCTTGTATAATAATAGTGGCATCCTTTAGAAATCTAATGGGCATGGCTTTAGTTCTATTTTCCATATATAAAACATTTGAAGATGGCTGTAATGGTGGCCTCCCCATCTAGTTCCATGCTTCCAAAGTGAGTACATTCACTTCTGCACTGTATCAATCAAAATGTTACTCAACAGACATCCATCAACAACAACATTTAAAGTGATCTCTTTGTCATAATCAAGATTGTGAGGAGGTAAGTTAGCATGTAAAATATGTCTCTTGTGCTCAACTCTAGCGTGTGCGACATCTTTCCCCTTAACCATTCCCTCAATAAAGGAATGGTGTTTTCTTGTCACAACATCTTACAAACCTCCTTCAAGTCATCAACACATCTTTCGAGGAGCTCAACTAATTTTGCATGTTCTAGCTTCCGCGACTGCTCCTTCAAGCATTGTATCTCACCCTGCAAATTCTAATGACCTACATAGTCTCCTGATAGACTTCCTTTTGATGGGTAGGATTTGGATACTTTGCATTGCAATACCTCTTATTTTATAAAAACAAGTTTTTGTTACTGAGTCTCATGTGTGCACTCAGCCTCAACGCGTGTAGTAATCTTCACAGGTATTACCTCTGGATCAGGAGCTAACTTTGGCATCCAATGATCTTCCACATTGTGATGTACTCTAACCATTCCCACACCTTTATCCTTCTTGTGCTTCTTGCTCAGGTGCTCATACAAATCTGTACATTCTTCATAATTTTGATTCTTTCCACACCATGAACAAATAACATTCTGAGGGCACTCACGCTTATAGTGATCAGGGGATCCACAAGTATAATAGGTTCCATGTGGGAATTCACTTCTTCCATCGCCACGACCTCGGCCTCTAAATCCTCCATGGTAACCTCAACCTCTACCTCTACCACCTCCATCAAATCACCCTTCATTGTGATTATGATCATGATGCTCACCTTGTTCTTTAGAATTATTTGCAACACTAGCTTGATGTACACCAGTTCAATGGCATCATGAATCTGATCAATCAATATGCAATTCTTTGTATCATGAGTGGTAGACTTACAAATATTACAATAACATGACACATTATTTCTTATCATGCATTGCAAACGGTGGACACCTACTTGAATCATGATCCAAGTGACAAATATCGTAGTCCAACAACATGGCGCACACCGATTTACAAGGGAAACTATCCTTAGTATGTCCTTCTACTTCGCAATCTATGCACCAAATACCATTGCTTGTCTCATAAGCTAAATTTGCTTTGACACATTTTCCAATTGTTTTGTAATAGATGCAATCTAAGCTTCCAAAAATGGGCTAACCCCAGCTTTTTATGCTCTTAACCGCCTCAACATGCATAGGTTCCTCAAGAACCTCATGTGGGTCTATTTAAGTCTTATGTGAGAGCGCCCTTTTGAAAGGTGTGATCAAACCTCCAACGAACCATTGAACATGTTGAATAGGGTGAATATCGTAGGATAACTTTGATAACAAAGTTTTAAAGCGGGCATCATATTCTCTAACACTTTCAGCCATGCCCTACTTGATGTCCTTCAGCATGTTGATGCTCTTCTGTTCAAACTCGGGTATATGGAACTCTACTAAGAAAGCATCACGCAACGTGGTATAGTCTACACAAGTCTGGTTCGGATCATATTTCCTATACCAATTATGCATCTTCCCTTGTAAAGTAGTAGCAAAATGACTTGCCTTATGTTATTGAGCTATAATCCCCTTAGCGCGCCATAGCATCTCACATATATGCACATGCTTTGTTGCATCTTCAATTCCTCTATACTCTGGTAGGTGAAGGGACATCTCGAAATAGACTTTTTGGGGGGCTGGTGGGGACCGTGCCCACTAGATCAGAACTCCGTGTTACCTCATGTGTTCCCTCCTCCAAATCCACCTGACTCCACTGAGATCCCGAGGCACCCGATCCTCCCGATCTTCCTCATGTAGCAGAAATAGACCAGAGGATGCATTGCCTTGTGTTCTAATAGTTGTGCTAAACTAAACTCCCACGGTCTGTGAAGTTGTACTACATCCAGACATAATACCAACATTTTTCACACCAACGTTATGCGCTCATGACGCATCATAAAATATACCTCCAAATAACACGCATTTACGATGATTGCACCGCCATAGATGAATTTTCTATCTGATTAACTCCTGAACTTAATGGAAAATGAAATCTATCTGTCGCTACTCTACCACCCACACTAGCTTGCTTATTAATGACTGTCGTAGAGACTGGGAAACCAAGTGAAAGGACCATGTTTCAGGAGGAATCAAATACATGTCCACGGTCCTCGTAGTTTCCACCGACATGCTCTCATATGAGGTCAAAGAGGGTTCTATGCCATGCTTACCCAAATTGGGGAGTTCCAGATGCTACGGCTCCACGTCCTCTGTGTGAGCTCCAAATCCGTGATTCATCTCTCTCCATAACGCCATTCATTCTGCAACTTCACACTACTTCTCCAAATCCCTCTCGCGCACCTCATTAAACTTAAGGTGCCTTTCTTCTCTTTGCCTTTCTGCAGCCAAGTTCTCCATATTTCACCACACCTGCTCCTACCCCCGCGCGTGGTGGGGTTTAGCTAGCCATAAGATGTTGTTCCAAATCCAGGGTCATGATCAAGATCTTAATCACTCGGGTTCGTGTAGGAATTGAACTCAACAACCTCTAGACAAGAATAAGTAGAAACTATGTACTCCAAAATGTAGCTATTCAAAACACCACTCCACCAATGATCTACAACGCATGTCCAAGTCAGATCAACATCATGCAGAGCCTGGAATTCTTCTTGTGTCCAAACAAGTTCTCTATACCTCCAGTTTCTCTTTGATGCGTATGCTACCAACCACTCGTACAACTCTATAGGGAAACAATAGAAGAACACCTCATACAACTCATGATACAGATTCTATTCACCACGTGCGTGCATCAAATTCAAGTTTGGTGTTAAATCTATGAGCAAACTCTTCCTCTAAATTCTCTAACCAATCCTCAATGCTGGCCAAAGTCAATCGATACGTCTTCATCATGTAACATCCTTGCAAATATATTGAAAAGAGGTGTTGTAGCAAATCAGCAGCACCCCCTGGATGTTGATCAGATTTCTAGTTTGATCATACTAGCATCCAGTGTGATTGCACAACATTGAATCCTCTTCCCAAGTGTGGGACTTGCAAAATGGAAGGGGAATCTCCATATTAGAGGCTGGTTCCTCAACTCCTCTGATCAGATTTATCACTTGCACAATTGCAGAGGTTTAAACTCCTAAATCTACTCTAAATTCCAAGGAGACAGAGATAGAGAATGCAAAAAGGAAAGAACTAATGCTAATGCTAATAGGTGATGCACCAAAGGAGTGGTGAGCATTTTTTACTTCTGCAAATTGACACAGTTCATAAAATGCAACAAAAAAACAACATGCACAAACTGATAGCTGTAATGAAGTGTTAGAAATTAGGAAAACAACACCAGCAGAGGATAAAAACTAATCACAGGGCCTGTATTGTTATTTTAACATCAAAATCACTTGCATTCAAACACCTGAAAGGCAAAAATACAGTTGCAGTTTCTAGAAAAGGTCTGTTATTCCACTAAATCACTTCCAAGGTGAAAAAGGGAGCTTGCCATACACAAAAAATGTTCAACCCCCAAAAAATGAGCCAAATCTGGCTTTTTACAATGCATGGGTCGAGCCCAGGAGAGAGAAAACATGTAAAAATGTGGGAGCCATTCCCCATTGAATGAAGATGCATTAAAACAGCATGGGCGTCCTTACAGACCCATGCCTTGACATTTTTGGCCATGCTGAAGAAGAATGTGACCCATTTTGCATTAAAACTGGTTGTTGAAACGTCATTTCTGGCCATTACCACGTGCCAGAGATGTTTCTTGATTTTCTCTCTCCAAACTGAACCAAAATGCAAAAATGACCATAGAATCTTGTAGAGAATTTCACCAGCTTTCCATTGATATAAAGAACGTGAAAAATGAGCTCTAGATCGAAAGATATGGCGATTTGAAGTTTTAGGGAAAAACAGGGCCAAATCGGGTCGCTTTGATATTTTTGACCTGGACACGTGGCGAGTTCTGATTGGTCGGACCTTGCAAGGGAAAATTTCCCACAAAAACTCCACTGAGCCATAACTTGAAAAATACGTGGAGTTAGGAGGAAAACTTTACCTTTCTGGAAAGCTGAGAAAGAGCTCTATCCAATGGTGTTATTTCGAGAAGGTTTTGAGTGCTAAAAAGTAAAAATTTATGACTGAGGCACAATAGAAGGAAAGAATGAAAGGGAGTTAGCCACAAAATGAGCAGGGGGCACATTTGGATAACAATTTTGGTGACTCAGAGGGGTCATCTGCCTGCTAGATGAATGATCAGTAGCCTGAAGCAATCCATTGGGCATGGAGTCATGAGTAGTAGCCTGAAAACTGATCTGAACTTTGAAAAATTCCCTCTGAACCGCTTGAATCCCACTGGACATGGAGTTGTTCCCACAAAATGCCATCAAAACGAACTATGCAAGAGTGAAACCAGCAGCACCAAAACTATGTACAAACTGAAAATCATACATGCTCCAAATGGAACATGCAGAGTGTGCACAAGCACTTATTTTACTGAAAGCAAACCTACCTACTCTACTCTAACTGGAAGCAAAGGTGAGCTAAACAAACTCTGCAAACGTTGGTTGTGCAAAATAGCTTCCTTTCTTCAAAATTGGCAGCCATGCAAATGATTTGGAGCCTGAGTATGGCTGATTGGATGAGTGGAAAATCAACAAGAAGTGGTCTTCTACCCAAATTAGCAAGGTGTCAACTAAAAACAAATCCAATACCTCTTTTAGTTGCTCTGCATTTGGATTGGAGAGGTATGACAGCTGATCCTTGGAACTTTGCAGCTCATCCTCATGCTTAGAAGCAAGCATGACTGGTTGTGGCTTCTCCTTTGGCTCCAATGAAGCCAAATACCTGATTGGGCAAGGTCTGATCCGTTGAGTATGCCCATAATTCTGATTTTCAACTCCAAGAATGGAGTTCTCTTGTAGACCTTGAATGGATGGTGTGGAAGCAATGGTAGAACCCTTCTGCCCTTTCTCTTCCTCTAATGAAGGACATGAAAGATTAAAATCTTCCAATCTTGGTTCCAAAGAGCTTCTATAAGATGTAGGCTGCTGCAAATGAATACTCTCCTCCATGACAACAGGCTCTTGTGTTTGGAAGATGGATGATGAAAGAGAGAATGGTGGAAACTCAACCGGTTCTTCTTCATCAAAACAATCCTCCAAATCAGACAGGTAAACTGCCTCATTGTTGTCCTGCTGCAAATGTTCAACCTCTCCCATGGTGTTCTCTTGATCTGCAACTTGATCACCATGGTTTCTTTCATCCTCCAAAGCATTGAGTTTGAGGGATCAAACTCTTCTTCAGTACTAGAACTTGAGAGAGATGAAGTAGAGAGAAGAACTGAAGGTTCTTCTATAACCTGCTTTGTGCTCAAAGCCTTTGGATCTACACTTTTCTCCCCACAACTGGAATGTGCTCCTCTTCTTTTGGATTTGGAGCAATTTCTCCTTCCTATGCTGTCCCTCATGACTAATTTTTGCAATTTGAATTGGATCAGCATTTCCTTCAAATAGGGTGCCAACATGGACACTATATTTTGAACAAATTGATTGCTGATCTGCAACTCCTTTTTGCTCTTCTTCTGCTGCAACAAAATCAGTCCTGACCACCATTTGTTCTTTAACTCCAACCTCTTCTGAAGGTTTCATCAGCAAAGGGATCTTCTTCATCCCAAATTTAAGAGCCCAACTCTTCAAAATTTGAATTTCTTCATCCTTGTTTGGCTTCTCTTTTTGTTGTCCTTCATGACTGATTTTTGCAATTTTTTGTGGTGGTGGAGGAGGTAAAACCTCTTGTTTCTTTGGAGGAGAGGGTGTTTCATTTAGCTCTTGTGGAGGGGATGACTGTTTGGAAGGGAAAAGGACAGAAGAATTGAGATGAGGTGGAAGACTAGGGGTGGAGAAATGGATTCAACACTTGGGACAACAGATGGAGAGTTTAAAACTTGACACTGCTGAGATAAAACAGATTGGGAAAGAGGAAAAGAAAAGGCATGAGATGGTGTGCTTACCCGTTGACAAGGTTGTTGAATACTCCTCTCATACACCTCTATTCCTTCAATCCACTTTGCAAGCAATGGCAGCGTTGCAATCATGAAGTCAAGCTTCTCTTGAGGGTTGTAATGCCTTGGGAAAGGTCCCACCCATGGACAGGGTGCTCCACAACCGATTCCAAATGCTTTCATTTGTGCTTGAGCCCTGGATTGCACCATGTTTACCTCCATCTTTTGGATTTTCTCCAACAGACCAGCATCTTGCATCTGATTGTCTTCATTGTATGCACACCCTTGCTCTTGGAAAGCTCCATAGCCAAACTGATTTTGGCATTGCTGCTCATATGGGTATGTATGCTGATTTTGAATTTGTTCAAAATGCTGATTTGGAGGATTTAAAAAACATGTTGGAGGTGGGAAACATTGCTGCTGTTGTAAATGTGAGTTCCATGATGGAAATGAAGTCATGATTGCACAACTTCATGGAATGGAAAAGAATGAAAGAGATGGAAAGAATAATGGATGGAAATGGATGAAAACAGTGTCTGCAACTTCGAGGATATGGGTTGCTGATCGGATGGTCGCGAGATGTGTTTTGCAAGTGCCTCCAAAGGCTGAAATCTTCACAGGAACACACCAACATGCAAAAGATGAAGTGGAAGACCTCTAAGGTCCCACCGGGCGTGCCAAAACTGTTGTAGAAAATCAACAGCACCCCCTGGATGTTGTTCAAATTTCTAGTTTGATCATACTAGCATCTAGTGTGATTGCACACAACATGAATCCTCTTCCCAAGTGTGGGACTTGCAAAATGGAAGGGAATCTCCATATTAGAGGTTGGTTCCTCAACTCCTCCGATCGATTTATCACTTGCACAATTGCAGAGGTTTAAACTCCTAAATCTACTCTAAATTCCAAGGAGACAGAGATAGAGAATGCAAAAAGGAAAGAACTAATGCTAATGCTAATAGGTGATGCACCAAAGGAGTGGTGAGCATTTTTACTTTTATGCAAATTGACACAGTTCATAAATGCAACAAAAAAACAACATGCACAAACCGATAGTTGTAATGAAGTGTTATAAATTAGGTAAACAACACCACAGAGAGGATAAAAACTAATCACGGGGCTGTATTGTTATTTTAACATCAAAATCACTTGCATTCAAAAACACGAAAGGAAAAAATACGATTGCAGTTTCTAGAAAAGGTTTGTTATTCCACTAAATCACTTCAAGGTGAAAAAGGAGCTTGCCATACACAAAAATGTTCAACCCCCAAAAAATGAGCCAAATCTGGCTTTTTACAATGCATGGGTCGAGCCCAGGAGAGAGAAAACGTGTAAAAACATGGGAGCCATTCCCATTGAATGAAGATGCATTAAAATAGCATGGGCGTCCTTACAAACCCATGCCCTGACATTTTTGGCCATGCTGAAGAAGAATGCGACCCATTTTGCATTAAAACTGGTTGTTGAAACGTCATTTCTAGCCATTACCACGTGCCAGAGACGTTTCTTGATTTTCTCTCTCCAAACTGAACCAAAATGCAAAAATGACCACAGAATCTTGTAGAGAATTTCACCAGCTTTCCATTGATATAAAGAACGCGAAAAACCGAGCTCTGGATCGAAAGATATGGCGATTTGAAGTTTTAGGGCAAAACAGGGCCAAATCGGGTCGCTTTGATATTTTTGACCTAGACACGTGGCGAGTTCTGATTGGCTGCGGACCTTGCAAGGGAAAATTTCCCACAAAAACTCCGCCGAGCCATAACTTGAAAAATACGTGGAGTTAGGAGGAAAACTTTACCTTTATGGAAAGCTGAGAAAGAGCTCTATCCAATGGTGTCATTTCCAGAAGCTTTTGAGTGCCTGGAAAACAAAAATTTATGACTGAGGCACAATAGAAGGAAAGAATGAAAGGGAGTTAGCCACAAAATGAGCAAGGGGCACATTTGGATAACAAGAGGTCCTGGCAATGGAACCAAAATGTAGTATTTTATTTTACTAAACAACCCAAGGCGTGTTGGCGGATCATTCGGCTAGGCGAGCACTCACCCAAAGCGCGCAAGGGTATCAGGTCCCTCTTTTATGGAAGCTTTGTCAAGGAGTTAGCATGATAAGCACACACATATATATATTCAGATCCATAATAACAATGCAAGTAATAAACCATAAACAGATCTAGATCATAACCATATGCAAGAATAACTTATACAAGAATCAATATTAGGTTTACCATACAAGAACCGTGTGATTATGTCAAAAACTAATATCCAACCCCATGGATCCATTGTATTAATTACTGTAAAACAAAGAACTGGATACATACATAGCAATGTCATCATAAGTCATGCGCGCTCATAAACCATCAACATAACTCTAGCAAAACATGAGATCCCTAAACTGTATAAATCAATACATATTTATAGGTACTAGGGACTTACCCTTCACTACTCATGCATCCCCAATATAGGCTACATGCTAATAATAGCCATGCGCCCTTACATGATATATATAAAAGCATGCAAGCTCACTACTAATAGATTATCTAATAATATCAATTGTAGATCTAATCTTATTAATAGATCAAAACTATGCATGTTGCTTGATCTTCCACTTGCCCAAAATAGCCTTGCTTCATCCTCAAGTCTTCATATGATGCACGCTTTCCAAGTCTTCTAGCAAGACATGCTCCACACTCAATTTAGCTTTAGCATGTGGTAAACAAAATCAGCTAAGTCCCGAAGTCATATTTTCCCCTTGCGCGCCCTTCTTTTCTATATTTACGTGTGCACCTCCATGCCCTATGCCTCGCACTCTCAATCCTTATGCACCTTCGTATTTAGGTTGTAATTCATTAGCCTAATAGGGATTTTTGTTGTTGATGAAATAGATCTTATATTATAATAAGTATAATGATACAAGATTAATCACAAAAAAGTGGGCCTTCTTGGGATTTGGGTTGATTAGAAATTATTGAAAATGGTGAGGTACTAAGGGTTCATATATGAGTATTTTTTTCCAGATCTCCTAGGTTGAACCATGTTCCGATAGTTTAAAACTTTAGGTGTTGTCATTTTGGGCAAAGTGATAATCAATTTTACCTTATTTGTGGTGTGAGGGGTATTGCCCCAATACTAAAGCCATTAAACATTGGTATTATGTACAAATTTTAACTTCCACATACCTAACATTGTATAAGAAGCACCTAGTTTTTTTCTTTTGCCAAAGGAAGCCTTTCGGTTGTTTTTTTTTGGTGCATTTGTAAGCGGTTAGCCCAAAGAAGTTACTCTCTACGTACCTCAAAGACAGAATAATACGACTATGGGAATAATGGAATCATTCGTAGTCGGTGTCTGAAACATTGGTCCAGTTCACTATTTACGAACAAGATGGAAGGAAGACAAAATGAGAGTGAATGGTGGGGCCCAAGCTTTAGCCATGTATGTTTGTGCTTGCTACATACAATCTTTTTAAGGGAATGTTCCTTGCAGAGTAATTGGTCCCTCCAGACTCTTATTGCATACGGAATCACCTTTGCGAGGTTATGGTTATGGAGTTCATGGTAGATGACTTTCACGAAGCAATGGCAGACTAGTTCATGTCATTCACAACATCCTTCTCCGACTCGGTGCTCATGGTGGTGGCGAGTTTGTATTCCCAAACACTGGTGGTGGGAGGGCCTAATATCTAAGGAAGTTTCCTTGATTGGGCTTAGCAATTTCCTAACTAGACAAGACCCCGATAAGAATGCTAATAAAAACAAGTCTAATGATGGGTGGGAGTCACAAGCTAATGCATCAAATCGACCCATTGGTAGTGGTTGGGCCTCGATAAGAAGTGAGATGATTCTCCCCCCCTCCACCAAGTTCGTTGATTGCTTATGTGATTTAGTACCTTTGCCTTGGTGTGATGTGATCCCAATGGGCTTTGTATCTTTCTGTTGTTTTTCTTTTTTGCTGGTTAATTTGCATTTAAAAAAATTAAAATTATATTAGTTTTTATGTCTCTATTGGGATTTGGAGGAAGAACTTGCCGAATTTTTTATTTTAAAACATAATACTTCCATTAATCATCAAAAACATGTTACAAGTAGATACAGTGCCAAGCAGTGTAACTAATACACTAGGAAGCATCCTTAGAGATACCATGGTAACAACTTAAAGCATAGTACAACAAGAAGAAGTCATCCTTGTGATTCATCCAAATGAAGGATTCGGTGAAATGCTTGGCGTTTCTCCGTAGACCACCCTATAGGAATATGACCTATCACATGAACATTTTCCTGATCCAAAGCCCAGTTGGCCAAAGCATCCGCTACTTTATTACTCTCCCGAGGAGTATGAACATAAAGAATATGTCTGGAAAGCTTGAGCCAAAATACCAATATTTTCTCAAATATGTGAAATATGCCAATTAGAAGAGTGAATGGTGCCTTGCTTACTAAGCAGTCGAATAATCGTTTGAGAGTCAGATTTAATAATAACTTTGGTCCACTCCATTTTGGCCACCTCCTTCAAAGCATATTGAATGGCAAGGATTTCAGCCATATTGTTTGTGATAATTCCAATTTTCTGCCCATAAAAAGGTGATGTTGCGCTACACTATCTCTAGCTATTCCTCCTATACCAGCTTGTCCTAGATTTCCTCGAGATGCCCCATCTGTATTAATTTTAATGCAGCTTGCAAGAGGCAACTGCCAACATTTAGGTCGTGGTGATGGGTTGCTATAAGGACTTTGTTGCATATTCTCCTCTCGAAGTTCCAAAATTGCAAGGACTCTCTTCCATTTAGCCAATACCAGGTTTGGCAATTTGACTTTCGTTTGGAGTGTTTCAACAATATTAGCTTTGATAGAGGTCTAGACAGAGGCTAGTTCCTGTATTTTCCCTTTAAATATGCGCATGTTTCTTTCTTTCCAGACATTCCATAACATTAATGTTATAGAAATCCAACAAGCAATATTCATCACAGGGGTATCTTTTACAACCAATTCCCAACTGCGAATAACCTGCACCAGGTCAGTGGTATCATTCCAAACTAGTGTGAACATGTCGGACATGTACTTCCATAGTTGTAAAGCAAAAGGGCAAGAGAAGAAAAGATGATCACACATTTCTACCTCATTTAAGCATAACACACATCTAAAAGGTCCTTTCAACCCTCTTTTCATAAGATTTTCCCCTGTGAGTACCCGTTTATGAAGAAGGGTCCAAGTAAAAAAGCTCACTTTCGGCCATAGCACTCGGCTGCCATATCTTTCTGAAGATATCCGCCCATGGATGATTAAGTGGCCCAGCCAAAGAAGTATACCCCTTCGCCACCGTGTAACTGCCATCAGATTGCCTTCCCCACCCCAGTTCATCTTCCATGCTTGACAAGGATAGCTGACATGGCTGTAAAATGTACATCAGTTGTTAGATCTGTTGCTGCGATAAGGTCATTGGCCATTGAGAAAACGGAAGCCACTCTTTTTGAGGATGTGACTGTTGATAATGGTTGACTTTTATCCGCCCTTGTGCATAGAGTGCATTCATAACATAGAGCAAATCCGGGTACTGAGATATAATTGGTGGAAACCCATTCCATGAGTCTGTCCAAAATTTTGCTTGACAACCATTTTTGACAATCCAAAATAAATTGTCTTTGATAAGAGTCTCCCTAGGTGAAGGACAAACAACATAGGAGATCCGCTAGCAGGTAAGGAATGGCGAATGAGCCGACTCGTTGGTAAACCACTTGCATATTTAGTGCACACATTAATAACCCATAATCAAGCGGATTTTGGAGAAGCCTCCTATAGCCATGTTGTTTTTAACACTATCATCAAAACCAAGTCCCCCAGTGTGTTTAGGACGACATAAAATCTCCCATTTGGCTAAATGCCATTTTTTATCCTGTTGTTTTCCACACCAAAGAAACCTCTGACTAATATGATCTATATCATGAAGAATCCTAGCCAGAATATGAAGAAGAGACACAATATATATTGGAATGGCCTGCAGGACAGTTTTGACCAGGGTCATTCGTCCTCCTAAAGAAAGCCATCTGTTTGTCCATCTGTCAAATTTGGCTTTGATTTTGGCCATAACCCATGTCCAATCTGTGAGCTTTTGAGGAGAAAGGAAAACACCAAGGTACTTAAGTGGCAAAGTGCCCTGCTAAAACCTCAACTTCTGAAGGATATCCTGCTCAAGTCGTGGGGGCAATGAAAGAAGATGATGCTGGATTTGCCTTCATTAATATCCTGTCCGGTAGCTTGAGAGAAAAGGTGTAGAAGTTGCCTAATAATCAGCTCAACCGATTCTACATAATTTAGAAACGATCATCTGCTTGATAAATTCCTTTTAACATATTGTTTATACTCCATGCCTGCTTTAAACAATATGAGTGAGTTGCACTGACATCATGCGGTCCGTTGAAATACATGTAAAGAGTTCCATTCAAGAAGCAAGAAGATGGCAGAGAGCAATTCTGGGACAATCAGATACATAAGTTCCATCCTGGGAATCAGGATCAGGATCAGGATCAGTAAAATTAAAAACACTTAAAATGAAATGCTGGGAATCATAGAATTATACAAGAACAAATATTTACATGGTCTAGAATTATAGAGGAACAAAGATTTACATGGCCTTGAAAAGGTCTCATTTTCCAGCAAAGATTTCTAGGAGAAAACCTTTGATCCAGTATTTATACAAACTTTTGTGCGTATGGTAGGAAAAACATCTTGCCATGCCTAATGGTTTACTGCAATGGATGAAAGGTAATTTGGGATTTGAATTTCAACCAGCTTTCTTGTAGCTAAACCTGTGTGCACAAGCAATATACAGCAACATATTCAAGAAGCTGAGAGAAGCTATAACCCAAAAGAAGTAGTCCAAGTGGCCTTCGTTCAGATTGTCAGGAATCCATCCCGGTTTTCCTCCATTTGTGGTTACAGAAGTCACAATGGTAAGAATAAGAGAGCTTAAATAATTCCCTAAGGATGCTGTAAGAAGAGCAAGAGCACTGCACAAACTGCGCATGGCATCAGGTGACTGATCATAGAAAAACTCTAGCTGTCCTATACAGAAAAAGACTTCTGCAGCACCTAACAAGAAGTATTGGGGGATCTGCCACAAGATGCTCATTGGAACCGGTGTGACTGTGTCATGTACCAAATTATGAGTTTTCACTATATCCAGACGCTTGATTTCAACCAGAGCAGCAGCTGCCATGGACAATATTGATACCATCAATCCGATACCCATGCGCTCCAGCTGTGTGAACCCTCTTTCTTTACCAGTGTAGTTGCCAACTATGGGCACAATCAAGTGATCATAAATTGGAATCCATATCATGACACCCAGTATGTCAAATATGGACAATGATGCTGGAGGAATTTTGAAATAACCAATGCTGGTGTCCATGGTCATCCCCTGTTCCACAAACATTGTGGACGGTTGAGCATAACCAGCACAAAATGCAATACCAGTCACCCATATGGGAAACATGCGGACCAAAATTTTCAGCTCCTCCACTTGGGTCACAGTACATAGTTTCCAAGGATTTGAAAAACCACCACTCTTAATATCTTCATCTGTTATGATAGCGGCTTTGTCAAGAAAACTGCAAAAAAATTAAGCCAAATATCAATCAGGATTTATATTTTGATCGCTGCCAACATATCAACATCTATTTCTGCAATGTAACTCTCAAAAAAGTTATCAGTGCCAAGAAGCTGCACAGAGATATACAGTAGCTTGATTCATCAGATAGGAAACGTGGGACTGAGATAAACTTGTTTAAATACAGAAAACATCTGTAGTCTAGAACAACTAATAGCCCATACTATCTGTAAGAGAGAATGTGATTTTTAAGAACATCTTTAGAGAATCAAGAAAATATTGAAGAAGTTTTTTCTGCCTAAATCATTTTGAGTTTGTGTTGAATGACAAAAACTGTGGCAACATGGTCAAGAGACATACTGGAATTCATTAGTATGCTCCAGCTTTCGACTACCTTGAATTGCCGAATGCTTTTCTTTCACTTCATAGAGGAGCGAACTTTCTTGAGGAACTTTGTTTTGCAATTTACGTAGTGATGCAACCACAACTTGGCATATCCGCGTCAAAGGACTGCCTCCAGGTTTTTGAAATCTATACAGTGATGTCCCAGAAAAGAAACTTCCCAAAGATAAGGCCGTAAATGCTGTAGGAATCCCAAATCCCCATCCCCACCCAACGTTGTCCTGAACCCATACAAGAACGCTGCTTGAAACAAGTGCACCAACATTTATTGAGAAATAAAACCAATTGAAGAAAGACCCCTTTTTCTTCCTTTCTGTTGGATCAGTGTCATCAAATTGGTCTGCCCCAAAAGAAGAAACACAAGGTTTGATGCCTCCTGTCCCTAATGCAATCAGGTAAAGCCCTAGAAAAAATACAGCATATTGAAGTGTAGTTGCTGGCTGACATATATCACCTGTACAGGATGAAGGTTGTAATGCAGAAAGAGAGGTTGAAACAGTTAAACTAGCCATTCCCTGTAAAAATTAGGTCACAACTATCAGTGGCTTATTCTAAGTAACAAGATTGGGACTTAAAAAATGGCCAACAAGATTATATCTGCAACAGTAAATAAGCTGAAGACTGAGTGAATCAGACTTTCTAATCGAATAATTGGATATGCAAACAGGGCCTTGGTTCACTTGTGAGTTTGGCTGAGTTTTGAGCACTCATTGGGCACTAGATTACATAGATTGTCGGCATCTCTGCTCATATTTCGGAGGAAGTATATAGCGGATTTACAATTACGAGTAAGCGTACAACTAAACTAGTGATCACCTTCAGCCTAAGCAGCTACAAGTAAGGGGCATCCATGCCATCAAAATCATCTAGGACACGATCCTGGCCTCAACCGTTTTGACTCTCTGTGTCGGGTATCTCCAGACCTTGCACTCAAGGGTTCTAATTTTTGAGCCATGCAAATGACATGTGAATCAAAGGGATGAGGCAAGTCCTGGGGACCTTTGGCAGAATAGATACATTGAGAACTTTGGCAGAAAGGATGTGGGTGTGGGTGTGTTTCTTGAAGGATCCAATAAAAAATAAAAAGAAAGGAAAAATCAAGTAAGGTGTATTGATACCGCAAAATAAATTGTTGAGAAAATAGCAATAGTCCAATATCTTCCCCAATACGCATCAGCCAAAACTGCCCCCAGAAGTGGTGTGAGATAGCAGGTGCCTGACCAGGTAGATACATTTTTAGCTGCAGATACATTCCCCTGATGTAAAATTGTTGTCAAATAAGTCACCAAATTTAAATTGATCCCGAAATATGCCAGTCGCTCACAACACTCATTTCCTGCATATTATAAGAAATAATACCAAATGTTAACAATAGGCAGTCTAAAATGCTGGCACCAACAGACATATATGCACCACACTCTAAAGTTGATAGCAGAATGCTTGAACAAGTTCTATTTGCATTCTTCTGAGTTCATAAGTATACTCCAATGTAGCTTCTAGTAGGCTTGACGATTTGATCTCTTTAAGCTATTCATGGATAGAATAAGTCCATTATGTTTGTTTAGCAAAATTTGATTTAATGATCTTGCCAAGTGGTTTTTGCACTATGCAACTCATCAAGGGTTTATATTTTTTTACTCTGTTTTAGCTGTAACCAACATACATTTGAATTTCACATGGGCATGAAGACAAACCTAAAATAAAGGGGCAAGCCCTCCACCCCCTGTATTTTGTCTCACAGAATGCCTTCCACGAATATCCACAGATCCATCCCCTGTGTGTTGACTTTCATCCTGAAACACACCATACATAGTACACCTCCAAAACTCAGAATTTCCACAAGACCAAGAGGTCTCCATTAACTATTTAGCAGGTGTACAATTTTGTAATTCCAAGCCACCAAAGATCTGTATTGCTATATAACACATAATAAACTAATAAACAGGTCTACAGACCCAGCCCATTCCTTTAACTTCAGTCTTTCCCTGTTGTGATATAATAGCTAATATACTAATTAGCAGGTTTACAGATTCATCCCACTCCTCCAAAAATTCAGTCCATCAGTACTTCAATATGACACCCAATTTTCAACAATGCAAAATGACACCTATTTCTTTTAAAAATCAGGCTTTTTGTATATGACAGCTAATACAATATATAGCAGGTCTACTCAAACCTTATAAACTTCAATCTTTTTGCAGTGCAATAAAACACCTAATTTTTAACAGTACAATATGACACCTAATTTCTTAAACATTAGGTCTTTCAGCATTGCAATATAACACCTAATAAACTATTCAGTCTTTCTATCTTCAGATGGCAGGTAAAGGCGAAAGTGAACTGCCTCCGACGGGTCATAGGCTCGAACAACACAAAGCGACTCCCCAATAAATTTGGCACCCATTAACCTTAGTCAAAAGAAAAATCTGTCACCTAATTAACTATTTAGCGGGCTTACAAACCCATTTCCTCCCTTCAAAGATTCAGTCTCTCAGCATTGTAAAATGACACCTAATAAACTATTTAACAGGTTTACAGACACATCCCAATCCTTCAAAAATTCAGTCTATTGGTACTGCAATATAACACTCAATTTTCAACAATGCAATATGACACCTAATTATATTTTTTTTGTTTTTGTTTGAAAAAAACTCTATCAGAGATGCAACTCACTTTAATGGAAGGCACTTCACCATGCTTTCTTGAAAAGGTTGGATGAGCACTACATGGTGTTGCAAGGGCATGATCGAGGTGACTTAGATTGCAGGCTAACTGAGTCTCTGTATAGACTCCAGCAGGCTACACAAGCCTGGAACAGATTTCTCAATCCACCTCTCTAAGTTTCTGATTCCAGCACTCTGGAGATGGGGCTGACACTCTCAGCCATTGATGATTCATCACTGGTCAATGAATCACGTAACAAAGAATCAGTGGACCACTTGCCATATCCTCTGTTCACGACCAGATTCTTGTTTTGCGGTTCATCTCCATTCAACAACTGCAACACAACAATGGACTGCTGATTTCGAAGTACAACCTATGGCACAGTCTATAAATCTAATGACTAAACATATGAGCTTTAGGACATTTGTAAAATTTTGGGACAAACTTGGTATTGTTTCCGGTTTAGTCATTAAGAGGGGGTGTTGATTATATCATGTACTCTTCGGTTTTAGAGCAGTTATACAGTTGTACCTTAAAAAAAAGGGATGTTTTAAAGGTTGAAGAATTGGTGACCTCTTCTTGTGGGTCTAGGCTCTGCTCAAGCCCTTGTTCTAACAGACCCACTTCCAGTGATTCTTCCCTGTGATTGCCCATTGCTGCACTTCGGTTGTCGAGCAGAAAACTCTGTGAATTACAGAACCAAATCAAATGGCACCATCAACTAAGCAACCATTTAAAAGTTTTCTGTTTTTGAAGGCGCCCAACACATAATTTTGTCCTTTTAAGTGAAGTGAAATAAAGTCCACAATTATTGGAAGGGCTGTTTGATTGTGGGTTGAAAAAAAGTTTCTACCATGAATATTTTATGTGTGAAGACTTAGTAACCACACTTGACATTGGAGGATTGAATCCTGAAATATTGGTATTTTCTGGTTATCCTGTTATTTACATATAAGTAAAACGTTCAGATACATTCCAATAGAATGAATCTGCTTATACGGTTGCAGATACATGCCAATGGAATGAATCTGCAGCACTTCTTGTTATTCAAATGATGGTTTTTTTAATAAAAATAGTATACCGGATTCCGGATGAATCTAAAGAATCTGGAAGTGTCAACCCTGCATCTTTATGGTAGATTCTTTCCTTGAATATAATTCAGCACCAAAATACTTTTTTAATTTTGATTGAAAATAAAAATAAATAATATTATAGTCGTGCTGTCGATTTATAAAAACCCCGTGCCAAAGACATTGGAAAACGTAATGCTCATAACATCTTTAACGTAAATTTTATTCTTAACGTGTGTTATTTTTTTATTAAGAAGAGTTTGTGTGCATTACAACCACCTTCTATGTAATATCCTTCTATTATCAAAGCATCATTCCTTGGTATCATGCCTTAAAACAAAACAAAATCAAGCCGCAAATTTATGGTTGAGAATTCATCCCATGTTGAATGGATTGTATATATCTAAACTCGCAATTGTACATGAGTTGCAATTTATGTCGGAGTGTATAACATTTTTTAGTTTGTTGGATTTGTAATTTGCGATGAAATGTATGTTATCTTAAAATGTTTGATGTTTGTGTGATGGGAAGGAGAGAACAATTTAGTGAGTTGCACTGTCTATTATGCCTTGACATATGTACATACGTTGTTGCAAAGTTCTTATTTCCACAAGTATGTGCGCAAAAGTGATCTGATCATGTTGAATATCCGTTTGTTTCATTTTGATAGAACAATCACAATGGCTCTTGAAGATGACCGTGTTTTCTGTAAGTTGTAATTTTGATATTTACCAAAAATATATCACATTTCATCATTTAATCGAAGACCTAGCTTTTATCTACTAAATCTCCCATTTTGACATTTAAATGTTGCCCTTATGCTCAATTCTTGAATTGGAATTGGAAACTAATTCACTAAGGATTTCAAAAATCAACAATTTAATATTGGGAAAATGGTAATTGAAATTGAAGTCCTCACTTTATATTGTTGTTTCCGTTGATGTTGGCATGTTAGGTGAAGGGATCAATAATGGCCAGAGAGATGGCATCCTACCCAATAGGTTTGATTTTATATAATTTGCATATTACCCTAGTGTATATACTACAAGTAAATACCCCATGGTACAAGCTCACTTTTTAACACAACCTTGCCTCTTGCATAAGTTGATTTAGTCACACAATTCTATGGAAATGTTGTTCCCTGTATATAGTATTTGCTATTGGCTAACAACCTCTCAAATAAAAATAAATAACATGTGTTGCTGAGAAGAAAAAGCCTTCCAATTTATAAAATTGAGCGAAGCTGAAATATTTCAACAATCCAGACCAAATCAAAAAGGCCTTAGGCCGCTGAAAGTGTGTACTTCATGGAGGTACAAGTAGCATAATTCCTCAAGAGAAGTGGATTGTTAGGATTAGCATGCAACATCTTCTGATAGGAAGCATCACTACTGTTAAAATTAGATCGAGAATCCCCACCCCTTGCTCCATAACTACCTCCATCAAAAGCCCACTTCTATATCCATTCTCAAATCCTTTGTGAGTATACATAGAACTCATCTCACTTTCACCTGGGTTATTGCAGATCAAAGAATCCACTCAATAAGTGACTCCAAACTCGATTCCTTGATTCTCCATCCATGTGACCAAATCCTGAAATTGTTGCTCGGAACTCTAGTACCCAAATGAAAAATACAATCTCAATATCCTCATCCATAGGAGCCTCATCTAATTTGCCATACAAAAACATACAGATAAGGGATGTTGTCGGGATTCATTGCGGGGAAAAGAGCTCCACGAATTTGACGAAATACCATTATTTTCCCACAACCTCATTGTCTCTGCGCTAAAAGTTCCCAAAATGAAGAAATCATTTTTGTTAGATTTCAGCTAATAAAAACTCCAAGCCAAATACAGAGAGAAATCCATACTTTTCTTCTCTGGTCTTGCTACATAGTTCCTTTGAATGTGTTTTCTACCAGATCCGCACTATCTCCTTCAAGGTTGGTGCTTTAGAAGGAATTCAACTTTCTCCTTCTTTCTCTATTTTTTTGTTGCAACAAGTGTCAAGTCTTTTTCACATGGGCAGCCTTGAAATTTTGATTATGAAAACTACAAAACAAGCCTCTCTTCAGCAAGGTCTCACCCTCAACCACATTTTCCCCATCTACCTCTACTCCTAATCACAAACCCATTGTCTGTTTTGATTCTCCCACTCATAAAAGAGAGGATCCCTGTTCTAAATCTCCCATTCTAGCAGAAGTTGGAAGGATGTTGATAAAGGTTGTGGAGTCCGCCTGTACACCTGCAAATTGCATTTTCTGAAAAGGTGCCACGGCCTTTCCAACACACCTAGTTTGTGCATATCCTACAAGCATTGCAATCAGTTTGTTGTATTGAGCTTTTAAAAAAAACGTACATATAATCGGAGCTTATGAAACATAATGTTAAAACAACTATAAACCACAATTTTTAATCTTATAATTCCCTCTACAATGTATAAAATCTCAAGAAAATTGAAGAACCTCTTAAAACAACAAAATTTCCCAAAAAATAAAAAACATTCCTCACAATTTTGAACCTGAGGGTTTCTAGGATGGAACCATGCCAAAATCGGGGCTAAAAACCACCTGGATTTGTGATAATAATGTGACACAACAATCAAAAGCATTTGCCATATTTTTCGAACAGAAGTACAAAAATGAATCCTCAGAGCAATTGCTCTGCCAACTACTATAGTGGATCCACCTTCGCTTTGATCTCCATTATTTCTTCGCTATTTTTCTCTATCTCGTGCTCCTGGAAAGGTATATCTGAGAGTGTTTCCATGCGGATATATATACATTGTGTATATAGCTACCGAAGCTGGTGTGCAATTTTTATATTTCTTTTTATTTTGTTTTCCGGTCGTGTTTCTTTGTTATTTACTATACACTACCCAATAGGGAAATCAATACTTTCAGACAATAAATTTTAATAAATTTATAATTATCTAGATGCTACAACAAATCCATAATTATGGAGATTGAATGCCCAGATTGGAAAATTCGGCAAATTTTAAGTTCCTCGTTCATTTACACATTTTATGTACAGTGCAAAATACCATAATATAGGTATGGAAGTTTAGAGTCAAACTTGAAAATCGAAGCAGAGATCAGATATATTAATATTTATAACCCAAATTGGTTGTTTCGACTAATCTAAGTCTCCTCTGGAAAGTCCTCAAAATGCCAGTCACTGAAAATGTCTCTATGAACAACATGACATCTTGTTAATCTAGGGGTATCAGCATCTTGGGTTTTAGGATTTCTGCCGACTCCAAAAGTTGATAGTCATATTGACAATCATGACACTCATATTTCAAAAATGGTTTTATTTTGATATCTAAAATGACTAAAAACTTCTCAACACATTGCAAAATGGTTATATAGGCCCATATCTATGTAACGAACCCGTTACAATTATGAATTTATCCATTAAAAAATTTAGAGAAGGGCACACATGGTTTTGGATGTGAGAGAAGCGGAAGGGGCATGGGTAGAGGTAGGAGCAACAAGCAACCGAGGTAGAAACCGAGCAACGCAATCGGCAATCCAACGACATGGCAGGGAGTTTAGGGGTTGGTGTGGGGATTCACAAGGTAAAGAGGTTCTCTCTACCCGAGCCTGGTTTTTTAATTTGCTTTGAAAATCAAACAGATAACGGATTCAAATTTGGTGATGGAGATGTCACACTATGAGCCATACAAGGAGGGTTAACACCATCATTTAACCAAAAGAAGAAAAATATTATCTAGGATATCATTCTTCCTGATAATGATGTCAGCCGTAATTGGAGCAGGGACTCCTACTTTGCTACAACGCATGTATCCCCCATGATTTAGTAGTGTGGAATCCTGCTATAAGTGCTTCTGGCCACGTCCCTCACTCTCGCATTACAAAGAAGAATTTCCCCCTTCCCATGTTTAAGGGATTCAACATTAATTTTGATACCACTACCCGTGCTTTCGTGGTTGTCCACGGCCACGGCCATAACCCTGAGCCCCCAAACCCTAACTTCCATGTGGATGAAATGTTCCATCTATGTAATTTTTTATTAAGAAGAGTTTGTGTGCATTACAACCACCTTCTATGTAATTTCCTTCTATTATCAAAACATCATTCCTTGGTATCATGCCAAGTACGACAAAACAAAATCAAGCCCAAATTTATGGTTGACAATGCATCCCATGTTGAATGGATTGTATATATCTAAATTAAGGGGGCCTAAATTTAATTTTTTTCATTATTTTTTTGTTATTATTAGAACTTAATATTAATATACATTTTTTTAAACCTAAAGTTAATATTAATTGACCCTTTTAATTGATATCATTATAGAGTAATATAAATTTCATGCATACACATAAAAATGTACTATAATATTTTATAATGTCATTGGTGTAGCTAATAAAGACAAGTACAATTGAATGAAAGAATTATTTAATTATCTATTCCTAATGTTTTAGGAGAAATGTCTCTTTTTTATGGAGGAATTAGTAGGCATGGTCCATATACCACTCTTCACAAAATGATGGGAGCCACTAAGAATTTTATTTTTTTCACAAAAAAATGGTGCTTTGTTTAGTTTTAAGTCCCATCACCTACTTGATATTGGTAAATAAGACAAGTAACCAAGTTTGTATACAAAATTGTATTTTTGCATTCTAAGCACCTCCTGTGATTAATTCTCTCTGTCATGGATTATTACTTGTCCTTATTTGATAATTTTATAGAATATTTTTAATCCTTTTGTATACTAATTTCTCTAACTTAATGGTGTTTTATGATCACTATGCAAATTATAAAAACTGATAATGTGCACAACTTTTATTTATTTATTTGATAGAAAAAAATATTAACTAAAATTTTAAGAAGGGTGTCGCGCTTCTAACCTTTAATTCGGCTTTGCACACCACAAATTGCTTCGGACACATATACTATGAATGGTAAAATGGGTACACATTTTTCATGATTTTAGCCGTAAAATATTTGTATTTTTTTAAAATAATCACAATCAGTGTGACATATGACTTGCATATTTAAAATATGAATGTTGTTTTTTAATTTAGATTTACATACAAATTATATCAATATACATAAATATATATACAAACACGTAATGTATTAGCAATAGCACCTTTGGTGCTATTAAACAAGCCGATAAGCATGTTAATTACAATTAATTTAAACTAGCATAGATATCTTAAATACATGGGATTGATATTTCTATGTGTCTTTTTTTTAAAACTTGGCGGGTCTTAGATCGCCATATCCTGCCCATTGAGGTGGGCAGACTTCTTCAACTAAGCGGCCAAGGACTGAGGGGTTTCATTCTACCAAATTCGTCCAGACACGATCCCGACCTCATCCCTTATTACGACATCTATTGGCTTTGCTTTCAACAATAATTGAACCTTGGTGGGCTCTTTAAGAGCCAAAAATCTTTCACCATGAGTCAAACACCATTTTAATTCTCTATGTGTCTTTTAGATAGATGTATTTAAGATATCTATGCTAGTTTTAAAATATAATTATTATTTTTAATTAATTAATTTAAATATTTATTTTAATTTTTAATTTTTAATGTTTGTTATGAACTAAATATATTGTGTAAACCATCATTTAAAAATGAAGAAAATATAAAATAGATTTATTTTTAAATATAATTATTTAATTCAAATATTTATTTTTTATTTAATATTTTTAATGTTTGTTGTGAACTAAATATATTTTGTATTTATTTTTAAATATAGAATTGTATTTTTAAATTTTAATTACAAATATAAAACATTTATTTATATGTTTTATTTAAAAACATATCTAAAAGAAAAAACTAAAATATTAAACCTAACAAAAAAAAATACATCTAAAAGTAAAAATACATTTAAACGTAACCTAAAACTAAAAATACATTCAAAAATTTAAAATAATATAGATTCACACTTATCACTAATTATCTTCCACTAAAAATAAATATATTTACTTACATTAACTAAAAAACTAAAAACTAAAAATTATATAGCAAAAATAAATTAAAACTAATCTAAAATACTTTTAAAAATTAAAAATATCTGATTCACACTTATACACACGGGCACTAATTATCTTCCACTAAAAATAATTATATTTGCTTACATTAATTAAAAATAATATAGATCAATATAATAATATTATAGTTACTTACCTATTCACACTTATTATTTACTTCTCACTAATTACGCCGAAGGCGTTCCCCCTATGGGAAAGGTCCTTGTGGACGTTTCTACAACTGGGTTAAATTTGACGTTTTTACGGTACATGTCGGACGTTTTTCAAATTTTCGACCGTTTGGACGTTTTTTCAAAAAAATTGGCCCTTCTGATCTGGTTTATGTCAAGTGCCATGTGGGCCCTGTGCTGACTGGCGACATTACCATCCATGTTATCTGGTATGGCGACTGGAACCCCAACAACAAGCTAATAATAAAGGATTTCTTGCTTTCCATCTCGGAAACCAGGTCTCCTTCTCCCTCTGTGAGCGAGTGGTGGAAGACGGTTCGGATGTACACTGACCAAACGAGAAAAAATATCAGCAAAAATGTGGTTTTGGGCTCCGAGTTCATCGATGATTACTCCCACGGGAAGTTGCTCACTCATCTGACGGTCCAGTCTGTGATAAAAATGTCAATAAGTGCTCATCTATTCTTACATGTTCACCAATTGATGTAGTCCCCTAACAAATTCCCGATTTAAATTTCTGATTGCCATCGCATTTGGCATACCTCAGACGACGGTGAAATTCTACAGCTCGAAGCGCCTTCACCCAATTTCAATTTTGATGATCATTGCATTTTTGGCATAACAAGGTAATGAAGTCGTTCTATAAAATCCTCACCCAATTTTCGTTTTCAAGTCAGTTCATTTTTCTGTAGCCTGAATCATCTTTTCTCGTTTCCCGTGTAGAATCACAGGTGGTTTATGAGCCTAGTCATGGCTGAATCTGCGTTCTCTGCTGCTGTTTCTTCATTAACTTCTTCTCCTCCTGCTTCGCCCTCCGCTATGATGTTGGGTTTGATGCTGGTTGAGAACCAACTGCAAGAGAAGACGTTCCTCACACCCAAACCTAAGGGGAAAACTGAAAATTGTCCTTCTGCTCCAACAAAGTGCAAGCGTCCTGTAAGGTTCCAGTCTGTACCAATAAGCTTTTACATTCCTCCGGAGGTTTTGAATCCAGTTGTCAGTTTCTAAATGTGTTTCAGTATTTACAAAAAGGAAAGGGGTCTCTTACTTCTGTAGGAAAATAAAAACAATAGAAGAAATGGACATCTGCAACGATAATTTCGCAGAGGAAAACATTAGAGGAGGGAGTGGATATGACAAGTAGGGAGTCAATTTGACAAAAACGAACCCATCTGAGAGATACCATCATTCATGCCATTTATAAAAACAATAGAAGAAATTTGTGTTTGCAAGGAGCATTTGCCAGAGTAAAATGGCAAAGGGGGGAGTTAGTGTTCCAGATATTGAGGGCATGCATTGACAACTATCACCATGCCATCATAGGAAAGGGCACAAACTCTCACTTTATAAATTAAATGTTTTTCATTTACATTTAGATTTACTTGGATGAAGCTTCTCTATGAGAAAGGCTCTCATTTTTTGTTCACATTGTAGTTAAAAATCTTATGTGTGTATGTGTCATTTATATTTTTGAAAATAAAGTTAAAATTTGATAACTAGCGATGTGAGGGGTTAGATAAGAGATGTTCAAAGCATACATAAAATGAAAATATTCTACATTTCTTTGACTCGAATTATGTGTTTTTTCTTACATTTCGCTGCGACACAGAAACATGCCCAAACATGCTAGGATTCATAGAGCATCACAACATTTAAGGCAATGGAGAGTGGCATAATTGTTTTTGCTTCAGTTGGCAACAATGGACCCATCCCATCCTCTATTAAAACTCTACACCCTAGATGCCTATGGTTGGTGCCAACAATATGGACAAACAATTCCCGGTTGTTGTCATACTTGGCAACCTTGAGACCTACACAAGTGTCTCATTTGATAAGGTTGTAGTTGTTGGAAAAGTAATTAGATCTTATATTGTAGCTATCTTCTCTGCAAGGGGACATAAATGTTGTGTCCTTAGAGCATTGATAGCTCGACATGTTTACTTGCAAATTTTCATATTATCATCATTGTAATCAACCCAATTCCATTCCTCTCACCAATCTTTTCCACATCAGTACGATTCAACACATGCAACATGTTTGCCTGGTGATTTTGGGTTCAAAGAAGATTAGCAAAATACCGGTTGATCCATACAAACGCAAGAGAATAACATTAGTAAGATGACTATTGCTAGCAGCGCCACAGTTTGTGAAACTTTATTAAGAAATTTCATTTTGGGAAGCATAAATAACAATCACGTGTTTTTCCTTGCATTTTGCTGTGATACGGAAACATGCCCAAACACAGTAAGATTCGCAGGGGCATCACAACATTTAAGGCAATTGAAGGGGGTGTAATTATTTTTGCTTCAGTTGGCAACAATGGACCTACTCCATCCTCTTTTGAAAACACAATACCCTAGATGCCTTTGGTTGGTGCTAACGATATGGACAAACAACTCATGGTTGCTGTCATACTTGGCAAGCTCGAGACTTACACAAGTGTCTCATTTGATAACGCTGGAGTTGTTGGAAAATAAATTAGATCTTAAATTATAGCTATCTTATGTGCAATGTGAATGCTGAATGGTATATGTTATTTGATTTAGAGGGATAATTATTGATTTTGTAAGTGTAGGAATATAGATGAAGCATTACAAATCTGTGCAACATAAGTGGAAGCAAGGTTCGATTTATGATCAGGTTGTAACAAATACCGTTCGGCGTTCACATTGCATTGTACACATGCGATTGCTAGTTATTATTTACTTGGTTATTTTTGATATTTTTAAAATAACTTAGATTTCCATGTATAAACACAAAATCATATATTTATTTTATTTATTAAACATTGAGTAGCATTAAAAATTAATTATTTTAACTATTAAATATTAGTTGGAAAATAAAAAAGTTTTTTCAATAAATGCACGCCATTACACTCCTTGCCTGCCACTTTAGGAACACCTCTAGGTGTAATACAATAATATATAATTTTTTTAAAAATAAATAATTAATATAAATAAATAAAATAAAAATTAGAATGTAAATAAAAATTAATGTAAAATGAAATTTAAAAAATTAATAAAAAATGATTTTTTAAAAAAAAATTAATAAATAAATAAAATAAAATAAAAATCCATATTTAAAATTAATAAAAATAAAAAAGTAATAAATTAAAAATTAATAAAGAATTATAAATTCATAAAAATTAAAAATTAATATGAAGTAAAAAAATTAAAAAATTAATAAAGTTAAAAATTAAAAGCAATTAAAATTAGAAATAAAAAATAAAATAAAAATTCAAATTAAAAATTAAGAAAATAAAAAAGAAACTAAAAACTAATTAAAAATTAGAAAGTAATTAATCATTAAAAAATAAAAATAAAAATAAAAAACAAAACTTAATAAAAATTTAAAAACTAAAATTAATTAAAAACTTAAAAATAAAAATTAAAAATAATAAAAACTTAAAAATTAATAAAATTGGAAGGATACCGAGAAGATTAACATGACCCTGTGCAAGGATGACACATATAAATCGAGAAAAAATAATAAAAATTAAAAAAATAATAATAATAAAATTTAAAAATTAAAAGTAATAAAAATTAGAAATAAAAAAATAAAAAAATAAAAATTAATTAAAATTAAAAATTAAGAAAAATAAAAAAGAAACTAAAAAAATTAATTAAAAAATTACTAAGTAATTAATTATCGATAAAAATAAAAATAACACAATTTAATAAAATTTTAAAATTAAAATTAATAAAAACTTAAAACTTAAAATTTAAATTAATAAAAATAAAAATTAATGGGTAAGTGCACCAATCGGGGCCAAAAGAGGGTCTTAAGTGGACGTTTTATTTTCTGAAAAATAAAAATCTTCAACTTATACGAGTTATTTGAAATAGTTACACTCAAAATTGGAAGATGTTGTAAGAACATGAATCGTAGCATTTTGAGTCTAGTTTCTAAGCTACTTTTTTTTTAAAACGGTTAAGTTTAAGTGGGTCAAATAACTAAAATACTAACAAATGCTCTTATTTTTGTTAAAAAATATATTAGACAGTCTTTCATACCCCCACCATTTTTTAGCACTATTTAATATTTTTGAAAACCCTTTGGTACAAAGATAGCTAGGAGCATCTAGTTTGTGCTAGAATTTTTAAAGATTTTTTTAGCAAGTATTTTTATTTTTATGATTTTTCTAGTACAAAAATTTTAAATTTTGAAAAATAATGAGCTCTAACCGTGTGCCCCCTAACTACCTCAAAAATATTGAAAATTAGTTTTTTTAAATATGTATAGAATTAGTCCTAGTTTGTGCCTAAATTTTTATTCAATTTCGATGAGTTGAAAAAAAGATACACGAAAAAGATAAGCATTTACAATCACTAAAAATAGAGGTATAAAAGACATAGTTTGAAATAAATATAAATGGAAACCTTAGAATAGTCAGAAAAATATAAAATTACATATTTAGAAAGAGGATAGTTTTCTTGACGTTGTAGGAAATTTTTTAAAGAAAGAGAACGTTTTTGTAGGATTTAACATGGTGGAAGGTGAGTTTTTGCATATTTTGTCAAAAACATGTAGTTGTTGTTGTTGTTGCAGTCCAAGGCGCATGTTTGGGAAACCAAGGCAATTCCAAGCTTATAAATTCTTGGTTTGGGGGCATAATAAGTAAAACATGTGTACACGCGTTCCATAGAGTATAAACATTATATGTGCTTTTGGCATGCTTTTATTTACAAAAATAAATGTTTAAGTATAAGTTTATTTTATTATTTTAGTAAATATAAGAAATTAGGGTCACTCTGCACCTTATGGAACTAGTCTCACAATCCATGAGTCACGGTTTAGGAGATAGTTTTTTATAATCTAATCTAGTCAATACATAGGTAATTTTCAAGATTTTAGCATTCACCTAAATCTTTTAGCGTTTAAATTCTACAATTGATGTCTATTTTGGCAATGAATATAGTCATTGTTTAGGTTTTGGGTCCTTTTGGATTGTTTATTGACACTTGTAGGAGTGTTAGATGTGTCAAAATTATATTTTACAAACCTCACAACTCTCAAAGGAAACAATAGCTACTCAAATATATGCACTCATGAAATGCCTTATAATACATAACAAATCAAAACACATGTGTTGGACATAGTGTCATTGGTGTTGTCATTGATGTCAAGTTGCATTGATGGAAAAGGGTGTCTAGGTGGCATAGGATTCAACATGAGGTTTCAATCATCAAGAAGCATGAAGGTTGATTGGTAGTGCCCTATTTTGGTGTCATGAAGTGTTGCATTAAGGTGAAGTGTTGGTTTGGAAACAAAATGGGAAGCTTCACTATTTTGAAATTCTTCATGACTCCTTCAAGCCTTAGAGAAAATTGGATGTCTCCAACATGTAGAGGATTTACTTATCTTTCCAATGCCTATTTGTTTTCCTTCTAACTCCTTACAAAGCTCTTGGAATCTTCTAGAGAAGTTAGGTTTCACCATTAGAGTGTTTGTTCTCGCACCTAGAAAACCCGATGTTGAGCAGATAGTCCTTGAATGATCAAACATTTCCTAAATCTTCCTAAATTACCTTCAACACTTCCAAGATTCCCTGACATCACCTCTGGATGCTTAAGATCTTTCCTAAACTCTCCCGAGAGGGTGTTTTAATAGCTCTAGAATGGCCAAAATAACTAGCATGGAAATTGAAAATTTTGAAGCATGACAACTAAGCCCTTAATTGAAAATAAGGCTTCTAAGTCATTATGCATCCTTCCTTTGGTGATGCAGGAACATCTTGTTAATAATCAAATTTGGCTTTCTTAGGTGACTAGGGGTATCTTGGGTCCACTTGAGATGGTCATAGCTTGTACTAGTCCATTTGGACTCCACAAGAAAAAATAGGAGTTTCCCTCCAAATGTATAATTTGAATATTTGAACTAGCTCTAGGTATGTTATAGGCTTAGGTGTTAAGTGACACAATCCTCTTAGACTAAGATATCAGATTTGGAGGTTAGAGACTATTTTGCAAACCATTTTCACGTGTAAATATCTTGTTTTGGATTGTATTCTTATCTATAATGGTGTTCAAGGCTTCATGGAACCCTCACAGTGTCCAGGAATGGAAAATAGATAGAAAGACTTACTCACACCATACTATACCATGTTTTAGAAGTTTAGTAGTATGTAACATGAACATAATGATTCAATGGAATCCTTGAGTCTATTTTAGGGAATTGATCACAAGGAATTGGTGTTTCAAAAGTCAAAAAAGGTAATAAGCCATCTAAAGGAGGATTTCTTAAATTAAATTTGCGTGAACACAATCCTAACTATGTGTGCCCAGTCTTAAGGGCCTAGAGTAGAACATTCATTGTAAAATTTAATAATTATGCCTTGTAGAGTCCTTGATAAGTGTGGAGGAAGGTAATAAGAAGACCAAGAGTTTTAAAATCCCTAGTACAGGTTGGAATAAGAATAAAAGAAAAGGAACATGCAAATATAGTCTAGCAATGTTAATGCCTAATTTGAGGGCTAGGAAAGATGTACTTTTAGAAAAATAGTCTTTATTCCATTTTTTTGAAGTTGGTGGAGCCTCTGAAAAGTTGGAGGAAGGCCTAAGGGAATTAAGGAATCATAAAATCAGGGCATAAGGACAAAGTATTGAGTGGTTAATAGGTAAATGGAGCAATGTATAATCATGCTTATTTTTTGATTGTCAAGACCAACCTTCAGAAATAGTTGTCTTAGGAAATAAACTCATAAGGAAGTTGTATCTATCATTGAGGGAGTGGTGTTAGAATGTTTTTAATCCTTGAGGAACAGGGGAAAATCCTTATACAAATTTAATCAAGAAGACCTATTGACTATCCTGCACAGTTCCATAAAGAATCCTAGAGAGAGTAAGGGTTTGTATGAAAAGCCTTAAGTGAAAGAGGAAGAGTTGAGTGATTTTCATTAGTGATTAGGAGAGGGGTAAACACAAGTGAGATGAGTGAAAATAATATTGATTAAAAGTCAATGTGAAGGTGAAAAACAAAGTTGACAAGATTGTTAGAGCTTGAGCAAACAAGGAGTCTTAAAAAGCCAAAAGTTGAAAATCTAGCAAGATGATGGATAAATGAGTAATGGAGCATTGAGGTGTGCTTGAGTAAGGTGTATGGGTGTGTTGAAAGGTGGATGTAAGGATAAAACATGTGGTAATCCATTAAAACCTTAATTTTTCTTTAAAACCCTAACTAGACCTACTTGAAACAAGGAAAAGGAGAAAGTTGAATTGGGGAAGTTGTATTTTGAGTTGAAGTTATATAAAGAGGATTATAGGGTACTCTATATCATTTGGCCAACTTGTCATAAGTTCAACCTTTACCCTAGCTCAAAGTAAAGTCATTAAATCATTCAATGTGTTTCATTATGTAGGGAATAATGTATAGAAGGTGATTGATCAACTCATTTAGTTTTGATGAGAGACTACTTCCTCCGAAGGCCTAAAAATGCCATTTTGGCCATTCTATAGCTAATTGAACACCCTTAGGAAGTTTTTAGAGAAAATATAAAGCATCTGAGGGTGATTTCAGAGAGAATTGAATATTTCTAAGTAAATTTAGGAAATTTTAGGAAATAAAATCTCATTCAGAGCAATTTGTTTAAGACCAAGTTTTCAGGTGTAGGGAATGAAAGCTAAAACGATGAAAGATGACTTCTTTGGATGATTCTAAGAGTTATGGAAAGATTTAGGATGAAAAAATAGGCATTGGAAGGATATTAGAATAATCTATAAGGTGGAATAATCAAAATTGATTTAAGGCTTAAATGTTTCTTTAGGTATACGTAAAACTATGATGTTCCCCGTCCTAGTTCAAAATGAAATAGGACCTAAATTTTGAGAGTCGGGAAGAATTATATTTTAAGAATAGTTTCATTTATTGTAAAATGTGATTTGTAGTGTTTTAGTGAAGTATGGAGGTCAAGAACATGTAACTCATCCTCAAATTTCATTCAAGGATTCATCCCATATCTGGAGGAGGAAACCCATTTCCATGAGGAGCAACTTGAGAAAAAAGGTGTCCAAGTACCATAAACATGCTTACACCCAGGTGTCATCTTGGTCAATAAATTGAATTGTGAAGGAGTCATCATGTTCAAAGGTGAAATTTGGATCTCAAAGAGTGACTTAATGATCATCATATCTTGACTCTGTCATTGTACCCAAATCTCTCCAAAGAACAAGCTAAAATGAGCTAGTCATGCCACCGAGGTATCAAGGACCATCATGTGTGAAGTATTAAGGCATCATTCTATCTCATGAGAGGCATATGAAAAAAACATGTATGAGAATCATGAATTTGATTCCATGAAAGGATGATTTTAGAGCCAGGAAAGGTGAGGGGATGGTCTTTATATGGAGCACCTGTTTCTAAGAATGAACAATCATCTGAGTTCACTTGATGTAATTCACTTGGTACTATTCGTAAAAACTCATTCAACACCTAGTAGTGTGATCACACCTTAAGGAGGAGGCACATTACAATCACCTCATTTTTCCATAGGACATGAATCTCATTCAGGGAGCAATCCTCTATCTACAAAGTGAGGATCTTATTTTAGTAAGAAGTAGACAAGCATCATAAAGTTGATTCATGGTCACTAAAGTGAATTATGGACCAAATTTTAAAATTGGTACCAATTCAAGCAGTGGTAGGGCCAAAATCTAATCCATAAGGTAAAAAAACCTACAAAACAACTATATGCTTTCCTAAAACAAAGACCGACTACAATATATATGCCCTAAAAGTTTTAGGTCCTTTGTTGAAATCTTGAAAATGAGTAAGTACTGACCAAATTAGATTTTGAAAAACTATCTTCTAGATTATAATTGTTGGAGCTACGGGACCACTTCCATCAGTGCGAGTGACCCTAACTTCTTATATTTACTAAAATAAATTTAAAGTATAAGAAATATTATACTTAAACATTTATTTTTGTAACTATAAGCCCCCCACAAACACATATATAGTCCATACTATGTAAAACGTGTATGAGTTATGATGCGTACATGTTTTAGGTTCGGGAATCACTTAACCAAGAAAAATAAAACGCATACGCGTATGCACTCATTTTAAAACAAATCCACTTTTGGCCCCCAGATTGGTGCACTTACCTTAATAAAAACTTAAAAACTAGAATTAAAATTAATAAAAACTAAAAAATTAAAATTAATAAAAACTAAACATTAAACATTATTAAAAAAATAAAAAACATAAAAAAATATTTTAAAAATTAAAAAAACAAAATTAACAAAAATTTAAAATTTAAATAAATTAAAATAAAAAATAAAAAATTAATTAATTAATAACATGTTGATTAAAATTAAAAAGTAATCATAAATTCATAAAAATTAATAATCAATAAAAATTAACAAAAAGTACAAAAATTAAAAATAATAAAAAATCAAAAATTAAAATTAACAAAAATTGGAAATAATTATAAATTAACTAAAAATGTTAAAAAGAAATTACAAATTACAAAGTCATTAATAATCAATAAAAAAAAAAAAATACATAATCTAATAAAAATTAACAATTAAAATTAATAAAAACTGAAAAAATAGAATTTCATGAAACTTATTAAGAATCAAACAATAAAAAATTACAAATTAATAAAATTTTAAAATGTCAAAATTAATTAAAAAAACAAAATGTTAAATTATTAAAAATTAGAAATTAATAAAAATTAAAAAGTTAAAGTAATTTAAAATTAATGAACATTAAAATTACAAATTAATTAATAATTTTAAAAAAAAAAATTAAGAAAAGATTATTAAATATTAAAAGGTTGAAAATAACAAAAGTTAAAAATAAAAATTAATAAAAAAATTCAAAATTAAAATAAAAATTACTAAAAATTAAAAATTAATAAAAAAGAATTTCATGAAACTTATTAAAAATAAAAAATTAATAAAAATAAAAAAATAGAAATTAATTTAAAAAAATTACAATTAAAAAGTAATTAGAAATTAATGAAAATTTAAATTACAAAATAATTAATAATTAACAAGAATAAGAATTAATTAAAAAAATTTAAAAAATTGAAAATAAAAATATTTAAAAATTAAAAGATTAAAATTAAAATTAATAAAATATAAAAAAATTAAAAATTAAATAGAATTAAAATTTATAAATAAATTTAAGAAAAACTACCAAAAATTTAGAATTAAAATTTAAAATTATTAAAAATTAAAATTAAAATTAATCGAAATAATAAATTGACAGAATTTAAAATATTGAAATTAATAAAAATTTAAAATTTAAATGACCTAATATTTAAAAATAATAATAAAATTAAAATTAAAATTAATTAAAAATGAAGAATAATTTAAATTTAAAAATTATTAAAATTTACTATTAATAAAAAATTAAAATTTAAAAATAAATTTCTTAGAAATTAAAAGATTATAATTAACATTGCTAATACATCTAAAGCTTTAACATTTAAATATTTAAACTCACACTTGTCAAATTATAAAAACAATTAGGTTTATTCACTTACAAAATGTCAATCATATTATTCAAACATAGTTACAACTTCTCTAATTTCGCACTCGTTTGTTTACTTTCATAAATAAGAACTAAAATGTCCAGTTTCCTTGAATACAAAAGTCCTCGCATACAATTAGACATGTAATTGTGCCATGACGCAACAACGAGTTTGTAACACACCATAAAATGTAAAAGAATTAATATTGTATTAGACAAATCACATGTATACAAACATTAACTATAAATATGCAGAAATAAACAAAAATTTACAAACTCAAAATTTATGTTACGCATAACTAATGGACATCACCGTATTTTCACCGATTCATGTTCAAAAAATTAGATTACTATGTGTCATCGAAGAAAACAATGTATAAAACACACAAATATCAACATATTGGAAAATATATATATTTCACTACTCAAGGATGAGCAAGTAATGTTGTAAGAGTTGAATGTTTTTCACATTTCAGTAAACGAGCTTCTTCATCTTAAAATAATGCTCAAAATAAAAAGGAGGAGATATGCGTAATCCATCAAGATATTTGACTCTCAATATTGCCATGAATGTCAATCCTTGTTACTCTCTGCTACCTATGTCAATTGTTGCTCTGTTGAGAGTGAGTCCTTGAGACTTGTGAATGTAAGAGCCCATGACATCTCGCACAGAACTTGTATGTCGTGACATCCCCTTGATACCGGAGGCATAGGTACATACTTCGGGTGACTAAAATCCCATGGGATGCCAACGTAATTATGAAATTCCACGACAACGAATATTGGCAGATCTGGAGGCTTTGTTCTAAGAGAATACACTATGTTCCTCACTTGTCCAAGATATCCGTTGACTAAACCCACCTCCGCCCATAAATTACACACCAAGATGACATGTTGACCACTGCAAACAACACCTCACTCTCCAAGCGGTCATCATCATTATCTCCATATGTCATGTTTCTCACACGGGTTACAACAACTCGTGCCACATGTGCATTCAATTTATTAAGAATGTTCTTGTTATGAAATGTCACTTGAACATTTGTCGAAAATAAATGACTGGAAGAGTAAAACATGGACCTTTCCTCTACACTAAAGCGTGAATCGGTTCAAAACATTAAAAACTCCCAATCCTCAATCGTGGGATTCACATTTCTCAAATTAGACAACAAGTTACGAAACTTCACCTGATCTACATTATCCCCTTCTTAAATGAAAAATCGTGTCCGAGTCTGATTGATGAAAAGGATTTTCATAACTTTTTTCCTTTTGTGTTTCTCGTGCATACATCGGTATGTCCCTTACAGGGGGAGTTGGGCAAGTTCACGAAAAAAATTACGAGATCTACCTCCGAAAATGACATTCTTGTGTGGAGGGAATGTTTCTCATAAACAAATATCAATTTTTTCAATATTGTCTCATCTTCTCTTGAAATGTTGACAATTCTTGCCCATTCGAGAGGCATCATGTTACACAATGGAATTCTCATAACACATGTATTTTTGTCTACTGCGGATGTTGAAAGTCGAAAATCATGTAGGTGCCAAAAGAAGCAGATGACTCTCACCTGTTGCAATGTTGTTTGCCAAGACATTTTTAATGCAATTGACCAGAAATATTTTCCTGTTAAAAGTAGTACCTTGTATGATCATTGGAGTGGAGCTTCCTCGAGACCTTTTCTAGAATGTTCAACAATAGTTTCCAGAGCAATACGTTGTTTTATGGATAACATGTCCACATCTGAGAGAAAATTTTTGAAGCATACACCAAATTTTGCATGGATTTGTTTGTTTCTATAAAGCACGAAGATACTTCCCGCAATTTCTCATTCTATTATGTATCCCAAACATGGTTGAAGTCAAAATATCTTCTTCTAAGCATATGCAGATCAGTCAAATTTACAAGATTAGGAAGAACAACATGAGAAATAAATTCCCACTTATCCATTCCATCCACACCTACAAAATTTTATATTTCATCATCATCAGTGTCTTCTATCTCTTCTTCATCCATTACATCCTTCCTAGTCGAAATGCCACACATGATACATATTCTTAATTCTCTCCCAATTTCTCAAAATTTCCTCCCTTGTGCTACCTATGTCCTTGTGTACATCACAAAAAGGTTTGTACAACAACTCACTCCAAAAAAAGTTCTTGTGATCCTCTTAACCAATTTCAGAAACAAAAATATCGCGGCAATATCACGCGTGCCCCACGCTTCCATTTATCTTTCTTTCTCTTTGTGTTATACGACCACGATCTAGCAACATCAATCAATGAGATGAATTCCAATTGTACTAGATGGTCCTTATATGCCTCGATGAAACATGATGCAATGTTATCCTCTTGAGACATCATATTCACCTTGCGAAAAACCTTACAACCAACATTCGAGTCCTAAACATACGATTGCAGTGAACCAATGACAACTTTAACAAAATGTGGCATGTTTATTGTGCCCCAATATTATATTATATATATATATATATATATATTTGATAAATTGTTTTTTGAATGGGACCATACCCAGGGATACAAAAGGATCATAAGCTAGATCTACATGAAAAGCAAAGAGGTTTTTAGAAGAGGAGACCACACCCCAACAAAAGAGAAGCCCAGAGCTAGAAGAAAAGAAGAAGAAACGGTGGTTTTTTAACTGCAAGGGCCACTCCCCAAAAAAATGACCACAACCTGCCTCGAAATAACCTTAGAAGCCAAAGGTCGTGTCAAACCGCCAACATGGAGAAAAAAATAGCAAGCAAGTAGCGTAACAACAATTACCCATACAACACCGGAACAACCAAAAACCAAAAAATAGTAGCCAAGAAGGAAAAAAACCTTCTAGATGAGACATTTCGAAAAATGTTTTTTTACCTCCGTTAATGTCTTGAACAAGTTCAAAGCAAGCTACATATCTGGATTTTTACTATTGGATTTAGTCACTTTCTGCATAACTTTTCCCCCTTTCCACAACTCTTTAGATATCCTGCTAATGTCACATAACTGCTTGACTTGAGTGTGGAGAAAATCTAACATGGCTTTTGAATAGCCAGGTGATTGAGTTGTTTTGTGACAATTTTATCCATTGTGTCCTCTTCACCTTCTTGCTTAAATCTTCCATGTTTCCTCAACTTCATTCATGACATCATGCTTCCCCACTAGGTCAATGAAACTGTCATGCGGGGTACATCCAAAGACTTGCTAATATTGATAAGGCATGCAACAACATCACGGTCCTTAGAAATACCCATACTTCAAAGGGCCCTCTTAGCAGGAGGAGGGGAGGGTTGTCTCAGTCTTTTGTGTTTTTTGGAAGGTGGGGGCAGAGAAGAATTGGAAGGGTTGTTTGCAACTATTTCATAGCAATAAAGGTGTAGTAGCAAAATAACCTTTCTTTGGTAGAGAGATACAACCCTCTTGTGTGATTTCACTTCTAGTATGGACTTTTCTAAAGATTGCAAAATGTAATAAGCCAAGCTAATCCTAGAGCTCTGTGAATTATAAATTATATATAATTTATTCTAATAAGTTTATTATAACTTATAATATTATAATTTATAAATAAATTTGGTGGACCTAAGTAATTAATCATTACAAATATAGTTTTTTATTGATGTAGAAATTAAGGAGAAATATGGATATTTTTAAAATCTATGTATCCAATACTTGAAATAGGTATCATTCCAAGTTTAGTTTGTACTTGACATCCCATGCTAATATTTTACATCCTCTTAGTTTCCTTTCATTTATTCTTATCCAAGTGCTAGAGAGAACACTCTGTTATTATACAAATCGCCGAAAAAAATCTTAACTATGTAACATGAATATTATTGACATGCAAGAAATAACTCCATCATGTAACTTTATGGTATGTGAATCTTTTTATAATGTTTTCGACACATGGATCTCCATAGAATATAGCGGGAAGTTCATTTTGGTTTTTATTTTTATATAAAAATACCAATTGGTTGCTCATCTTTTGCTAGAAGTATTTTAATTAACTTTCCATTGAGATCATGAATGCAATATTATAGGGTATTCTTAATTGAAATATTTTTCTGTACTACATAATTGTTGAAGGGTATTCATGACTATGTTTATGCACAAACTACCTTTTATATGTGCACTTTTATATCACAATCATAGATTTGTAATGCAATTGTGATTGTTTTTTAGATTAAGTAAATAGTTGATTTTGAAGGATCAAAACATCTGTACAACTGAAAGATAAGCATCAAGGATCTAAAAAGAAACAAATTAGAGTGGTCCAAATGATACCATTAAAGAAATAAATAGACAACCCAATCTCGAAGTGGGAGAAAAAAGAAAGAAAAAGAAATCTCCCAAAGGCAGGAAGGTCAAAGCCTCTTGACCACCCACTAAAAGCATTCCTTTCTTCCATGGTCCTTCACCCTTTGAGACCTAAGGTTCATCTTTAGAGGGGCAATAAATTTTTCTCTTTCTTTTTTTCTGTTCACAACCATCCATCCTCCCCCTTATTTGGATCCGCATTCTCATTTGGATGAATTGGTAGAATAACTTCAATAAAATCTTTGTTTTTTGGTCTATGAATCTTCGTGGAACTAGTAGGATGAGGCATAATGACATCCTCCTTCTCTACAATATGTATCGTATCAACCTTGGTATGATCATCTTGCTTAATTGAGCTTGAGGAAAAGAGGTTTTCCTCACATTTTTCTCTTCATGAAACATGGAAGTATCCTCTTGAATAATCGAATTGTTTTTCGGTGTTAGTATCCACAAGGCCTTTGAAAAATAAATGCTCTGGATTAAAATCCTTCCACTAAGAAACTCGACCCCTAATATGTTTTTTAACAATATGAAAATCAGAGGCCAAATGTCGAAGAGAAAAACAAGTTTTACATCTAAAAGGAAAGCCTTCGTAATCAATATTTTGTGTCTAGATTTTGTCCTTGACTTTAAGCTCCATTATAGCCGAGAAATTCAACAATCATATCCATATCCACCAGTATACGGGTGTATGTAGTGTGGTAAAAAAATTTAGTTTTGGGATCTAAATCTAAGAATTTTCCCAAAGCATTGCAATATCTCTAAACCTATCTTCCCACATAATTCACAGAGGTAAATAGGGAAGTACGATCCAGATAGGTCAGTATTAAATGTTTCTATTAAGGGGTTGAAAAGAGGAAACCATGGTTTCAGTAGTAAGAGATGAGACTAAAATTCCCATATTTTTTCAAAAATTTCCTCCTTATCAGAGGGATTGTCAAAAACAGCTATGAAAATGCCATGTGTTCGTGCATAAATATTGACTGTACCTTCAGGAGAGGGTCACATTGTTCAAAAATCCACTTATGGAGAGATGGAAGGCCCCAAAAGAAGTTAATGAACCTACAGATCAAGCCACTACTCTAGAAGAAATCCTCAGATTGGTGATTTCGTCCTCGAAAGATATCGACAAAGTCGACTTAGCATACACCATGGGTTTGGCATGTGGGCACCAAAAAATTTTGGCTACATACAAGAAGTATTTGTCTCCCCTAAAGCGGCCATTTATTTTTCCGTTGCAAAATGCTTTGCCGTCACCCCGTTATGTCCACTTCCATTTTGCTTAGCTACATGGAGGACCTCGTTCACCCCGCATCGCCGTGATTTTTCACACCCACCTTCCTATCTGTTTCTGAGTAGTCATAGGCCGAATAGAGGTGCACCTGTGCTTTGACCCTTCACCGATTCCATAATAGGGTCCACAAAACTATTGTAGATGTTAAAAGAGATGTTAGTGCAAAATTCCAACAAGAAACAAAAAAATTGATTCCTATTCTAACACTCTAATATACTACCTCATATTAAAGAAGATGGAAAGGGAATATAGTGCAATACCTTCACTTACCAAAGTAGAGCTCCTTTTTATTTTTTGATGTGCTCTTGAAGGTGGATTAGATGTGATTTCTTTAGGTTTTTAGAAACACTTGTGCAACACCTCCCCTTGATTTTGCTTGGATTGCTTTGATGAAGGATGATGATAAATTGATTGTATATGATTGGATTGGATGATTGAAGATAAAAATGGAAAAGTTTGATTATGGATTCTTAAGATGGTTCTCATGGAGGAGGAGAGCTCAATTTATAGTTAATGGGTGGAGCAATCAATGGCCGAGATGAAACCAAGTGGGATTTAGATCAAGGGTGGAGAGTGCATGAGAAGAATGGAGAATTCTAGAATTTGAGAGAAGTTTCAATGAAGATTGGAAGGTTTATTTTAATTTTTTAATGGAGGGAATTTTAGAGAGGCTTCTAGAAATAGAAGCCTCTAGATTTAGAGGTGGATCATGTGATTAGGATTAGAGTTGGATTAAGTTAATAAATGATGATTGGGGGTTGTAGACATAAAATCATGCACTTTGGGTAATTATTTAGTCCCTAGTCTCATATTACTATTCATATGGTTCTTGAGTGAAAAAGAGTACTAATTAACCCATGTCTTTGGCCATCTTGCATTATTTTTGTTTCTTCTTTCAATCTTGCACCCATACTTTCTCAGACTATACTTTTTTAATGTAATTTTTCTATTGCTAATCGGGTGCCCCAGCGCACTAGTCCCCTCTCGGGGTGCCCGATCCTCTTTACACTCACCTCTCACTTTTTGGGAACTTTCTAGTTGTTTAAGATTCTTATATTTTTGGTGGTCAACCTTTCGGGGTTGATTACGAAATTAAAGAAAGAGAACCATATAAATATAAAGTTATGATACCATAATGAGGGACCAAACACTAAGCACTTACTATCACCACCTAAGGTTACATCCATCAAGGCTTCTATTGCTCCATTTGCATCCATCTAGCTCCATCACAAGGGACAAAGGTTGGTTATCTACATCACACTTCATAGGAGGGGAGTTCATTCTATTCCATGCACACATTACTTATATTCTACATCTAGTTATTTCTCGTTACTCACAAAGTGCGACATGCACAAGAGCACCTAGGGAACAATTCCACACACACACACACACACACACACACAAACACACACCTAGAACTACATTGGGTCTGAGATGTAGTGCAATGCTCAATGATAAGTCCATCCATTTGGTAGCTGAGGACAGTTTGACCCCTTCATATGCATCTTTATTTTTTAGGATTTTGATGATTTTTCTGGGGTTTTTTAGGTGATTCTTCTATTGTAGTTTTTCCACTACTTTGGAGATCATACAGTGACATTCACGCGATAGGAAGCAAACAAAAGTGAACATTCTGTGACACCTTAGAGGAGGTTCCTTGGTCATTTCCACATACTAGGGCACCCAGATCTTTGATCAGGGTGCCCCAAGTGCCCCTATCCTTCTCTAGGTGCCCCAGTTTGACCAGACAACCCAGATCTTCAATTTCTTGAGCTCCTATGCGATGGTTTCCTCCTCCTTTTCAGTCGGTTTCAATGTGACAAAGTCCCATGACATATGTGAATTAGATAAGGATTTTTCCGACCCTCTTTTTCTTTAGGGTTTCACATTTTATTTGCTTAGTTGCTTGGGTATTTTTAGTATTGTATTTATTCATTTATTTATTGCTTATATAGCATCAAATTAGGATATGATATTACATTTTATTTTAATAATTTTTTTGAACCCGTACTTGATCTTCACGCTTCTACGGTCCTCATCTTCCTAGGGTTTTCTAATCATGAATATCTCTATCCATACTTATCTGCAGAATCATCTCGATTGTATCAGATCAAACAAGCTCAAAAATTATTTAGCTACACGCTTACATTCCTCTTCACACATCACCCGAATATGTATACCATAATTTTACTTTTTCCCTATCCCTCAATGAGGATCAAATAAATTTCATAACAAATGAGCTACCTTCTCAAGAAATGATACAACATGACCCTCCCTTATACATTCAAGTTTGTGTTAACAATATCGGGGTCAAACGTGCCTTAATTGACAATGATCTAGCCTTAACATTTGTAACATCACTTTTCTCCATCACTTAGGTATTTCAGAGATATCTTTAGCTCCTTCATCAGTCTCTATTCATGGCTTTGACAACATTCTCAAGTGTGTATTAGGTACTGTCAACCTACCTGTCACTATTGGTCTATGTACAATCATTATTCCATGCCATGTCATGCCCAACAACCTCCATTACAATATTCTTCTTAGGTGACCTTGGATTCATGCCATGCATGCAGTCCCCTCTACTCTACACACAAGATTTAATTTTTTCATCAAGGTGTCATCTGTGATGTTAGGTTGATCCATCTCCTTTTGAGTATTGTCATTCTATTGAGCAATCCAATGACACTCTTAGTTCCTCCAATGTTACCCAAGAATTTTCTAAATACGGGTTAGGGTATGAATACTTGTGCCACTATGGTTTTTCTGATACAAGCTTAGGCCAACAAGAACATAAGGTGACAACACTTTGGGATCTTCCTATGCAATCCCAAGAGTTTGGAATAGGTGTCACCCTCCATATTTACCTTCTGAGGATGCTTATACCACCTTGCACACTTCCTCACTTCCCTTGGTACATCCTGAACTCATTAGTGATGTTTCATCTACTGACTTGGGATAAAATAGAAATTTTCTCTACCGATGATGCTTTACTAGAACATATGGGTGTTTATAATCATTTCCCTTCTTTTCACCATAAAAGGCGTTCCTCATCATCTCTCACTACTACTGCTTACTTTGGAGAATCTAATATATCCCCGATAATGCTTATCCTCCTGATACTATTCCTACTAATCCATATATCAAGGATTGTTCGGCTCTTATCAATAAAGAGACAATACAATACAACCTGGGTACATATGAAAATCCGTAAATAGTTTTTCTAGTTGCCTCTCTCACCCCCACCAAATAGAAAGATATCAAACAAGTCCTTCATGATTTATCGATATATTTGCATGGGACTATAGTGATATGTCGTATTGATCCATCTGTTATAATGCATAATATTGTCTTCAACTTTGGTGCCAAGCCATCCAACAAAAATTCATAAAATGCATCCCAAAGTAGCACTCCTAGTTAAAAAAGAGACCTAGAAACTTCTTGACGTCGTTTTTATTCACAATCGACTATCCTAAGTGGGTATCCAATATTGTACACTGTAATGAAGCTAGATGGTTGAGTTCATTATTGAATAATTTTTGTGATTTAAATAAAGCTTGTCCTAAGGATAGTTTTCCCTTACCCCATATTGATGCCATCATTGATTCTACATCCGAATACGATATTCTCTCTTTCATGGACGTCTGCTCTAGGTTACAATAAAATAAAAATTAACCCCACTGACCAAGAAAAGACATATTTCACCACATCATGGGGAACATTTTGTTATACCATCATGACTTTTGGCCTTAAAAATGTCGGGGCCACTTATCAAAAAGAAATGACGCACATATTCCATGATTATATCCACAAGATCATCGAAGATTACGTTGATGACATCTTGGTGAAATCTTGATGACGTTCTTCCCATGCCAAGGATTTACGAACATTATTTGAATGCTTACAAAAATATCGTGTATGCCTTAATCCCAAAAATGTATTTTTGGGGCGGTAAACTCTTGGATATATCATCTCTCAATGTGGCATTGAAATCAATCCTAACAAGATTAAAGCCATTGTTGATATGCCTCCGCCTAAAAATCTACATCAAATACAATCATTCAAGCTATTCGGTGATTCATTACACAACTTGCTAATAAAACCCAACCATTTACATGACTCATGAAGAAGGATACTAAATTTATATGGGATTAGAAATGTCAACAAACATTTGAGGATATAAAGGCATATATGTAACACTCATCCTGTCTTAGTACCTCCACTAGCCAATCGACCTTTTTTTTATTGTACATTTTTTTGCTACGTTTCATGTGTTAGGCTCTCTACTATCACAACACGATGATTATAGACGTGAAAGAATAATTTACTATATCAAGCGCAAGTTACTCTCTTATGAATGTAACCATAGCTACATTAGAAATCTATGTCTCAACCTTGTCTTCGTTGCAGATAAATTGCATCACTATCTCCTCAATAATGAGGTACATATTATTACCAAAGTCAATTCATTACGATACCTCATGTCTCGTACACATCTTGTCAGTATGCGTCTAACACGTTGGGTTATGCTTCTCATTGAATTTGATTTCAAATTCATCCCTGCATAAAGCAATCAAAGGACAAGTTATAGCTGATCAATTAGTTGTGGCACCCCTGCTAGATGCATCACCCATCTCTGAATCCTTTCGTGATGATTTCACTACCTATAATATTGAGCAACATACATGGAAAATGTATTTTGATGGCTCTTGTTGCTGCTTACAACGTTGGAGCTTGGATAATATTCATCACCCCACAAGGTGACCCACTCCCTTTGGATACCGCTTGGGATTTTCCTGAACAAATAACATCGCCGATACGAAACCCTTATTTTGGGTCTTCTCACCACTCAAAATCTCCTCATCCGTAATTTTTGAATTCATGGTGACTCTCAGCTAGTCATAAATAAAGTAAATGATACCTATAACAAAAATGAGGAGCATTTAATTCCATACAACACACTTGTAAAATCTCTTGAGTACATTTGAGTCTCATTCCATTAATACCATTCCTCATAAGGATAATTGACGTGCATACGATATGGCTAGTGCTGCATCACTCATCCTACAAGATAGTGCTGATGAACAAGCCACATTCATATTCACACACTTACGACATATTTCTATCTCTGCATTGCCTCTTGCAGCTTGTGCCATAACGCAGTCAAGACAAATCTGAATGGTTTACACCTATTTACAATTACTTATATAAGAAATCTATCCTTGGCAATCTGCAGCCTCATGAGGCTCGACGTTTACGGCGTGAGGCTAATTGATATGTCATTTTTGGGACAAAATTATTTAAACATGCAATCGATGGTTGACTATTATGTTGCTTAGCGCTTGTAGATATCCCCTCTGTTATCACGTAAATACATGACAACATGTGTGGTGGCCATTTTTCGGTAAGGCTATGTCACAAAAGCTTTTATGCCGGGGTATTATTGGCCTACCATGGAGCAAGATTTCCTTGAATATGCTACTCGTTGTGAAAAGTTCCAAAAACACGGTAACCTCCACCATGCACCCGCATATGACCTCTAACCAATTGCGCCAACTTGGCCCTTCTCTCTTTGGGGACTCGACCTCATCGGTATGATCAATCTGAATCTACCGAAGGACACAAATTCATTATTACTGCCACCGAGTAGTTTACTAAATGGGTCGAGGTAACTCCCTATGAATGGTCACTAGTACTAAAATTTGTGGTTTCCTCACCACCCATATCATCACACAATTTGGTGTGCCTTCTACTATAATTGCGATAATGGATCTTCTTTCAAAAATAAGGACGTTAAAATTTTTGTGCCAAATTCAAAATTAAACAATCATTTTCTACACCTTATTACCCATAAGGCAATGGCAAGTGAGGCCACCAACAAAACCATTGTCAAAATATTACACAAGACAGTAGATTCTAGTGACAACGATTGACATAATCAAATATTCTATGCTCTATGGGCATATCGTACTAGTGTTCTTACACCTACTACACTACTCTATTTACCTTGATTTATGGTGTTGAGGCTATTATTCCACTTGAACTCGAAATCCTTTCCTTATGTGTTTCACTAAAAGGCATTCTTAAAGAAAATGAATATCACAAAACCACTTACATGAGTTAGAAATGTTGGACTCACATCATGTCCGAGCACTCGAACACCTTCATGCATATCTCTCACATTACACACGCATACAATCATAAAATTCACTCTCGAGAGTTCAACATCGGTGACCTTGTTGTTGAGTTGTGGAGCTCAATTAATTAATTTTAACATGCAATTGGAACTTGCTGGAAAACACGATGCGACATCGGTTAAGGGAAAACCGACATCGGTAAGGGAAGATCAACATCGGTCAAGGGCCAGTAGGAACCAATGATGGTTAGGCAGAACCGGCATCGGTTACCTGTGTGATGAAGTTTTAATTAAATCTCGGGAATTATATCTATTTTTAGCATTAAAAGTAGATTTATTGATTGTAATTACATGGCTAAGTGCCCTAAGTCTATAAGAATTAGAAAAGGTAGGGTTTAGAAGTAATGAAAATAAGAATTATAAAGAACTTAAAAAGGTTGGTGAGAGAGAATTCTTGGTGGTAGAGCAAAAGCTTGAAGGAAGAAAGTATTGAACATCTGAGAGGTGTGGAAGATTGTAAATCTTCATTGTATATCTTGCCAAAGCTTTGGATAATAGATTGGCTTGTTTCTTGGTGGATGTAGCCCACACATTGGGTGAACCACATTAAATCTCGTGTTGATTTATGTCTCTTGTTTTGTATATTTCTTTTGGTAAAATATTTACTTTTATTTGCATGTATGCTTAGATCTGATATATTGTTTGTACAACCGGTGTGCTAACCCCAACAAATGGTATCAGAGCTTTGTTTGAGGGTTTTGTGTGTTGAAATATTTACTCACAGAGGGTTTTTTGATTGAGTGGGAGCTACAACAATGGCAGAAGATAATAAATACAAGGTAGAGAAATTTGATGGCGAAATTATCAATTATGGAAGATGCAAATTGAGGATTATCGTATCGAGAGAGATTTTTACTTACCATTGGATGAGAAGTCTAGACCTACAAAGATGACTAATGAAGAATGGAAGATTCTTGACATAAAGGCTTTCGGATCTATAAGAATGAGCCTACAGCATCCGTGGCTTCCAATATTATAGAAGTGACTTCTACGGTAGACTTAATGAAATATCTTGCTAATTTATATGAAAAACCTAGTGCTTCAAATAAAGTTTATTTGATGAAGAAACTATTTAGTTCTAAGATGCATGAAGGTGAATCTGCCTCTAGTCATTTGAATGATTTCCAATCTATTGTAAATAAGTTAAAATCGGTTGTTATACCATTTGATGATGAAGTAAAAGCACTTTTATTCTTATGTTATTTTCCTGATAGTTGGGACAACTTGGTAATGGTTGTTAGTAATACAACATCTGCTAATAATATTTTTAATTTTGATGATGTGGTTAGTATAATCTTGAATGAATAAATTCGCAGGAAGAGTACAAAGGAAACATCATCTGGAAATGCTTTGAATGTAGAAAGTAGGGGCAGGCAAAAGGAGAGATCCAAGAGTAAGAGTAATGGGAAATCAAAGTCAAGGGAAAGCATATCTAAATCTAGAAGTAAGGGAATTACTTGTTGGAAATGTGGAAAGAAAGGACATGCAAAGAAAGATTTTTGGTCAAAGGATAAAGAGAATCAACAACTAGACAAAGGTAAAGAGGTGAATCTTGCTTCATTAGAGGTAATGCAAGATGATCTTATTCTTTCTTTGGACAATAGAATTGAATCATGGGTTTTAGATTTAGGAGCTTCTTTCCATGTAACCCCTAATAAGGGTTATTTTAGAAATTATGTCTAGGGCAATTTTGGGCATGTTTATTTGGGTGATGATGAACCTTGCAGTATTATTGGTAAAGGGAAGTTCATCTAAAATTACAAAATGGAAATACATGGGTATTGAAAGATGTGAGGCATGTGCCAAGCCTCAGGAGGAATCTTATTTCTGCAGGGCAACTAGGTGAATCTGGTTGCATGGTTACTTTTATAGGAGACTCTTGGAAAGTCACCAAGGGTGCTTTTGTTGTGGCAAGAGGTAAGAAGGTAGGAACATTATATTTATCTACCTTGTATTACCGATTTCTTTTCTACATTATCTACTTCAGATTCAGATGCATGCATGTGTCATAATCGGCTAGGTCATATGAGTCAAAAAGGAATGCAGATCTTAAAGGCTAAGGGTAAGTTATCGATTGAAAGATTTAGATCTTGATTTCTGTGAGCATTGTATCTTTGGAAAGCAAAAGAGAGTGAGATTTCTCAAAGTTGGGGCAACTAAGAAGGAACAGAAATTGGAGCTTGTACACTTAGATGTGTGGGGACCAGCTCAGGTAGCTTCTCATGGAGGATCCCAATATTATGTTACTTTCATTGATGATGCTACAAGAAAGGTATGTGTTTATTATATTAAACGTAAATATGATGTTTTTGAGACTTTTAAAAGATGGAAAGCCCTTGTTAAGAATGAATCAAATTCTAAGTTAAAGTGCCTTAGATATGATAATGGTGGTGAATATTGTAGCAAGGATTTCAATGATTATTGTTTAGTGAATGGGATACGTAGAGAAATAATGGTTCCAAGAACACCACAAGAGAATGGTGTTGCAGAAAGAATGAACATGACAATCATGGAACGTGCTAGAAGTATGAGGATACATTTTGGATTGCCCTTGTAGTTTTGGGCAAAAGTAGTTGATACAGTGGTTTATTTGATTAACCGTGGCCCTTCAAGTTCACTAGATGGAGGAATACCAGAGGAAGCTTGGACCGGAAAAGAGGTAGATCTTTCTTTTCTTAAATTTTTGGTTTAGAATCTTTTGTGCATGTTGATAGGGAAAATAGAAAAAAATTGGATGCAAAATCCAAGAGGTGCACTTTCATTGGTTATGGATTTGGTGATTTCGGTTTCCATTTTTGGGATTTAGAGAATTCTAAAATTATTAGGAGTCATGATGTTGAATGGAATGAAAAGAGAATGTATAGGGATCAAATTTTAGTACCCAAGGATAAGAAAATTGAGAAGTTCATTGATGAAAATGAACTCTCAAGTTTTAAAGAAACACCTACGAAATAACATGACAACCATGTTAGGTTAGTCCTTGATCAACATTGGTTAGATGAACCGCCAACGGTTACAGAGGATCATAACCGACACATCATTAGCAGAACCGATGTTGGTTAGAGGTGACCGGCGTTGATCACTGTCAAAAGTTGATACTAATGTTTAGGAGGCCCAAATAGAGCCTCTGTACCCCAAACTCCTGTGAGAAGGTCACAAAGGGTAAGTAAACTTCTAGAAAGATTTACACCTTCTCTATTTTATTTATTGTTGACTGATAGTGGTGAACCAGAGAGCTTTGAAGAAGCAATGTAGGATAAGACTCATGTTCAGTGGGAGCATGGCATGGATGAGGAGATGGACTCCTTGGAACATAACCAAACTTGGGATTTGGTTAAGTTGCCAAGCAGGTAAGAGGACATTGTAGAACAAGTGGGTTTACAAGATTAAGGAAGAAGAGGGTGGACATAAAAGGTACAAGGAAAGGCTTGTAGTAAAGGGATTTACAGAAAATAGGTATTGACTTTGGTGAAATATTTTCTCCTGTTGTTAAGATGACTTATATTCATACTATATTGAGTTTAGTTGCAGTAGAAGATTTGCATTTAGAGTAACTAGATGTGAAGATGACTTTCCTTCATGGTGATTTGGATGAAGAAATTTATATGCAAGCAACCACTTGGGTATGAAGTCAAGGGTAAGGAGAAACTAGTGTGCATGTTGAAAAAGAGCCTATATGGGCTCAAGCAAGCTCCAAGGCAATGGTACATGAGGTTTGATAGTTTTATGCATGAGCATGGTTACTTGAGATGTGAATCTGACCATTGTGTTTATTTCAAGAAGCTTGAAAATGGGAGCTATATTATTTTTTTACTATATGTGGATGATATGCTTATTGCAGGATCTAGTATGTAGGACATTGGTGAGCTTAAGAGAAAGTTAGCTCACACATTTTCTATGAAGGATTTAGGATCTATAAAAAGAATCCTTGGCATGTAAATACATAGAGACAGAAAAACATGAAATTGTATTTGTCTCAAGAGGATTATATCTACACGATGTTAGAAAGGTTCAACATGCAGAATGCAAAACCTATTAGCACACCTATGGTTGGACACTTCAAATTGAGAAAAGATCAATGTACATCATCACATGAGGAGGTCAAATACATGACACAAGTGCCATATGCTTCAGTAGTTAGAAGTCTCATGTACATTATGATTTGTACCAGACTAGACATTACACAGACAGTGGGAGTTATGAGTAGATATATGGCTAATCCAGGTAAAGAGCATTGGAAAGTAGTCCAATGGATACTTAGGTATTTGAAAGGGACATCTAGCATGCAGTTATGCTATGGAGGTTCAAATATTTCATTACGTGGCTATGTTGATTTGGATATGGTTGGAGATCTGGATGGTAGGAGGAGCACTACTGGATATATTTTCACAGTAGGTGGAATGGTAGTTAGTTGGATTTCAAGATTACAGAAGGTTATGGCTTTGTCTACTATAGAGGAAGAGTATGTTGTAGCTATAGAGGCTAGCAAGGAGATGATATGGATGAGTAGGTTCATGGAAGAGTTGGGAAATGAGAAAAGTGATTGTAAATTGTTTAGTGACAGGTCAGAGTGCAATTCATTTGGCAAAGAACTCAACATTTCATTTGAGAATGAAACACATTCAGTTGAGGTATCAATTCATATAGAAGGTATTGGAGGATGGACAGTTGAATATGGAAAAGATTCATACGAAACAAGAACCTTGTGAATATGTTAACGAAGCCATTAGCAAAGGAGAAGTTGGAGCTACACCCCACTTCTATTGGTCTTTGAGTTTGAGACTTGAAGAGGAAGAAAAAAGCCAAGGAAGGATCCAAGAATGACGTTGTACATGTATGGTGCAGTAATTAAACTCCAAGTGGGAGATTGTTGAGTTTTGGAGCTTAATTACTTCATTTTAGAATGCAATTGGAACTTGTTGGAAAAAACAGTAATCGACATCGGTTAAGGGTAGACCAGCATCGGTCAAGGACAAGTAGGAACCGGTGACGGTTAGCGAACCAAAGATCGGTTACCTGTGCAACAAAGTTTTAATTAACTCTCGGGAATTATATCTATTTTTAGCATTAAAATAGATTTATTGATTGTAATTGCATGGTTAAGTGCCCTAAGTCTATAAATGACTATATAAGCACAAAATATAGGGTTTAGACGTAATGAAAAATAAGAATTAGAAAAAACTTTAAAAGGTTGGTGAGAGAGAATTCTTGGTGGTAGAGAAAAATCTTGAAGGAAGAAAGTACTGAACATCTGAGAGGTGTGGAAGATTGTAAATCTTCATTGTATATCTTTTCAAAGCTTTGGATAATAGATTGGCTTGTTTCTTAGTGGATGTAGCCCACACTCGGTAAACCACGTTAAATCTGGTGTTGATTTATGTCTCTTGTTTTGTATATTTCTTCTGGTAGAATATCCACTTTTATTTGCATGTATGCTTAGATCTGATATATTATCTGTACAATTGGTGTGCTAACCCCAAAACTTGTATTAAAAGAGAATAAGAAGAATACAAATGTTGAAGCCCCTCTCAAAGGTAAATTCAAGCTAAATTGGCTTGGTCCATACATTATCACTGACAAACTCGGTGGTGGAATTCATCGCCTTCTCATCCTTTTGGGAAAACCACTCAAAAACCCACTCAATGTTATGCATATTAAGAAATACTATGCCTAAAAACAACACCCGTTACCCGATGACACACTCTTTTGCTTCGGTTCACACTTGAATGTTGAGGGCTTCCTACACAATTGAACCTCACACACTGCACAATAGGGATTACACATCTCACACTACTTCTTATCACCACTACACATACTACACATTTTACACATCTACTTGTACATGCTACACTAGCTACCCTATGACGTACTCTAGTCTCACTAGACTATTGAGGGTATACATCACAAATATTCCTCATTAGCTTCATGCATTCATCATTCAACCTTCTATCATACAATATTCCTAGGTTAGTGACATACGCTATAGGCTAAATTGTCACCTATTCCATCATCTTGTAGTGGTATACGTTGTAGGCTACATCACCACTCCTTTCACTCATCTTAAAGTAATATATGTTATAGGCTACATCATTACTTACACTTGCATAATCATCCCCTATTCTACTCATCATTTAGTGATATACGCTTTAGGATAAATCATCACTCCTTTCGATCATCTTGTCGTGATATACGTGTTGGTGTAGAATCACACAAGCACCCCGAATGTCTACGTAACTCGATGGGTTGAGACTCTTAGTGTGATTACATAACATGGAGCTTCTCCCAAAGTGTGGGACTTTGTGAATTGAGAGAGCTCTCTGGATGAAGGTCGGTTCCTATTCCTCTATTCAAGGTGCACACATTCATATTGCAGAGGATCTACTCTAAAACCTACTCTAACTTTCCAAGGAGATAGGGTTAAGGAGATGCAAGAAATAAAACCTAAACTAATAAGGGTGATGCACCAAAGGAATGTTGAACACATGTTTTTAATAAACACAAATTATAAAAATGTGATACAATTACCATGCATGAGATAACTGTGGTGTAATGAGAAAGATAAGGAAGATAATGATAGACATAAGAGAGGGTTGAAATCATCCAAAAACTTATTTTATTGCTCCAAGGATTTGATACAGTCCATTACAATGGCCAAGAGGCACAAAATTGCATTACAATTTGAATGGGAGGCTTGGACTCCATAAATCCACTTACAGACAAGAGAAGAAGGGAGGGTGCAAAAAAAAATGTCCAACCTCTAGAAAAATGCCCCTCCTTACAATATATAGGATTAATTAAAGAAGGAGATAGAAGAAACATGAATTCTTGTTCAACCACCCCAAAAGAGCAATGAATTCCACTGCAATAATGATGGGTTTCGCTGCAAAACCCATGCCTCCATTATTGTTCCTTGTTGGGCAAGAAAGGAAGCCCATACTTCATTATGGTGGTAGGTGAGAATCCTGACAACTGTAGTTGAGTAATTTTGGACATCGAGAGCTCTCCAAAAAATATTCTCTTGCTAGTCCGAGATTTCAGTCGAAAGTTATGATCATCTGAAGGTCAGGGTCGGGCATTCCACTGGTTTGAGTCTATCTATGTAAGATCCACGTGGAAGTACTGTGCATTCTTAAGATTTTTTTTCCTTTTAGGGTCTTGGAGATGCGATGTGTTGATAGTTGGCATCACTGCGAGCATGCTTTGTACTTTGCTCGCCTTTATCCCTTGTGTTTTGGGCAGAGAAAATACATCAAACCCTAGACACATGGAGGCTTCGCGCTCATTTGGAGACCCCACTTTTGTCGCACCTTTGAAGTTATGCCGATGAGACACGTGGAGGCTTTTTCCACTGACCCTATCCCATACTTAGAATTTTCAATGGTGGTCTGCCTTTTCAAGGCTTTGACCACGTGGAAGGTTTATGCTTGTTTGGAGACCTTGTTTTGGATTTACCTTTGGAGTTGCGCTGAGATAACACATGGAGGCTTTCACTGGCCTATTGCTTTGCTTAAAATTTTCAACGATTGGTTCTAGTTTCTCTCGGCCCTAGACATGTGGAGAGCCTGTGCTTGTTTGGAGATTGCCCTTTTGAGCACCACACCAAAAGTGCGCTAAAGAGACACTTGGAGGCTTCTACCGACATTTTTATACTTAGCCAATTTGGGCCTCGAGTGAACACTACCTACCTCATTCCTTTGGGTGAGTAAAGGGCCCCACTATATATAATGCCAAAACCCCTTTTTGGGTGGGACCTTTGAAGTTAGCTCCTGAAGTTGCAATGGTGGGACACTTGGCAACGCGTCTGCGATTCGGTATGTTTTGAGATCCACATGGGGGTCAATCACATCCCCGTCAGGGTCTCCACTTTTTTCACCTTTTGAAAGTGCACCGAGATTACACGTGGCACCTTCTGTGGATCTCTGTTACTTTGCTTCGATTTGACTCACTTTGGGCTCGGGTTTCTTCAACATTTCCATGGCCATTCATCTTCCGACCCTGTTTCTCCATTGTCGAGCCCACCTGCCACTTGATTTTTGGGATCAAATGTGAGCTTACATGACTGAACCGATCCTTTATTTTCTCTTGTTTGGTTTTCTTTGATCAATTTTTGTAAGGGAAAAATTGGATAACAATTTGGTGACTCACGGGATCACCTACCTGCTAGGTGAAAGATCAGTTGCCTTGGAAGTCCATTGGGCATGGAGTCAAAGTGATAGTTTGGATTCTCGATCTTTCACTTGAAACCTAAACCCGAAGCTTGCATTGGTGACCTGGGAACCCCTCATCTCGCCCGCACTCTCAATTTCATAAGAAAATCTTGAAGATGAGATTTCTGAGAGTAGAAAATTGTCTTGACCTAGAGTTTTCACTATCCTTGAAATGGACTGTACAACATTCACCTTTGGAGGCACATTGAACTGCACAATGATTCAACCTAGGAGCAATAAAACCTATGCCAAAGCACTTAGGGAAACTGAAACCTAAACTACAACAAGACAAATGTGCATACGCACTTAGAGGAATTAAAATCCTAGGCTAATATTTACAAGGGTGAAACCTTCCTTTTCAAGTAGCAATGTTTAAGATAGATCCCATTAACTTAATAGGAAGTTCTCTCCATCCAATGTAGACAATTGGAAGGAATTGCTACTCTTACATCCTATGACCATGTAGGGGCCACTCCAAATGGCATCAAACTTAGAATGCCTTCCTAGTTTTTCCCGATCTGCATCCCACTTCAGAACTAAGTCCCCTTCTTGAAAGGTCCTTGCTCTTGCTTTCTTATCAAACCATCTCTTAATTAAGGCTTGATCCTTTTCCATTGTTTGAACTACATGTTCCCTAATCTCTTCCAATTCCATCAGCTCTGCATACCTAGCCTCCATTGGTTCAAACTCAGATAATTCCAATTGCTTCATGAGCTCCAATGCGGGAGCTCTAATGATATAGGAAACACTGCCTCTTTCCCATAGACCAACTTGTAAGGGGAATTACCTGTAGACCTCTTTGGTGTGATCCTATCATCCCATAATGCTGATTTGAGCTTAGTATGCCATGTCCTTTGATTTTCATCTAGAGTCCTTTTGATGATCCTTAGCAAATTCTTGTTTGTGGACTCTGCCTGCCCATTACCACGGGGTAATAGTTTTAAGAGGTGCTGAGGTAAGTTCCATTCTTGACATCCCATTATGTGATCTTGGAACCTAGGAACACTAAGGCATTATCTGATATGATAGTGGCGGTACTCCGAACCTTGTCACTATCCCTTCATAAAAGTCTAGTATGCTAGACTCATTTGCTTCTTTGAGTGCTACCACCTCGGTCCACTTGGTGAAATAGTCTGTTGCTGTGAGAATCCACTTGTGGCCTTGGCTTGAGTTTGGATTGATGACCCCGATGAAGTCCAATCCCCATTGCATGAATGGTTGGTTAATTAAAATTGGGTGTAATGGAAGTGCTACTAGTCTTTCCTTACTTGTGAAGAACACACATTTTTTGCACTTCTTGATCCATGTGTAGTCACTGAACATTGTGGCCAATAATAACCCACCTTCATTATCTTGAGAGCTATTACTCGTGGGGAAAAATGACCTCGGCTTCTCCATCGTGAAACTCCTGTAACAATCTCTCAATTTGACCTGTCCCAATGCATCTTAAGTAGAACACCATTGATGTCCTTTTGAACAAAACACCATCAACAAGCACATATGGAATGGCTTGTAATTTAAAGTATATCCTCTTTTCTTTTGCTCATTTCTAGAGGGCATAGGCCTATTTGTAGGAAGTGTATCATGTTTTGAGTCCAATAGGAATAGGAACATTATCATTTGCTTGTTCTTGACCATCTTGTAGAAGTAAAACAATCTCTTTTCCATTGCTTGCATCAACTTGTTGACTCGAGGCTAGCTGTTCACATAGCCCCTTTCCATGGACCAGCTTAGTGACCTTAATTTCAATGTCATATTCCATGACATGAGTGATCCATCCTACACGTTTCTCATTTAGATCTTTGTTCAAAAGGAAGTCCTTGACTCCCGCATGAGAGACTAGCAATTGGATCTTGTTATTTGAAACTAGGTGCTTGAACTTATTCAAACTCCGATCACTGCAAGGACATGCTTTTTGATGAAGGAGTATCTCACTTCATAGTCCTCCAAACTTTGGCTGAAGAAGGCAACCGGTTGTTCAGATCCCTCTTTGTTTTGTTGCACTAGGATTGCAGAAATTGTGTCCCCACCACCAAAGGCATAAAGCATGAAGTCCTTGGAGAAGTCTGGATTGACAAGAGTTGGAGCTTGGGATATAGCCTCTTTTATTAGCTTCAAAACTCACTTTACCTTTAGATTGTCCACCTAAATTCCATGCTCTTCTTCAACATCAGTGTTATTGGCTTCACAAGAGTGGAAAAGTTTGGTACAAATCTGCGGACAAAATTGATCCTTCCTAGAAAGCTCTGAAGAGCCTTCTTATGACTTGGAAATGGTAATGCTTGAATTGCTTCAACTCTCTCTGGGTCAATTGTTAATCCCTCCTTTAACACAATATGGCCTAGGAGCTTGCCTTCATGAGCCAAGAATATGCATTTTTGGGATTCAATGATACCCCAAATCTCCTACATCTTTGAAATACATGTCTCAGATGAAAGAGGTGATCTGCTACATTTTGGAGAACACAATGATATCATCAAGATATATCAGTACTATTTTGTTGATCAACCCCTTGAATGCCATGTCCATCACCCTTTGAAAAGTGGCTCCGGCATTAGAAAATCCAAATGGCATCTTCCTATAGGCATAGGTGCCCCACTTAGTGGTGAAAGCCATTTTGAACGATCATCTTCTTTCACCATTATCTTGATTATACCCCGAGTAGCCATCGAGGAGGGAAAAAATCTTCCGAACCGGATACCACTTGCAAGATTTGTTCCATTGAAGGGAGTGGATAGTGGTCTTTGAGAGATGCCCTATTCAAGTCTCGGAAGTCCACGCACAACCTTATTTCTCCATTCTTCTTCCTGACTGGTACCAAGTTTGCAACCCAGCTTGAATGTTTGATTGGAAATATAATGCTTTCCTCTATTAGCTTGTTTAGCTCTTTCTTCATAAGAGGCTCAATGTGAGGGTTGACTGGTCTTTTCTTCTACTTGATGGGCTTAGCATTTGGATCCAGTTCTATGGTATGTTGTGCCAACTTTAGATTGAATCCTCGTAGGTCCTCATAGCTCCAAGCAAAGACATCTAGGAATTCTTGACAAAGTTGAATGAATTCATATTTTCTTGTTGGGTACTTACCTTGCCAATTTGCAATGTCTTGCCTTTACTACTATTGAAATGGGCTCCAAATCTTCACCCTTTACTTAAATGTTTTCCTTCTCTTTCCAAAACTGATCATTCGGGTTAAATATCGATTCCAATGTCACTAAAACTTTGGGAAGCTTGTTTTTCTGTAGTTGCACCACTTGATCCCCATACTGCTGCTCTAATTTGTCTTGGTTCCTAGCTGAAAATTTAGCCTCTTCTTGCAAGAAATTGATGATCTGTTGATTGTTCTCAAACACCTACCACTTGTGTTATTGTCTAGAATTGCTGGCCTTACAATCACATGGATATGTGGTTGTGTTTTGTCTCTTTTGATATTTCAACCACATAAAATGTTGCTCCAAACTGCGCAAGCCTATATGTAGCTTCATTCTTCTTCCTGGGTATGGACACAATGTTGAAAGCTTGAAATCCCCAATTAGGTCCCATACCCTATTTTTGTAGCTCCTGAGTAGGTCATTCTTTGTAGCATGTTGCCCCCGACTTGGTTTACGATTAGCTCACTATCCCTAAATACTTGCAAATTATTTATGCCTCTTTTCCTGGCCCAATGAAGTCCATGAATCAAGGCCTCATATTCAACTATGTTGTTTGAACAGGCAAACTGGAAATGAAACGTTGAATAATACTTGATGTTCTATGGTGAAACGAGCATAGCTCCTCCTCCAAGTGTGCCTTGTCTACTTCTTGAGCCATCAAAGAATAGCCGCCATACCTCATTATCATCTTTCTAGTCTGACTTGGTGATGCTAGGGAGGGGTTGACTCTCTTCATGCAAACAATAGACTCCTAATTCAGATTCTTCCATTTCTTTGTAAGGGTCAAATTCATGCCTCTTGTTTTCCCACTCATCAAGAGTCAAGTCTAGAATGCATCCGACCTTGGTGTCTGCTTCATGAGTGCTTGGGTAATCCTCTTGATCAAATGCTGAACAATTTGCATTAATTGGACTCGGCACATGAGGCTCTATGTGAAAGTTTACAATGGGCTCAGATATGATTGTGGCCTTAGCTCCATACCTCATTCTGAATAGCATGTGTGACCAATCAATAGACAAATAGCCCCCAATTTTGGCAGTGAAGTCTCTTGACAAAACAATACAAAGAGTGGTGGCAAGTCTATGACTGATACATCTTGCAACAGACGTTACATTGGGACATGCATGCAATGTGAGGCTCAAATCTTTGATTACTCCAACCGTTGTTATTTGTCATTCCATCCAATTGCACCACACCTTTGGAGATGACTTCATATTGAAGACCCAATGGTCAACTATTTGTTTTGGCATGACTGAGCTACTTTCTCCTGAATCAATCATGCAATTATGTACTAACTTCTCCCCAATGATCAATGAGACGTAGAATGGTGGGGGCTTCAGAGTTTTACCTTGGTGACCTCCTTGACCTGATGCTCCTTGCTGAGCTGCATTGGTAAGTACCTTGTCTTGTTGATTGGGTGGCTGATTTGATGCTAACCAATTTGCCATAGCAGCTTGCAATAGGTCTCTTTGTCCTGGGATAGCCAATGACTCCCACATTGATATGTTTACATTCATTTTCTTCATCTGCTCAATGATGTTGAATGGAGATGAGTTATCTCTCTGCTGCCCCTTGCCTTGCACAATATTTTCTTGTATAAGGGATGTTACGACCGGCACCTGGGTTGGTCTGGAAGGCGGCTTGGGATGACCTTGCTCATTGGGAATTGCAATTTGATTATTAACACCTTGTGGAGTAATAGGGGCTATAGATCATTTGATTGGATGAGTTTCCTTCTCCAATATTCCTTCTCTTGGACCATGTATTGGCTATGCTTTGAGAAGGGGCTTGGTTCATACCACAAAAATCCTCAGCCTGCCAATTTACAAGTGTGGTCTCATTTGGAGGTGCCTCTTGTTGATATTTTTCTTGCTATTGATTTCCTTCTTGGCTTGTCTCTTGTTCCACACCCGTTGTTGTCACCATAAGAGCTTGATTCAAAGCACCATTGAAACACATTGACTAGTTATGAGGTTGATTGCATGGAAAACACAGTCATATTCTTGAGCCATGTTATTTTGCACTGGTACCAAGGCCCTAGATGTAGATGTAGCATTGGGATTGTAAGGTTGGAATAGTCTATTGGTAGGAGGTTTTACTTGGTTCTGATTTGTAGCTTGAATAGGTGGCCTATTAGGCTGATATGGAGGCCTATTGGGTTGAGTTTGAGGCTGATATGATCTAAAATTTTGGGCTTGCTGCCTCTTAAGTGTTACTAACTCATTCCCCAAGTTTTGTAGTTGCTTCATGACTTCTTGGAGCTCATTTGAAGTGCTAGGAGATGAAGTAGAAGCTTCATTTGAATTCTGATTTCTTGGAGCAGGAATGGGGGCTAACGTAGGTGCTTGACTAGTGCTTGGAGCTCCTAATTCTAGATATAGAGGCATAGGTGGCCTAGGTGCAAGTTTACCAAGCTTGAATTAAGCAATTCTCTCTAATAGCAATATTATAGGTTGCAGTACCGTTATACCTCCCATTGATTGAATCATCATAGAAATATCATAATTTAAAGCTTTAAGGAAGTACAGAAAAGCACCTTTAGTTGTTGGTCTCACGGCCAATAGAATCCTATCCCATGTCCACTGGAATATGAAGTTGAAGTCAGTCAACTACTCATTAGGAGCCCTCTTGATGGTTGTTAGTTGCTCCAACAAGGATAGATTGTCCCCTTTTCTCCAAATTGATTGTGAAGGGTTGTGCACAGATGATCCCAATTCTGGATAGACCCTATTGTTAGACTTCTAAACCATTGCAAAGCTTTACCCTTAAAGGAGGATGCCAACAACTTGACAAAAATGTCCATTTCAGAAATTTCATGAATTGCATAGACATTTGCAATGTCTTGGATATGATCAATTGGAGTTTTCTGGTTCTCTCCAATAAAATATGGAATGTTCTTCAGCGCTACAACTGGAACTAGATTTTGTGCATTGAGAGCCACAAGGTGCTGTTGCCAGTGAAGTTGACGTAGGGGTTGGGTTGTGCCATCTTGATTGGTAAAGAACTCTAGTCGATTGAACGAAAGGCCTACCAAGTGGAGGTGTTGACAAGGTTCTATTTGGCGAGAGATGGAGACCTTTGAGCTCTTCTTCCTCTCCTTTCTTTTTCGGGGATAAATGTAGATAGACAAAGAGTCCCTCTTCTCTAGTTCTTAATCACATTTGGATTCTTCTCATGAATCTACCAAGCTTGGACTGCTGAAACCAGTGGATTCTACCTTTTAGGAGTCGCTAGATGTGCAATTTCAAAGCTTCTTACAAGATGGAAACTTACAACAAGTGCACATCAATCTTGTTGCAATAAAATGAAGACTTCTTGGTCCCACCGAGTGTGCAAAAACTATTGGTGCAGAATCACAACACCCCTAAATGTCTGCAACTTGATGGGTTGAGACTCTCAGTGTGATTGCATAACATGGAGCTTCTCCCAAAGTGTGGGACTTTATGAATCGAGAGAGCTCTCGGATGAAGGCCGGTTCCTATTCCTCTATTCAGTGCACACATTCATATTGTAGAGGATCTACTCTAAAACCTACTCTAACTTGCCAAGGAGACATGGTTAAGGAGATGCAAGAAATAAAACCTAAACTAACAAGGGTGATGCACCAAAGGAATGTTGAACACCTGTTTTTGCAATAAACACAAACCATAAAAATGTGATACAATTACCATACATAGATAACTGGGTTAAATGAAATATCAGGAAGATGCAATAGACATAAGAGAGGGTTGAAATCATCCACAAACTTATTTATTGCTCCAAGGATTTGATATAGTCCATTACAATGGCCAAGAGGCACAAAACTACATTATAATTTAAATGGGAGGCTTGGAATCCACAAATCCACTTAGAGACAAGGAAGAAGGGAGGGTGCAAAGCATAAAATTTCCAACCTCTAGAAAAATGCCCCTCCTTACAATATATAGGAATAATTAGAGAAGGAGATAGAAGAAATCTGAATTCTTGTTCAACCACCCCAAAAGAGTAATGAATTCCCCTACAACAATGATGGGTTTCACTGCAAAACCCATGCCTCCATTACTGTTCCTTGTTGGGCAAGAAAGGAAGCCCATACTCCATTATGGTGGTAGGTGAGAATCCTGACAGCTTGTAGTTGAGTAACAGACATCGAGAGCTTTCCAAAAATATTCTCTTGCTCAGATCCAAGCTTGTAGTCGAAATTTATGATCATCTGAAGGTTAGGTTCGGGTATTCCACTAGGTTTGGAGTCTATCTATGCAAGATCCATGTGGAATCCCCACGCATTCTTAAGATTCCACTACCTTTTAGGGTCCTGGAGATGTAACATGCCAACGGTTGGCATCGTCTGTGAGCATGCTCTATGCTTCACTTTTCCTTTGTCCCTTATGTTTGGTGGAGAAACTACGTTGGACCCTAGACATGTGGAGGCTTCGCGCTCGTTTGTGGACCTCACTTCTATTGCACCTTTGAAATTGCTTCGATGAGACATGTGAAGGCTTCGGTGACCCTATCCCATAATTAGACTTTTCAATGTCCGGTGCTGCCTTTTCGAGCTCTAACCACATGGAAGGCCTGCACTTGTTTGGGGACCCTGCTTTGGATTTACCTTTAGAGTTGTTGCGACTGAGCCGACACGTGGAGGCTTCAGTGGATTCTTGATTTTATTATACTTTTCAACGATCGGTTCCAATTTCTGGGCGCTAGACACGTGGAGAGTTTGCACTCATTTGGGGACTTCCCTTTTGAGAACCATACCAAAAGTGCACCGAAGAGACACATGGAGGCTTCCACTGACCTTTTTATACTTATCCAATTCACGCCTCGAGTGAACACTACCTACCTCATTCCTTTGGGTGAGTGAAGGGCCCCACTATATATAATGTCAAAACCCCTTTAGGTGGGACCTTTGAAGTTAGCTCCTGAAGTTGCGACGGTGGGACACTTGGCATCATCCACGAGCCTGCTATGTGCTGAGATCCACGTGGGGGTCAAGTGCATCCCTGGGGTCTCCACTTTTTTACACCTTTTGAAAGTGCTTATTTGGGATGACATATGGCACCTTCCGCAGCTCTTTTGCTTTGCTTTAAGTCGACTTGCTTTGGGCTCGATTTTCTTCAACATTTCCATGGCCATTCATCTTCTGACCCTATTCCTCCATTATCGAGCCTACTGCCATTTGTTTTTTTGGGATGAATGTGAGCTCGCATGACCGATTTGACCCTTGATTTCTCCTATTTGGTTTTGTTCGATCAATTTTTCCTAAGGGGAGAAATTGGTCAACAATATGCTTAGGCTATAACGTCACACACACTTCATCTCTATGTCACATACCATCACTACACATTCACCACCACGCGCTACACACACCACATAGTTTCGACCATTTACCGATGACGCACTCTCATTTCTTGTTTATTCATGATGTTGAGGGGCATAAACAAATTAACCTCAATGCATACACTTCCATCCACTTGGGGGCAAATGGCTCCTATCATTCACTTTACATTCCATTCCATCCATCCATCCACAACATATTACATATCTTGGTTACATCTACTTTGGCTTACATCTACTTGTACATGTTCAATTTATTACACATGATAGATAGATTTCTTGTATGTCATTCTCTTTACCATACACACGTGCGCGTTCGGGATTACTTTCCTAGTTGTGATTGTAGATACTTGGATTCTACACGCAACATGGATACTTGGCACACTACCAGTCCCATAGTGGTTCTTGGGGCATCCACCTTTCGTACACTACAGGTGTTATTGTTTCATGTTATACTTAGTAATTTACATTCTTTGGTTATACACGCTTTTTACATATGGGTTATCTTTCTAACATGCTAATAGGTGCTTCATGTGTAGAATTTGTTTTACATGATTATTTGCTAGCATGGCTATTTGTTTGTTTGTACTTGTTTGAGAATATTTACTCTTATATCTAGGCCTTGCCCTTTGTTTTGTGTGCACACTTTCTTGTTTGTTTGTGGCCACTATGGCCTTGAGTGTCTTGCGACATCATGAGTGGTGTCCCATGTTTACAACCCACTTTTTCGCAATCTATGATTGGATTCTTGCGTGTTTAGTTTCATTTCCTAGCTTACACATTATCTTTATAGCTTATACTTGTTCTCTACATGCATGTTTGTTTGTACTAACACTTGTTTCCTAGCCACTTGTTTGCATGTGCTTTGGTTTCTACCAAGAACATACCGCTCCCCCTGCGGGAGGCAAGATCGTTGATTGGTCTGTTTTGGACCGCATTCTCCTATCCATGTCATTGCATGTACCCCCAGAGAGGGGGGCATCATTTGATTTTAAAACACAAGTATATAGCACACTACCGGTATAGTTTAGTTTTCAGTTTTTGTCCATGACATAGTGGGTTACACAACAAGTGGGTTGATCCGGTCTACGAACTCTGTACACAATGAATTTTACAAGGTAGACTATCCTTAACATTATGGGGAGCAATTACAGGTTAGAGGATAAATCAAACCTTCCTCTCTACACTACTTCAGCCAGTGGCATCAGATCTCCCAAAAAACCAAACAATACAAAGATATCTTCACTCTCGGGAAGTAGTTATAGGTTGGAGGATACATCATACTTTCCTCCCTACACTCCTTGACTAGTGGCGTGAGATGCCAAAAAAACTCACACTTCATTGACATTTACAGGATCCTTTATACATCCTTTTTCTCATCACAGATCAGGTGCACATGTTCCTTTTTCATTTTCATACTTTCATTACATGCTTTTTACATATATACATGTGTCTTTACACATAGTTTTACATATATATATGTGTATTTGACTACTTGATCATCTTCTCTTTTACAAGTTCATTCGTATGGGAAACAATGATCAACAACAACAAAGACATCACTCGGTGTCACACACATCATACTAACATGTAGGTACATCACACACATTGGCATCTACGCATGTGTTTCCACCCTATGATCACTCTCATCACTTTTTACACTTTTTCATCTTTAGTCTACACACTCCTTTTTTCACTCCATGTTGTGTCTAGTCTCTGGCGTGTTTTCTATTTCACTCTACATGGACATCAGGTACGCATCTCTATCTAATTTATGTTATCAAGATTTATGGTCACTAACATAAAGTGGGGGAAAATGTAGACACAAAATCATGCACTTTGGGTAATTATTTAGTCCCGGTCTCATACTACTATTCATATGGTTCTTGAGTGAAAAAGAGTAATAATTAACCCATATCTTTGGCCATCTTGCATTGTTTTCTATTGCTACTTTCGATCTTGTACTTGTACTTTCCCAATCCATACTTTATCTTGCATTTTTCTATTACTTGATTTGGATGCCTAACTAGGATCTGGGCGCCCTTGTCCCCTCTGGGTGCCTTGATCCTCTTTACACTTACCTTTCACTTTTGGGCACTTTCTAGCCATTTGAGATTCTTATATTTTTGTGGTCTTATTTTTCAGTGGTCAATTACAAAATTAAAGCAAGAGAACCATATAAATATAAATTTATGAGACCATAATGAGGGACCAAACACTAAGCACTTACTATCACCACCTAAGGTTGCATCCATCAACGCTTCTATTGCTCCATTTTCATCCATCTAGCTCCATCACAAGGGAAAATGGTTGATTATCGCATCAAACTTCATAGGAAGGAAGTTCATTCTTTTCGATGCACACATTAATTACATTCTACATCTAGTTAGTACTCATTACTCACAAAGTGAGACACAAAAAAGAGCACCTAGGGCACAATTCCACACATGCACATACACGTGCGCGCGCACACGCACACACACACACACACTTAGAACTACATTGAGTCCGAGATGTAGTGTGCAATGCTATGTGGTAAGTCCATCCATTTGGAAGTTGAGGGTAGTCCTAACCCTTCATATGTATCTTTCTTTTTAGGGTTTTGATGTTTTTCTGGGATTTTGCAGGTGATTCTTCTATTGCAAGTTTTCTAGTAATTCGGCGATCATACGGTGACATTCACACAATAGGAAGCGAACATAGGTGAACATTCAACAACACCTCAAAGGAGGTTCCTATGTCATTTCTGAGACTAGGGTGCCCCAAGTGTTTCTATCCTTCTCCAAGTGCCCCGATCGACCGAGAAAACCTAGATATGCACTTTCTCAAGCTCCTATGTGATAGTTTCCTCCTCATGTTCAATCGGTTTCCACTATGACATAGTCCCGTGACATCTGTGAATCAACTAAGGCTTTTCCTAACCCTCTTTGTCTTTATGGTTTCACATTTCATTTCCTTAGTTGCTTGGGTATTTTTAGTATTGTATTTATTCATTTATTTACTTCTTCTATAACATCAGATTAGGCTAGGAAATTACATTTTAGTTTAATCAAGGGGTGAGCTTACAAGGAGATGCTAGGTGTAGGGATGTGTAGGGTAGGTTGTAGGTAGATGTAGGAATATTAAATTCCGAGAAAATGTTAATGAAGGATTAAAATACAGCAATGGGATATAATAAGGAATTAAAGTGATTAATGATAAAATGGGATATAATGATGAATTAAAAGGATTTGGGATAAATGATAAATAATGATAAAGGGTAAATATGATAAAATGGATTAAATAATAATAATTAATTTTGTGATTAATTATTATATGGATGATGTTGGGATATTTTTGGGACAGATTAATTGTAATTAATCATGTTGACATTTTAGATGTCTACATTTTGCCCCTCTTTGAATGGTTATTGTGTAGCAATGACCATTCAAAGAAAAAGAAGAAATGATGTTAGGATGGTGATATGATGCCCCCTCGAGGGGTTATACGAGGAGGAAAGATTCTAGTAACCACTCGAAAAGAGGAGAGGATTAAGTTAGTAGATGAGGGGGATGAGAGGATGAGAAGATTTTAGGATTCAGAGGATTAGGATTAGATGATTAAAAGATTTGAGGATACTGAGAGGATTAGAATATTTTAGGATTCATAGGATTAGGATTAGAGGATTAGAATATTTTAGGATTTAGAGGATTAGGATGAGAGGATTAGAAGATTTGAGGATTTAGGATGAGTGGATTAGAATATTTGAGGATTCAGAGGATTAGGATTAGAGGATTAGAAGATTTGAGGATTTATAGGATTAGGATGAGAGGATTAGAGGAGTAGGAGATTAGAGGATTAGGATATATTGGATTTTGGAGTAGAGGATGCCCCATTCAAGGGGTTAGGTTGGAATATTTGAGATTTAGATTTGAGGATGTTAGATTTGACGATGTTAGATGTGATGATGTGGGAGTTGAGGATGTTACATTTGAGGATTTGAAGGATTAGAAGAATAAGGATTGGTTTTGGATCAATTTGGATGAGAGGAAAGGATTGGGATGATGATCGAGTTTGATTGATGAGAGAATGTTAGAAGATGTCTCAGCTAAGGGGTGAGGATTTTGGATGTTGGATGCGAGATGATAAGATTTGGATATGGAGATTGATGGATTGAAAAAGGATTAATTGGATAAGAGGATAAGGAAGTTAGATAGTTAGTTAGATGATGATGAGGATTAGGTGTGGTCATGATAAGGCTAAAATATGATGATAGAAGGGGCCTCGATACCATAAAGAACCCACTGTTATCATCATTAGCAATTTGATTAATGTGGAATAGAGAAAAATGCATCAAGGTATAAAGACCATGATGATTAAATTACAAAATGCATGTGTCCTCATATCATTGGACACCTTAAAAATGATGGTCCTCATATCGACTAGAAAAATTGGCCTCGTATCATCGGCCGTGAAAAAAAGAAAAATAATCAAAAGGGGCTCATATCATCGGCCAAAATGTAAATGCAAACAAACAAGAAAACACATGCAAACAAGAACACACATATTGTATTTTTGTATTTTTTGTGAATGTTTTAATTTTTAGATTTTGGATTTTGGATGTTTGAGATTATTTAGTGTTGGATGTTGAGATTTTGGATTTGGGATGAGGGTTAATGGTAGAGGATAGGTAAGATGAAAGGATTCAGAATGGGATAGTTTGTATAAGGTGTGATGTGACTTTCTCCTATAAGTCCCAAAGCATTTTTGGGTAGGATGAAATGGAAGAATTGAGGGAAATTGGATAGGTTATATGGGATAGGAATTGGTTGATAGGATAAGATGGGCGTGGGTGATGTTTGAGGATCCATGCTTTGAGAAATTCTGATCTAAAATATTCTTATAATAGTTATGGAAATTTTCATTGTGTGGAGAAAAATTCAAGCTTTCCGGCGATATCTTGTTTGCAGAAATCGGAGCACGTATGCAAAATTTATAGCTGTAGCTGAATTTTTAGGCAACAAGCAAATTCTGGATGATGCGCGTAGGTTGAGCACATGCAAATATGGACCAATGAAAATTTTCCACATGGAAAATATGGAAAAATGGGTAAAATTTTGGTTTATACGCCATTCTTGGACACTCGGTGATAATAGGTGGGCCACTCTATTTTCTAGATGAGGGGCCTCAGCTAGGTTCGACACACTTGATTATAGAGGGGTGTCTTGGTCTCCTTATCATATTTACATTGCATGGATTTTTATTATATTTGCTTCATACTTTTGTAATTCTTTGTTCAATGTGGGATATTATTAACATTGTAATTGTAAAAGGGCTTGGTGGATATCTTTGGCCAACCTATCCACCGAGCCACCTCCCTATCTCTCCACATTGGATGACTATTGTTTTAATTCCTACACATTTTATTCCCATTTGCCACACCTTATCTCTACCATGAATTACATTTATACCAACTGACTCAACCCTTATCTCTCCGAGTGGTTTGCCACATTATCTCCCAACGCATCTCCTTATATCATGCAAAAACCAACTTTGCATTCAAACACAACTCGACATTCAACTATGCACCCAAACCATGGATCAATGCAAATATAGTTTGGGCTTATCAACAATGCCTAATAAAATGGTGTGTAGCCAATGATAAACCCACCACCGCCTAGCATATATACAACTCGTTGATTTATCACAAGGAAATATGGGATAATACCCATAATAGGTAATGTAGATGGTGGAGAGGGGATAGGGAGGATCAAACCCCTATCGACCATTTAGCAAAAGATAAGGATGTCGTTGCACTAGAGTAGTTTGACATAGTTATAAAAGGGCTCATTATATTTATAATACATAGGAAGACTATGTATTTTTAATGAGAAGCTTGGAACAGGAGATAGGAGAGGAATTTTGAGAAGTTGTAAAAAGAGACTATATGGACTTGTGTTTATTTTGGGGAGATTACGTGTGAGAAGGTCAAATTCTCATAGAAACTATTGTAAAGGTTTATTTGTAAAAACATTACTAGACCGGTCCCATTCAACTAGACCTGAGAGACATAGGCCTCAAGCGCCGAACTCTATTATCACGTATCATTTCAATTTTCTAGTGATATTCTCTATTATTTCTCTATTTTTACATAGTACTTGCATTTTTTTAATATTTATTAAAAATATAAAAAATTTCGTAATATCAAAATTTAATCGAAAATTGTTAAAAGCAAAATGTGGAGTGTGTGTGTGTGCAATTTTTCTTATGGATTTTTATATCAATGGGATGGGAGATAGATAGGATGAGAGATGTGGTATAGGATAAGATGGGAGATACGAAAGATGATAAGATATTCCCCCTGGTATATGGGAGATGGATTAAGGGATAGATGTGGTGTTCCCCCAGATGTAAAGTAGGGTGGCCTGTGTGGATGGATGAATAGATTTGATTTTCCCCTGGGTGTAGGGTAGGATAGGAAGTGAGGGGTACTAAAATGGATGATGCCCCCAGTGGATGGTAGTAAGGCTACCTCCAATCATGATGATGACACTTCAAAAGGGACATGAGGAGGATTTGATGAAAATTAAAGGATCAACGTCTTCCCACGGATGTTTGATCAAGGTAAAAATGATGCAGATGTGATGATGGATGAAAGGAAAATAACATCAATGATGAAAAAAGATGAGCCTAATGGCATGTTGTAAGATAAGACTTGGACTAAAACATAATTGTGACCAAGGTCTAAAAATACTTGACAACATGCAAGCCTTATGTCTCTCGGGAGATCAAAGTGTGTGTGATTTTGATGGTTAATTACTTCTCGAAGTAAAGACCTAATGGGTAGTATGTGAAGAAAAATAAGCAATGTATAGGGAGTGATTAGTTCAAATAGGTTGATAGAAGGTGAACAAAAGGCTAAGTCGTTCATTTCTCTGCTACCCGATCAAGCGTCCATAGCCACGACAAAGATACATACAATTCTTGTCACAACATTTCTCTACTACTACCAGGACGTCCATAGCCCCAATAGAGTTGCTGGAAACACCCTTAGAGAGAGTCTTGAGGTGGATTTTATTTGATATTTTAAATTTTGATATGATTTTTTTATTTTTGATATTTATATTTTTTTTTGCAAAAAGAGGTTCCACTCTCTTGAGAACTCTCAAGGGGTTAAGAATTACTAGTGGCTTTATGGGTGGATGGAAATGCATGTGGAGATGACATTTCATCTAGAGTATCAAAAATATGCACCCAAGGGTCTTCACCAAAAGTTGATTAAGTTTGTTAACGTTTGTGGATCTCTAAGAGGAAAATTTACTTGAATGTTGAAGGTAATGATAGACCAAGGTCACACGGTTGTAGTAGGTACTATTGGATTACAACATGTGTGAGAAAGATGATCAAGTGTTCAAATGAATGGATTGGAGGAGGATATAAATGGATGTGATGATAAGAATGGATTAGATGCAAAGGGATGTAGATGTTGGATGGAAGGAGGATGGGTGGGAAGGAAAGAACATCCGTGTACAGGTGATGAATTATGTGCTCAATCCATTTTTAGGTGTTTGGTATTTGTAGGGGATTAAATGATTTTGAGTGGGTTGAATGGTTGGGATGGGATCAACAAAGAGGAGTGGTAGAAAGTTTGTGATGGAGTAGTGGGATGGGTTTAGTGTTAGGTTTATAACCTAAGCCTAAATGACTTAGATTTTGATGAAGGGAGATGGGTTCGCAAATTCCTTGTTCATGGATTCCTAATTCTTTGCCTCGATGTTTCATATTATCAAACATATTTTTGGCTATAGGATATGAAGTGGATGGGGAAGATGATGCCATGTGGTCATCATGAGACTAGGGGTTGTAGTTTTGTCATCCGCTAAGAGGATGAACTTGACAAAGGATGGGAGGTGAGATTTGTTTTGGTTTTTGGTTGGTGAGGGATGTTTGGATGTATAATGAGATTTGAATGGCTGAAGATGTTTGGATTTCGAGTGGGATTTGGATGGTGGATGATGATAAGGGAGAGGATTGGGATGGAAAGGTGGTGGATAAAGAGGTACAAGGATAATAATTCCTTGGTTAATGAGGTTTTGGACATAAGACCTAAATTGCATGCAACGATTGGTCGAATGTCCATGGGTGTGATGGAAGTCACAATAATAGTGTTCCCGATACCAAGATGGTTTGGGAAGGTTTTGATGTGTGATTTGATGGGGGATGGATGATCATGTTGAAGTTTTTAGATGATGGAAGATGGTGGTCAAGGATTCTCCTAAAGGAGTGAAGTGATTTGGGTTAAATGGTTTGGAGGGAGTAGGAAGTAAAGGTAAAAGATGAGGTGGATTAGGATATGTTTGGGATTGATTTGGATTTGGATGGGAATTTTGTGGCTTGGAAGATGAAGGGGATGGATTAGGCTTGGGGGCGAAGTGGATGGTTTGGGCTTGGAGGCCGAAGTAGATTTAGTCGATTTTGGATTGGTTTGAGTATGTGGTTTTGAGGTAGATGGTTTTGGATGAGGATTGATAGATGTAGATTAAGGGGATGGGGTATATTTAGATGAAGGGGAGATACGTGATAAAGGGTTCATATTGGATTTGGGTGATGTTGGAAGAGATGGGTGTGGTGTAGAAACCACATTAGATTTTGTGGAATTAGAGGATAAAGTAAAGGATGGTGACATAGGAGTCTCATTAGATTAGGTAGGAGATGGGGTGGGGAAAGGATTGGGATTGGATTTGTTAGGTTTGGGAGTTGGTGATTTAGGAGTCACGTTAGATGTTTTAGCATTGGGGATGGTGGAGATGAAATAGGATTAGAGGATAGGATAATGTTAGGTTTAGGTGATGAAGGGGTTAAGATAGGATTAGATGAGGAGGAGGATGATGGTGGCGTAGGGGCCACATTAGATGGTTTAGGATTGGGGATAGAAGAGGATGAGGGTGATTTAGGATTCACGGTGGATGAGATAGTATTGAGCTTAGGTTATTGAGGGGATGAAATCGGATTAGAGATTGAATTTGATGGTGGATTAGGGATTGTAAGAAAATCTAGAAGAAATTTCGTATGATTAGATTAGGATGATGAAGATAATGAGGATGGAGGACTAAGATGGGATGGGGAGATAATTTTGGGGTAAGTGGTTAGGGATTATTGTGGATATGTGAATGAGACTCGATGATAGGTTTGATGATGATTAGATTTAGGAGTTGAGATTTTGGATGGTGGTGCATGAGTTTTTATGGGAGAAAGGTGTGGGTCATGATGATTGATAGGGAATTTGGAGGTTGAGGTTTGGGATGGTTATGTGGGTTTAGGATTGGTGGCTAGATTAACAAGGACATAAAGGAGGTCCTCTTGGTCTAGGTCAAAGTTAGTGAGGTGGTCAAATTCGATGTAATTAGCTTGTGGGGATAGTGTTTTATGTTGTTTAGGTCGAGGTGTGGATTGAGATGATTTGGGTTCCTCAAGGAGGAGGTCAATGGGATGAGGGGTAGGGATTGTAGAAAGGGGAAATTGTGGATGGGGTTGGTTGGGAGATGATGGCTTAGAAGATGATTGATCGATGCATGATTTAAGATTGGATATTTTTATTAAGATGTTGGATGATTTATAGGATATTAGGATCAATGTGGGATGGTTGATTTGGATGATGAGGAGAGGATTGGTTAAGGTAGGATGTGAGATTTGAGATTTGTTTATTAAGATGTTGGATGGTGTGTGAGATTTCATGATCAAAGTGAGATGGTTGACTTTGATGGGTGGGGGATAAAGGGATAACTTGGTGGATGGATTTAGAGAAGAGGTAGGGGTTTGGATGTTGGTTTGGGAGGATACGGATTGAGGATCAAATGCCATGGTTAGATAGGATGTGTGTGGGATTTATTTGGATTGGATTAAGGATGGTGGTGGGATTAGGATTAGGATTGTGTGATTAAATATAGTTAATTAGGATGATGTTTTATTAATTAAAATTTTAATGTGATTAGATGGTTAAGGGTGTTCACAAACAAACAAAAACATACAACACACACCCTAACTAGTCAAGAGATTGCAATCAAGCTATAGCCCGCTTTCAATACCACACACCAATGATGGTGCCACAATTGGCTCTCCACCTATAAGTCAATGTGGGTTCGGCTAGTGAGTGATCTTGGGGAGTGCATCCTCCTTGCACTATACCTTGATATGCGGACAAAAGGTTTCCTAGTCTAGGATGCACGAGCTCACTAGGGGCGTCCCTTATATACCTTGCGGTACGTGGGGCCCAATTCCTTGTTGTAAGGATTTTATCTGATGCCTAGGTATTGGGATGTGGAATCCCCTCACTTATTCTGCTCTTAAAACAAGCAAGTGTTTAGCCAATAACGATAGTTGTCCTTGAATTTGTATACCCCGCCGAACACGGGTGTGTGTGTACGTGTGTGGAGGTGAAGCCCATGGTCACGAGACCCCTATGAAGTATGACAAGTGAGTGGATATCACTTCCACGTCATTTTGGCCCTAAAAATATAAAAAAAGGAAGGTTGGTCGCTTTTGATCCTCAAGATAGTCCTAGACGCGAGGAGAGAATACATAGTTTTGCCTTGGGATGAACAAGAAACAAAGGAAAAACACAAAAAAGTATGATAAATGCTAAAGATGATAAAATGAAATGACAAAGATTAGTAGTTTGATGATTGGGTCTTTAAGAGGAGTCCCTATAAAACAATGGTTAGTAGTTTGATTTTTGAACCAAATTTCTTGGACTAAACAAGCTGCAAAAGGAAAGGATTAGTAGTTTTAGATTTATTTTTATCTTTGGTAAGCGTAGGAAGTTGTCACAAAAAGTGTTAATAGTTTGGAACAAGAAAATATAACTCAATGTGTAGTTAAAATGACAAGATTTAGGAAAATGAAAACCATGAATAAATTATACTATTAAATTCTAAATTAACACTTTCATTGCATAGATATTTTCGATACCTTTCCGGGAAAAAAAAAAATGGAGTCATTTCGAGTTCGGGATCAAAAGTTATGGCTCTCAGAAGGTAGGCAAAAAAAAAATCAAAACAAAGGTTCCAAAATAGAACAAAAGTGCCAATTCAGGACATTGGTGCCAAAACATAGATCATAGGTGTCATTACAATGTGAAAATGGAAAATGAGCACAAAAATTCAAAATTTAAAGGTGTAAACAAAAGTGAAAATTCTTGAAACTTTTGACTTGTTCTAGGGATAAAATAGAGTTGAAAACAATAAAGAAGTGGGGGTAATCCCCACGGTGGGTGCCAAATGTAGATGTAAAAAGAGATGTTAATGCAAAATGCCAACAAAAAAACAAAACAAATTAACTACTATTTTAACTCTCTAATACACTACCTCAGATTGAGAAAGATGGAAAGGGAATAGAGTGCAATACCTTCACTCACCAAAGTAGAGCTCTCTTTGATTTATTTGATGTGCTCTTGATGGTGGATTGGATGTTCTTGCTTCATATTTTGGAGACACTTGGGCAACACCTCCCCTTGATTGTGTTTGGATTGCTTTGATGAAGGATGATGATAGATTGATTATAGATGAATGGATTGGATGATTGAAGATAAAAATGGAAAATTTTGATTATGGATTCTTAAAATGGCTCTCATGGAGGAGGAGAGCTTAATTTATAGTTAATGGGTGGAGGATTCAATGGCTAAGATGAAACCAAGTTGGATTTGGATCAAGGGTGGAGAGTGCATGAGAAGAATGGAGAATTCTGGAATTTGAGAGAAGTTTCGATGGAGAGTGGAAGGTTTATTTGCATTTTTAAATCGAGGGAAGTTTAGAGAGACTTCTAGAAATAGAAGCCTCTAGATTTAGAGGTGGAGCATGTGATTAGGATTAGAGTTGGATTAGGTTAATAAATGATGATTAGGGGTGAGGTTACATGGAAAGGTAGGTGTGTCTGGATGTGTAGGGTAGGAGGTAGCTAGATGTAGGAATATTAAATTCCTAGAAAATGTTAATGAAGGAATAAAATAAAATAATGAGATATAATAATGAATTAAAGTGATTAATAATAAAATGGGATATAATGATGAATTAAAAGGATTTGGGATAAATTATAAATAATGATAAAGGATAAATATGATAAAATGGATTAAATAATAATAATTAATCTTTAGATTAATTATTATATGGATTTTGTTGGGATATTTACGGGACAAATTAATCATAATTAATCATGTCTATATTTTAGATGTCTACAACCACCATCAACAAAAGGCAAGGGGGCAAGGTAAGGTCAGATTTGTCCACAAGGGCTGATAGTACAACCGTCAAAGGTGATCTCCATGGTCGACGCCCAACCGCCACCATTGTGCGAGAAGTTCCCCAGGTCGGTGAGGAGAGCCCTACCAATCCACGTTAAAAATAGATGATCGCTTCTCCAAACCATTTTTTTCCTTGGGAGAAACTACCCCAGAATCACCATTTTTCCCACAAAGCTTCTGTGAGCCCTTCCATCAACCAAAGAATTTCCGCCGCCACCATTCTGACCCTTAGGGTTAGGGTTTCCATTCGTTGGAGAGTTTTCCATTCACTTGTTTATAGATCATGGTAGTGTTTTTGTATAATACGATATTAATATGTACATTCATAATTTATCATTTTAATTGCATCGATAAATCTTGTGATTACATAATCGTATTTGTGCAAAACAAATATAAGTGATATAGGTTATTCTTCATGTTCAAAAATAATGTAAAAATCAAAATAGATTCTTTTTGTATATGTTCTAATGATGAAAATTGTGATCATTTTGAATTTTACAATCTTTTTAGCACAATTCAATGTATTTTTGCGCATGTTTTTAATTTTTAGATATCAATTTTACATATATTTGTCTATCTTTTTTCATTAACATTTACCATGTAATGGTTGAAGTGTATATGCTTACATATCATATGCATATTTGTAGAAGAATTTTTCTTACGTGGTGTTTTGGTTTGCTTTTGTGACATTTATTTTTACAAATTTTGCGTATATTTCATAGTATTTCTTTTTTGAGTAATATGTTTTTATCTGTTAAAGACTAATAAGAATAATTTTTGTGATAATTTAATAGACAAAACTAAATTATGTTTATTTTATCTAGCATGTTAGGTATTTCTACAAGACAAATCATTACAGATTCTACTTGCTATGGTCCTAATGATGGGCCATATAAAGAGACCAAAACATTGGATAACAAAAAATTCAAGTATTTGTATCACAGAAATTCTAAAAACATTATTGCTATGATTTATCACATGAAAACAAAAAATAGGTTTGTTTGATGGGATTTCATTGACTATATATTTTTAATAAGATATCTTATTATGTTTTTTTTTTAGATATTATTATAACATTTTTGTTATTCTTTTGTGCATTTTCCTCTTTGGTATTTATGTTTTTTTAAATTTAGTGAAGATTTATTACTATACTTCGAGGTAGTTACATGCTTACATTCAAAGATACAATTATATGGTGTTGTTTGGATGTTATTTACTTTAATTATACCCTTTTGTTTTGCATGGCTTGACTTGTTACGCTGAGCCCTTCTAGATTTAGAGGTGGAGCATGATATTAGGATTATAGTTGGATTAGGTTAATAAATGATGATTAGGGGTGAGGTTACATGGAGAGGCTAGGTGTATGCTGGATGTGTAGGGTAGGAGGTAGCTAGATGTAGGAATATTAAATTCCTAGAAAATGTTAATGAAGGATTAAAATAAAATAATGAGATATAATAAGGAATTAAAGTGATTAATGATAAAATGGGATATAATGATGAATTAAAAGGATTTGGGATAAATGATAAATAATGATAAAGGATAAATATGATAAAATGGATTAAATAATAATAATTAATCTTGTGATTAATTATTATATGGATTTTGTTGGGATATTTGTGGGACAAATTAATCATAATTAATCATGTCTATATTTTAGATGTCTACAACCGCCATCAAAAAAAAGGCAAGGGGGCAAGGTAAGGTCCGTTGTCCACGTCGCAGGTACAACCGTCGCGATCTCCATGGTCGACGCCCTAGCCGCCACCATTGTGCATAAGTTCCCCAGGTCGGTGAGGAGAGACCTACCAATCCCACATTAAAAATAGATGCTGCTTCTCCAAACCATTGTTTTCCTTGGGAGAAACTACCCCGAGAATCACCATTTTTCCCGCAAAACTTCTGTGAGCCCTTCCATCAACCAAAGCATTTCCGCCGCCACCATCGCAACCTTTAGGGCTAGGGTTTCCATTCGTTGGAGAGTTTTCCATTCACTTGTTTATAGATCATGGTAGTGTTTTTTGTATAATACTGATATTCATATGTACATTCGTAATTTATCATTTTAATTGCATCTGATAAATCTTGTGATTACATAATCGTATTTGTGCAAATGCAAATATAAGTGATATAAGTTATTCTTCATGTTCAAAAAATAATGTACAAAATCAAAATAGGTTGTTTTTTGTATGTTCTAATGATGAAAATTGTGATCATTTTCAATTTTACAATCTTTAGTTACACGGTTGCAATGTATTTTTGCGCACGTTTTTTAATTTTTAGATATCAATTTTATATATATTTGTCTATCTTTTTCATTTACATTTACCATGTAATGGTTGAAGTGCATATGCTTACATATCATATGCATATTTGTAGAAGAAGTTTTTCTTACGTGGTGTTTTGGTTTGCTTTTGTGACATTTATTTTTACAAATTTTACATATATTTCATAGTATTTATTTTTTTGAGTACTATATTTTATACTGTAAAGACTAATAAGAATATTTTTTGCAATAATTTTATAGACAAAACTAAATGATGTTTATTTTATCTAGCATTTTAGGTCTTTCTACAAGACATATCATTAGGGATTCTACTCCCAATGGTCCTAATGATGGGCCATATAAAGAGACCAAAAACATTGTATAACAAAAAATTCAAGTATTTGTATTACAAAAATTTTAAAAACATTATTGCTATGATTTATCACACGAAAAAAAAAAAAAAAATAGTTTTGTGGTTGAATATTGGATTGAACCGGTCATGCCATTTTTGGGTAAAAGGGAAGAGTGAGTGTTGTGCGAGGCATGAGAAATGGAATATTTTGATCAAGCCTGAGATTCCTTGAGCAACAATGAGATTTGTGGCATAAAGCATTTGGATAACAAGTCTATGAATGTCACAAGCACCACAGATTCTCTATTTCCTTTTCTTGATAAATAAATTGATTGTATGCAACACTTAGAAACATGTGTTCAAGACATGGAAATGTTGTGTATATATATAGTGAGAGACGATAGGGCAGAAATTATTTGGACAAGCACAAAAAAACCAACACAGCTTACAACGATGTAGAACAAGATAACAATTATTATGGATTCATAATGGAATTATTATAATGGAAGATATTAATCTCTAATCATCAACATTATATAATGAACTTTTGTACCAAAAAACAACTTCAGGGGAATATATAAAATGGCACAACAAATAGACAATAAGTTGTACTTGTATTTGTCGACACTTTGTTATGAAATTAGACACTCTACATTGTTGAAGCATTCATCTTGCCCACTCATTCGTTTCATTTAAGCTTCAAAACTTTAATGTTTCAGGAGCTCTTATACCACCTGAACAATAGGGACAAATATAATTTGCAATGTTTAAGGTAATGGGTTATGTAATGAACTTCATACTGGAGAATGCATCATATAAACATCAAGTTTTCTATAATAAAATGTGTAACTACAAAATAAATGCTTTGTCAACTTGTCAGAGTATGTAATTGCAACAAGTTTGTTACTATTTTGTTTGGGAGTTGAAATGTGCCATCAAATATCAAATAGTTGTAGCTGAGATGGCAATAAAACCCTTTGGTTTATGAACATAATAGAAACTTATCAATATGCCATCAATTTGAAGAGTGGAGTTCTGAGTTTTTTTCCCGCATTTCGCACATGGAAATAACAACAAATAAAATTTCATGTCTGAGTCATAAAACGCCTTATAAATTCAATCTTAGAACATTGAAAGTGAATAGGATGCTTGAAGAAACATTCATAACAAAATAATAACTCCATAAACAAATCTAACTTGATCACGATTCAAATAAAGAAAAGGTTGATTGCATGAGAAAAAGAAATCAGCAGTTAAGTAAAAGAAAGAAACTACAATACTTCATATACTCTTTTAAATTTGACAAGTAGACGTAGGCAAACCAATTTTTTTTTAACCCGTTTTTATTTTTAAATCATTTTTTTTTTTTTCCGAAAGCAATCATTTATTTTGGAGTGCAAACACAAGCTATGGATATTCAAATCTACTAAAGCATTTCATGTTTTTTTTGCTAGCTAGGTTTCCGATTTCGTAAGAAGGAAAGAAATCGTTATTGCAAAATAACCTGTTATGCAATTTGGAACGAAAGAAAGAAAAAAGATGTCAGTAGAAACATAAAATAAGGACACAAAAGTAAATGGTAAATGCTAGCTACTTAAACAACAAGCTTTATATGAAAGGAACATGTTTCTTGTTGTTGTATTAGATAAGTATCCAGAATACAACGATGTTTCGAAGAAGAGGAATAAGAATAGGTGCATATCTAGAAAGAATGAAATTATGTTTTAAGTCTACACATATCCAAAGCAGATCAATGGGATGTTGAAGTACCCCATAGTAGCAACTTTCATACGGAGAGTATTAAACGGTGGACACAAAATATGGGAAAAAAATGGTCCATAGGAAAAATACAATAAATTTCAATTAAAAAAATATAGTAATTTCAATAATTATAAATTGCAACATTTTGTTTTTCCTTTAATTAATACCAACGGGCTATTATAAATATAACAACATCAGTTCTGAATAGATTCGGTGGGTTTTCTATTATTTCTAGCCGCATTTTTGGCTTTTTGGTAAACAGATTTGGTAAAAATATTATTGTTTACAACCGCAAGACTGGGTTTTGCTTTTTCGAATTGTAATCTACCAAAACCCTAAATTTTAGGAATTTCAGTCAGTGATAAACAACAATAATAGGTTTTACGGTCCACGATCTGGGCACTGTTTTTGCGTCTACAAGTGGTTTCTGACATATGGGACTACCTCGTACTCACATGCGGGAGGCAACTAACTTGCTACAAATTAGACGAAGATCCTCACACCTTTGGGTCAGTAAGTTATATTCAGCTGATTTAATATCATTCTTCAATTTGGTTTTGAGAATAAAAGTGCTTTTTATCTTTGTTGCATCTCAAGATTATAAAATCTTATTGGAAATACCTTCAATATATGGCAAGATTCGACACTGCAGACCATTAAATCTCCTTACAAAGTCTGTCAGGCACCTCTCTAGCTTGTTTGATAGCCCTTGCCACTTGCTTCCCTCTATAGCCATTCTTTTTAAACAATGCACCTACTTTTTGAGATGGTTGATGGTGAGTATATGCATGCAAGTGGAGTAGAGGTGTGGGAATCTTTCTTGTGCCCCTGACAAACCAGAAAGCCATTGATGTTATGGGAGAATAGGACTCCAAAACGAGTAAGCTCCCCTTCTCAATCTCCTTAATCAATTTGATACCATCCACCGAACTACTAATGTGGGAGTGTAAGTCCTTGAGATTGTCCCTACCATGCTCCCAATGAAGGTTGGTGTCATCAACAAACATCTCGCACCATTTAGGTTTCAAAGGAATGGAGTATAGAGCCCGCTCCCCAAAATGCTCTGTGAAGAGAATAGCCAACACTGGTGATAAAGGTGACCCCATTTCCTTTACTATTGAATGATCATAAATGACCCCATTAAAGGAGAAGAATGTGGGGTTTAAAGAAAAAGAAACCAACCTAGCCATACCCTCATCCATGTAAGCTCTGAACAAATCAACTGCATCACCAATCCGGTAGGTTCATGAATGCAGTTGATTATTGAAACTTGATTAAATACATTAAGGTGCAAATCCCCTATTTAGGTTTGTTGTTTCTAATATTTACATAGCGATCATGAATATGATTTAGTGTTATCTATGACGAATAGGCGAGAATGAAATGAATGAATTAAAATGTAGGCAAGTATTAACATCATGCATGACATCATGACATCATATATATATATATATATATATATATATATATATTTAAAAAGCATGTGTCCATGTATGTGTACAGGCATTTAATGGACTGAAAACCATAATTTCTATTGACCTTAAATGCCAACATACCAGTCTTTATAAGATTATCAAAACTTGAAATAATGCATGTATGTATTGTGTAAATCCCTCTATTTGACTCAAGTATTTTGAGACTCGATTTAAGTATGGTTCATAAATATATAGTATAGTGTTGTCCTATAACAAGCATAATTTGAATGAAAAGATTCAATGAATATAATCTGTTAAATTGTGAATGATGTAATATTTAACTGTTTATCTCGGATCCCACATCAGATCAATATGAGCAAGCTCTATATTAAATTTTGTTTGATGAATCTTAAATCCAATTTGGCTTCTGCTATATATTCTATATCGAAAAGGCACCATCTTCAAGGTTTTCCACTGTAGCGCTATCCATTTAGGAAAGAAAGTAATAAAGGACCTTCTATTTACTTTCAAACTCTTGCTTATGTATACTATTTGCAGAGAGTAAGAAAGAAAGGAGGGAACAAAGAAAGTAACACAGAGGAAGTGGCAGAGGCAGAGAGGCAAAGGAGGAGGGGGAGGGATGGAGAACAGAGGGATGGGGGAGGGTGGAGGGGGTGAAGGGAGGGGTTGGTGGCCGTGTGCCGTAAAGGGAGGCAGAGTGCGAATGAAGGGAAGAAAGGAGGAAATAAATTCTAATAATATCCGAGAATTGATCAAACAAGGTCGGTGGGACTCAAAAAAGTGAAGCCAAATAGTGATGCGATGATAATGCTATGCTTCAATTACTATTTAATTGTCTTCAATGGAAAAAGTAAAATTGAAATCTTAATCAATGGCAATACTCTCCATGCTCGCGATCAACAAAGAAGTGAACGATGTCGGTTTGTACATTGGAAACAAAATAGGACAGTCTTCGACAAACTCAAATTCACTTGAATCTAAGGTGTCTAAAACAACAAACATATTAAGCTTGGAATTGAAACCAATAAACATCATGGTGAAAGAAATAAACACAACGGTGCATATTAGAAAAAATGGTTTTACAAAAAGTCCGAATGACCATGAAATTTCTCATCAAGTAGAAAAAGGTTGAGAGAGTGACAAACAATTTCTCCCATACAATATTCTTCATGCTCACAATCGGCTAAAAAGTGAATGATGTCGGTTTGGATATTGGAAACAAAATAGGACCTGCTCACTTTTGACAAACTAAAATTCACCTTAAACTAAGGTGTCTAAAACATCAAATATATTAAGCTTGGAATTGAAACCAATATTAAACATGGTGAAAGAAATAAAGGAAAGGGTACATATTAAAAAAATCATGATTTAATACAAAAAGTCCGAATGACCATGAAACTTCTCATCAAGGAGAAAAGGGTTGAGAGAGATAGACAAACAATTTCTTCCATATTTCAAGTATTATTGTAACTAACATCAAATTAAAAAGCACATGTAGAAAGAAAGGAAGTTGCTCCACTTTAAGGATCACTATAACATGAAGTCCCAAACACTTTGAATAGAAAAGTGCCGCAATAATAGAGTTTCAGAAACCTTGCACTAATATAAGTACCTGAATTTCAAGAGGGTGTCCATGAATGCCCATTCGTTGATCAATCATACAAGAACCATTTTTGTTACTAATAAAGTTGGAAACATATCAAATCCATCGGCTAAGCACAACTTTAATATCAATTTAATGCCTGTTTGAACATCTACCCTTTGCAGGCAAAATCTCTTGTTATTCTTCCATATGCTCTCAATAAGATAATCCATCGAGCCTGTCAAAGCAACATAGTGCTATTTGAAATGTTCTCTTTTGGCAATAATGTGCATGTACAAAGTAAAAGCGATGAGAAACATTCTTATGTTTGTCGTAAATTTTATTTCTTGGGAATTTGGTTTCATTGTATCTTACAATGATTTTTCATCGAAACCAATTAATCCTTACCGAGTCAACAGAGCAACACGACCAATTGCGACTCTCCAAAGTCAAGGATCCAAGACTTCTCGATCGCTTCATTGTTGCCATCAAGAGGCACCGTCCTAACCTTGAAACTAGCTGGCATCTACCCTTGTCCTGGGTTGTAACAATCTACAGTCTTCTCCCAACTCTGTCATTACAATGTGAATGAAAACATAAATCAGAAATTTTTATCAAGGTCAAGTTCTCAAAACACTATCAAGATAAACTTAAACCTTCTCCATTTCAAAGAAATATAGTAATTGAAAACAACAGCTTGGCAATTATTAAGATAATAGGGCTAACAGTGCAATAGAACACCACTATATATATAAGATTGCAGAGTGAAACGTTCATTGACATATATCAATGCAACAGATATAAACGATGATATAAATCAGAACATGTTTTCATCACCTCCATAACCAAACTGGGAGATGGACAACTACTAAAACACCCTGAAAAGCTGGAAGATGGACAGCTAATAAAACGCCCCGAAAAGCTGGAAGATAGACAATTTTTAAAACACCCTCAAAAGTTAAGACATCTAAAATATGAAACTCTTATAATGATATAAATCAGAACAAATTCATATATATGTCATAACAAACTCACATGACCGTCATAGAAATAATGCAAGATGGACTTCTTCTAATACACCCAGGAAGAATACACATATGAAATACCAGCAAGATAGGAAGGTGTACAAATCCTAAACCACCCAAGAAGGCGAGAAAAAAATAAATAAGAGAAAACAAAGAATATATCTTAGATTTCCCAGCTTACATGGATTTGCAGCCACCTGAGTCGGTACGACATCTAAAATAAGATGAAAAACAGTCTCCAGGATTGTCCTAGATACATAAATATATGATCAAATTTTTCAAGATCTGTACCTTACGAACTTACAAATTCTCCAAGTGCATGAATTCTTTGAAACCTAATTTCCAGCCTGTCCTAGCAGAAATATCACCATAAAGAAACTCCAGCAACCCTTTAACATGTAACATAGAACACTGCTGGTATCATGGCACTCCTTGAGATCACATCTCTTCGAGGTATTCTATCAAACAGTTCACGTGCATTTTCAACAAATTCATATTGTGCATATTCTGCAATCATGGCATTCCATGAGCCCACATTTCTTTGAGGCATTTTATCAAACAGTTCACATGCCTTGTCTATGCTTCCACATTTTGCATACATGTCTACCAGGCAGTTGCAACTACATCAGTCAAAATTCCTCTATCCATTATGTTTTGATGGATGTCCATACCCTGTTCCAAAGCTCCCATTTTGGCACAGGCAGGGAGGATGCTGACAAAGGTTGTGGAATGCTTTACATCTGCCAATTGCAATTGCATGAATGTTTCGAAGTAATTATAACGCATTTTCAACAAATCCATTTTGGTCATATCCTGCAATCATTACTGTCCACGACACCACATTTTTTTGAGGCATTCTGTCGAACGGTTCACATGCCTTGTCTATGGTTCCACATTTTGCATACATGTCTACCAGAACATTTGCAACCACATCTGATAAAATTCCTCTATCCTATATGCTTTGATGGATGTCCATGCCTGTTCAAAGCTCCGATTTTGCACAAGCTGGGAGTATGTTGGCAAACGTAAAGCGATTGGGTTGAAGACTTTTGTTGCATATGGTGAAACAGTGATTCGCCTTGTGAGGACAACCATGTCTTCTGTATGCTGCAATAATTGACAGAAATTTAAATATGTTTTTTAGATATGGTATCAGGGACTGCCTAATGGTTTGTTAGATGTATAATTTGTTGGTTTGCTGAGTCTGTACTTTTTATTTTGTTGGTTCTGAGAATGGCATGCATGCTTTAGGGCGCAGAAGAGAGAGTGACTGCTGCGAAAGGGACAACATCAATGGCATCCCCTGGTAAAGGGACAACATCAATGACGTCCCCTAAAACGCCTGGATCGGGTTCAAAGAGAAAGGTGTCGCCCACGGTTGGGACGTATGCCGTCCAGTGTGTAAAATGCTTCAAATGGAGAAAAATTCCAAGCAAGGAGCAATATGAAGCTATCCGGCAGAGCACTCTTGAAGACCCCTGGGTTTCTAGTAGGGCTTCTACCTGGCGTCCCCGTGTTTCCTGCGACGATCCGGCCGACCTCTCCCCAGATATGAGTCGCCTCTGGGTAATTGACAAGCCCAACATACCTTGTCCTCCAAAAGGATGGGAGCGCTTATTGACCCTTAGAGGAGAGGGCACCTGCAGGTTTGCTGATGTCTACTATATTTCACCGTGTGGAAAGAGATTGAGGTCTATGGTAGAGATTGAAAGATTCTTGGAAGAAAATACTCGGTATGGAGCTACCATTTCAGATTTCAATTTTCAAATTCCCAGACCACTTCACGACAGTAAGCGTTCGGCTTCGGAGGCTCAGATCCAAGGTGACACAGGTCGGAGTAGCAGATCCAAAAAGTTGGTTAACTAAAGCCTGTCGCAGCCGCGGGCTCGTGATTTTCTTCACGGACTTCTCCTTACACAGCAGCAGTGGTGACAGAAAATACCTGAACCAGATGTCAAAATGTAAAGGGGCAAATAAAACTTTAATAAAAGCGGTCGTATCTGGACAGGCGCTCTCCCTATTTCTACGACATCCCTGGTGTATGGCTCGCGATTGTCCGTACATCGTCGACCAAACGATCTCGGCCATTGCTGTCTTCGTCCGTGTCAGAGCCCCTCCCGTTTTCTCACAGAGAACACGCCTTTCGGCGTAATTAGTTGCCGAAGAAGTAAGCAAATATTCGATATTTCATATGGAAGAGAATATTATTTGCTTAGGAGGTAGGCAAATATGTGATATTTCATATGGAAGAGAATATTATTTTCTTAGGAGGTAGGCAAATATGTGATATTTCATATGCTCCAATCGCATGTTGGTACATATGTCTTGACAAAAGGAAGAGTAAACGTATCCGATAAGCTTTTTTGTCCTCTATTAGTGGAAAAGATTCCACGTGAAGTTTGCAATATAGTCACTTAAAAAGTTTTAATAAATTAAAATATGAAATATTTTGGGCTTTTCATTCCTCTCTAAAAAATTATTAAAATTTTAAATTTAATGATTATTAATTGAATTATTTCATTATTGGTATATGAATATTTGAAAAGTAAAATTATTAAAGAATTATAAATATTTAAATAAATCAAAATTAATGATATTGTTTACATTAATGGTAAGATTTGAGTGGAAAATGATATATTTATGTCGGGTAAGTTGAAATAATTATTTTAAGGAAATTATCAGGTAGATTTTTGTAAATGTCATTTCTAAAAGTTTAGTATGCTTTTTTGATATTTATTTATACTTACACATAAATTGATCCAATACTAAATCTTGATAAGAAATGACATATCTATACCAAGTACTTTAATTTGATTTTTCAGTATTAATTTATAACTTTACAAATTAATTGATCCCAAATTAAATCTTAATAAGAAGTGATATGTCTATCCCAAAAAAGCTAAAACATTAGTTTAAAGAAACTACAATATGTTGGAATATGTGTCTTATTCTTTCCACACAAGTATTTTTAATGGTGGAAGTAATTCTAATTGGTCAATTTGAGTCTTGCAGAAAAAGTAATGCTAAATTTAAGATGTGTTTTGGTTACTACAAAAGTGCATGCTCTTTGCTTGTGTGTGTGTGAGAGAGAGAGAGAGGGAGAGATGGAACCTGTAAGAAATAATTTGATAGAAATGTAATATCAATTTAGTTTTAGAAAGGAGAAGGTTGTTGTTGTCAACATTATTGTTTAGTGAAGAAGAAGTTGACACGATATTTATCAATGAAAAATTGTACTAGAAGGATATTTATTAATTCACACTAGAATGTGTAATGCATCTCTTGATTCAAAGACATGATGGTTTCACGTTGTATTTGTAAGATGGTTTAGGTTAATAAAAGTAGTGAAGTTCTAGTTGGATATTTTATTAGAAATATTTTTCCCATGATAAATACTATGTCAATATGTTATGCATATTTTATTTATTTATTCATATTGTTACTTGTTTCTATTTTTTTGTTTAGTTTAGTACATGTTGATTGCCAAAAATCGCAACATGATAAATCGACAAATTCTAAATACATTGTCAAAGACAATTTGAAAGTTAGAAAATCATAAAGGATTTACCAAGCATGGTTTGATAAAACCTCAAGCATCCATTTTTTTATTTCCAATGCTTGGAAAGGCTCCAACGACTGTTACAGAAAGATAATACAATGAATCTCACAACAGATTGAATTACAAACGAAAAAGTTCCAAACAAACTTGGCTTAAACAACTAACAAAAAGAGGATAACAACCCTCTGAAAACGAACAAAACTAATCCTAATGCAAATGAGTGAGACCTTAAAGTCATTTGTGTTGGAACTAAAATATGCTTCGATGAATTTCTTTTCTTATTCTTAACTAATGTCCATTCTCTGTTTCTAGAGTCCTTGTCATCTGGATCACATGGGAGACCAACATTGAGTGAGGAAATAGGTTGATACATCAAAATGGAAGGAGAAGAAGGATCCTTCTCCTTTTCCACCCCTTTTGAAACCTGTGGAAATTCCTTCGAAAAACCGTGTTTGGGTTTTGGAGAAGATTGTTTAACATCAGGAGAAGATTCTACCCTCAAAAAACTCTTCTTAGGAGATGAATCATCCCTACAATCTAAAGGAGCTTTATCTGTAGAATCTATCGAAGGAGCTTCCACTACATAGTGCAAAGGAAGGGACCCCTTCCACCATCCCTTCTTAGACTCATTTCGATCTTGGATCGTACACAATCCTTGATCAAATGACTGTTTCATAACACCTATGACAACGAAAAGCAAGATTTTCATAGTCCAATCTTTGAATCAAAACCCTTTCACCAATCTGCAAATAAATCTTCTCAGGAAGATCATGAGATACATCCAAATCCACCAAAATCCATGTATAGGAGGTATGCAGAGACTTTTTAGTGGAATCATCAACTCTAACAAATTTTCCCAATGTATTTTCAATGGCTTCAAAACAAGGGTCAAACCAGAGTTATAAAGGACGACCCGGTAATCTAACCTAGATTGACATCGAATCAAAAGAATCTATTAAATGTTTGAACAAGGGGTACCATAATTTTGTCATAAGCCCATGATCTCCTCAAAACCAAATTCTTTCGTCAACAACATCTCGATCTTCATAGGAATAAAAAATAATAAGAAAATAAGCTTTTGAACATGGTTAAAGCTCAACCTTACCCTTATTAATCAAATATTCGGTGTGCACTTACATTTATTAATTCCAAAACATTGTTTTGAATGTTGTGGATTCGAAGAGCCTCATCTATTTTCTGTTCTATTAATGGTTACCATGTCACTTTTTGTATACATTTTAAAACTAAAATATAAAGTACATAAATAATCGTGGTTAGATTGAAAATAAAATATTCGTTTGTGTCAATTATGAAAATACTAACTAAAACATAAAGAACATAAATAATCATAGTCAGATTGCAAATAAAATATTGGTGGATGTCAATCATGAAAAATCAAATAACTCTAATCACACTTTTTAAAAATTTAAAATATTTTTATAAAAAAATTGTGATTAGTGGAGCGATTAGACACCCCCACTTTGTGAATGGTGAATGGTGTCAGCATGCACTTGATGGCCATTGGCAACATTTATTTTCCACTGATGGAGACCGCACTACCATTTATTCTGACTAGAAATTTTACTTTAGCTGACGGTGGAAGATAATCTCTCCATATTTTACTGTTACTCGATATCACACAATAAATAAATTAAAAAAAAAAATTAAGAGCATGTGCATTCAGTGCTGCCAATTTCTCAGTTCTTCTTTCCTCTGTCGACTTAGAGCTTGGGTACTGGTTATTATTTATCAGGTGCCAATTCGAATTTGTTCAGGGAATACATCGGCGCCGAGTTCACAGGCGTTAAATTTTCAGACTTGCCGATAAATGCCAACACACAGTTCGACTTCATTCTTTCGTTTACCATCGACTACACCACATCCTCTCCCCATTCTCCTACAAACGGCAAATTCAATATATTTTGGGATAGCGAGACTCTCAGCCCTAACGCCGTTCAAGCCATTAAATCCAAACATAAGAATGTCAGGGTTGCTTTGAGCTTGGGCGGGGACAGCGTCGGCAAAGGATACGTGCAGTTCATGCCCTCTTCTGTGTCTTCCTGGGTCGACAACGCCGTCTCTTCTCTCACAAATATAATCCAGCAATACCATCTTGACGGCATCGACATCGACTACGAGCACTTCGATTACTCCGATCCCAACACATTTTCCGAATGCATCGGACAGCTGATCACACAACTAAAGAAGAAGAACATCGTCTCCTTCGCTTCCATCGCTCCATTCGATAACGAGCAAGTGCAGTCGCATTACAGTGCTCTCTGGAACAAATACGGCCACATCATCGACTATGTGAATTTCCAGTTCTATGCGTACGACAACAGCACCACCGTCTCCCAGTTCATCCAATACTTCAACACACAGGCCTCCCGCTACAGTGGCGGAAAATACCTGAACCAGATGTCAAAATGTAAAGGGGCAAATAAAACTTTAATGGCGGAAAATCCCTGGTGTATGGAACCAGATGTCGACCAAAAATGTATTGCTGGGGCAAATAAAACTTTAATAAAAGCGTAATTCGTTTTGCATGACTTGACTTGACAGAGCCCTTCTGGCCATTTGGGTCGGGGAAGTCTAGATTGTTGACAGTTTGCCAAGTAATTTGTATTCATGGGAAATGCTTTTGCAATTCTTTCGACTGGCTAGACCCCCCGGATTGAACAACCATATTAGCTTTGCGAGGAAAATCATCTTCTTCTTCCGTGTTGAGAATAATCTCAAACTTATTGATCAGCTCCAGATTGATAACAGGACCTCTACGAGATATCTTTGTGCATGTGCTAAAAACTCACCACAAAATATATGAATTGATTGTTTTTGATTCCATAAAGTACTCATAAGATTGTGTGCTCCTAAATTATGTGATCTCTTCTTCATATATGGCCACAATCTTCTCATCACCATATCTCCTTAGAAGGGCTCATTCAAATATACATTTAAAACATTTGAACTTTAAATACCCTCTATCTCTTTTGGTGAAGAATAAATGACTATCTTATGACTTGTAATAATTAGTTCTTTTACCTTCAATGTGACTACCTTTCATTACTTTAGATCCTATGAAAATTGTTATATGTGAATGTATCCTACTTTCTCATCTCCCTAATAGTTTATGGCATAAACGTTACAATTATGCCTATATAATCACCCTCCCATCCACAACACATGTTGTAGAGATTAATATATCATTAACATCTTCCCTCATTGATAACAATAGATGTACTTAATTGTTTGTAAGCACCTTTAAGATTTTCAATGATAGATGTATGTAATTATTTGTAAGCATCTTTAAGATTTTAATACATTTGGACATTGCAGCCATGTGGCATATAAGATCATAATAACTAATGAAATTGTAGAGATAAAGTTTATAGACTATAGTTTTGAGGTGAAATAAACATTATTTATAGACTTAATTTATTAAAGACAAAAAAATTGATATAAATTTCTATTTCATTGTATCGTAATTCAAGTTGGATCAAATTGAAGTATTTTACAAATACGTTCAAATATAATCTTATTATTTCAATTAGATAATAAATAAATATTTCTATTTCATTGTATCATAATTCAAGTTACGTTGAATTGAAGTATTTTACAAGTATGTTCAAATATAACCTTATTGTTTCAATTGGAAAATAAATAAATTTAAATTTATTTATTATTTTGTAACAAAAAAAGTCATTTTTATGGTAAAACAATATTTGTATGAAATATTTTGGGTACTCCTTCAAACTAGCAATTGCTCCTCATGGTGCAAGCGTACACCGAGGGTATTATGTTGATAGTTGCGAGGAGTACGTTGAGTCCATGGAAAATGCAATGTGCATAATATCTTATCGCATTTGAATTGATCATATCAAGTACACCATCATTAAGTGTGAATTGTAGGAAGAAGTAACATACATATATACGGTTTGAGTTGTCCAACATCACTAGGCACAAATAAATATACGATTACTAAATTTGAGAAGTATATTGTTTAGCCTCTCCTACTATTCTTAAAAATCTTGACGAGGAAAGGGTGGATGATCATGTTAAAGACATTAATTTAAAGATAGAGAAGAAACAATTGGGTGATTTGTAAAGTATGCTTTTGTTTGTATTTGCAATTCTTATTATATATGAAAATGTTACAACTCATAGGCGAAATCTCAATCCAAAGACTATGTTTTCTAAGAATCACACACCTGCATACAAGATAATAAGCTTTTGAAACAGTATTGATTCTCTATATATTAAATGTCTTCAAACTTTTATAGACAAGATGTGTAAAATTCGAGTGGGTCTTTGTAAAGATATTTTAGGGATATTTTAGCATATTTATGGTCCCATGGTATTTTTAATTTTTCCTCAGTGGAAAGGATATTGTTGTATAATCTAGAATTTAATTTTTCTCCTCCTTGAGAAGAAAAGCAACACTTGTAGGATTTGAAATTTTGTTAATTCTATAAGGTGTTATTATCTCGGTTTATTTAGAAAAAATGACAGGTTGGTTTTTGCTGAGGATGTTAGGGCCATTTGGATCATCCTACGGATCCATGGCGGAGTAAGAGAGATGAATTTTTTTGGTAATGCATACATATTGGGTATAACCTTTGTTGTTGGTTTTGGTGGATTGTTGTTTGGCTATGATCAAGTATACTCTTTGCATCAATTTACAAGTAGTACGTTGTAGAGAAATTTTCTCTCGTTATTGAGACTTGATCTTGTTATGCAATGGTGGTTTTAAAATCTTTGGCTCCCCCTTTAAGTGTGTGAGGTTTTACTATAAAGAATATGATCATAATGTTACAAATGATGATGATTCGATGTGGATAAGGACATATAGAATCCAAAAAAGATAGTGATTCCTAGTTTTCCTAAAAATTTAGTCTTGGGAAATCTAAGAGGAGGACATCCCAAAGAAAAAATAAAACCATGGTTTTAAATTGAAGATAAAAGTTGTGGAATTGATCTTACCAAGTGTTTTGAGAGCTTTGTGCAAGGTGATCTATCAACAACTCACACATATGGAGGAACATATCTTGGCATCTGCAAAGTGCATACATTAGTTAAAAAATGGGGGATGGATTAATGTCAAAGGAAAAAAGGAGGTCCATTAACTTTAAAGCACTTGTCTTTAGTGTTGGAAATAAGGTGTCTCAACCTTGTTTGGTTTATTCAGTTAAGATTTTCCTACGGTCGTTTCACATTGTCGGTTCTCTAAAAATAGAAATATGAGTTGCCAAAAGATTTCCATATGATAGTATATCATGGAAGGGTTATTTTTAGAGATATTGGCCAGATTATATGTCATCTTTAAGGGTCAAAAGTAGGGGAGAATATTGTGGACGTGAGAGCCTAATTTTAGATCGAAATCTTGCTCTTTAATCTGACCCACCTCATGAGAGGTTTGGCACATGGTTTTGTAAACCATAGATGGTTTCTTGTATAACTAGAGGTCTATAAATTGAAGGCTTGGAGAAGCAATTTGTGTGGTGAGTTTAGCAAGTACTCTAATGTTGGAATCCTCCTAGAATTGCTTACGGTGATACTGTAAGAAACTTGCTTTGCAGAAGTGTATGTAATTTTGTTATTAGATTTGAAATACATTGAGTGGGCTTTTGGAGTGTGGGGTTTTTTATCAAAAGGATTTTCCCCACATAGATGCGGGGTTTGTGTTAATTTTTATTTTCTTGTTATGAATGTGTTCTTTGAGATTTTTGTAACTCGTGTTTTATTATGTTGAAATTTTTGCGTAATATCTCTCCTCAAGATTAGCGTAGGAATTTGTTCCATTCTTGTAATTTCCTAATAAGTGGTATCAAGAGCTTGATCACCTTTGGTTTCAATTGTGAGTTGTTGGGTTTTTTTGTGCTAATCAGGGTTTGAGTGGGAGCTTGTGCGAGAGTATTTTTTTTTCCGGTTGTAGATTTTTTTTTCAAAGGCGAGCACATCGGGAGGTTTGAGGTAGAGAAATTTTACCGGCACAACTTTGAAATGTGGAAGCTGAAGATGGAAGATATGTTGGTTGATCAAGATCTATGGGATGCGGTGGATGAGAAGGTCCATAGGCATATGGATCCAAGTTTGGGCTGCAACATATGATGTAATGGATATAAAGCTAAAGGTCTTATTAGACTATGTCTTGCATATTTGTTCACGATAAATGTCCATGAAGAATCCACTTCGGAGAAGCTTTGGAAAAAGTTGGGTGAGATATATCAAGCTAAGTCTACAGTAAATAAGATTTTCTTGAGGAAGAAGTTGTATTCCTTAAGAATGGAAGAAGGTGGAAAAATATCCGAGATTCTTGAAACATTCAATACGTTGGTGACTTAGTTGAGCTCGGTTGGGGTTAAGATGGACGAAGAAGAAAGGTGCCAAACTATGTTGGTTTCGTTGCCAGACTCATGGGATAGCCTAGTCATGGCCATTGGGAGCACTTCAGTCACTCTGAAGATGGAGGATGTTGTTGGTTCTCTACTCTCCGAAGAGATGAGAAGGAAGGTCTCTTTGAACACCAAAGAGGCTTTGAGTGTTCGAGGAAGAACAAAAGAACGAGGAAAATATGAGAAGAAGCGTGGCCATTCCAAGAATAAGGGGAGATCAAAATCCTTTGGTAAGTACAAGGTGATATGCTGGAACTGTGGCAAATCTGGACACTTCCAAAGGGAATGCAAAGAAGAAAAAAAGGAATTTTTTCTGATGGGGTTAGTTAGGAGATGATTGCTTAGAAAATGATTGATTAATGCATGATTTAAGATTGAATATTTGTTGATTAAGATGTTGGATGATTTCTAGGATATTAGGATCAACATGGGATAATTTATTTGGATGACGAGGAGAGGATTGGCTAAGGTAGGATGATCTATAGGGATCAGAGAACTCTACTTCATTAGAAATAGTCGGACAAGGAAGGAAAACTTTAAACGGAGGTTCTATTTTTCAAGTAACAGGACGCCCGCCACATGCAGGCGCGATCACGCAACCGCCGCTCATCCGGGGCGATTACATTTGAACCACCCGGTCTACATAGGGCGGCGGTCTATCCATTATAGATCATTTTGGTATCGAGAGCTAACAAGTATCCGGGAATGTGGTATTCATTCTTGAATTTGTATGACAATGACATGATCTAAAGGTGAAGAACCTTTACCTTGCGATCCAGAGATTTATACAAAGAAGTGGAAACGAGAGAATCCATGGAGAAATGGAGGAAGAGAACTTGTCACGAGAGAATCGAGATCTTTGGAGACCATGATGGATAGGATGTTTAGAAGGTAAGAAGAACTTATAGATTTGCAGAAGACGACTTCTGTCAAACAAAACTCGATGGACTCGGTGGTTCGAGGCTTAGCCGAAAAGTTTGGTATAGGCAAGAGTCACCATGAGGAAGATTATGGAGAAGAGCATGGAGAAGAGACTTCTAACACAAGAGAGAAGGTAAAATCTGAACATACTCCTTTTAAAGTTGAGACTAAAGTCGAAATCAAAAGCTTTGAAGGACAAGTAGATGCAGAATTGCTAGATAAATGGTTAAAACAATTAGAAGTCTACTTTAGCGTCCATAATGTCATTAAGGCACAAAGGATCACCTTTGCATGTCTCAAAATGGAAGGACATGCTCTAGTTTGGTGGGAAACCCATCTAACTACTTGTGAAAATAAGAAACGTCCTACTGTGAAGTCCTGGCAAGAATTTAAGGAATTACTTAGAGGTAATTTTTATCCTATTGGCCATAAAACTGACCAAATGATTAAATGGCAGTATTTTAGACAAGGCAGTGGTCAAAGTGTGTAGGACTATACCACGGAGTTTCGGAGGCAAGCCATGTTGCTAAATATGGACTTGGAGGATGAGGATATTCTGACCAAATACTTAGGCGGACTTCACACTCACCTTCGAAAAAAGTTATCTCCACAAAGCCCAAGGATCTCTCAATGAAGCATGTGTACGGGCATACTACATAGATGATGAGAAGAAGCAAGGAGAAGAGCCAAGGGTAAAGCAATCAACAAATCAGCAAAGAAAAAGGATTATGGGCAAACAAGTAATAAGAGTAAGTGGAAAGGAAAGGTAAACAAACGCCACTACTTTAAATACTTGTAAAGATCTCAAGAATTTTTGTAAGAATTGTGATATCAATGGTCATATTGACGCTACATGTTGGAAGTTACATCTGGAGTTACATCCGAAGAACTCGAACCAAGGATTCAAAGAAGTCCATGACTCATTGTTGTAAAGACAGAGGGGGAGGTAGAAATCAAAGATAACTCTGATGTAGACAAAAGGCTTGGATGCACGACCACCAACAAGGACAATGAAGAGGAGATGAGTAGACTATTCCAAATCAAAATCCAGATCAAGAGAACTAAGGTAAATGCTTTGGTTGATACCGGTTCTTAAACTAACTTGATTTGAGGTAGTTGTAAAGAAGCTTGGTCTTGAAACTTTGAGCATCCACACCCTTATCGTTTGGGTTGGGTGAAGAAGGGTGTTGAAATTCAAGTAACAAGAAGATGTAAGGTCAAGTTTGGGATAAATTCCCAATATATAGATGTTTTTGAAGCTGAAATTATTCCACTTGATGCTTTTGATGTGGTATTCGGGAGTCCTTACTTGTATGTTAGGGATGCTATATTTATGAGAAGGGAGAACTGGTATAGATGAGTCAAGGATGGGATCAGCTACAACATCGGGCACACCAGCGTAAGACACAAGTTACTATGGTAAGTGCTAACCAAGCAAAAAATGACTAATTCAGGTAAATCATAATCAGTTTTGTTTACTTTTGTTAAAAGATAAGAAAGATGGGGTAGAAGTTTCAGAAATTTCTAACCAAGGAAAACAAGATTTAGATAGTATTATTCAGTCTTTTTAGGAAGTATTTTAGACTCCTAGTGGATTACCACCAAAATGAGAAGTAGAGCATGAGATTCAGTTGTTGTCAGAGTCACCTCTACCGAACATCGGGTTGTATAGGAAATCCTTGCTTAAGAGTACTGAAGTAAAGAAGCAACTCCAGGAATTAATAGACCAAGGGGTAATACGTCCGAGCACCTCACCATGTGGTTCGCCTATTGTGATGGTGCCAAAGAAGAATGGTTCATGGAGAATGTGCATCGACTACCGTGCTTGAACAAGATCACCATAAAGAATAGATATCCACTTCCCTGCATAGATGATCTCTTGGACTAGCTTCAACATGCTAAATTTTTCACGAAGTTGGACCTCAAGTTCGGTTATCACCAAGTCAGGATGAAGGAGGAGGATATATGGAAGACTAATTTCAAAACAAAACAGGGTTTGTATGAATGGTTAGTACTTCCTTTTGGGTTATGCAATGCACCCGCTACATTTATGAGATTGATGAATGATGTATTGTGGGATTTCATAGATTCATGTGTCATTGTATATCTAGATGATATTTTGATTTTTAGTGCCACATGGGAAGAACACTTAACACATTTGCAGCAAGTCTTGCAAGTTCTCAAGGAGAAGCATTTGCTTTGTAACATGAAGAAATGTGAGTTTTCCAAGCAATCGCTTGTCTATCTTGGACATGTGGTTAGAGGAGGAGAGCTACGAGTGGATCCAAAGAAGGTGGAAGCCATCACTAATTGGCCAACACCAATAGGATCAAAGAGACTAGAAGTTTTGTGTGAGCAAAGACAATACATGCGGAAGTTCATTAGGGCTTCTCCGCATGATGCAGCACCTCTACACACGTGGGCAAAGAGTAAGGGTTTTGATCGGGGTAAGGAACAAGACAAATCCTTTGGAGTTACTAAAATACAAGATTAGTCATGCTCCAAGACTTGCTCTTCCTAGTTTGCATCAACCTTTTGAAGTAGAGACGATGATGATTACGCGATGGGCGCGTGTTGCTTCAAGGAGGTAAACATGTATGTTATCATTAAAACTTTCACTTGATAGTTAAAGGATATTCAATCTATGATAAATAAATGTATGCACTAGTTGAAGTAATTAAAAATGGAAACACTATTTGATGGGTAAAGAAACTATTGTACTGCCGACCACAAACCTCTCCAATATTTGCAAGCACGGTCTAAATTGCAGCGAAGCAAAGGCACTACAAATGGATGGGGTTTCTTCAACGGTTCCATTTGGTGATCAAATACAAGAAAGGTAGTACAAATGTGGTGGTAGACATGTTGTCTAGGCCACCCACACAAGAGAAACTCTCTGCTTGCCACTATTTCTCATATCAATCCCTTCACGAAGGAAGCATATGAAGAAGCATATGCCCAAGACAAAGACTTTGGGTGACATTTCAAAAGTTGCAGTAGTCCCGAGGGGCTGAAAGGACGGGATTGAAGATTGTTATCTCAAGAACGGGCTGCTTTCTACCGATGGGGAAAACTTTGTGTGCCTAAGGAAGAAAGACTTTTATTGATGAGGGAAGCACATACCTCAAAAGTAGCAGGGCATTTTGGTGTTGGTAAGACCATAACCCACTTGCAAAGGTATGTATATTGGCCCAATATGCAAGAGGAAGTATCAAAATTTATTCGTGGGTGTAAACTTTGTTGTACTAGCAAGCCAAAGACTAGGAAGGAAGGTTTGTATATGCCTTTACCAGTACCTACTCGTCCGTGGGAGGACATCTCTATGGATTTTGTAGGAGGATTACCTATGTCTAAACATGGCCATGACTATCTCTATGTTGTTGTTGATAGATTTAGTAAAATGTGTATTCTTATGGCATGTAAAAAGACAGTAAAAGCACATGAGGCAGTAGATCTTTTCTTTGCTAATGTATGGGTCCATTTTGGTTTGCCAAAGTCTAATATCTTTGATAGGGATTCCAGATTCTTGGGGAAGTTTTGGACTACATTGTGGGACAAGATGCATACCAGATTGCAGAGGAGCACAGTGTTCCATCCGCAGATAAATGGACAAATAGAGGTGGTAAACAAGACTTTGGTACAATTGATCAGAGGGTATAAAAGAAGTACCCAAGGACTTGGAATGAGTCCTTAGCCTACATTCAGCATTCCTACAACCGGGTAGTACACACATCCACCATAAAAGTCACCCTTTAAAACATGTTTGGGATATCTACCTACGAATCCACTAGACATAGTAGTTGGACAAGATGAGGAGGATACACGAGACACGAGAGGTGACTAGAGCAAACAAATTCATTGGGAGGATCCGGTAAATCCATCTCAAGATCAAAGAATAACTGGAGAAGTCTCAAGCGAAGTACAAATCTAGGCATGATCAGCATAGAAGGGAACACAAGCTTCATGTTGGAGATAAATTTTGGCTTTACTTGAGCAAGGAGAGACTACGAGGTCAAGCACGAAAGCTCAAACCACTACGATATGGACCTTTCACCATATTGGAGAAAATGCTTTTCAACTTGATTTGTCATCATTCATGAGGATGTACTCTGTAGTAAACTGCGAGAACTTGCACCTATATGAGCCATCCATGTTGGATGAAGATGAAGAACTACAGTTGTTACCTTCCATTGAGGATTGCATCTTAGACTCACGAGGTGAATTAGAGGAGGATGTAGTACTTGCAGCAGAAGGTCAGAGAGACTAGAAGAGGTCCATAGGAGTCTTGGCAGATTGGACTGAAAGGAAAGACACCAAGGCGAGGCCGGTGGTACTCAAAGGAGCAAGTGAGGGAATTGTTTCCTCATCTCGCTTCCCCCACTAAGCTTTGTGGGACCAAAAGCCTCCTAAGAAGGGGAGGTGTGATCCATAGGGATCCAGAGAACTCTACTTCATCAAAAATAGTCAAGACTGAGGAAGAAAAACTTTAAACGGAGGTTCTGTTTTTCAAATAATGAGACCACCACCACCTGTGCGGGCAGCGGTCATATAACCGCCGCTTACCGGGCTGGCGGTGGTTATAGAACCGCCGATCTGCATAGGGCAGTAGTCCATCCATTACGGATAGAAAACAAAATTTGAAATGAACAGCTTCCGAATTTGAAAGGGTGTTCATCTCCCTTCACCTTCATGACCTTTCCCATTCTCCAGTGCACGGGAGGACATGAGAAAGGCTATAAATACATGATTGTAGAAGTGTAGAAGATCATTGAAGCATGAGAGCAAGTGAGAAAGAAGTCTTAGTGCTAGAAATTGTACTTTTGTAGAAGAAACGAGTTTGAGACAGAGCAAGCAAGTAACTGAAAGGAAGTGTTGAGATATTATCTACTTCCCTTTCAAACTTCTTGTAAATTCTTTACTTGTGATTTGAATTGGCCAATAGAAGTGGGAAGAAATATAAATTTCCCTTCCCGACTGGTTTTCCTCCATTGGAGGTTTCCAGGATAAAATTGTTGGTGTTTGAGTTCTATGTTCTTTCCCTTTTCTGCAATTATTGATTCTAAGCACAATTATAATTCATTCACTAGCTTTCTCTGTTATTTCTAATAGAAAGTAAATAGCAGCGAATAATTGTGATTTGTGAATTATTCCAAAGTTGAAAGTTTACGGATCATAGGATGTGAGATTTGATATTTTTTTATTAAGATGTTGGATGGTGTGTGATATTTTATGATTAAATCGAGATGGTTGACTTTGATGGATGGGGGATAACGGGATAAATTGGTGGATGGATTTACAGAAGAGGTAGGGCTTTGGATGTTGGTTTGGGGAGGATGGGGATTGAGGATCAAATGTCATAGTTAGATAGGATGTGTGGAGGTTTATTTATGGATTAAGGATGGTGGTGGGATTAGGATTGGGATTATGTGATTAAAGATAGTTAATTAGGATGATTTTTGATTAAATAAAATTTTAATGTGATAAGATGGTTAAGGGTGTTCACAAAAAAACAATAAACATGCAACACACACCCTAAATAGTCAAGAGGATTGCAATCAAGTTATAACCGCTTTTTAATACCACACACCGATGATGGTGCCAAAATTATATCTCCACCTATATGTCAATGTGGGTTCAAGCAAGCGAGTGGTCTTGGGAGTGCGGCCTCCTTGCACTATACCTTGATATGTGGCCAAAAGGTTTCCTAATCTAGGATGCACAAGCTCACTAGGGGATCCCTGATATACCTTGCGGTATGTGGGGCCCAATTCCTTATTCTAAGGATATTATCTAAGGCCTAGGTATTGGGACGTGGAAGCCCCTCACTTCATGCCGCTCTTAAAACAAACAAGTGTTTAGCCAATAATAATAGATGTCCTTGAATTTATATACCCCGCCGAGAACATGGGGTGTGTCTACGTGCGTGGAGGTGAAGCCCATGGTCACACGAGACCCCTAGGAAGTATGACAAGTGAGTGGATATCACTTCCACGTCATGTTGCCTCTACAAAAGATAAAAAGGAAGGTGGCCACTTTTGATACTCAAGATAGTCCTAGGAGGCGAGAGGAAAGAATACATGGTTTCTCCTTCGAGATGAACAAGAAACAAAGGAAAAACACACAAAAGGATGATAAATGCTAGATGATAAAATGAAATGAAAAATATTAGTAGTTTTATGATTGGGTCTTTAAGAGGAGGCCCTACAAAAAAAATGTTAGTAGTTTGGTTTTTGAACCAAATTTCTTGGACTAAAGAAGTTGTAAAAGGAAAGGATTAGTAGTTTTAGATTGATTTTTATCTTTGGTAAGCATAGGAAGTTGCACACAAAGTGTTAGTAGTTTAAAACAAGAAAATATAACTCAATGTTTAGTTAAAATGACAAGATTTATGAAAATGAAAACCATGAATAAATTATACTATTAAATTCTAAATTAACACTTTCATTGCATAGATCTTTTCGATACCTTTCTAGGAAAAAACATGGAGTCGTTTCAAGTTTAGGATCAAAATTTTTGGCTCTTGTAAGGTAGGCAAAAAATCAAATCAAAAAAGATTCCAAAACAGAACAAAAGTGTCGATTAAGGACATAGGCACCAAAACACAGGTCATAGGCATTGTTTTGTGTGAAAATGGCAAATGAGCACAAAAATTCAAAATTTGAAGGTGTAAACAAAAGTGAAAATTATTAAAACTTTGACAAATTGTTCTAGGGATAAAATAGAGTTGAAAAAAATAAATAAATGGGGGGAAGCCCCACGGTGGGTGCTAAAATGTATATGTAAAAAGAGATGTTACTGCAAAATTTCAACAAGAAACAAAACAAATAAATTGCTATTTTAACACTCTAATACACTACCTCAGATTGAGCAAGATGGACAGGTAATAGAGTGCAATACCTTCACTTACCAAAGTAGAGATTTCTTTGATTTATTTGATGTGCTCTTGATGGTGGATTGGATGTGTTTGCTTCATATTTTTGGAGACACTTGGGCAACACCTCCCCTTGATTGTGTTTGGATTGCTTTGAAGAAGGATGACGATAAATTGATTGTAGATGAATGGATTAGACAATTAAAGATAAAAATGGCAAAGTTTTATTATGTATTCTTAAGATGGATCTCATGGAGGAGGAGGGATTAATTTATAGTTAATGGGTGGAGGATTCAATGGCTAAGATGAAGCCATGTTGGATTTGGATCAAGGGTGGAGAATGCATGAGAAGAATGGAGAATTCTAGAATTTGAGAGAAGATTCAATGGAGAGTGGAAGGTTTATTTGAATTTTTAAATGGAGGGAAGTTTAGAGAGGCTTCTAGAAATAGAAGCCTCTAGATTTAGAGGTGGAGCATGTGATTAGGATTAGAGTTGGATTAGGTTAATAAATGATGATTAGGAGTGATAATACATGGAGAGGCTTGGTGTAGGGATGTGTAGGGTAGGTGGTAGGTAGATGTAGGAATATTAAATTCCTAAAAAAATTTAATGAAGGATTAAAATAAAATAATGGGATATAATAAGGAATTAAAGTGATTAATAATAAAATTAGATATAATGATGAATTAAAACGATTTGGGATAAATCATAAATAATGATAAATGATAAGTATTATAAAATAGATTAAATTATAATAATTAATCTTGAGATTAATTATTATATGGTAATTAATTGTCGAGATATTTGCGTTGGGTGCATCCGTCAAAGGATCTCCATGAGTTAATCGTAATTAATCATGTCGATATTTTAGATATCTACAACCGTTAGTCGAAACTCAATGATTTGAAGGGCTAAATAGGAAGATATTTGTGCAATGTCCGTTGTCCACGTCGTATGGATGGAATGTAAAAGCATCCGCCAAAGGCAATCTCCATGATCAATGCCCCCAAAGACCTCCACCATTGTGTAGAAGTTCCCACGGGTCAAAGGAGGAGAGCCTTGCTAATCCCATGTTAAAAGCAGATGACTACTTCCCCAAACCATCGTTTTCCTTTGGAGAAATTGCCTCATATTCACATTTTTTCCCCAAAGCTTCGGGAACCCTTCCATCAACCAAATCGTTTCAGCCACCACCTGTAGTAACCCTTAGGGTTAGGGTTTCCACTCACTTGAAGATTTTTCCATTCACTTGTTTATAGATCATGGTAGTGTTTTTGTATAATATTGATATTCATAGGTGCATTCATAATTTATCATTTTAATTGCATCTAATAATACTTGTGATTACATAATTGTATTTGTGCAAATGCAAATATAAGTGATATAAGTTATTCTTCATGTTCAAAAATATTGTAAACAACCAAAATATGATGTTTTTGTATATGTTCTAATGATGAAAATTGTGATCATTTTCAATTTTACAATCTTTCGTTACACGATTGCCATGTATTTTTCGCACATTTTTTAATTTTTAGATATCAAATTTGAAAGGAACGATAAGAAGATTGTTCCAAGCTGTGATCTCAAATGATAATAACACACCACATTAGATTTGTAAAGCGAGAAGAGTCAAAATATCATATATGGAAATCCATCATAATCCATAATGCTCAATACATTACAATACAATGATTTGAATTACTCAATAAGAAAGATGTACATATAGGAGGAGGGAAGTGAAACTACTACCTAAATCAGTGGTGAAGAACTCTCACTAACTGATACTAGTAATTAAGTTAACTCTAGAAGACTAGTAAGCTAACTCCACATAAATGAGAAGCTAACTCAACACAACTAGTAAGCTAACTCCACACAACTAGTTCACCTAAGCAAGCTAACCCTGTTAGAGTAGGTATTTACCTTAGCTCATGTTCACCTAGGTAATTTATTTACCTTTATTGTATTTATCCTCACCCACTTATGTGTGTGGATATTTCTTTTATCTTATTTAGATATTAGGAGATATTATCTAGTTATTAGGTATAGTTCTTTCCTTGATCTATGGTATTTACTAGTTCTTCCCTTGATCTATGGTATTGACTAGATCCTTTATGTCTAGTTCTTTGATGACTAGTTATTTCCTTGATTTATGGCTTGATCTACGACCTTAAGCGGTTCTTAGATTGTTATTCCTCGCTTTATTTAAGCAAGGCCCATTCTCAATATATTGCATTGAGTTCCATTATAATATATGATATTGCTACTCATTTGTTTGCAAAGGTTTTATGTAAAGCTATTCTAATGAATTACTTTCATCTTATTGATCATGGTGTTTGATTAGCATCTGTGTTCTTGGCTTGGTACGATCTGGTTATCGTTCCTTTCAAACCCAATAAGTGTAAGGCTAACATAAGTGTAAGAATTATCCTAATAAATAAATAAAATGATAAATAATAACCTACACTAACACCCTCCCATAAGCATAGCTTAGGTGGATGAAAAATAAGGTGGGTCCCGGTAACAAGGCCTAATGAGGTACCCACGTACAATAACTGGAAAAATTAGACACCGCAAGGTACCCAAAACTAGTAATAACAAAGTAGAGAGACAAAAATCCCACTGCAAGATATCCTAAGAAGCTTGGATCCAAAAAATTATATAATGTTAAAGAAGTTTGGTGCGCATTGTGGTTTGAATCCACTACTCGATCATAGAACTCAAAAACAACTGACATTGGGCTTCACCAAAATAGCTCCATACAAGGAGACTGTCAATGGAGTGATGTTGAAAGTGTAAAAAAACACCAAACATAATTTGATCAACTGCTACAAATAGGTGTGCCACGATCCAAGAGCAACCAATGTAACAATTCAAGGACACGAGATCCAAATAAATAGGAGTGTCATGATCAAAGAAAAGCCAAGATAAAAAGGTAAAGACACAAAATCTGAAGAAACAAAATCAACTGCTACAAATAGGTGTGTCACGATTCAAGAACAATAACCAAGGCAATAAGGAAATGACTCAAGATCCAAATAAATAGGAGTTCCACAATCCAAGAAAATCCAAGGTAACAAGGCAAGGACAAAAACACGAAGAAGCAATATCAACACGTAACAAGGAAAGGACATGAAACCCAAAGAATCAATATAAACACCACACCCTACTATATTGTTGAATGGGTAGAGTGACACCACAGATCTGTATGAGTTGCCAAAATCAACTACTCGAATACTGACAAACTAACACTTTCAAGGCTTCACCAAAATAGCTCTCCCACAAGAGAGGCGCAACATGCCAAAAAAGTGTCAAAAATATAGATCCAAAATATCTCAACGAACACGAGAGATACAAATGTATACACCCATAGATCTGAGAGTGCAACACCTAAAATTTTATGATGTTGGGCTTAACCAAAATTACATCCACAAAGTGATTACAACACCCTCCCAAATTTGACACTTTATAATTGAGTGCATGTAAATATTACAATGAGTAAAAGTACATTTTACATTTAAAATATGTTTATAAAAAATTCACCAATGTGTAGATCTCGAAGAAATACACAATTTCAAAAATAGATCACCTTAATCTGAGCTACGGATCAAAAGTTATGAGCTATAGAAGATTTTGCTATTAAAATAATATGTTAATGTTGACGTTTTTTTAAAAGGTATACATGACACCCAAATGTCCAAAGAGTAAAAGAGTGCATCCACATGATACATGATTGTGACCAAATGATAAAATCCTACGTGTAAACCCTAAATGTCCAGACGGTAAATCATTCCATCCGGAGGGTAAGCGTCGATATCGATGGATAAAATAATGCACCCGGAGGGTGCGGATCGTGTCCGATGGATAAAAGAATACATTGAAAACAAAAATATACGAGAGGGTAAAATAATGTATCCGGAAGGTACACGCTTATATCCGATGGATAAAAGAATGCACCGAGTGGGTACAAATCTATGTCTAGTGGATAAAGGCATGCATCAAATAGAAATATCGGTGTAAAAGAATGCATCAGGAAGGTACACGCTTATATCTAATGGATAAAATAATACACTTAGAGGGTACAAATCTACATCTAGTCGATAAAAGAGCGCATCCAAAACAAAAATATCAGAGGATAAAATAATGCATCTGGAAGGTACACACTTATATGTAATGGATAAAATAATGCACCTATAGGGTATAGGTCTGCGTCCGGATTTGACTTTCTCAAAACATGGTTGAGTTTACAGTTGATTCTAGGGTTTTGGCACCTTCCAAATACAATGGCACACTTCGTTTTTCATAAAAATGCATGTTGCATAAAAGTGCTAACAAATTCCGAATACATGAAAATAATAAACTCTTGCTTGTAAAGAAAAACTTACAGATGAATGTATACATCATCTATCGCTCACGATACCATGAAAGGAATGATAAGAAGATTGTTCCAAGCCATGATCTAAAATGATAATAGCACACCACATTAGATTTGCAAAGCATAAGAATTAAAATACCATATATGGAAATCCATCACAATCCACAATGTTCAATACATTACAATCCTGATGACTTGAATTACTCAATAAGAAAGATGTACATATATGAGAGAGGAAGTGAAACTACTACCTAAATCGGTTGTGAAAAAATCTCAAGAATGGCGATATTGGTAGTTGAGTTAACTCAAAATACTAGTAAGCTAACTCCACATAAGCGAGAAGCTAACTCCACATAAGCGAGAAGCTAACTCAACACAACTAGTAAGTTAATTCCATACAACTAGTACACCTAAGCAAGCTAACCCAACAAGTGTAAGGCTAAAACAAGTGTAAGAATTATCCTAATAAATAAATAAAAGGATAAATAATAACCTACACTAAAAAAATTTACATATATTTGTCTATCTTTTTCATTTACATTTACCATGTAATGGTTGAAGTATCTTTGTAAGAAAATCATCTTCTTCTTCCATGTTGAGAATAATCTCAAACTTGTTGATCAGCTCCGAGATCAATAACGGGACCTCTTTGAGATATCTTTGTACAATATGTGCTAAAAACTCACCACAAAATATATGAATGGATTGTTTTCGATTCCATAAAGTACTCATAAGATAGTGTGCTCCTAAATTCGTGATCTCTTCCTCATATATGACCACAATATTCTCATCACCATATCTCCTTAAGAGCTCATTCAAATATACATATAAAACATTTGAACTTTAAATACCCTCCATCTCTTTTGGTGAAGAATGAATAACTATCTCATGACTTGTAAGAATTAGTTCTTTTACCTTGAGTATGACTAACTGTCATTACATTAGATCCTATGAAAATTGTTATATGTGAATGTATCCTACTTTCTCATCTCCCTAACATGATTTATGACATAAACGTTACAATTATAATTACCCTCCCATCCACACCACTTGTTGTAGAGATTAATATTTCATTAACATCTTGCCTCGTTGATAACAATAGATGTACTTAATTGTTTCTAAGCACCTTTAAGATTTTCAATGATAGATGTACGTAATTATTTGTAAGCATCTTTAAGATTTTAATACATTTGGACATTGCAGCCATGTGGCATGTAAGATCATAATAACCAATGAAATTGTAGAGATAAAGTTTATATATTATAGTTTTGATGTGAAAAAAACATTATTTATAGACTTAATTTATTAAAGACACAAAAAAATTTAATATAAATTTCCATTTCATTGTATCTTAATTCAAGTTAGATTGAATTGAAGTATTTTACAAGTATGTTCAAATATAATCTTATTGTTTCAATTAGATAATAAATAAATATTTCCATTTCATTTTATTGTAATTCAAGTTACATCTAAATGAAGTATTTTACAAGTATGTTCAAATATAACCTTATTGTTTCAATTGGAAAATAAATAAATTTAAATTTATTTATTATTTTGTAGTAAAAAAAAAAGTCATTTCTATGGTAAAACAATATTTGTATGAAATATTTTGGGTACTCCTTCAAACTAGCAATTGCTCCTCATGGTGCAAGCGTACACCGAGGGGTATTATGTTGATAGTTCTGAGGGTACGTTGAGTCCATGGCATATCCAATGTGTAGAATATCTTATTGTATTTGAATTGATCATATCGAGTATACCATCATTAAGTGTGAATTGTAGGAAGAAGTTACGTACATATATACGGTTTGAGTTGTCCAACATCACTAGGCACAAATAAATATACAAGACTAAATTTGGGAAGTACCTTGTTTAGCCTCTCCCTACTATTCTTAAAAATATTGATGAGGAAAGGGTGGATGATCATGTTAAAGATATTAATTTAAAGATAGAGAAGAAACAATTGGATGATTTGTAAAGTATGTATTTATGTTTGTATTTGTAGTTCTTATTATATATGAAAATGTTACAACTCACTCAAGCGAACTCTCAATCCAAAGACTTTGTGTTTTCGAAGAATCACACAAGCTGTACAAGATAATAAGCTTTTGAAACAATATTGATTCTCTATATATTAAATGTCTTGAGACCTTTATAGACAAGATGTGTAAAATTCAACTGGTGCTGTAGAGATATTTCAGGGGATATTTTAGCATATTTATGGTCCCATGGTATTTTTAATTTTTCTCAATATATGTGTGAAATTGTACCTTCAGTGGAAGGGATATTTTTGTATAATCTGGAACAAAAATTTTGTCCTCCTTGAGAAGAAAAGCAAAACTTGTAGGATTTCAATTTTTGTTAATTCTGTAAGGCGTTATTATCTAGTTTATTTAGAAAAAATGACGGTTGGTATTTTGCCAGGGATGTCAGGGCCATCTGGATCATCTGGATCCATGGCAGGTAAGGAGATGACTTTCTTTGGTAATGCATACATATTGGGTATAACCTTTGCTGCTGGTATTGGTGGATTGTTGTTTGGCTATGATACAGGTATGCTCTTTGCATCAATTTACAAGTAGTACGTTGTAGAGAATTTTTCTCTCATTATTGAGACTTGATCTTGTTATGTAATGGTGGTTTTAAACTCTTTGGTTCCCCCTTTAAGTGTGTGAGGTTGTTCTATAAAGAATATGATCATAATGTTACAAATGATGATGATTCTAATGTGGATAAGGACATATAGAATCCGAAAAGATAGTGATTCCTAGTTTTCCTTAAAGTTTTAGTCTTGGGAAATCGAGAGGAGGAAATCCCAAAGAAAAAATAAAACCATGGTTTAAAGTTAAAGATAAAAGTGGTGGAATTGATCTTACCAAGAGTTTTGAGAGCTTTGTGCAAGTTGATCTTTCAACAACTCACACGTATGGAGGAACATATCCTGGCATCTGCATAGTGCGTACATTGGTTAAAAAAATGGGGGATGGATTAATCAAAGGAAAAGGAGGTCCATTAACTTTAATGCACATGTCTTTAGTGTTGGAAATAAGGTGTCTCAACCTTGTTTGATTTATTCAGTTAAGATTTTTTACAGCCGTTTCACATTGTCGGTTCTCTAAAAATAGAAATATGAGTTGCCAAAATATTCCCATATGATAGTATATCATGGAAGGGCTATTTTTAGAGATATTATGACATATTTTATGTCATCTTTAAGGGTCAAAAATAGGGGAGAATATTGTGGACGTGAGAGCCTAATTTTAGACCGAAATCTTGCTCTTTAATGCAATCCACCTCATGAGAGGTTTGGCACATGGTTTTGTAAACCATAGATGGTTTCTTGTATAACTAGAGGTCTATAAATTGAAGGCTTGGAGAAGCAATTTGTGTGGTGAGTTTAGCAAGTACTCTAATGTTAGAATCCTCCTAGAATTGCTTATGGTGATATTCTGTAAGAAACTTGCTCTACAAGTGTATGTAATCTTGTTATTAGATTTGAAATACATTGAGTGGGCTTTTGGAGTGTGGGGTTTTTATCCGAAAGGATTTTCCCCACGTATATCTAGTGTTTGTGTTAATTGTTTATTTTCTTGTTATGAATGTGTTGTTGAGATTTTTGTAACTATTTTATTATGTTGAAAGTTTTGCATAATATCTCTCCTCAAGATTAGTGTAGGAAGTTTTTCTACTACTATAATTTCCTAATAGTGCGTACATTGGTTAAAAAAATGGGGGGATGGATTTATGTCAAAGGAAATGGAGGTCCATTAACTTTAATGCATTTGTCTTTAGTGTTTCGTGCACCTTTTAAGAACTCGAGACAAATTTCACAGCAGATTTGAAAGAGACTTGAGAAGGACAACACAACGGTCCTGCTTAGCCCTAAATGGTGAAGTTGCTCATTTGACAATGTTCCAATAGTTACAATCAAATGGTCTCGAATCACATCAAGAAGCTCACTGGAATAAAATGACAGAAGCTCTTTCTAAAATAGATTGTATAAGATGTTCAGGTTTACATGAAACCAATAGTGTTCAGTTGATGAGTATGACATATTGAGGAGTCTCAGTGAAGGAATGAAGTTGTGCAAATTTCAAAGAAGATTCAATATTTTCAAATGACACAAGGGTTTTCCAATGAAATAAATTGTCAAAAGCTCATAATTTGTTTTGTAGTTATAGATTCAAGATTCTTTGACGTGGACATAAATACCTGGAAGGGTAAAGTATCTTATCTCAATAAAATTTTCATGGCTCTTTGAATCATGATACCTCTGCCATAGTAAAGATGGAATTGAGGAGATGGGACATTCTCTCATGGTAAATAGGCCTCTGTATAAATTAAAACTTGTTCAGATATTGACAACAATGATAGAACATACGACATATCAATTAGAGAAAAAGGGTACTGGTAACAATTAATGAAATTGTATCCCACAGTCCATGAAGGAAATTAATGGTAGTATAAATGAAACCTCTTGAGTCCGAAGATGTAAACTTGCAAGATGAAAATGGAACTTCAACTAGATTGAAATTTGACTCTATATCCTATATCCAGTGGAATTGATACATGAACTCCCTACATGATCCTTGACACTAATTTACATTGAAGATTCCTATCGATTACCGAACATGCCAACAATTCAATTGGGGTCTAGCAACTTAATTGTAGTCAATTCAATGCTAGAATTATTTGCTTGTGCCAACAATTCAATTGGGGTCTAGCAACTCAAAATTCTACTAAGTAGTGGTAGATATAAGTAATTGTTTGTGCCAACAATTCAATTAAGGTCTAGCAACTCAAATTCTGCCAAGCAATGGTATAATTAATTGCTCGTGCCAACAATTCAATTGGGGTCTAGCAACTCAATTGTAGTCAATTCAATGGTAGAATAATTTGCTTATGCCAACAATTCAGTTGGGGTCTAACAACTCAATTGTAGAATGAGTAAAGCCCATGGAGCAAAGTTGGTGCTTCCCTATGCTTTTCTTGTATACAATATACAAATTTCTAATTGCATGGTTGGATTCCATTTGAAAAACATATTTAAAAGTCTGATTTAAGATTTAAAGTGAGAATATCCATAGTTAGTAGTTAGTGATGATAAAATAGTTTTTACCTCTTTGAGGCAGCGAGAACTGGAATCTTAATGTGTACTTTCTGATCTATTAAATCAGTGGCTAGTGTGCACACTCTGTTTAATTTTAATTTTGTTCCATTCGTTTGGAGACTATGCTTTGTATTAGTTTGCATCAAACATAGATGTAAATATTTAAAATTAAGAAACCATAAGCAAATCATGACCCTTCTAAGCAAGAATTGAGGACATATGCAAGGAAACAATTGCTATTAACAATTTAATTCTGATTTGATAGAGTAAACATTTTAAAGAGAATCCAATTAGAGCTAGTGTTAGGCACGGTAAGTATTGAGGACCCATCAGTAATTGGGAACTAAAATGTAGCAGTGACCAATAAATCTCATATATTTCACCCACTAGATTGGACAGATCTAAATAAGAAGACATGCCACTTTAGTAGATCACACTAGAATGTGTAGACACGTAGACATAAATATTGAATATCAAGGAGCCATAAACAATCATGGCCCTTCTGAGCATGGAATCGAGGACATATGCAAGGCAAAAATTGCTATTAACAATTTAATTCTCATTTGATAGAGTAAACATTTTAAACTTGCACAATATGAAGAAACATTATGGCAAATTTTGAATAAGAAGGCACTTCTCTAATCGTTCATTCTATAAAATTTGAAATCAACCACATTGTTATTGTATATAATTTGAAATCAAAGACACAAGTTAGTTGTTACAACTGTAAATATAATTTAAACATAGAAAAGATGAGCTGAACTATTAACTTTTAATTGCTAATTTTATGTCCATTATTGTGCAATGTGAATAATCAATCCATCTATTGTCATCCTCTATTTCTAGGCAAAACCTTCTCTGCAAATTATATTGGAATATAGATCTTTTAAACCTACACTTCATGTTTGCAATAATATAAACACATTGTCAGTAATTAAACTATTTTTAAAAAAGAACTAGTGAAAGGAATTTTAAAAATGCAGTTTTCAGACATATACCTTGCACATATAAGATTTTCATCACCATTAACAAAATCCATTAAGGCTTCCCGAGATAATGTTGCAACTGGATCAACTCCCACTTCATTGGTATGTAAATTGTTTGCATTGTCAACAACTTCAATTCCATTGGATTCATCTTCCACTAATGCTAACATCATGTTATGCAATATGCAACACACAAGAATAGTTTTCGGTAGCATTTGTAAATTAGGTTGGAAAATTCTAGATTGTAGGATTCTCCACATATTCTTTAACCTCCCAAATGAACACTCAACAACAATATGTGTCGAGGACAACTTAAAGTTAAATTCTCTTTGTCTAGTTGTCAAAGCTCCAATGAAAGGTGTGATCAACCATAACAATAATGGATATCCGCCATCACCTATAATGTACTATCTCTTGTTGGAAGAACCAACCGAATGACCATTTAACCTTTTCCCACCTTCACACAATTTTAAGAAAGAAGAATTTCACCATTTAACATCATTAACAGAACCATGACATCTGTAAAAACATCTATAAAATGCATATTCTTTATAAAAATGGCTTGTAAGGACATGTTGTAGTTGTGATCTCTATCATACGAATCAGTTGAACACTCATTGTATGGAAACTGGAATTGAATGTGAGTTACATCTATAACCCCACAACAATTAGGAAAGCCTTGTCTTTGGTGAAATCCTTCCTTTAAAATTTCAAGATCCATTTGATTGTTTGGCCATTGAATGTTCCTATGAAATCGATGTTGCATTGCATTAATAAACTTATTCACAATTCTTACAATAGTTGAATTTCCACAACCAAAAATTTCACTAATGTTTATCATTTTCATTCCAGAGGATAATCGTAGCACTACAATGGCCACTTGTTTTTCAACAGGAAACACTCTACTCTTTATAGATGTGGCGAATGAAAATGGTATGTCACCTTGACTAAGGTCTTCATGCAAGGATTCACAAAGAGATCTAAATATTTCATAAGGCAACCTAAAAATGTTGTGAAACCGTTGATCATCACATTTAACTTCAAATATATAGTGATTCCACCAATGCAAGGAACGAGGTTTTACATACCATTCTCCTTGTATCCTACCTCTCCATTGATAAATTGATAAATCTGTTTCAAGAATCAAATTCTCTTGCTCACTAGTAATTAAAAAAATCTCCATATCCATGTTTTCTTTCTCTAGATTGGTGGAGTGTGATGGAATAAATGAATCTAGCTTATGCCTCTTTGATATGCGTCGAATATTAGTTGAGTCTTGAAGATCATACCAAATTTGCAATGCTAATTGAATAATTGTTGATGCACATGCTAGGAGGAATTTCATTTTTTCCTTGAATGATAATCCATTGTGCAATTAAAGAATGCCTCTTACAAATTAGAATATAAAAAACTTGAAATGCGTACTCCTCCCTATAAAAAAGAGTTTTAGTCAATCATTTGATCATCAACTCAATTTTAATACATATACATGTAAACAACCACATCAAATTTTATTTCAAAATGTTGTTATGAGTATTCCAAAACTAAATTTGTCTCCTTTTGTTATGAGCCTCTCTTTGAATGCATCTTTGTACTGGTAAGAACATGAAATTAAAAATGAAATTTTATACAACGAATATTTTGATAGGAATACTACTACACATGATGATAGTTGAATTTAAGTAGCAGAAAAATAACATATAGGATGACATTGAAAAACATAAATATGGGAAGTTGTTGAGGTTTGATAGAATCAATCCAAATTGAACATGTTCCTTTTAGTTGTCAACATGTTTGTTACATGTTTTTTCTATAAAGATTATATAGATAAGAAATCACAGGACAATTTATGGTTTTGGAAAAGAAATTGCATGAAAGTTTATGGTTTTGCAAGGTTTTATGTACACAATCATATTAATATATCAATATGTAAAGCTTACTATTTCACTTCATAAATGTCTATAAAAAATTGAGCATGCCCATTGTATTGAATATTAACTACTTGCTTCTAAATGTGAAAATTACTTTTAATAGTTAAGCTATTATTTCAAGTAAAAATGGTAATGCAGCTGGAAACATCTTTGACTCACTCTTATCTTGTTTAGGACATTGTCAATACATGTTATGTTAATTGGGATTAAGAAGTAAAACAACATACAAACAACATAAGGGATTTTGTTAAAAATGCATATAAAAGAAGAACTTGGGATTTAAAAGAATTGGAACAAATTGGACTTTAAAGATCAAAAAGTTTTATTATCAAGGCCATTAGGATTACATAAAGGAAACAAAACAACCATAGTTGCATGTATATGTTCTCAAGCTAACTTGAAGAATTGTCTCATTTCAAAATGAATCACTAATCTTCATCATTGCTTGTCCAATGGAATTTAAAGTTGAAACTAAGCTCAACTGCACATTGATCTTTTGCTCTTCAATTTTGATCAACCTCTCTTCATTTAAATCTTCCTTTTTCATGTGTTGTTCAATCAAAGAAAAATATTTTTGGCACTCTTAAATAAAAACACAATCCATTTCATGGCATTTCATATGCCCCTCTTCAGCCATCTGCAAAGTAGAAATTACCAGCTTATTATTTTCAGCAAAAGTATCCTTTATAGTACTTGTTTTGCTTGCTGATTTCCATTTTTTACCAATAGTTTGGTTGTCCTCTTCATTGGGAATCTTCACTTGGCTTGGTCATTCTTTCCCTTGGACATCTTCATTTGGTAAGTAAGAATTCTCGCGAAAGGCATATTTATTGTGCGAAGAATCAATGGTTATATTGTCAAGGTTGATTGCTTGATCAACACCGAAATTTATCTCCATTGCATCAAAATTTTATTTTGCATAATTTATTGTTATCAATTCTCTCTCAGGTTTTCATATTCCAATAACTATTATGGCCCGATGGAGTATGTGATTCATAATATTGGATTCTTTTAAAATCGGAAAACCATGTTCCCATCGATCTCGACATTGGTTTGCAATACGATCAATGCCATGGCTAGAAAAATAATTTTTCACTACTTTCCATTTTTAGTAGATAAAATGGCCTTTTTCATTATATCGAAGAAGTGCCATAGATCTACTGGTTTGAAGAATGCACAGGTGAACAATGTGAGACATGAATTGTTCTAAGACAAAACAAAACAAGAATACAAACTACAAATTACAAAAATGCAAGAGAGATAATTGCTGATAACACATAAATAGCTCCAACAAAAATATAATAAAATAGAATAATGAAAGAGATGTACATATAGGGGGTGAATGTGTAACCTCCTCCTATAATCATGGAAATCTCCACCTAGAATAGTGGTAACCAATAGCTAAAATGTTGTAGTCAAGTGATGACTAACACCTAGAATTGTGTAGTCAAGTGATAACCAACACCCATAATAGTGTATTCAAGTGTACACCTAAGAAATAATATCCCATAAGTTTAGGGAAACTCTAAGTGAGGAAAATATCTTGAGTATGATAGTACAAATAAAGCAAGGAAAATAAATCCTACACTAACACCCCTCATAAGCACAACTTAGGTGAGCGGTGAAAAATGAAAATGGGTCCTAGTAAAAAGGTCGGATGAGGTACCCACATACAATGCAATATCTCATAAGATAGATTAAAAGGAGAAAACCCGGTTGGAAAAATGCCCTCAAAAAAAAAAAAAGACATGAAGAAAAGAAGAGGCTAGAATCCCCCTAAAGATGATGAAGTTGTTGATGTAGACCGTACCCAAGAATATCTCGTAGATGAATGAACTTGCTCTCAGTAAAAGGTTTGGTGAAGATGTCAGCAACCTGATCGAAGAGCTGGAAGAATATCAAATCGATGACTGTTCAAGAATGATCTCCCAAATGAAGTGCATGTGAATCTCAATGTGTTTGGTCCTCTAATGAAGGACCAAATTCTATGCATATCTGGATGGTGCTTTGGTTGTCACAAAAGATAATTATAGGATATGATTAATTTAAAATGTAATTTAAGATCCTAATATGAATGCAAGATTGTAGTAAATAAATTAATAATGAAATACTGAAATAGATCTAAGTAATTAAGCAATAAATAATGAAAACCCTAATTGCAAAGAGAGGGTAAGAAGACTTAGTTGATTTGTAGTTTTAGAAAGTGCACCGTAAAGTTGGAAAACTAGAAAATGAAAATAACGACCGTCACACTAGAGCATAGAAAAATACGAGAACTCAAGGAATAGGTTGGACTTGGGTGCTTGGAGAGGGACAGGGGCACCCGTGGGTGCCTCAAACTTGTTTCAGGGGCACTGGGTCAGAAATGATCATAAAACCCTCCTCAAAAGAGTTGCGAGGTGCTCACCTGTAGTATCCTTTTATTTCTCGAGGTCATATTAAGATCACCAAGGTTTCGAGAAACATGCAATAAAATATAAACCTGCAAAACCCTCAAATAGACATCAAATCCCAAAAAAGAAAGATGCAAAATGAGGGGTCAAATTGTCCTCAACTACCACAATGATGGAATTACAACTGAGCATTGCACTACATCTCATACCCAATGTAGTTTGTGTGTGTGTGTGTGTGTGTGAATTGTGCCCTAGGTTGCTCTTGTGTGTGTCACACTTGGAATAGCGAGCAAGTAGCTAGATGTAGAATGTAGTAAATGTGTGCATGGAATAGAATGAACTTCCCTCCTATGAAGTGTGATGCAAAAACCAGCCCTTGTGTCCCTTGTGATGGAGCTAGATGGATGTAATGGAGCTCTTAGATGCCTTGATGGATGCAACCTTAGGTGGTGATAGATAGTGTTTAGTGCTTGGTCCTTTATTATGATCACATAACTTTATATTTATATGATTCCTTTGCTTGAATTTCATAATTAACCCGAAAATTTGACTACCAAAAAGATAAGATGCTCAAACGAATAGAAAGGACCCAAAAAGTGTGAGTAAAGTATAAAGGGATAGGGGTGCCCAGAGGGGATGAGGGCACCTAGTCGTTGGCATCTTGGTTGGGCGTTGGTGTCTAGGATGAAAATGCCGAAGAGTAAAAAGGAAGACTGAGCAAGTAAGGGTGTAAGACTGAAAGTAGAAACAAAAAAAAAAGAAAGGTGGCCAAAGACATGGGTTAATTAGTAATTTTCTTACTTAGGAATCATATGAATAGTAGTATGTAATAGGACTAGATAATTACCCAAAGTGTGTGATTTTGTGTCTACATTTTCCCCCACTTTATGTTGGTGAGGGAAAAATTAGTAACATAAAGTAGATAGAGATGTGTACCTGATAACCATGTAGATCGATGATGAAAGTGTGTCGAGGGACTAGACAAAGCGTGGAGTGATAAAAATGTGAAGCGTGGATGCTAAGGAGGAGAAAGTGTAAAAAGTGATGATGAAAATGAACCTAGGGTGGAAACACATGTGTAGATGTCATGATGTACCTATTTTTGATGTTGATGTTGTGTGTGGAATTGTTTTTGATGTTGGTGATGTTACTACCACTTCCCATATGGATGGACCTACAAAAGAGAAGCCAAACAAGTAGTCAAATATGCATGTATATGATCAAAATATGTAAAAAGTGTGTAAGGAAAGTATGTAAAAAAATGTTGAAAAGTGTGAAAAAGGAACATGTGCACCTGATCATGATGAGGAAAAGAGTGTAGAAAGGATCATGTAGATGATGTCGATGCGAGTTTTTGGGTGATCTCATGCCAATGAAATGGAAGAAGTGTAGGGAGAATTGTCTAGTGTCATCCTCCAACCTTTAACTACTTCCCATTGTGTAAAACACCAATGTAGATGGTGTGTGTGCATGTACTAAGGACTATATACCTTATAAAATCCATTGTGTATGGAGTTTTGTAGACTTTGTCTAAACTACCAATCATTGTATAATTCTCCCTTAGTCTTAAGGATCAAGAAAAATTGTTGTATTGCCCCCTAGTTTTAGGCATCCATGAAAGAACGATGTGTTAAGGACCCAAGTCTGATTTTGAGCCCTGTCTAAAACTAAAAATTGTGTTGTATTAGTACCATGTTGTGTATAATGTTGTATGGGGTGACTGATTCACCCAAATGATGCCCCCCTCATTTGGGGTGCATACGATGTCATTGAAGGAGTATGTGGCCCAAAAGAGATGACCAACTGCTTTGTTAAAATTGCCCTACGGGGGAAAGGAATGTGCTTGTGCTTGGTAGAAACCAAGGCACACGCAAACAAGTGGCTAGGAAAAAAAGTGTTAGTACAAAAAGACAAACACTCATGTAAAAGATGAAATGTAAGCTAAAGCAGACAATATGTAAGCTAAGACAAAAGTAAAAAATAATGTAGTATGTAGAAAAGTGGGTTGCAAACATGGGACATCACTCACGATGTCCCAAGAAAATCAAGGCCATAGTAGTCCCAAAAAATCAATCAAGTGAGAAAAACAAGACATAGGAAAATCCCGTAAACAAGGACAAGCAAAAAAGAAAAACAAAGAAAACAATGTAGACAACCATGGAAAACAAATAGTCCTGCAAAAAATAATGCACATGAAGTATTCGTTAGCACATTAGAAAGATAAAAATTATGTCAAAGAATGTATAATATGATAAGTAAAGTGTAATTATGAAAAAAAATGAAACAATAACACCTATAGTGTATGAAAGTGGATGCCCCTAGGAGCCCTATGGGACTGGTAATAGGTACTGTGCCAAGCATCCATGTTACGTGTAATGGATCTATAAAATTTGTGATCACAACTAGAAAGGAAAGTGAACGCATGCATGTGTGTATGATAAAGATAATGACATACAAGATATCTATCTAGCATGTGTAATAAAATGAACATGTAAAAGCATAAGTAAGCAAGAGTAAATGCAACCAAGATATAGTATGTTGTGGATGAGATGGAATGGAATGCATAGTGTGAATGATAGGAGTAGTGTGCCCCCCAGTATGTGTGAATGTATGTATGCAATGAGGTTCATTTATTTATGCCCCCTCAACAATCAAGAATGAACCATAAATAACGAGAGTGTGTCATCGGGAAATGGTTTGAATGTGTGATGTGTGTATGTGTTAGAAAGAGTTGATGAATAGAGCGTGATGAAGTGTTGATGATGAATTTTGATATATATGATGATATTGAATGTGGCATAAGAATGAGTTTGATATTATAATGTGTGATGATTTATCCTAAATCGTATATCACTAGAGATGATGAGAGTAAATGCTAATAATGTGATGATGTAGCACAAAGCATATAACATGAGATAGATGAACGTGATGATGGTAGAAAATGTGATGATGTAGCACAAAGCATATATCATGAGATGTGTATGGAAAGGATATAGAAAAACGTGATAATATAGCGCAAACAATATATCATGAAATGTATGATGAATAAGAAATCGAGAAAAGGGTGATGATTTAGCACAAAACATTTATCACGAAATGTTTAAATAAGGTGATGGCTAAAAATGTCACATAGTGTGATAAAAGATTGATTGATTGATTGATTGTGAAGATAAAATTGAAGAGTGATGTAGGTGTGATGAGGTGAGGTTCACTTTTTTATTTAGACCCAGCAGCAGTCGAGTATGAACCATTGGACTAGAGTGCGTCGTCGGGTAGTAAGTGTAGCATGTAAAAGTAGATGAGTAAAATGTGTATAGTAGGTGTAGTTAGTGTGGTGGATAATATGTTATGTGGTGTGTTACATGTGAAAATGTAAATGGAAGTGTAGTGTCTAATGGATGTGTAGTGTATAAGTGTGTGGATGATGTAAAATGTATAAATATATAATGTGTAATGAGAATGTGTACAATGTATAGGTGTATAAAGCACAAAGTGCAGATGATGTAGAATAGATGGAAAATTTTATATGTAGAAAAATACATGATGTGTGAAGATGTGTAATGTGTAGTATAAATTGTGTGTAGTGTGTGAGGTTCATGTGTATAATATGCCCTCAATAGTCAAGTGTGAACCAAAGCACAAGAGTGTGTCATAGGGTAATGATGATGCTAGAGTGTAGATGAAGATGTATATGATAAATTATAGGTGTGAAATGATGTGAATGTAAGACATGTGTTGATGTTAGGGGAGAGAAATAAGTGTAATGCCCCCAAGTGTGTGTTGATGAATGAGATATATGATAAAATTAAAGGATGAAGGTCCTCTACCCGATTTTGGTGGTGATGAAAGGCATGTGACCATGCTCTAAGAGTGGTGGTATATGAGATAAATGTTGTGTGTAAGTGAGTGAATTCTATATGCATGTGCAATAATGATGAGTATATGGGGCACCTTGGTGTAACAAAATGTGTAGGTGATGGAGACCTATGTGAGCATAACATGGCGGTGATGGACACCTACGTGGAATGAAATGAGGTGGTGAAGATACGTCTAGATGTAGGAATTTTCCTAGTGATGGACCTAGACTGATGTATTGGACTAGTAGAATGATAAGACCATGTAGGTCATGTGTGAATAGGTGAGCTAGGAGAATAGTGCTTTAGGTTTGATGAGATGTGGGGCACTAGATGGACTAGGTGATGCATTGGTAACCATGAGAGGATATGGCGACCATGGAGTAGATGGAGGCACACCCATCGATAGAAATGACTTGATTATTATGATGAATTTTAGACACAAATGATTCATGGAGATGATATACTTGAGACCTATGAATCCAATTGAGGCCTAAGAGCATGTCACACCCATCGATTGCTTGTCCGACAAGGAAGGGTACTAACATAGTGAGAGGACTAAAATGTAATGTGGAGTTTGACAACACCATATGAATTGTTCATCGGATATGAAATTTGTGAAAGTGGATAGCCAATAGCAACAAAAGAAGTGGAATAGAACATGCACTGATGGGCCATGATGGATCAACCTTGGTGTTATTGATAGGGATAGATCGATAGAGGCACTAATGTGTAAGTGATTAGAAGAAAATGCCACATGATAATTGTGGTCAGAAGAAAGAAATGATTGGAGGAGACATCTTTGTATTAGCAACTAAGAAATAAAGATCCCCCGATACAGGAGGAGGAAATACGTGATATGTATGATTAGCCAAAGAGTCAACTTTTCTTGTCATGTTTGGAAGTGGATTGTTAAATATCTTTAGCTTATGATTATCATTGTAGGTGGAGAAATGTAGGATTGGGAAGCTCAATTTTATTATTATCGATGAGATCTTGAATGAGATTTGAATTTTAAAACAATGATTTGTAGAATGCCCTACATTGATGATAGTTGTAATGGAATTTTTCATCATAATTATGACCTTTTGGATGAGATGGATCTAATTGGAGTGGAGGAGGAAGTGTGATGAGATTACTTTTGATAAGTTGTGGAAGAAAAATATGTGGAAGGACCATTAACTTTTGTGTATGTATGCCTAGGTGGTTGTGATTGAAGCTCTTTGGTGGTGATACTGCGTTGATAGTGATTTTAGCATCGATTGGTTTGGTTTGGTTGTTGATGGTTTGAATGTTGACTTATTTTGAAAACATGTAGAAGATGACACTTGCTCTTGATATTTAAGCTTTACCTATAGATAAGATCTTAGTTTCATGAAGCTTGAGAGTATGACATAGTTGATTGAATGAAGGAGATGTTCAAAGAGAACTCTCTGGAGAGGTGGTAATAGACTTTGAATGAATAAGTATTGAAGTTTAGAATCTGCAAGCACATTTGACATCTTAGCTAAGTTATTTTTGTATCACAAAACATAATCTGCTAAGTGTTCATTAGATCCTTATTTAAGTTGTGTGAGTTGAGCATAGGAGATCTTAGAGCCGATGTTGATAGAGAAGTGAGTGAGAAAATCATCATCGGCCATAAATGCATGAAATATGTTACCAAGTGGATAGGTAAGTCATAGAACCAACGCATCACATAATCATGAGACTACAAGGGAAGATTTTAGCCAAGAGGATATGATCATCCACAAAATCTAGATAAGCCACATGGAATTCTTGGAGATTCTCTTGTGGGTCACCATGCCCATTAAAGATGGGAAGCTTGGGGGTGATGAAATTAGGAGGAATCGAATAAGTGGAGATGGTGGGTGTGAATGGAGTGTGTAATAATAAAGTGGAATCCAAAGATGGAGACGTATAAGAAGTATCTGTTATAATTGAAGAATTTGTGTTTGGAGGTCTTGATAGAGGGAGGCTAAATCTTGAGTTCCATCGGAAGAGACTTGCCACATGTGGGAAAAAGAGGTGGAGTGAAGTGATTATTAGTGGAGTAGGAACAAAAATTGGGATGATAGAAATGTGTGACAGAGTAAAAGTAAGTGGTTGAGTAGCAATAGAAGGTGATGGAAGAAAAAAAAATCTCACTAGATTGGTGGCCTCCTCATGAGAATCATGTAAGAGTAATTCTAGATCTTGGGGATGCTTAACGATATGATCATTAAGGGCTTTAAGATGGGATTCAGTAAATTCCTCATAAAATTGAGCCATAGTGATGAGAGTATGATAGTGTGGAATGGAAGGGGATTGATTCGAAGTTGGGTTCACTAAAATGATTAAGCTAAAATGTAATTTAAGAGCCTAATATGAATGTTATAAGATTAAGTAAATAAATAAAAATAATAAATAAATGAAACAAGAAACTAAGAAATTACGTAATAAATAATGAAAACCCTAATTGCAAAGAGAGGGTAAAAGCCTTAGTTGATTCAGTAGAGTTATGGAAAGTACATAGAGTTGGAAAACTAGAAAATGTGAAGCACGACCATGCACCAAAGCATAGAAAAAATCTAGAAATGGAGACATGCTAGACTAGGGTGCTGGAGAGGGACAAGGGTTCTCGTGGGTGCCCTAGACCTATTTCTAGGGTCTATGGGTCTATGGAAATGCTCAGAAAACCTCCTCTGAGGTGTCACAAGGTGTTCACATTATTCTCCTTTGATCACTCCAAGGTCGCACCAAGATCATCGAGGTCTTTAGAAAACCCGCAATAAAATAGACCTATAAAACCCTCAAATAGACATCAAATCCTAAAAATGAAAGATGTAAAATGAGGGGTTGGACTATCCTCATCTACCAAAATGATGGACTTACAACTGAGCATTGCACTACATCTCAGACCCAATGTAGTTATGTGTGTGTGTGTGGAATTTTTCCCTAGGTTTCTCTTGTGCGTGTCGCACTTGGAATAGTGAGCAAGTAGCTAGATGTAAAATGTAGTAAATGTGTGCATGGAATAGAATGAACTTCCCTCCTATGAAGTGTGATGTAGAAAACCAGCCCTTATGTCCCTTGTGATGGAGCTAGATGGATGCAATGGAGCTCTTAGATGCCTTGATGGATGTAACCTTAGGTAGTGATAGATAGTGTTTAGTGCTTGGTCCTTATTATGATCACATAAATTTATATTTATATGATTCCTTTTCTTGAATTTCATAGCTAACTATGGAAAGGCCGACTACCAAAAAGATAAGATGCTCAAACGGATATAAAGGACCCAAAAAGTGTGAGTAAAGTACAAATAGGACAAGGGAACGTAGAAGAATGAGGGCACACTGGTGTTGGCATCCTAGGCTAGGAGTTGGTGTCCAGGATGATAAATGCTAAAGAGTAAAAATACAGGTGAGGAAGTAAGAGTGTAAGACTGAAAGTATCAACAAAAAACAAAGCAATGTGGCAAAGACATGGGTTAGTTAGTACTTTTCTTACTTAGGAATCATATGAATAGTAGTATGTAATCAAGACTAGATAATTACCTAAAGTGTGTGATTGTGTGTCTATAGGCTTCCGATCTAGATACCAAGCTCAGAAAGAATCCCCTAAAGTCAAATATCCTCAGTAGTTGTGTTGACAAGTCCCTTGTACTCTACCTTTGTGGATGATAGAGTAATATCATTCTAATTCTTACTTGACCAACTGATAGGACCATAGCCCAATTAGAAACTATAACCTAAACTAGACATACGACACTCGATATAACCATCCCAATTTGAGTTTTAGTAGTCGACCAATTCAATATCTGAACTAACCCTGTATTGAATCCCATATCTGTGTGAGCCCTGAATGTAGTGCAAAATAGTTTTAGCTACTTTCCAATATAGCTAATGGATTCCTATATGAACCTCGAAACAATACCAATGAAATATGAGATATCGGGTATTGTGTAAGTCAAGTAAAATAAGGTTGTCAACAATTTTTCTATATAAAGTAGCATCAACCAAGGGTATGGAACAATCAGCCTCAAGCTTGACTCCAGATATGAAAGGAGTCAAAGATGGCTTGTAGTCAGCCATGTGAAACGATGACAAAATATCGAGAGAGTACTTGGGTTGTGCAAGTGAAATTCTGAATCAAACATTATGATCTCAATACCAAGGAAGTAGTACATTAGACCCAAGTTAGTCATGGTGAATCTATCCTGAAGAGATGTCTTCACTACCAAAATAGTCGATGAAGTACTCCTAGTGATCGAAAGGTCATCAACATAAAGTACCGGTATCGGTAATGAATCATCCCTCCGCAATAGATATACATTGGGATCGAATGACACCAAGTGAAAGTAGAATCTAGGAAGAAGGAATACGTCTTGGTATACCAAGCCCTAAGGCCCTGTTTGAGGTCATAGATAGATTTCTTAAGTCTACAAACTAAGGATGAATCTGAATAATCCATGGTGGATGCTTCATGTAGATCTCCTCCTATATGCCTCCATGAATAAAATCACTCTTCACATCCATCTGGTACACACTCTAACCATGTGTTACGGCTAAAACAAGTGTGAGTATAATTGAAAATTCTTGGCTATGGGTGCAAAGGCCTCGAGTAGTCTATGTCAGCTACCTGTGAAAAACCCTTGGCTTAACTAAGCCTTGTACTTATCATCTGACCCATCTATTGCAAATTTTGTCTGATATATCATCGACATTGAACCATCTTCCTTCCCTTATGAAATGAATTCAAATCCCAAGTGTGATTATTGATTAAGGAATTATATTCCTCATGTATAGAAGTATCCCACTCAGGTATGTTTGATGCCTCTTGAAATTTATGTGGATCTGTCATTGAAGCATAAAAGGCATGTGGCCTACTCTAATAGTCTACCCGAGTATGTTTGTCATCATCTGGATCCCTGCCCAAGTGCCTACATTCTAAAGTGTTTGCCTCACCACAAAGAGGGCCTAAAGTGGGTGATTCATGTTTTGAATCCTCATCCTCTGAAGTATGACTATAAGTAGATGAGGATGACTCCTCATTACTTTACTCACTTTATTTAATTAGAAAAGAGTCATTGTGGATGATTTGAATCCTCAAATTACTCATCATCAAATCGATTCATGAGAAACTTAACACTTTTATCGATGAACAACTCATGAGTAGTAGGATGGATAAGTCTATATCCCTTGACCCCCTTTAGATACCCAACAAAAATGTAAGGTTTGGATTGAGGCTCCATTGCCTTGCATTTATTTTTGGAATGTGTGTCATCGTTAGTGATCTAAAGAACTTGAAGTGCTTAACTTCCGGTTTCCTATTGTGTCAAGCTTCAAAGGGAGTTATACCTTTTAAAGCTTTATGGGGAACCCGGTTCTGTATATAACATGCATAATTGATGGCTTCTACTAAAAACTACGAAGTCAAATATTTAGAGTGGATCATACAATTTTCCATCTCTTTCAAGGACCTATTTTTATGTTCTACCATGCCATTCTGTTGAGGAGTGTAAGGCACTATCCATTGTAGATCAATACCCTTTGTGGTGTAAAACTGCTCAAATTTATTGCTAACATACTCCCCATTATTTGTTCAAAGAACTTTGATGCTTTTCCCATATTGATTCTCAGTAAGTTCCTTGAAGTCCCGAAAGTAATCGAACACTTCATATTTTTCCTAAGGAATTAGACCCATGTATATCTGGAAAATTCATCTATGAAAGTGAGAGCATATTTGGCCCTAGTGAAATAAGGATGGGGAAAAGCCCATGTGACATCATTGTGAATCAACTGTAAAGGTGTTGAAGCTCTCCAAGATTTTCCCTTGTCAAATTTCTCTTTAGGGTGTTTTCCAAGAGCACAACCCTTGTAAAGTTCCTTTAAGAAAAAAATATAGGAAATCATTTAAGCATGTCATGTTGACCGAGCTACTCAAGCTAGTGGTAGTTAAAATGGACAAACCACTAAATGCATAATCTTCCAAATCCATGTAAATGTGTGAGCAATGCAGTAGGGGAAACATCAGGTGAAAATGTGAGAATGTATATAACCTAGCATGGTGATCTACCCTTCCCACTGCTATTGTAGTGTCACTATGAAACTCCCTGATCTCAACTGAATCTAAATCAAATAGGACTCTCATGCCCTTCCCTATATGATTCATCTGATACATTAATAGGAGATTAGTTAAAATTGAAGTTACACTGAGAACATTTATGAATGTTCCACCTTCGACTTCAACAGACCCTCTCCCTGAAATTGTGGATAGAGTATCATTACCCAAAGTGATGGAGGACATGTTGTAGGGCTCTAAGGAAGAAAAATCAACATGTGATGAACCCATGTGGTGTGAAACACCGAGTTGATAACCCATGAAGGATTAGATCAAGATCTGTGTAACTAATGCCTTTCCCTTATGTTTCTCTTTATCTTTTTCATTTGCCTTAGTAGATTCTTGGGTTGATGAAGATTGTTTGATAGATTAAAGAAACCCTATGTTGTTCTTCACAAGGAGATGACTAATGTGGTCAATCTCGCTTCTTCATAAACAAATTATCATTGTTCCTAATTTTCTTGTAATAGGAAAACTTAACCTTTTCCTTCTTAGGATTCCCATTTGAACTGGAGGTTTTAGTGTTAGACTTAGTATATGTAGTGGATTTTTGTTCTTTGTTCTTTTCTAGATCCTTGCTCTTTTTCTTTTTCTCTTGGTTGTTATAGGATTTTTCCCATTCCGGAAATGAGGGCTTAAGGTTTGGATGAATTCAAGGTACCCATTTGGATTAACTTGTCTTGCTCCTTAGTCAAATCAGAAATGAAGTCATCTAAGGATGGCATAGACCATGTGGCTCCAAGATCCCTCTTGGTAGCATAAAATGTAGAAACAAAGATAGAGTAGTCAGGACCTAGTTTGGAAAGCACTGAAAGAACTAGTTGTTCATCCTTCTTTTCTGTTCCACATTATTTTAAATGCAATCGTAAGGACTTGAGCTTAGTAAAGAAATATTCCAAGGTGTCAAAGTTTTAAGACTTAAGCTGATAAGTTATATTTCTAGTTCATGACCCCTCATAGTGTCAAATTTTCCAAACAAGGTTTATAAGGTTTTCCACACTTGGTTGGGAGATTTTTGACTCTATGTGAAAGAGGAGTTTAGGAGACACTAAAAGACACAAAATACCAAAGTCTTCATCACACTTATTAAACCACTTAAGTTTATCTACAGTTTTACTAGGATCATGTTCTAACCCCATTGTGATACGGTACAACACTTTACTCTAATTGTAACGGTCATTTTTATTTCCATTCATGGTAGTTAAAATGTGTAAGAGGGTTAATTGAACTTAGATCCATTAGTGCGGAAAGAATGGTTTTGGTAGTTATTCTGAAAATAGAGAAATGTGCGGAAATAAGGAAGTTGAAACAAAAGAGGAAATACACTATACACCCCCTGGAAACTATATCAAGAAGCCCCCCACAATTTTGGCACTTTATAACTTAGTGTTTTTACAAAATAAATAGGTCCAATGCTTTGGGAAATGAAAAATATTTAACTTTTGTAAAAAAGTGGCACTCGATATTGAGCCATCAAAATTTTTACAATAATTATTTCTGTAAATAATCCCTATTTTAAATGAATTTACACTAAACTTGAAATGTAATTTTTAACTAAAATATAATTTTAGCAAAAGAAGGAGGTGGGTTTTGATGAATCCAAGATAAGCCGAAGTTTGTTACGACAAGGTTGTTAGGCCGAGACAAAATATTTTTTTAGTACATGTGTCGAGTTGCAACCACGTTGGATCAAGAAGATCTTCACTGTGACCCTTAAATTGCTACAAATATGAGTGTAGCAAACAACATTTTGTGGGACTCAAAAACAATGACTAAATCTAGATCTGTAATGTGTGAATAGGTGATGGAAACTTGGTTGCAAGTCTAAAATGCCTTGATCAGAAACACACCTTTACAAGTCGAACATGCATGCAAAGCACTACCACATATGAAAATTCCCTTCACAAGTCTGAAAAATGCCTAGGCCTAGAGAAAGCTTCAAGGGATCCTACAACAATGATTTAGGTCATGCAAAAAGAAATCTCTAGAAATATATATGCACTATGTGGGCATGTAAACCTCATAAGCCTGCAAATAGGCTATATACCCACAAACCAGGTAAAACAAGCACAAAAACACCCAAATAATTGCAAATAATGACCTCAAATGAAATTAAACTTGCAGAATAATAACCAAACAATATCAATACCATCTCGGCTTTGATACCATATCGGAGAAGCACCACAAATCGACCGGTTTGAAGAATGCGCAGGTGAACGATGCAAGACATGAATTATTCTAAGACAAAACAAAGCAAGCATACAAGACTGAAAATTACAAAAATACAAGAGAGATAATTGCAATAACATATAAATAGCTCCAACTCAATTAGACCAAATAAAATAATGCAAGAGATGTACGTATAGGAGGTGAATGTGTAACCTCCTCCTAAAATCATGGAAATCTCCACCTAGAATAGTGGTAACCAATAGCTAGAATGGTGCATTCAAGTGGTTAGTAACACCTAGAATAGTGTAGTCAAGTGGTAATGTATGCCTAAGAATCAACATGTGACTCTAGGGCACACACAACCTCCTCGAAGTCATTCCGGGACAGCCACAATGATATATATAGATGGCTATGGAATGGGTGGAAGAGATCAAGGCAATCTAATATTCTCAACTAGCACAATGGGTATCTTCTTGTTGAGAGCAATGAAATCCTCTCTTACTTGTTCAGGTGAAATGAAACGGTCAAGTAAGATCGTGGTACACAAGTCGATGTCAATGTCATTGAAACCAAACAAGAAACGACTTGGTTGTGGAACTCATGGAAACTCTCCTTTGTCATTTATGAATTCCTCTCAAAGAGGGTCATGAATGTATGGACGATAAGGTGAGGGTAAGTCTAGTATATACCAAGCGGTTATGCGAACTTGTTAGCATTTTCCGCTTCATCGTTCAAGGCTATCAACTATGAAATAATACTTTGTAAAACTACTGTAGTTTAGAATATGAGTTTCCTAAGGCCCTGATCAATGTCGTTCAATTATGTAATAGTTTTTGGTTGTGGTACTCTTGTGTCACACACTCTTTTCTAGGTTGTCTACGGCCTTAGATGGTCATGTGGACATGCAAAAAAAGAATCTAAGGAAACAAACAAAGCACATAAAGAAACCAAAAGAAACTAAGGTCAAGTTCAGGTAACCTAAGCCTCTAAGGTAACATGGGGAGCTTGTGTTAATTCCCATCTAATTAAATCTATGTTCCTAAATTAACCAAAGAATGCAAATAGATTTAAATCAAACAAATTTGATTACTCTCCTTTAATTTAATTAAATCTATGTGCAACTAATTAATTAATGAAAAGAAACTAATGTAATTAAAATAATGAAATCAAATCTATCTACTTGTTTTTGTATTTTCAAAGATTTTAAAATGAAAGGGAATAAGACAAATAAACAAATTTAATTAATCTAATCTATGTTTTTGAAGATTTTCTGGTTTTTATGGAATTAAATAAAGAAAGCTACACAAACAATAAAATTGCTTCTAATTAAATGGAAACTACTTCTATTCTAAAATAAAATAAACTAAAAATAGTGATAGTATCGGATGTGGTTATTTCCCTTCTACATAATAACTTTAATCTAATCTAATTAAAATAGAGGATTTTCCTAATTTGTAATTATGGATCTAATTTCCTCTAGTTCTACCTCAGAATCACGAGAAGATTGGAAAGCTTCTCAGAAGCAATTTCTTCCATGAGACTTCCCAGGTAAAACACTAAATTCTACTTGAGCTTTTTAAATATGAAGAAACTTAAACAAATGCACAAACATAGAAGCTTCTTCAAACTCACTTCCCTTCCAAAATCCAATGAGGATAGGCATGGAGGAAGCTTTCAAGAGAATTTTCTCGTATGCTAGGCACAATCTAACTAAATGAATGCAATGAAAGCTACTAGGTGTAATTTGATAATGAAGAATTAAATACTACTGTGCACAAGAACTCCTCGAATCCTTCCCAGAAAAATCCACAGGGATGAGCTAAGAAGAAATCCTTCAATGGAAGCTACTTACATGAAATAAAACTAATTGTAAATTCTATTTCCTTAAAACAAGATTTTGTGTAACTAATAAATGAAATCTAATTAACTAAATAAAGCTTCTAGGAATTCAAGTACACCTCTAACTTGGAAATGTAGAAGCTGAGATATTTCAATGTTGGTTGTGATTTCCGATGATCCCCTCGTCTTATTTTCCAATGTGAAATAATATTGTCTAAGGAGTTGTGTTGGTTGGTATGCAAGAAGAAGATGTAGAAGTGTTGGAGCTAGCTAGTTTGTAGGAAATCTAGTAGCAATACAAGAAAGAGAGTAACAAGGAAAAGATCTGTGTTTTTTTGTGTGCTTCTTGGAAAGATTTCAAGCATCATAACAATGCAATTTCAAATCAAAAGACTCCAACCAATGCTTTAGGAAAAATCTTGTTTTTATAGAAAGTTGGCAGGGAAATGGTGCAACACACTTGGAAACCAAGAAGTGCCAAATCACCATGGGAAGGGGTAGTTAACTTACTAATAATAGTAAGTGAAGGAGAAGAAGTCTATACGCATCTAACAAGCTCAAATGAAAGCTGATTTGGTCAAGAAACGTGTGAGATATCAACTTAGGAAAGAGAAACACGCATTTAGAACACGTTGGAAAAGTCTCGGGTTAAAGCGCATGGAAACCGGTCTACACATACATGCGGTGACACAACCTTTGGGGATTACACATGCAACCGTAACCGTTGATGCGGGTGGTTTTCGTGACTTAAGGCCAAAAAGTTAAGGAAGAGGGCTGAAAATTAACTAGGAAAGCGGGAAAATCTAGAAAAATATAACATAGAAGAAGTAAGGTAAACTAATATGCAAAAACATATTTCAAGTAAGAAAATTGGACTTGGATACATCATTTAATCTAGAAACAAAATTATCATCATTGGGGATTTTCTTGTTCAACAATATAGCACCATGAAAATTTGGGTGTGTACATATTGCCCCCTTAGAGAATCATTTTAGCCATGAAGAGGTGTAAAACATGAAGTCCAAGTATGGCGCTCCCAAATGGGAAAGTTAGAAATTATACCTTACACGCTCGTGTGTTAAAATGACGCCAATCCAAGCTTCCCGCCACCTGCAAGAGAAAATGGGAATCAAGTGCAGATAAAGATATAATCGAAAAAATATATTAAATTAAAATGACAAGAGGACTTACCATATCCATGAGGAGGAGAAATATACATGCGCCAATGCTCCCCTGCAAAACACACACACTCAAAATAATATTAAAAACATGCTATATATATATATATATATAATTACTATTTATAGAAAATCATTTGCACTTACCCACTTAGTGAAATTTGAGCTCTGATTACTGTGATGGTTTTGAGAAAGTATAGTCAAAAAAGAATTATCATTATGATGTGATGACAACCCAACTAATAGGAGGAGAAATGGGTCAGGTGGGGATCAAGTTAGTTATCTGCATTTGTTTTTTTTACCCTAAAATGTAGGAAATGATAAAACTAGTCGTAGGGGGTAATTTCTAATAATTTTGTAGTGAAAATGAACATAAGGGGGAATCCTTCTAGGACATGTCTTTTGTTTTATCCAAAATGATGCATTTTTTCGTATTTTTTTGAGTTTTTGGGGCCCTAGGGTATGACCCTCATTTTGCGATGGAACCACTATGGCGATTGCATGGAGTAGTAGATTTGCACAGACCATTGTGCGACAACCACCACATTGGCTTTACACCCTTACAATGGAAAATGTGGAATTGAAATTGTCCGTTCGATTACGTAACCACCACTCTCGCACAAAGTGACGGTTGCGTAAATGTCAAGGTAGTTTCCAAATTTTGAATAAATATCACAAAAAAATTGGTTTTTGGATTTTTTATTGTTTTTGTGAGCTTATTATGCATTGATATGATTCTAACTTGCTCTTTTTTATGTTTGTGAATGTAGGGGAAGTATATCAGATGGAGCAGGGCCCGCAAGTGTGATTGGTTGCTCCGATTTGGAGAGGTTGACTCAAGATGAGAGGGACCTACTTCACGGGGCTAGGATTTGGTAGATATTGTAGATGCAGTTGGTTCAGCACACTTGATAGCCATTTATTATGTGACCTTTTTTTCTTAATGGGATGAAAAGAAACACTTTCTAATTTTTTGGAGTTAGAGGTGAGTGGAGATCACCTTGGAGGACGTCTACTAGATTTGGGGGTTCCTATCACTGACAGGAAGTTAGCCTTGACTAGCATGGGTTTAGTTTCTTAGGCCCGCCAGTTAGCCGCATACATGGGAGATGCAAAGGCACCTAACACTGGTGCCAAACATGGGATGAGATTCTATTATTAGTTTACTCTACTCCTATCCCTAACCTACGCAAGGCCATTATTGGTATCTTTTCCTTGCATTTGGTTGGGGATAAGGGTGGGGACAAACTACTTTATTGTTGGGCACCCATCATAAAGAGTATTGAGTAACATGGCCATATATATGCATGGGGTGATGATATTCTTGGTGCCACTTATCACGATTTATATAGAGTTTTCCAACTGAAGGGAAATTCCCTTAGTCATCCCACACTTTTCATGAGATGGGTATATGAGCGTATGATCCCCTATCAGAGGAGAATTGGGATAACAAATCCTAGGGAAATTAGAGCGGTGAAGTGGGTTGACATGGCTCTACTCAGGGCATATCAGTTGGTTTTCACACTAACTATAGATGATATGATTGCACAACTTTATTAGGACATGGTTAGAATATGGGGTGAGGAGGATATTATTCTAACTACATGTAATTCTATGATATAGTTAGTGGATAGGAGTAAGAGAGTAGAGACCCATCTTGTCCTTAGGGTACCTACCAAGCAATTTGGGCTACCCTACATTGATGCCCTCCCAGTAGTCCCCACAATATATAGGGGCATCTTCGAGAGGTGAGAGATATACCGAGGGGATAAAGCTAGAGTGGACCATCATCACTCCTGGAGTTCCGATCAGCACACCTCATATTACATGAGATCCATCGTTGGGGAAGTGGTTAGGCTAAGGCATATTTTGCGAGATAGAGGTAGGACCCACACATAGCTTAGAGGAGGAGGAGGAGGAGGCCAAGACAAAGGAAAAGGTGGAGATAGAGAAGGAGAGAAATCCAGAGTGGGAGGCCACTGGAGAGGCCCTCTGCATGCAGCCATTAGGACTAAGGTAGAGGAGTCAGAGAGAGACAAGCACACCATTGGATGAGGAACAAATTGTAGGAGGTGGGGATAGGGGTCATCCTACGCAGCGAGATGGGTGTGGAGGAGGTTATTGTAGAGGAGGAGCCCATGCCGGCTCCCCGCACCACCCCAACATCATTGGTCCACCCTAGATGCCTCGGAGATCCAAGTAAGTAGAATACTCTTTTCTTGACTTTACTTTCTAGACTAAAATGTTAGTGAACTATATACTATCCTTTTTTTTTTCTATTTTTGAAGTTTTCTAACTCTCGTTGTTTACTCACGTTTTTAACTAGCGCAGATGGTGGTGAGATTTTATTAGGTGGATCCTCGGATACTTTCATACTCCCTACGAGGAAGACACATGAGAGTAATTGATAGTAGATGTTAGATTCCCAATGATGGTTGGATGTCACACTTTGATGTGTTTGCGCTAGTATGCATGCTACGAGAGGCCATCATCTAGATGAGGACCAAGCTTACGGCACACATGAGCTAGCCGAAAGGAGACAATGGTGAGACCATTCTCCTAGGGGAGCAATTACTACCGGGAGATCATCTGGCCCATCCCATGGGAAGTATCATGGACACTCCCATCGATCAGCAAATGCAGAGCTCTCTCACTCTCTCCATAGGAACCCACAAAGAGTCCTCATTCACACCTTCACAGGGATCTTGTAGAGAGGGATAGGCTACATGCCTTTATTGCTTTGAGATCATTTTTGGACATATATCAATTTTTTTTGAATTTTTGGCTCATAGATGAGCATTTTGACCACACTTGCTAGAGTGTGATGGCATTGTACATGAAACTTGACATTATTATATATACATATATGGACATATTTTTTGGTATCAACATTTTGTGTAAGATTTGACTTGATCATGGTTTGTTTCATGTGTACTCTTAGATAGTTAGAATTTCTTATGCTTTTTATATGCTTTATGGATGCATGTTATGGATGATGATGATGCAAATGTGATAAACAAAATGATCTATTTTTATGATGATGCATATGAGAACAAATTGTAATTTAGATACTTTGATTTTCAAGAAATATTTAGCACTTTTGTTTTATTGGAAAAATATGATGAATGTGATATAATAAGAAGATGAACTCACTCCATCCCTAACTCCACACAACTAGTAAGATGAGGCTCATCAGAGGCCAAGAAGGATGCGATTTGTATGATTTTGATGAATGAAGATGGTGGTCAAAAAGATAAGATTTTGACAAAGATCCAATTAGAACTACAACTCAACCCTAAACAAGGTCAACTAACCATCTCAGAATGTGTTTTGCTTGCAAGTTTAACTAGACTTAGATCCACATATGGCCTTTTGATTGAAAAAATATGGTTTTAGGGATTGACTCTCTTGTAACATACACATCTAACTCATTTTTGAGGATTTTGATATTTCAAAGCACTTTTATTTCTTGATTTATTTACAACTTATACCAATTTATTTGATGGGACCCCCTACGTCTTGCCACATGCCACTAGTAAGAAGCATGGGCTCATTCACAAGGACAAAACACATAGTGTAAGTAAGGGTGCTTCCTTCCTTTCCCAACCTCACACCCAAAGTAGTAGGAAGCATGAGCTTATCACCAAATTGGTAGGGTAATGAAGTGTAGTATTATTTGTAAAAGAAAACATTTTTACATTTATTTCTTATTTATGTTTTTTTATTTGTTTGACTTTTGACTTGTGCTTTTAGGAAGGAACATTTTCCCCTAGCCTCAACCCCATGAAACTTGTAAGATGCGAGGGCTGACCACCAAAGGTTGAGATAGGCGAACAAGAGGTCTAGTGAAATGTTTAGATTGTTTCTACCATAAGAGATATTTTTAGGGAAAGATGTGACATCAAGAATCTTCTAGTACAAACTATGGACAAAGACACCTAAACTAGGAGAAACCATAAATAGGACTAAGTATGAAATTCTTGGTAGGATCAATGTCAAAATTCCGTCTAAGAATCTAAAATGATAAAGAAATTAAAATAGTTTGGAGATGATAAAATGGATACTTGAAGAGATATGATTAAATGTTTTTCCAATATTTGAAAGTTTTAAAAGTTTCTTGAAAATAAAGTTCCTTGTTTTTCAATTTCACATGATGACAATGCGAGGTGATGAATAGTATGGATGCAAAATATACAAATGTGGGAATACAAATGAATTATGCATAAAATCATTTGAGGTGAAGTGAATTAACCGATTCACTAAATTATTCACCCTCTAGAGTACACAAGTGGTACACACCATTCTTATAGTCTTCCATTACCCGATATGGGCCTAACCATTTGGGTCTGAACTTCCTTCCTTCATCAACCTTTTTATCGATACGGATATCAAGTCTCAAGTACTAGGTCTCCTACCTATATTTCATGTTCATACACTTTCTTGTTATATTGGCGACACATCCTGTTAGCATAAACTTGGTGATGTTGTTCAACTCTAAGCTGAGCTTCATCAAGAGTTTCTAGTTGACCAATCATGCTTCTCGATATGAATCTTCATCCAAGATACCTTGTAGGGATATACAAAGACTGGGTAGCTCTACTTCTAATTATAAGACCGCCTTAAACTGGAAACTAAATAATATGGGATTTCTAGATCATAACCATATGCACACAAAGATAATTAATCATTATACAAGAATCAAGATTAGATTTACCATATAAAGAATAACATATCAATATTAACCATCAAGAAATCATAGATATTCAACAACCAATATCCAACCACAAAGATCCATTGTATTAATTATTGTAAAACACAAAAGCTGAATACATACATAGTAGTGTCATCATAAGTCATGCGCGCTCATAAACCAACAACATAACTCTAAAAAACATGGATCCCTAAACCATGTAAATCAATACATATATATAGGGGTGGGGACTTTCCCTTCACCACCTATGCACCCTCAAAATAGGTTACATGCTAAGAATATCCATGCCATTTACATGAACAACCAGAGAGCATGCAAGCTCTTCTAACAATAGATCATCTATAGATAACTTCAGTTCTACCTCTATTATTAGCTCAAAGCACTGCATGATGCTTGTCCTTCTACTTGTCCCAAAATAGCCTTGTGTGGCCTCCAAGTCTTCATACTTTAGTTTGAACTACTAGTTTCTGCTCCAAAAATAGACACCTCCTACATGGATTCTTCTTTGCATGTGTGTTGCCTACGCCATCTCTATACTTAGCATCATGCCCCAAAATTGGCTAAGTGTCATGTCTGTCCATTCTTCTCCTCATGCGTCATTCTGTCCAACTCTAAGTGCAAACCATGTCCTCCTCTGCATGCATCCTTATGCATGTTTCTTCTGTAATCCTCTTACACATGCTAACCTTTTTCTTAGGGACTTAGTCAATTTTCCATGCTCAACATTACCCCACACTAATTATGTTGTCCATCCGTGGCAACATTTGGTCTTCTCAAACATTGGAAAAATAATCCTGTAAGAATTAAAGAATAAATGAATGTATATCTTGTGCCAAAGAATGAATGAATTTGTTACTATGTGTAAGGAGGATGGGAAAATATTTATTCAATGATGCTTCAACTGTATTCCATCCCTCCACTTCACTTTTCACCTTATTGAACAAATCCCTATCATTGCATTGACTTCTTCAAATGTTAGCTCTTCACCCTTGGCTTTAAATGTTTGACCATAGCTTCTAACTATTTTCCAAGGTCTGCAATGCGCATCCATTCTATGTGTTACCTGGGGATACAACTCCTTTAGCTTATTCTTTATAGAGGTATTTAAGATATCAATTGCCTCAGTATTCTTCTCGACCTCTGTAAGGATCTTGTCCCATTCCACTGATTTCCTTTGTTCTTTGTCTGGAACTCCTTCAAATCTACTTCATGAGTAGCAACCTAGTAGGCTCACCACCGATCCCTATCTTCACAAGTTGTCATAGAAAACTTCTACCATATGAGCTATTATTTTTACTGATACCAAAAGCTTAGTGTACTGAGTTATGGTCACCTTGATTTGTTCCTTCTCTTGTTGCTTCTACCATGCCATAACCTCTTCCATAGACTCTAGTGCAAGGGGTTACTTTTTGCATTATAATTATGCACGTCAAATCCTCCAAAAAAGTGGAGATTTGTTTCATACTTCTTTGTAAGGGGGTTAAATTGGGCAGTGCGCTAGTATGATGAATCCACTATCAACTCGCCTTCTTATATGCCTCACGTACCTTCCCTTTTCATTCCACAACTCAACCTTTAACTGCATGCAATAATATTTCTTTCCCCTTTATCTCCTTATCTCTCTCAATAATATCCTTATTATTTTCTTCCAATTCCTTCTTGCATCACCTTTATTCTATTATTCTTCTCTAAAAAATTCTTGACTCTACTTCCACCGACACCTTATTAAGTGCATTACATGCTTGCTCATTAGTTAATTGCTGAGAATCCACTACGGATTCACTTCCTTGGAGCTTGGTGAAGTATGAGTATCTATTAAGGCTCCCATGCTTACCTCAAATTCTGGCTCATCAATATGAGACCCAAAATCCTAGGAAAACATTTTTTCTGTGCGTGGAAGCACACTTTCTTTATTAAAAGATGACCAACTGAAAATTTGGTCATTCGATACCGTGCTCTAGTAATGAGTGTGCAAGACTTTGTTGGGATCTGCATCATAGGACATAGTAGGTCCTTGAGGGGTGTACACATCTGATTCCCATGCACATGTGCACCCTTTGGGAACCCTACCACCAAACTTGTTTCTCCTCCCAAACTCCCACCTTTCTTTTTCTTCTTCCTCTTCCATGTACATGCTCTACCTCTTGATCGACCAAGTTCGAATGATCCATGTGACTTCTCATTCCACAAAGGTCTCTAACTCTGGGCTGAAAAACATGTAGTCTCTTGTGTATTGGTCCCAACTTCTTCTTCTCCATCCACTTCTACCTCTCGAGTGTCCTCAAAGGTGTGCTCCGCTCCTCACTAGACTCGTGCACAATGTGTATACGGGGGGTTATCCTTAGGCTCCCATTCTTCCTCCTCCCCCTTTCTATCTCTTTGTGCTTCAATCTCTCCATCTTTTAGAGTTAAAAACTCGAACTATCCTCTATTTTTCTTCATCATGGAGACTTCTTCCTTCCTTTGAGTATAAGTACTTAGTACTGCATACACCTGTCTCCTTTGTCCATGTGGCCTGGCCTTCCTTCATGCATGTGCTTTTGCACTCTGCTCATTGAGGAGTCTCTTCCTACCTCTCTTCTTTGTCTCCACCTTCCTTCTCTCTGAAGGGTCCTCAGGTATACTAACATCATCTTCTATATACATGCCTTCAAAAAAATTTGGCCGCAGATGAATATAAACTCTTGTTGTAGTTGTCCCAACAATGGTATTGTAATTGGCTTGAGCATATGTATGTCATGTGAGACATATATATTTCTACATAGGCATGCTTCTTTGGGTAGAAAAGTGTATACGAATGCATCTCACGATGCTCTAGTCTACCTCACTTAGATCAAATCTCAACTTATTTTCCTCCTTGAATCTATTAACTGATGCTTTGGAAATATTGTGTTGTAAAGGAAAAGGTAATTTGCACCATGGGCTCTTGGTGCCATCGGTCAGAGTGAACCTGCCAATACAAAATTGTTGATAAACTACAAATTCAGCTTCATCCTTTACCAGAGATGAAATATTTTGGAATCCTCCACTCGTGCTTGAAGGCATCACACATCCACTTGTACCATTTATCTATGCATGCCTTGTATTCCGGTGTCATAGTATCACAAGTATAAGTAACAAATCTCTTGGTAGGGGAGGGGTCTTCCTTAGGGTACTCCCATATGTTATCTTTTGGCCCATTGGGCACCCCAATCTTAGAGAATACGATCAAAAGAAATATGTTTCCATACATTATCTTATCTCCATCTCGTGTGCATCAATAATATCCTCTATTATATAGATGAAATGTTGTAGATGGTCCCCTCAGCTATCTTCTGCATACATTCAACCACCTCTTATTGACTTGGGTCCACCTTTCCTATCCATTAGTTTGGTAAGTAGGTGCATGACCATCTTCATTACTGGATCACTGATCTTTGAAATATCAAAGGCATGCCCACCTTTCTTGTACTCATATTCTTTGGTTATTTCTTTTATAACTTTGTTGTCACCCAAGTCATCATCGAATGATTCCCCGGTATAGATGAGTCTAGTGAACTTGGAGATCAACTGCGGGGTTATGCACATTCTCCTTCCACAAAGTAAAAGTAATCTTCATGAATGTGACATCAACCATTAGTACAATCTCTCAGGCTTCCTAAAAAATGGTAGTTCATAAAGTTGTAATAACCTGGCCTTCTCAAAACCTCTTTCATACGAATCATCATAAATTGGTTTGTCATCGGTTGTCCTCTCTCCTATAGGTCGAACTAGTTCCAATGTTAGGTATTTTTTGGTCTGATCAGTTTGATGGTTATAATCACTTATAACCATTTTCCTTACGTGGGACACCCACTCCATCCCCAACAATACCCCATCTGGGTATTGCATTTTTGAATACCACTCCTCATTAAAATTTTCACCACACTTGATTTTTCTCTACCCTTTCCCTTTTTCTTAGGTGATATGGTTTTTCCCTCCTTGGTGCCATTCTTGGTTGGTTAATCTATAATTTCTACCTTGTGCTTTGGTTCCCTTGATGCCTCAAACCTTTAACCAAATTTCCATGTAAACTCTACAAACCATGCCCTAGTTTTCAAAACCCTAACTAGAAAACCCTTCTTTCCTTCACACTACACCGTTCAAACCACAAAATTTCTTCCATAAACTCACCTGCACACGACATGTGTTCTTCTTTGCAATCTGGTTCACAAATCTTTACCTTCACACTCGATCATTCACCAATACTCACAAGGATGCCCTAGCTCACACAAGCTCTTTCACAAATTTTCACAAGGTAAAAATGACTTACCACGACCCTTTATTTATAGTCTTTTCAATTTTTACCACATTAATTACAATGCCACCTACCACCATAATACTTCCATAATTAATTGGATTTTTTCTTTTTTCAAGCGCACTTCCTCCCACGTCCAACACGCGTAACCTCTGCAACCTTCTGGCATGTAAACTACACTGACCACAGACCTCCTTTCACACTGCTCCCAAAGTGCCAAAGTACATCAACCTCTACATCCTATTCCAAGTAGTTCTCCATGTCACTTACCTACCTCATGTTTCCCTACATGTTTTCATTCCTTGTACATGGATTTTTCCCTTGGCATCATCCTTATTATCACCATCTTCCTTATGACATCTTGTCACCATTTTTCAACAACCAACATCACCATCACTATGTTTTCCCCTCTAGTACTTAGGATCCCTCATGCGTGATCTTGTTTTCCTTCTATTCCTTCAATCCACCCCACACTAAGGGTATGTGTGGTCCTCTGCACATGAAATTACTCATAATGTAATCATCTATTGTGCACAAGCACACTTATTACACAAAAACATTGAACTAAATTGACAAAGCATAACAATGATGAAAGGAAACACATATAAAGGAATGCATTAAAAGAAATCTAATCTAAATGGAAATACTTCCTTATTACAAACACCAAGAAGACTTATTTATAGTAGGGCTTCAACCTACTCCCATTAAAGTAACTAGGAAACCATGTCCCATCCAAGCACTTATAATTGGAAAGTGCCTGAATCAAGTATATAAGTCACAACATATGGTCCCAACCAATGCACTTTGATTTTCTAGGGTGGCAAAAACTTGGAGTCATAAAGAAGAACCATTTGTCAACTTCAATATTTTTATCCTTAATATGCCTATATCATGCCATGCCTTTCCTGGCCTTTTTTTTCTATCTTTCGAACTCCATTTAGAAATGGCACGCCTTTCATCCAACTACATCAGTTTATCAATGCATCTCTTCTAATGCTTGTTCATCATCCAAACCTCTTGTGTGCATATACGTAGAGAAGGTAACATGAATTCCATGGTAAAATAACCTCTGTGCCAAACACCAATTGAAAGGGTGTGGCTTTGTTCAATATTTTGTAAGTTTTCTATGTATGCCCAAAGTACAAAAAGACTTTATCATCCCAGTCTTTCCTTCCAACATCACAAAATATTAGTCAATGTATGTCCCAATATCTTGTTAAAATCCTCAACAGTTCCATTTTCCTATGGGTGATAGGGTGTTGTTTTATGGTGTGCCACCATAAATTCTACCAATATATCCTGATAGTCTCATTAAGAAAATGAGTGCCCCTATCACTTTGTCAAACTCAATGGACATCCATACCTATGATAATGTTCTCCCATAAAAACCTTGTTGTTGTAGTTGTCATGTAATCCTTTGTAGGTGTTACTTCTTCCCACCTTGTAAGATAATTTGTACAAGTTATAATGTAGCGTGATCCAGTCCTACGTGCACGGGTGGGGAAATAGGACCCACAAAGTCAATTTCCCACTTTTCAAAAGGTTTTGCACTACAATAGGCCTCAAAGGCATTTCATCTCTATGCCTAGGATTTCCAAGTGTTGAAAATGATCACATGCCTTACAATATTCTTTACAATCCTTATATAGTGTTTCCCACCATAGCCAGCCAATAAAATCTTACACGTGTGGTGGCATCTCCTACATAATGTCCACTTGCAATCCCACCATGAGCTTCCTCCATGAGCTTCCTCCATAATAGCTTTTCATGCTCATGCTCAAGCACACACACCGTGCAAAAACTTCATCCCGACCTAGTTTGTATAAGTCTCCACTAATCAACATATAAGGTGTGGCATGTATGGAAAGTTGTTTCTTCTCTAAAACTCTTCATCCCTTTAGGCACCACACCAGTATGTAAAAATACAACAATATCTTCTAAGTCAGAGGGTGCGTGGTTCAATCTGAATAGTTGTGCATATGACATTATACATTGTATCTCAATATGCTGCCATCCTCACCTGAATTAATCCTTGATAAATGATTTGGTCCAGAATTTCTCTTCTTGGCTTTACCACCACTATAAAGTCAAATTCTAAAACAATAGAATCCAATGACATATATGCCCCTAAAAATGGGCTTGTTCACCAAGTACTTAAGTGCCATGTGATCTATATAGAATATAAAATGGGGTTTCCAACAAGTATTGTCTAAACTTATGTAGCATGTAAATCATGGAAAAGGCCTCACACTCTATAGTTGTATAATTTTTTCAACTGGTGTCACTTCCTGCTTGTAAAACAAATAGGATGATCAACAATACCTTCTCTCAAGGATGGGCTAATATGCCAATGGCCATGCAGAGGTGTCCACATGCACATGAAAAGGTTTGGTCCATGAAGGAAAGCACATAATAGGCATTGTAGTAAGCCTTTCCTTCAATGTCTCAAATGCATGTTATTGCACTTCACCCCAATGGAACTTTCCCTTACTCTTCAACAATTCTTCTAAGGGCAAAATCTAGCATAACCTTTGATAAAATTTCTATAATAACTTGTGTGCCCCAAGAATCCATGCACCTCACTCTGGTTAGTAGGTTCCTCTAAGCCCAAAATAACAACAACCTTAGTAGGATCTACCAACAAAGCCTTCTTTATAGATAATATGTCCCAACAAAGTTCCCAAAGGGTGTAGCAAAAAACACTTCTTAATGTTTAAGGAGATGCTCAATTGTTGAAACCTCTCAAACATAAGTCTTAAATTATCACAATGATATTTCACTAGCCCATAAATGTCTATCCAATCATCCAAGTAAACCTATAAAAACTTATGAATGAAGTCCTAGAATGCTTGAACAATAATGTGAAAATACTACAGGTGCATTCTTCAATCCAAAAGGCATAACTATGTATGCAAAATTCCCCATTCAGTGGTGAAATTTGTCTTCTCTTGATCCTCTTTAGCAATCCTCACTGATGATATCTAGAAAATCCATCAGTGAAGGAGTAGATCTCGCACCTGCAAATGCCTTCCAGAATCTCTTTATAAAAGGTGTGGGAAAGGGATCTATTACACATGCAACATTCAACTCCCTATAATCCACACAAATTCTTATCCTTCCATATTTATTTATGCTTATCACCATAGGGCTAACCCACTCTGACTCCTCAATGGGCTCAATGATTCTAGATTTCAACATCTTATCAATTTCTTCCTTTACCTTGATGCAGATTAGGATTCATCTGTAAGGCCTCTTCCTAACTAGGTGCACACCTTCCTTTAACTTGATCCTCATCTCACCCAAAGAGTGATGTACCCCTTTCAACTCATGATAGCCTCTAGGAAATAAGTCTGGAAATTGTCACAACAACTCAATTATTTTGCAACCTCTAAGTCAGACCAATAATCACCAATGATGGCCTCCTTAGGTTCAACATTTGTCCCAATGTTGACCTTCTTCATTTTCATGGGCTCATGATATGTGCATGCCTTCTCATTTCATTTATCTAAGACCTCATGTGTACCCATAGTATGATCAACATCCAGATTCTCCACTTCTTCATCATCAATCATGTAAACCATCTTTCCTTTTTATTTTTCTAGGAAGGTGTGCCCAAGTTGTTCCTTCATCTATGTCTCTTCTTCTTCAAAATGTGCCTCCAGATCTGACTCACCTAGTAATTCTTGAATAAGTTCCTCAACCTTTGCACTATCTCCCATAGTCAAGCACTTCATAACTGTAATGCCTCATTCACTGGAGGTTTAGTGGAAAAATAGTCAAAGGTCTGAATCATACCTATGTAGTCAGTTCTTGCCAATTCCCTTGTTTCTCTATTCAACTCTACATAAACATACCATGTGTGTGTAACCTCGCAAGGTGAAGTAGAACTTGTGCACCCATAGTGAAGGTGGTAAGGCCTCCTACCCCTCTGTCTAGAGTCTCTCACACTTTTTGAATGTGATGTGAAGAAGAATCCTTCCCATGAAATTCACATGTCTTGGTAGGCACATTGTTCTCCAAAGAAATCTAGTAGAGAAGGTGATTCTCACTTCTCGCCACTCTAAAAGACCATCTTTATGTACCATCCACTAGCATGTTATTATCCCATGCAAGGTATACACCAATATATTCCTTCTTTCCACTTGATTTATCCACTGGGCTTCCATAGCATGTAAAAATACTTCAGGTTTTCCTCGCCATGTACCTTGGTACTGGTTACTACCCAAATGCCTAACACAACTACGGCCTACTTATGTATGTAACTACACTCTTCATCTCATGCCAATCATTTCATAAGTCCCATGTGCCTAGTTGTCACAAGCAACATTGGTTGTATCACTCATAGACTATGCATCATCCCATTGAATAACTCCTTCCTTTGATGGCTCAAGTACTTCAGGATCTCTAATGGTGCACATAAATTTTGTTCAAATCCTCTTCACTCAAAGGTTCTACATAAGGTGTAATTTTCCATCTATCAAAGGAATGATGACACTCTTCCTTGTTCTCAAAACTGATATATCCTTTATTAAAGCACATATCAACATTATTTGCATAACACCAAGGGCACCCAAGTAATGTTGGAAAATTATCTACTCTCTGTAAGCCAAGACCTCAAAGTCCCCAGTAAACTTGGCCCCTTGTATAGTAATAGTAGCATCCTTCAAGACTCCAATGGGCATGGCTTTAGTCATGTTTTCCATAAACAACACATTTGAAGATGGTTGTAATGGTGGCCTCCCCATCTGATTCCACATGTCAAAGTGAGTACATTCACTTCGCACTGTATCAATCAAAATGTTACTCAACATCCATCCATCAACAACTGCATTCAAGAGTGATCTCTTTGTCATAATCAAGATTGTGAGGAGGTAAGTTAGCATGTAAAAATTTTCTCGCGCTCAACTCTGTGCATGTGACATCTTCCCCTTAACCATTCCCCTAATAAAGGAATGATGTTTTCTTGCACAACATCTTACAAACCTCCTTCAAATCATCAACATCTTTTGAGGAAGCTCAACTATTTTTTCTGCTCTAGCTTTGACTACTCTTTTAAGCATTGTATCTCACCCTGCAAGTTTCTAATAACTTCCATGGTTTCTTGATAAACTTCCTTTTGATGAGTAGGGTCTGGATACTTTGCATGTAATACCTCCTCTTTTGTAATAATAGGCTTCTACTTTGGAACTTCCCACATGCGCGTAGCCTCAGTGCATGTGTAGTGACCAACACAAGAAACATCTTAGGATCAGTGCTACCTTTGGCATCCATTGATCTTCCACACACATTGTACTCTAACCATTCCCATGCCCTTATCTTACTTTGTTCTTCTTTCTCAGTGCTCATACAAATCTGGCATTCTTCATAATTGTGGTTCTTTCCACAAAAGGAGAAAATAATATTATGAGGGCATTCATGCTTATAATGATCAGGGGATCCACATGTATAACATGTTCCATGGGGAACTCACTTCTTCCACCACTTCCGTGACCTTGGCCTCTAAATCCTCCACATGGTAACCTCTACCTCTACCTCTACCACCTCCATCAGAGCACCCTTCATTATAACTATGATCATGATGCTCACCTTACTCCTTGGAATTTTTTGCAACACTAGTCTGACGTACACAATATCAATGACATCATGAATCTGATCAATCAACCTATAATTCTTTGTATCATGAGTGGTAGACTTACAAATCTTATAGTAATAGGACACATTATTTCTTATCACATGCATTATAATAGTGGGCACCTACTTGAATCATGATCCAAGTGATAGATCTCGTAGTCAAAAACATGGCACACCGATTTATGAGGGAAACTATCCTTAGTATGTCCTTCTACTTCACAATCCATGCACCAAATACCATTGTGCGTCTCATGAGCTGAATTAGTGAAAATTTTCTAATTTTTTTCCATAGATACAATCTGAGCCTCCAAAAATGGGCTAACTCTAGTGTCTATGCTCCCAACTACCTCAACATAGAGCTTCCTCAAGTGCCTCACACGGGTCTGTATAAGTCTTGTGTGAGAGCACCCTTCTAAAAGGTGTGATCAAACCTCCAACAAACCATTGAGCATGCTGACTCGGGTGAATTTCATAGACAAATTTGATAATAAATTTTTAAAGTGGGCATCATACTCCCTTACACTCTCAACCATGCCATGCTTGATGTCCTTCAAAGACGTTGATGCTTTTCTACTCAAACTCAATTATGTGGAACTCTGCTAAGAAATCATCATACAGCATGGTATAATCTACACAATTCTATTTCGAATCATATTTCTTATACCAACTATGTGTGTTCCCTTGTAAAGTAGTAGAAAATTGACTTGCCTTATGCTCTAGAGCTATAATCCCCTTAGCACGCCATAGTATCTCACACATATGCATTTACCCAATTGAATCTCAACATGTTTGGTTCCAGTGTGTGATGAACTGATTTGTTGAAAGGGTTCCATTAAGGTGTTTAGTGGACATGAATGTGGTAATAACATATGATATGTAGCAATATCTCCAAAATTTCCTTGAGAAAGAATACTGGAAAAAGGATAGTAGGCGAGTTATGATACTTATCTTGTTGTCGGTCAAACTCCTCATCACTGCTGCTTTCCAAAAATTCCTCACCATTTCCTAATATCTTTGAGACTAAAGCTACTAATTCCATAGTTATTTCTACCCCTCCCCAAGAGAAATTTTGTTCCTCAGTGAAATTATTTGCATTCGTAGGGAATTGTTGTTGGTGTGGTTCAGAGACAAGTGTGAATGTTCGGAACTAAATCTGATGGTTCCGGAACTAAGTCCGTAGGTTCTGGAACTATCCCGATTGCTCCAAGGATAATTGGTGTTCATTCAATGGTTGATTAATCATATCTTCCACCTCCGTACGTGATCCTGCAACGTTATCATAGCCAAAGAAGATAAATTTTGCTTATTAGTATCAGGATCATCAACCCATAATTGTTCTTGATTATCAATAAAAGGTCATGCATAAGGATATAAGGAAATTTGCTTAGAATTCTTACCATTTGAGATAGTCATATCACCTGATCTACAATCAATTAAGGCAAAATTGTAGTTAACCATGGTCTACCAAAATAATGGGACAACCATGTGTTTTACCTTTTGGTTGTAATATAAGGAAGTCCACTGGATATTCCCATGACTCCACCATAATTGCCACATCTTTAATAACTCCTTCTGGTTTTTCTATTGATTGATCTGTCATCTGATATGGTGCTAGTAGTTTGTATACCTGTTAATGGTAATATTTTCAAAGTGTCCACTATCTTCACATTTATAGTTGCTCCCAAATCAACCACAACATTATGTATATCTTTATTCCCTATAGAGACAAAAATAACAGGGCTTCCAGGATCTCCGTATTTGGGAAGTAAGAGTTTTCCTGCTAATAAATCAGCAAGTTTCCCATCTACCTTAATAGTCCTAGGGTACTTCCTCCGAGTCTTTTTAAACATAGCATTTTGATTTACTTGTTTAACTTAGGAATGTCCTTGATTGCTTACAACAATGGTATTTCAATATTTAATTTCCTCAATTCCTACACCAACTCAAATTCCTTGGTCTCTATGACTTCTTTAAATCTCTCTAGAAATGGAGTTTCAGTAGAGTTGTTATTTGGCTCCTTATCTTTTTCTTTTTCATCCTTCTTAGGAACAACCGAACTAGGGGTTTCAGTTTCTTCTGTCATTTCAGTAATTATAACAGGTGGACTGCTAATTATTTTTCAGATCAGGTTTGAATATCTTTACAATCCATGGCATTAAGATCAATTGGTTTTTCTTGTTCGTCCCATAGACAAGAGTTGTTTGTTTGTTTTGGGATTAGCCACTGGTTGTGTTGGTATTTGTGTTTGAACCACATTTTCAATCTGTGAATTTTGTGTTGGGGAACCCATTATGGCTTGTTGATTTTGATTGGGATATATCTTCCCTTGAGCGTAGTTATTAGGGCTCCACCTAGGTTGTGACCAAGCATACGGGTTACCTTGACCAGACCATGGTTGTTGGTGTCCTTGAGCATACCAAGATTTTCCTACCCAATCTTGGGGATTCCATATTGGTTGAGGGGCCCAAGGTGGTTGTCCCCAATTTTTTTGGTCTTGTCTGATCCACCCATGGCATCATCCGAGATTAGGAACTGACCTTGGCATGAACTACCCCTAGCTAGGTTGTCTCTGGACAAAGTTTACTTCTTCTACTGTTGTGGATGGAGTGCTAGTTTGTTTAAGCTGATTTTTTATGAATGGAAGAAGAGAACAAGCATTACTCTCATGGTCCCTAGATTCACTAGATAAGACACATTTTTGTTTTATCCAGAGGACAATCTCTTATTGCATGATTTTTCCTACATCTAGGACAATACATAGCTAATGGTTCAGTTTTAGCATTTGCTTTAGCTTGCAATCCATCCATGGTGGAGGTTAATTGAACTAAAATGTTTGTTTTAAAGTTTGCTAGTTCATCCATCAATTTGTTCATATCTAGATTCAAACTTTTCATTGTTTTTCCTTTCCTAGGTCCACCCCTTGTTCTTGAATAGCTTCTACAAATGTCTTTAATATCATTCATTCTCAATTGATCAATGTTTCCACCTCCTATTAAATTAAGGGCTTCCCTAGATTCATCATCCAGACCTTTAAGAAAAATGGTTTTTCTTAACTCTTCTTGAAGTACAAATCCACACCTTTTACTTATAAAGAGGAATCGACCAAATAATCTTCCATATTCTCATCCTCTTCCTGCTTGATTTTGAAAAATTCTTCCTTCCTATTTCTCCCTCTATAGTAGTCTTGATATTTGTCTAGGAAGGAAGTTTCCATTTGTGCCCAAGTGGTAATAGAATTGGATGTTAATCCCATAAACCACCTCATTGTTGCATCCTTTAGAGTAGATGGAAACAACTTGAGCTTCGATTATTTGTTTTGTAATCATAAGTCTGACACAATACTTTAAATTCAAACAGAAATTGGTTAGGATCTTCAGATGACATCCCTCTAAATGTGGGTAAATGTGCAAGTGAAATATTCTTCATAGGTGTATCATTATCATCCAACTGAATTGGATAAGTAAAAGTTCTATCAACTTCTCTTTCAGCTTCTCGTGCCATTTTTGTAGTATTTTCTAGATTTTTATCCCAATCAATGTGGTATGTGATCTGCTTTGGTGAAGGTGAGAAGTCAAGAGTAGGAGGTTGACTACTCAATTAAGAATCAAAACTTTCTCTAAATGGGTCTTGGGAGATAATCCTTCTTCTAAAAGTTCCACTTCCTTCTAGTGACTGATCCAAGAATTCCAAAGGTGGCAGTTCTGCTTCTTGTCTAATAGGGGACAATGGTGCTTCCAATTCTTGGTCAACTTCCTTATTTGAACTAGAGGATGCTGATAATTCTTGTTGAGATATTTTTGGGAGAAATCTACCCTTTGAGTCTCTTGGTCTACTCATAAATTTTATGATAACGTAGGGAAGATTTTTCAATTACTAGATGTATGATTGTTGCTCTTGTTGACACCTAATTAGACAATTCTAACTAGTGGGTCCCTAGAAATGGTGCCAAAAATGATGGGTGTCATTATTCCCTTCATTTAATCAACTCTTAGTTGATGTCATATTCAAACTAGGGGTGTGTCTGAAGCTATATGCAACAAGAAGAATCCTAGTGATCTAGTAATTGACTATAGGTATTTGTTATTTTATTTTCTGGGGGTTTTTGTAGTGTCCTTAGGATTCCATGGCCAAAGCCTTATTATATCTATGCTATAAGAAACTTGCTAAAATAAACACTCATTGCTGGAATAAATTGCTAGAAATAAACACACATTACATAATGAAATAAATTGCTGGAAATAAACACACGTTACAAAAGTAAACACACTTGCTTGGAAATAAACACACGTTACAAGAAGTAAACACACTTGCTTAGAAATAAACACACGTTACATAAGTAAACACACTTGATTGGAAATAAACACACGGTTAAAAATACGTGAAAATTCTTACAAGGAAATAAGAGTCTAGTCTATAACACCTGCATAGTGACAAGTACATAATCAGAATTCAACTAAAGAATCAAAAGCATTTACAGAATTAACAGATCTACACAATTTTCTTAGAAATATAAATACCAATAAAATAAGGATCTGGTTCTTGGAGGAGTGGGCCCTTGCTCCACCTTGAATCAGGATTTGACAAAGTATGATTCTCTCAAAATGAAGTGGCTATTTTATTACTGAAATGTTCTGTCTTACAAAACTTCATTGTACCTCTATCATATCTATTCTCTCTCTCTCTCTATATATATATATATATATGTTGTAAATGCATCTTTGGATGATAAAATACAAAGATGCATTTACAACATATATATATATATATATATATAATCTATCTATGTCTTTATGTATATTTCATCATCCAAAGATGCATTTACAACCATAGTTGTTCTACCGATTCAAATGGAACCGAATAGTGCCCAAAATAGATGTGGAATTTAGAAACCTTGCTAGACGTACAATTGTCTGATAAGTTATCTTTGGATCTAGAGTATGAAGAATCAACAATCTGTTGATCTACTCTGATTGGAAGGCCCATTGATTGCTCTATCATCGGATGTTGTCAAAATAAATAGATTCCCATTGATTCGAAACTTTGGAGAAGTTTCGGAGCTAAAGGGAACTATTCTAGAACTTAACTGTGAAAGTTTTGGAGCTATGCACAGGAGTTCTGGAACTAAGTGTTGGAGTTCCAGAACTAAGTGTTGGAGTTCCGGAACTAAGTGCTGGAGTTCTGAAACTAAGTTTGAAGGTTCCAGAACTAAATGATAGAGCTCCTAAGTTATGTGATGGAGTTCGGAACTAAGTCTGGAAGTTCCGAGAACTAAGCCGTATTGAAGCCAATGCTCCCAAAAATGTGTTGATTGCTTCATACTTCGTTCTTCTGACTAATTGTGACCTATTTTATTACAAAAACTGAATTTCCACACACTTTGTTAGGAATTATAGAGTTTTAGACGTTAGAACTAAATCCAACAAAAGATGGAAAATTACATCCTAACTTATACTAGATCAAACAAAAGTCACAAAATGTAGTCAAACTTGATAAAAAGGAGAGTAAAATAAGATCATTTATTGCACATTAACAAGACCTAGTACCTTTGCATGCTTTGAGTGAGTGCTCGGCTTATCTTTGGGAGATGTGCCAAAGCATGCTTGGGTTTTTCTAGTTTTTATATAGTGAATTCTAGGTTATATCATCGTAGACACTAAATCACACACTTTGGGTACAATTCTAGGTCCTAGTCACATACCACTATTCATATGATTCCTAAGTAATAAAAGTACTAATTGATCATTGTCTTTGGTCTCTTTGCTTTCTTTCTAGTTTCCTTCTTGGTCTTACACGCCTTCTTGCCCAATATGACTTTCGACACTTTAGTTTTTCTAAGTCTGGACACCATTGTATCTTGCTCACATATTTTTGGTCATTTCTAGTTGTTGGGAATATTTATTTCTTATGAGTCGGCGTTTTAGTGGTTAATTATGAAATTCAAATAAGGGAATCATATAAATACAAAGCTATGTGACCATATGTGAACCATAATAAGGGACCAAACATCCAAAGCATTATCTATCACCACCTAAGGTTGAGGCAGCATGGAAAAGAAAAATATCATTCGGGAGAACAACCCATCTTGCTCCACAAAAGGGATAACGGACCATTAAGGAAAATTTCTTGTCTTCTTCTCCATGCATCCATGGGGGGGAAGTTCATTTTTCCATGCACACATCTTTTACGCTTTTTGCATCTTGTTTTTATTGCTCATCATTGTTATGTCTCGTTTGTGTATGTTTCGACAAGCACGTTGAGCTTCACCGAGATTTTGATCCATTAACTCTCTTCACAGGCTCTCTCAAGCCTTCTTTTTGTATTGAGGGTACAGTCCCAACTAAAAACTATTTCCAAATTAAAAAAAAAAAAGGGCAAAGAGCATCGTAAGTTCACTTATTGAGTCCAAGAACATCAAGCACCCATTTAGACTCCCAAAAGGGATAATGGATCATTTTTCATTTTAGGATTTGATGTGTTTTTAGGTTTTCATTCAGTGTTTTTCTTCTTCCAAAGAGCCGAGGCACAATTCTACACACACACAAAACTAAATAAGTCTGAAATTTAGTGCGAGCATCGTAAGTTAAAGTGACCAACCGGGGTTAGTTTGACTCATTTGCATCTTTTTCTTTTTAGGATTTGATGTGTTTTTACTAGGTGTTTTTTCTTCTTGAGGTTTCAGGAAAATTTTGAAGTACAATGACATACACGGTGCAATTAAAGGCGAACATCATGCGACCATCCGAAACTAATTTTTGAGGTTTTGAGTAGTCACGAGGCACTGGAGGAGGTCTATAGCACCCCAAGGCGCACGACCTGTTTAGGCAGATCCTGTAATCGCATAATTTTATGAGCTCGGGTGCGGCACTTTCCTCCTCTTGTTCATTAGTTCATCATCTTAACACAGATCTAGGATTATTTGCGAACCATCTAAGTATTCTATCCCTTCATTTATAACTAGGGTTTCAAATTTTCTAGCTTACTTTCTTGGGTCAAATATGTACTCTAATTGTCTATATTTGTGTTGTTACATAGTTAAGATTTTAGCATTTATATTTTCTATATTTGCTTAATCATTTGGTGAACCCGTCGTTCGATCACTCTTGGGTCCTTATTTCATCACTTCTTGCTTTCATCATGGATATTTCTATCCATGATTTCTTGCTAACCAATCCTTAGTGTCATGCTAAAATCATTAATCTCTTGGCTACTACTCATATTCCTTCTACTACTCATCTGGACATTGTTTATCAAACATTTGTAGATGTGTTTTCTCAACAACTTAATTTTTCATCTCTGTAGTTGACAATAGTTACATGTGTATGACAATGATCCTCATCTATATATATGAGTTTGCATCAATAAATTGGGTGTCAAACGAGTCTTAGTCAATAGCAGATCGAGCTCAATCTTTGTCCTTTATCATTCATTGAGGCTATAGGCCTCTCCGTAGCTAATCTTAACCCAACATCTCTTTTTGTTCAAGCATATGATTCTACTACACGTCCATGCATAGGCACTATTACTTTTCCCATCATGGTTGGCCCAAAAACAATTCATGTAGTATTATTTTTCATTGACAATCCCATTTCATATAATTGCTTACTTGGTAGGCCATGGCTTCACAAAATGCAAGCAGTTGTCTTCTACAATTCACCAATGTGTTAAATTTTTACATGAGGGCTTTGAATATGAAGTTCCCACTGATAGCATCACATTCCAATATTATAACATAGATCCTAACACTACATTACCTATTCCTACTTCTGCTACAATGCATCATGTTATTGATCCATGACCTGAGCATCATCTAGACAACTTGCCTCCACTCTAAGGAACTATTTGTATATTAGATATTATTCCGGTTGTTTCGGTCTAGCCCCCTCCTTCCACTACTACTATGGTACTTTATCGGGGGCCTATCCATACATTAGATGTCATACCACCTTCCTCCTCTTCTCATGAAAAACCTATGTCTACGCTTCCTCCTTTCACATACACTCTCTTTATGAACAATGCTTATTGGCCGCACATTCCAATCGATCCTACTTGTTCGTACATTGTCTACACATATGATGGCTTGGATTGTCTTGGATTTACTCTAGATGATCTCATCCCTCCACTACATGCTCTTTGTTTATATCATGGGTATGTTTGCATTACTATTGCTTATGGCCTCCTAGTATTTCATCTATCGGTCTTTGTTGCGCACTCCACAACTTTCACCACTTACTCTAGGACAATCTTGGCTTGACTATATTGGTGGAACTTCATATCTATATCGTATTAACATCTCACTTCCCATGCCCTTCGACTACCTTTTTATCTGCAATTATTCATTCCTCAGTTATTCACCAAATCTCACTCGTTGGTATGCACATGGATGTCCACCAACACCTTTCACCGATGAAGAATACACAATGAGCATGTACAATCTACACCGCAATGAATCTTTACTTGATCAACCACATACTATTACTTATCATGTCTTTGATGCGCTTCCATTCGGTTTTGACCACAACAACAATGATCACTTAAATGAAGTTACTTGATCATTCTCATCATCATACACATGGGGGGCATCATGCTTATTTTCTCCCCCCTCCAACATCATTAGGTGTCTCACAATTTTATATTTCACTTCGACTTCACATCTAGTCTCTCATAAGCATCTTGCATATCTTGATACACTCTTGTATCATCATTACCCTATGACGCACTCTCATGCTACGGTTCACACTTGATTGTTGAGGGCATACTATACACATGAACCTCACACACTACACTTTTCACACATCACACATTATTCACACCTCTTTCTCGCATTTTATCATGCATCATATATATTGCACACTATACACATTCACAACACATCTTTCTTGCATCTACTTCTACACGCTGCACTCATTACCCTATGACGCACTCTAGTTCCATGGTTCATACTCGACTCACCGAGGATCTCAATATTAAATGAACCCCACCACACTCACTAAAGCTCTTTACGCTCTATGTTTTCATGATCATATGTTTCTTCCACACATATTCAAACCATTTCCTATTTGACACACTCTTGTTTACGGTTCATTCTCTACTACTCTTGAGGGGTCTTTTATAAATGAACCTCATCTCATGTATGCTCATTCACATCCACTCGGGGGGCACACTACTCCTATCATAGTTACTTTGCATTTCATTCCATCTCATCCACAACATATTGTATATCTTGGTTGCACTTAGTCTTGGCTCATTGCAGGTCATTTGGCTCATTGTTACCGCGGTGAAAATGGTTGGTAGAGTGACTAGGGTGTAAAAACATGTTTATGGGTCAAAAGAGGTGAGATTTGGACAAAATGGCATCTTCGAGTAGGAAACACAAGCCCACGATGGTTGAGGTATGTGATTTATTCCATTTTTTTATGTTTTTAGGGTTGTTTTGCCGTTTTAGGAGCATACAGATGCCCTAGTTTTGAATCACAAGAATTGCCGACGATTCACTTGTAATATGGACAGTTTGCATTTTTAATTATTGACATGATTTTTAAGAGATGCTTCCAGCTTTGTATGGTGTTTGTGGTTCCAATCTTGTCATTGGTGTTGAATGTATTGATGTTAGTTGATGTCGATATATGATGATGTCAATGTTGTGCTTGAAGGTAATTTTGTATGGTTACTTCTTGTTCGTGAATGGAAAATTCTGATTTGGGACAATGATGTGCCATCACAACTATTTGATGTTTTAGATGTTGTTGGTATTTGTTTGGGTGATGATGTTGATGTTAATGTAAAGAAGTTTTGATATGTTGTGGATGATGTTTTTGATATTTTTGGCAATGATACTAATATTGATTTATTTGTGTTTTGTAGGTGGATGCAAAGTTGACTATCGTGATCGTATACCATTGATTTTAGATGAGGTGAGAGATGATATGATAGATGAAGATTGGGAGCATGTTGAGGCCATTGGTTTTGGTGTCATGTGGCATTATCAATGGATACACAAACATCATAGTTTGATGTTGGCTTTATTATAGCGATGGAATCCTTCCACCTGTACTTTTTGGTTACCTACTAGGGAGATTACGATTACCTTGGAGGATGTACACCACATCCGAGGCGCCTATCTGGGGAGAGGGTGTATACATTATTACTAAGGCAAAGAGGGACGATGTGATGACTAGGTTGTATGGAGAGGATGCATAAGATGTCATATATGAGTTAGGGACCTTTGCTTATAGCAAATTATATTCAACTGAGATAGAGGGTCGTAGCCAGATGACCATGATGATGATGGACATTATTTGTTATGCGCTACTAGATTTTGGAGGTGGTTGATTTCCATAAATGATGATAGGGGTTGTTGTAGAGATGATGGAGCATCGTATAATTTTTGAGTGGGGTCCAACCCTACTTGCTTAGACATTTAGAGAGTTATGGGCCTGGAAGGCCCACAAGCGATATGGTATTGATATTGGGTTCTTACTACAGGCTTGGCCTTTCGAGCATATTGTCATTGCTCAACCAGTGGGCTTGTCATGGGGAATTGGTGATATGCATCTTGGCTTTATGAGATGGAGGGAGGATGTAGGTCGTGGGTTGAAGAGGAGGAGGACAAGATATTATCGAGAGTTATTATTTGGATTGCAGGTGGGGGATGTAGTATGGAGACCTTACTAGATTTGCCTGTTTGGCTTGAGTTTTCTCATGAGTTGATGGGTTCACAAAGCAGGCTAGGTGGCTTCGGGCTTGTTGACTAGGCAAGCTTGAGTTACTCCATTTTGATCATATCAAGAGATAGTTTGGATTGGTACAGGGGAGTGCCCGAGGAGCCCATATAGTATAGGTGAGATGATGGAACACTGAGACTCTAAGGGTAGTTGTGATAGAGCCCGAGATTATCATAGATCAAGGGGGCCATGGGCCCTAATGATGAGGTGTGATTATGGCTATTGATGATGCGGGGTGACTCCTGAGTATACAACATGGTTGACCCGAGCATTGAGGGGTTTTGACGGGACTCAAGTAGCATAAAGAGTAATACAAAGAGTTAGATGAGTACATGCTCGGGCGAAGAGAGGAGTACTAGCACGGGGAGGTAGTGGAGGGTGTTGAGGATGAAAGTGAGGAGGAGGGTGATGATGATTTTGCTGCACCTATTGTAGTGGTGACGACCGAGAAGGTTGTAGTAGAGGGGGAGAGAGATGCGGCTAGGAGAGAGAGGGATGACATCTTAGGTGTACGCGATACTTTTATCATAGAGTGGGATAGGGTGGTGACCGAGAGGAATACTACAAGATCGAACAAGATGGACTGGTACTTAGTTGGTTCAGGCCATTATAGATCAAGATCGATATCATGAGCAAAGGGAGGCCTTAAGAAAGGCCTTAGGGATTACCGAGCCTTCTGTTTCTGGTGTAGAGCTGGTGGAGATGGCGCATGCCGAAGACAAACAACACAAGCTAGGTGAGCTGAATAGTGGATAGAGGCCATAGGCTAGCGGATTGAGACCATGGGCTAGTGGATTGAGACCACATGCTAGTGGATTGAGGAGAGCACATGCGTACCCAGGATGGTTTATGTGGCACATTATCGGACATTATGCGTCGAGTTACAATAATACATTGATATGGACTCAAGATTATCATGATGTAGTTTTATATGCCGATCATTTGGTGCTCAGCGGCATACCTTAGTACCGCAGTGCACCAGTGTGGGTCACCCACCTCGGAGACTAGAGCGAGGAGGTGATAGCGAGAGAGGAGGCTGGTGGAGATCTTTGGAGCCGTTGGTGATGTCGGTGATCAAGGAGGAGAGGGTAGTACAACCCCTCCTAGTGGGTTCATAGGAGGTTATCAATTTACTAGATGATGACATTTTTGATGTATTTGATACAAGAATCATAGAAGCCCATTTTTGTATGACATCGATGTGATATATTTTGATGCATGGCTCATGGAAGTCCATTTTGTATGACATATGATTATGATGTATACTGAGACTTGATGTTATATATATGATGATGACGATGAGGTTTTGACCTATGTTGTTTGACTTTCATGTGTTAATATATGTTTAATGTATGTTTTTAATTTGAATGTATTAGTGTTAGATGGATTTTGATGGATGCATTAGTTGTGATATTATGGTTTATGAATATGTTTGATAAAATGTTGAATTTTTTAATTAATCAAATGACTTTAAAATGTGATTTGAAATGAATTGTATCGAAATATGAACAAGATAAAAATGAAATGATTGCCCATGATGGATTTGATACATACACGATGGGTTTTGAAAGTTTGAACACACTTTCACTTGTAGCCTTAATGAATGTTGAATGAGATCATCAATGGGTAGTTACACAAATCTTAATAAAATGTGGGATTAAATGAATGTTCCTTTCTAGGACATGAAAGGGGTTTGAACATGTGTAGGTCGAGATAGGAATAAGGTTATCCTTTTCCACGAGCTTATAGAGAAATGCCCCAACTTTACATTCTTGATTTAAAAGCAAATTAATCAATGCGGGAAGTTTGTTATGAGGGGAAAAGCTGATCAATGCGAGAAGCTTTCCTGGATGCTTTTGATGTTGATGTATTTGTTTTGTAGGTTGATCAATACGGGAAGCCTTTTTACATATGTAGCCATCCTTCAAAGGTATGGTCTACATTTTTTACTTTTAATTTTTTCAGATAGTCGTCCTTTGAGGGATATTATAAGTGAATGGAATACTATAAGTAGGGATGTTTTGTTGTGGTATATTTTGTTGAGGAATGTACTATTGAGAAGGAATACTTTCTTTGTGGGATATTTTGTTGTGGGATATTATGTTGAGGGATGTACTGTTGTGATGGGATACTATAAGTAGGGATTTTTGTTGTGGTATATTTTGTTGGGACGACATACCATAAGATGGTTGAGACACTAATGGTTGAATATATTGATAAGGATTTGGAATGGATGTGGTAGTAAAAGGCTATGAATAAGGAGGTGGTTTTTAAAGGGTATATCAGAGGCAACATAAGATGGTGCTTGTTGTGGAATGCTTTGAGAAGTAGAAGATTGTGGTATGGAGATTAATGGCTACAATGGTTGTGGTATATGTTGTGAAACAAGGTGAGTGGTGGCGATAACACTAGTGTTGGTTAAAAGAATGGATGTCAAAATGGACATAGTGATATTTTGAATGTTACTAACTGGTTGAGATACAACAGTAGAAGTGGCAACAAAACTCATTGGAGGTGTCTGGGTAACTGAGGATGCTTTGGAGGGGTAGATAATGAAACACTGGTATTGTTTTGTGGAGGTGTTGAACAAGTGGAAGGCTCAGGTGACGATGTATGTTGTTGGGTAGTTGTGTTTTGAGAGGAAACCATATGAAGACTAAGAATAGGAATGGAAGATGAAACTTTGATGTTTCAGGTTGACTTAAAGGTGGATATGAATATATTTTTTGAATGATAGGTTGGTAGTTTGGATCAATAAGATGTGAAACCCCAGATGAAGGATCAGGGACATATGGTGGTGGTTCGGATATAGATTGTTGGTTTGAATCAATAGGATGTGAAGAACTAGATGAAGGATTAGGGATATTTGAAGATGGTTCGGGTTCAAATTGTTGTGAATAACTAGATAAAGGATTAGGAATGTTTGGGGATGGTTCGGTCCTAATGGCTGGATTTGTATAGCCCTAGCTGTAAGATAAGCATTGAGAGCAATGAGATTTGAATCTAACATTTCTTGGAAAGTAGTGTCTCCTCTTTCAAAGAAATCGGGTTCAGAAGATTCTAATTGCAAACTGGGGGAGTATGATTGTTCAGTTTTTTCTTGTTTAGATGTATGGAAAATTTGACTATGAAATTGACGTGCTAGAATTTAAGAGATGTTGTCTCATTTCTTCATTATACTTCTCCTCTATTTCATTCTAGGTTCGTTGAGCATCAGATAGAGGAGTAGAAGTAATTGGTTGATGGAATGGGTTTTGTTGTTGTAATGACATGTTAAATAATGACATAGATACAAAAGTAGATAAGGGTGTAGACAATGGAGTAGATAACGGGATTTTTGGTGCAAGGGTATGGATAGTGGTTGAGACGTGTTATAGAGGTTTGATTACGTGCTTGTTGTCTTATTTGAACCATAGTAAACAATCACACAATCACCTAAAATAGAAAATAACTAAGTGGGTGAATTACAAGCAATATTAAAAGACAAGCAAAATTTGATTTTTAGATTTTCTTGATTTAATTAAAAAGAGTGAAATGTGTAAAATGGTTAACAAATGTCCTAGGAAATGGCAAACTATGGTTGGTTTCAGGTATGTTTATGGGTGAAGTCCTCAATATACCCGAAGGTACATATAAAAGGTTGTCTTATTTCATATATGGATATGTGCATGTAAAATATGATATGATTTGATGACCATGTTTGATGTGCCCTAATATACAAAAGCCTACTTCAAAATGTGTAAATCACTTGCAAATCAATGAGAAATCACTCTCCTTTACATAAACCTCAAACCATGCTTAATGCCTTGTAAAACTCATAAAAATGAAGGATGTTAAGGGGAACCTATATGATCCCTCCAATTTATTATCACGGCCATGTTTTGTGAACAAAATTGTAATAATCACTTATGTATGTCGGTGAACATTCATGTGTCCCAACCCTTATCTTTCATATACATGCACAACTAATATGGTCTAGAACGAATCCATGTGCTTTTCCCTAAGATTTTGGTACGTGGATGATTTAAAAATAGAATACGATCTTGACTCTTCAATATCACTTACGCAATTGTTAAATTAAAATTGTGTGCCTTATGTGTTACCGTTTAAATGCACTAATGTATTTATTTATTAATAGACATGTAATGTAATTCAAATTAAAGCCTTATTGACACACAAGTTGATACACAACAAATGAGAAAATGTTAAAAAGCACCAAACTTATCAAAACAATGTCAAGGAACCAAAGAACCCGAAGGAACAACATAAAAACAACAAGACTATTTCTACAAAAAAAGACAAACTATTTTTTTTTTTTTTTTGAAATTAGAGGAATCATTACATATTTGTCTCTACCAAGCGTCGGTGAATTAGAGGCGAGGATCAGTGCACAAGTTTCACACCGCCTCCGTTCAACTAAAGCTTATGTTTCATATCTCCTTCGTCAATGGCGCACACTGGGGACGTTGGTTGGATTACTCCAACAACACCATCGTACAACTGTCACACACACAAGGACATTGGTCGGACTACTCTTTCGACACTTAGGGACATCGGTCAGGCTATTCCTCATGCAACAAACTTACAATGTGGGTTAACCTTGGACCTCCTCTTTGTAAATGCTCGACTTTACCAATCAACCAAGACCCCATGGCTAAGACAAACTATTTATGTGGTACACAAATGCTCACTTCTTGTAACTAAAAAAAGAAAGAATAAAAATTTAAACCATTAATTCGCCGGTAGGTGTTCACCTTTGAAGATGGCTTGGCTGGAAAGTGTCAAATTCGGTGGCTCCAATATTTGTTGTCTTAACTTTAATGTAAGTTGCCAGATTTTAGATATTTTCTTACAATCCTAGATAATTACTATGGTAGATATCCACAAATTTTAGATATTTCCTATAATAATATCTAACAATCTAATTGTATCTAATTTTTGGATTGTATGATCACAAATTTTAGATGTTTCTTATAATAATATCTAACATTTTGATTGTATCCACTTTTTGGAGTGTATGATCGTGTGCTAAAGAAAATATTAAATCTACTCTCTTTGTGAATGTTGTGATTTATTTATTTATTTATTGTCCATTAAAGAGGATGATGAGTTGTTAAGGTTAGAAAATGTTTCTTATATGACACAACAATAGGAAATATGATTCAGTGTTACCCATGAATTGCAATTGAAAAGGATGGAAGAGGGATCTGTGGCGGTGGTAAAGATCGACCCTCATGTGACGGGGGCCTATTTCTTCATGAAGTGTTTATAGTTGTTTTGTAGTTTACCGTCATGGCATTTGTCCGTCACAACGAGTACACCTGAATCATATTTTTGTGTCACATAAGAAACATTTTCTAACTTAACAACTCGTCATCCTCTTTAATAGACAATAAATAAATAAATAAATAAATAAATCACAACATTCACAAAGAGAGTAGATTTAAAGACACGATCATACACTCCAAAAAGTAGATACAATTAAAATGTTAGATATTATTATAGGAAATATCTAAAATTTGTGATCATACAATCCAAAAAGTAGATACAATCGATTGTTAGATATTATTATAGAAATATCTAAAATTTGAAAGGAATGTTGTTACGTGTACACAAAAGAATGATAATGGTCCGTAATGTTTACGAAAGGCCATAACGGATAAAAGGCTATTTGGATGCTTGAAATTAAAGTTAGCGCATGTCAACCCATGCAAATCAATTTAAATTGGAACATTTTGCAATATTCTATGCACCCAAGAAAAGGCTAATTGGGTTTGTAGTGCCAAGCTAGATATGTTGTATGGCAAATCTCTGGGCACTCAACTTGGATTACTGTGATTGTAGTAATTATCCAAAATTATAAACATTGTCAAATTCAATGAGTTGGAACTTTTATGGTGATCGTACAAATGCCAAAGTCATTTGGAAAGTCGGGAGGATTTTCAAAGCTCTTGGGGAGAACTGCATCAAAACTAGAGTGCCCGTGGGAACGACCAAAACCAGTCTCCCATCGATATATTGGTGATTATTGAAATATTGATTTTTGTGATTATTGAAATATTTTGGTGATGCACAATTAGATAAAATGGACAACAGCGGCGCGATATTGAAATAGAGGGGGAAATATACAAGCTTAACCAAGGCCACTGACACACCTGCTCGCTGAGCACACCATCAACGACAAAAGGTATTGTTTTAAAAAGTAAAACTTTTATATTTGTGATAAGTGCACCTCTAATATTTTCCAATAAAACCAAAAACAAATCTAAATATAATGCACAATATGAATATTTGTGATACAAGACTCTCTATGCGAGTTTGGGGCATAACCAGTACAAATTTGTATGCTCCATTAGCTCCGTTGCATATTTACATTCCTCACGACGTAACTTACGACTCATGTGCAATTGCTAGTAAATAAACACATAAATACACCGCACCTTACCATGTCTGGGTCCCCAACAAATTTAGGTGTCAAACATATATAATTACACCGGAGGTGTTATTTGAAGATGACCCCTTGTGAAAGCGTCAAATTCGGCGAGGGCTCTTTCCCCGTCATAAAGCGCTCTTTTCCGGATCTCATTTGTGATATCCGTAACCTTGTACCCCTTCAGATATACGTCCCCACTTGGAGAACAATGGGTATCCAGTCTGTAGGGACACTCGACGCTGAACCCAAAAGGATATTTCACTGTTCTCGATCCACAGGTCCTGTTGCAACCGCTGCTCAAAACGCCAAGAAAATTTACTACCATCCCCAGAAAAATGCACTGTAATTGTAATTTCTCCCTCATTCTCATGCTAATTCGAACTGATACAAGTTTCTGTTGAATATAAAGATAATGGATGTGCAAATCCTCTTGCGTGATATCATTCATCTTTCATTCCAGAGAAATTGGGCATCTGCTGTCTCTGGTAATATGTCTCAAAGAATCTCAATTCCTTGCCACGCTGTGACCCAAGCTCGACTCGTCCATGTGTCGCTCCACGTATCCTGATCATTGCACACTGACCTGCCACGTGGGCTCTGGCGCTGCCACCATGCTCGGGTCCTCTACTATCCATTTGACCTCGAGTCTGCCATGTACTCCTACGTCTTTGCTGTGAGCCCAAGTCTTTGCCGAGGTGAGAGGATAACGATTTATTCCACATTGAGTGGGATGAGCGATATCCCTCATTCATCGGGCTAATGATATAAGGCTTTGAATTATCCTTTTGACTAACTTCCATTGTGGCATCGAGCCACATGTTTAAGCATTTATAACCAAGTTGAGAACAACTTGCAAGCATCAACATGGCGCCCTGTCTTAAAGCCTGACCCTCCGCCCTCTTATATCTTAATGTAATCTTGGTGGACGCTCTAGCTATTATCAAAGTGAATGCATGATAATATGAATTTTATCATATCTGAAACCCTTTCACACAACCTCAAATACAATCGGATTTGCTTTGTATTTATGGGGAGCACAGGTAAAGCGTTTCTAATCACAATCACTTTGTTTGATCAATAGCTTGATCGGGCTGGTGCGTTATTGTAAGTGCGTTCTCTTTGGCCGCGAAGGAGTGCTACGATAAGGATGAGCAACAGGTGGTGGGGTTTAAAGAGGTGAGTTCAACGGAAAATATTCAAGTGCTGGATGATTTCAAGTGCCCCATTTCGCTCGATTTGATGCGCGACCCTGCGATTGTGGCCATGGGTTTGACCTATGACCGTGTTTCGATCACGAGATAGATCAAGGAAGGACACTGTACGTGTCCTAAATCGGGGCAGAAGCTTTTGCAATCGATTATACGAGTTAAAGACGGGCGAGGCATGGAATCCCGTGGCGTTGCCGCCATCTGTTGATCACATCGATCATAGACGATTACAAGTGAATGATCGGGGAAAAGGCCGATGCCATACCCGCCCTGGTGGATTTGATGCGGAAGGGCAACGCGCGGGGCAAACGTGACGCCGCCATTGCGCTCTTCAACCTTTCAATCTACCTCGACAACGATGTCAAAACGTTGGCGGCGGGCGCTGTTCCATTGATGGCGCTCTGACGGACGAGGCCGTTTGCGATTGCGAGACGACGCCTCGTCGTGGCCTTTGGCCGTTCTGGCGAGTAGAGTGGAAGGGTTGGCCAAAATACAGAAAACCTGTGCGAATCCAGTGCTGGTTAGCCTCTTAAGATGTGCCGCTTCTTCAAGAGCGAAAGAAAATGCAATAGCCGTTCTGGTGGCACTTTGTCGGAACAGGGCAATGATATTGTGAACGAAGTGGTGAGCATTCCGTTGCTGGTGCCGTCAATGTCTACGTTGCTTACAGCGGGCACACCTCGTGCAAAGAGGAAGGCGAGGTCTCTTTTCAAAATCTTGCAGAGGAGGGACTCTCCTGCTTCCGTTTTGCACTCCTTCTTCCATCAATGCTCTGATTTTTCTCACTTTCGGCACATGTATACTTTCTTCCAACGACAATAGTGATAGGCCCGAGGAAGCCATCCGTGTACACTATGTTGTTGGGTTTATCCTCGTAACGAGCACAGCTAGCCCCTATGGATTAATCCTTCCCCTGATCGAGCTTATTTACAGGGAAACTTCACCCCAAATAATGTATACTCTAGTAATGGAGATGCAACTTATCATGTCAGTCTGTGCAAGTGTTGTGTGTACAATAGACATGGTGGTCTACAAGGATATCCCTGCTATTGTGAGAGAGGCCAATGCAAGTCCACTGGAAGGAATGTCTGTATTATACTTCGCTTCTTGCCGGTGTTGTTTGCTGGCAACTTTTCTTTATTGGGGTCTTTGGTATCATCTTTCCTCAATTGGTTGCGAAATTTCCATAAGATTAATCCCGCTTGAACTCGTGTAAAAGGTGTGGTGATTTGGGTATCGAATACCCATTTGCCATTGATGATGGATGTGGGAGTTTTGGAGTACAGCTCGTTATTCGTGTGTAGCAACAACACCCACTTGAATCAAGGATACCGATTGGTAGATATGTTGTCGCAAATATCAGCTACGATGCACATCCCTAAAATTTTTTATTTCAAATACCAACAAATTTCCTCTATTTCAATTGCAACCACACCTCTGTACTGCTCAACCTCAATTATCTGAGTCTATGTGTGACACTAACAATTACCTGTGCAAGAGGTTCGTTGAGTGTCCCACTCATGCATTATCTTGCTTCTACTATCCACAGACTTTATATTAGTTGAGATTCATGCTTGAAAACTGTGAATCATATGTCGCTATATATTCTACGGATTCTCATGAATTATGAGATTCCCATCATGGCTAATACTCACTGCCTCAATTGTCACGAAGGATGAGGGAGTTGTGGCTACCACACCCAATTTTCCACTTTTCTTTGTCTTTGCGATCGCACCAATCTCACCCTTACTCGATAAGAACATGGTCCCATGGAGGGGGGCTCCATAAATATCTGAGCGGGGGTTGCTGAAAAAATATAGGAGCATTTTAGTAGTTTTAAGGTCTCATGTTCTTTTATTACTATCCTCAAGAATACCCGTTGAGATATTATAGGATCCCACTATAACGACAAACTCCTAGCCCCCCTCTCCAGCCGCCTCTTGAGTTTAGGGGGCAAAAAAATTGCAGCTCCTCCATGGGACCATGCCCTAAGTATGTCTTTCTAGGTTCTTCCCTCTATAATCTTTGTTTTCCTTTTATATGGATGATGACGTAAGCAGGGTGTTGTTACAGATCATCACAACCATGTTGGAGTAGTGGTAGGTATAGCTACACTCCACACACTTTCTTATGCATTTCAACTTTGTATGCATGTTTTACTTAAGTATATTTGATGTTTGATGGCAGCAATAGGCGTTGGTGCAAGGATTTTTCTCGTTTGCTATTTTAGAAAATGTAGAGTTAAGAGAGTCTGTTTGAGATTGGGAGTTGTCTACACCATTCCTAAATAACAAACTTGATTTGGTCTAAAGTGTGAATATAATTCGATGTTAAATCTTATGCCAAGCTCATAAATGTTAGTTCACGGACGAGGAGGGTGATTATGGAACCAAGGTACTTAGTCTGAATGATTTATAATAACGCGTGACACATTTCACAATGGGAGATTTACACACGGCATGTGAAATCTTCAATGTTAGTCAAATGTTGACATTGTTTCACCTAATACAACCAACATGTGTCTAATCTTTTTCTAGCACATGCTCACATCCTGCGAGAAAAAAGGAGCTTCAAAATAGGTCGTGGACTTTCACCAAAGCATAAAAACAATTGTTTTACTTTCCAGATGTTGTAGTTGTACTATATTTCTCCCTCCTGCCTATAATATGAACGTGAAACAATTTAAGATAGCATATATTTCACCACAAATTGTAACTCCAAAAACTAAACATTGTTATCCTCTCAGGTGTAATTTGCAACTCATTTGCAATTGCTAGTGTTACCTAATATTAAGTGGAGTTAAACTTGTCACCTCTTTTCAAAATTTCTTTACAAACTAAATTTCCAGCCGAGCTCTTACATTTTAACGATTCTGTCCAATAAAAATATTTATTGCCAATCAACATTTGTGATAAATCACATTATATATTCCTCAATATTTTTCTGAGCTCAGGAAGCAGGTCGGTGGAAAGAAATTTCAAGCAGCATGATCAGGTAACTTCAATTTGGTTTACAGTAAGGGTTTAAAGGTTGATTTTATTTTGGTCCCGAATTCAAAGCAATTGCAACAATTTTTAGTACCATTATTCAGCTGTGGAGGTTTTTATTTGTGTATACCATTACAGAGATCTATGAATTGATGCTTATCATTTTGTTTCCTTCACCGGGTGCCTCTGCATTAAAAAAATGCGTCTGCTGTAATGTTTATTACCTCTTTTCCAAGCTATGCATTCCAATGCGAACATGAACCGTGTGTTTTTTGTCTGAAAACCTCTGCCATTGTTTCCATCAATAAACTACCCGCAACCTCTTGCCTGTTGAGGTGGGTATTGAATAAGAGAAATTGGGTACAAATTTCCAGATATTGGCTATAAATTTACAGAAATTGGGTATAAATTTACAGGAATTGGGTATAAAACAATAAAACTGTCAGGTTTACAAATTTCTTGAAACCCGATCTTATTCCTTTTATCTAGATATTCCTGAAAGTCAATGCTTCACCTAATATTTTTCCATGCGATGTTTGCTGATGAATGTTGACTAGGATTTGCTTACTGCTTTTCTCTTGCTATTGAGGACAAGTTTTTTTGTAATGAATGGAAATGGTTTATGTTTTCTTTCTCACAAAATGCCTCATAGGGATTTGCCACATACAGAACTAGTTTTAGAATTATATTCCTCAGGCAAGTGTTTGTGCCGAGTTGCCATCTTTAAAACATGGTTTGCAGATCCATGCAAAAAGTCATCAGATATGGACTTCAATCTAACCTTATTGTGGCGAATACTGTGATGGATATGTATGCAAAATGTGGAAGCATCCAGAAGGCACACAATTTGTTTGACAAAATGCCTGAGCCAGATGTCGTTTCATGTAATGCTATGATTACAGGATACACTCACAATGGTGATTTTGACGAGGCTTTAAGGCTTTTCAAAGAAATGTCTAAACGAAACGTGGTCTCATGGACTGCAATGATTGTGGGTATGTACAAAATGGGCTGGCTGAAAAAGCCTTGGAGTTGTTTAAGCAAATGCAACATGAAGGTAAAAATCCAAACCCCACAAACTTCGCCAGCATCCTTCTAGCATTTGGCAAAATTGAAGCTTTGGAACAGGGCATGGAGATCAATCAAAAAATAATCAAGAGTGGATCTCTGTCAGATGTTGTAGTTTCAAATGCCCTGATCGATATGTATGCAAAATGTGGATGCATTCATAAGGCACGCAAGTTGTTTGATAAAGTCACTCGTGAACTTGAAGTATTTGCAGCCTTCATCCACTAGACCTGCATGGCTGCATACAAATAAAATACAAACTAAACTTACACTGTCTGGGTTGGTTCCAGAGTGCCTCATTAGTTCAAAGAATTTGAGGGCATCCTGGCTATATCCATGCATTGCATATCTGGCAAGCATTGCATTATGCCTACAATAGAGCATTATGTATGCATGGTTGACCTTCTTGGCTGTGTTGGCCATATAGACGAAGCCCTAAATTTTGTCATTAAAATGCCAGTGGCAACACTACTATTTGAGTTGGATCCTACAAATACTGCACCTTATGTTCTTCTGTCAAACATATATGCAATAGAAGGCAGGTGGGCTGAAGTTCAAAAGCTGAGGAAATTGATGAAAGATAGAGGAATTAAGAAGCTACTTGGATGTAGCTGGATTGAAGTCCATAAAATTGTACATGCTTTTTGTGCAGAAGACAAATCACACCCACAAAGATAAGAGATTTATGCGAAGTTGGAGAAATCATCTTTGGAGATGAAGGCAGCAGGGTATATTCCAGCTAAGTTGTATTGGATGATGTGGAGGAGGAGAAGGAATTACTCCTCTACTACTATAGTGAGAGGTTGGCAATTGCATTTGGGTTGTTCAATTCACATCCCCAGGAACAACTATTAGCATTGTATGCGGGTTGTTAAACACACCCCTTGGAACAACTATTAGCATTGTAGTGGTGACAAAATAATCAGGTTTAATTTTCTGTTTCTGAGCACGTGGAGAGCTATTTGTCCCGCTGAAATGATGCTGTATGGTATGCATCACTGCATAGGCATACTGATAGGGTGCTTGTTAAAGCCAAGATTTATAATATCATTGAAGAGTCTTTGCATTTAATTGTTTTAAGGAAGCATGTAAACATCTGGACCGTAAAACTGTAGGCAAAAGGCTGGAGAATGGGAAATCTTGAGAGGAGGAATTCTTGAAGGAAATGGAAGGCTACACAGTGAGCAACTTCTGGGTCAGACCTGCTACTTTTGATCCCTTAACCAGATTTAATAGTAGGAGAAAATCTGCAAAGTGGATGCATATTCCTGCAACAATACAAATCAAACACATAAAAATGTTTATGCAATAGGTCCTCCATAACATGAAACATGATATGTTGGTACTAAATGCCCTGAAACAAAGAGGCATAAGTTATTAGCTGTGACCCACATGAAGAACATGTATACCCTGTTGCAGAAGGGGGCATTTGCAAAAGCTCCAGCAAATAGTGTATGTGCAAAATATCTGAAACAGAACTTTCTTGATTAGTGATTTGCCATAGGATCATTACCATAGAGATAGATGCCTAAGCTGGGAAGCAACAATAAAACAGGAACAGCAAGACAAGAAGCAATCACCTGTCATGCATACAGCCAACTCTTGACAGCACAGACGAACATGAGTCAGCGAAAACAAATAAATTGGCAATAAGATATAAGCCCGGAAGGATACTATTGTTTTCGCTTTGGCGGATTAGTTCTGAAGTGGTGGGGCGGTGGCTCTTTATTGCCTAATTATCCCACTTGCTTTGCATTTGTCAAAGGTAAAATTTGGTTTTTAGTGCGACTATGGTTTGGGTTGGGGAAATGTTTCATTTCCTTTGCTTGTGATTGGTGCTTGAATTTTTCTTCATTGCCGGCCTTATATTTTATTGCCTGTTTATTTGTTTTTGGCAACTGCTGTTCGCATGTGCCATCGACAGTTGGCCATATGCATGCGCTTTTGTTTACGATTGTTCTTTATGCTGAGCACAAGGTATTTATAAAATTTTGCTGTTTTTTTTTGCAGTTTTTAAAATAGTAATTATTATTTTTGAATGAAACTGTAAATTTTGTGCGTAAGGTGGATTAAAATATTTGAAACTGAAAGTAATATTAGCATTCAGTCCAATGCAATGAGATTTTCTTTTCAATCTTCCATTGTTATTATTTTTATCCTTGGTGAATTTTGGGTGAGCTTGTGGGCTGCATTTAGCGGGGTAGGATTAAGCTTATGGGCTGCATTTATTGGGGCGTAGGGAGAGCTTGGACGGCATTTTTAAGATATGTAAACATGGGTGGCTCTTGATTGCACCCATAATTGTTATGATACAACCTAACCTCATGCCACTGGAAATGTAATAGCATTTAATTGATTTGAAATAAAATACAGCCTCCCACTTTTCTTGCCTCTGTGAAAATTTAAAAAGCAGGTATATGAAAATGGTAAACCTGAAAATTTTGTTTTGAATCAGAAAATTAATCGTCTCATTTAACACATTCAAAAACCATTTGATACATAGAGAAAATCCACAAGTGAAGAAATCATAAGCAGAAAACTTGACTTCCCCATCCCAGCAAGGAAATTGTATTTTCCTTCAGACAGAAGAACTTATTTAGATGAAAACTCACAGATTGATGGCATTCTCCCTTTCATTATCGCTGTAAGCATTGCTGCTAAAGTGTTTGACTGATTTCAAAAACACGAGATTGTGTAGGAGCTTCCCACTTTTCTTGTCTCTGTGAAAACCTAAAATTAAAAAGTAGGCACAGAAAAATAGTTAACCCACAAGTTTTGTTTTCAATCTTAAAATTGGGTATCTCATTTGAAAACTCGGAAACTGTTTCAACATAGAAAGATGCAAGTAGCCATATAAAACATGTCAAATTAATTAATTCTGGATACCTGAAGCCTATTTTTATTATTTTCCGTAGGCTAAGGGGAAATTAAAAGAGGAAAATAAATTAATTTAAGTGGTCCAAGGATATTTTTATATTTTAATTGGAAAATGACACTTAAATTATATTTTAATCCAAAAAGCACTAATAGAATAAAATAATAATAGAAGGTTGACTTCTATTATTGGGCACTTGAAAGTTAGAATTAATAAATAAATAAAGAGAGAGTTGCATGAAATCCTAATTTTTTGTAAATCCTAATTTTAGGATAAGGGGTGGAAAAAGTATTATTTAATATGTTTGATCCTATTTTTAGGATGGGGCGCCCACTTTGGAATGTCTGAAGTTATAAAGGCAGACTTGGGAGTTCATTGTAACACATCTTGGAAATTCATCAATTATTCTCTTTATTTGCAAGTGGCTTTTGCTTCTACATCAGTAATTGAGGACGAAAACCCTCATTTACACACAGATCTGAGGACGAAAACCCTCACATCTGAGCTTGGCAATTCCATTCAAGGGTTGCAGTGACATTTCAAGGTGCAATTGTTCCGCCAGTTCAGCTCCAGGCTATTGTATTCAGACACTGGTATTGTTTTATTGTATCTGGTTGGAAATAAATAAATAAAAGATTGTTTTTTCCATATTGGTTCGCTGTTTTTATAAAATTCAGATTATTGCTGCTGTTGTAAAAGTTCATTTTTGCAATACTGCTGCTCCTAGGATTTAACGAAAAATATCCAGATTTGTTAGAAATTATTTTTAGGGATATTACAGTGGTATCAGAGCGAATTTCCTCCCAACTTGTGGAAGGGAATTAAAAAAAAAAAGAAAAAAAAAAAAAAAAAAAAAAATTGCAGCTTTGAACTTCATGCAAGTTAGTGATAGAGAAGTCAAGTACCAACAAAGGGAGAAGAAGAAAGCTACAGAACAACCAAAAGTCATGGAAATCAAGGACCCGAAAAGATGCACGTTTTGACAAGCTTGTTCAGGGACAAGACAAGTTAGCTAATATGATGGGTAGTTGATCCAAGCTATGTAGGGCACGAATGTGCAAAGGGCTCCAAACAATGAGGGAAGTTCTTTAAGGGTGAACAATAACCAACTCACTCAGAGGACGGTCATCAGTTCTACTGTTAGGCCCTTCCAACCAGACTTCCTACGTAAAGAGGAAGCAATTGGGAGGCAAAATTCAGCCTACCATAGCAGATGATATTGCTACTAGCTATGAGGAGTACAAGGTACTTCCTAGGTGAGATTAGAGATGCCATTTCCCTCACCAATTTTATTAATCTGCAAGAAGGTTTTGGGGTGGAGTTCCAAGAAGACCATGTTGAGGTGCATAAAAATGAAAAAGGGCTTTACCGGTTGCTAATGTTGATTTTCAATTTGCTGAAATTTTCAGAACAACCTATGAGAAGCAAATTGAATGTGTTCATGACTTTAGTAAGAATCATGAAGATGTTTTATTGACTTCTAATGTTTGCATGCATCAACAAGATTCACTTGTTGAATGTGAAGAGTTCAAGGTGAAGAAGAATGTTGATCTTAACCGAAAAGTTCCGAGTCACAAGGTTGGGGATGTTGAAGATATCTCAACCAAGCTTCATTCAACAAAGGAAGGTGAACAAGTTGAGGACAGCCAAAGGTATGAAAGTGTTGTGGATTTGTTGCTTCCTACTAAGTCATTACATATGTGTGGTCATCATGGACAACATAGTGGAAATGGTAATAGAGTGAAGAACACTTTGAGTGGCAAAGGGCACATAGATTTGTTCATACAAGTTCCAAATTGTGTGAACATGAGAGTTTGGGATCCGGGTATTTGCAGAAGAGACTTGCAATTGCTTGAGGGCAAGCAATTTTGGGAAGGGCGGACTGTAATGTCCCCTTTTCAAAATTAATTAATTCCGGATACCTGAAGCCTATTTTTATTATTTTCCGTAGGCTAAGGGAAATTAAAAGAGAAAAATAAATTAATTTAAGTGGTCCAAGGATATTTTTATATTTTAATTGGAAAAGGACACTTAAATTATATTTTAATCCAAAAAGCATTAATAGAATAAAATAATAATAGAAGGTTGACTTCTATTATTGGGCACTTAGTTAGAATTAATAAATAAATAAAGAGAGAGTTGCATGCTTTTGTAAATCCTAATTTTAGGATAAGGGTGGAAAAAGTATTATTTAATATGTTTAATCCTATTTTTAGGATGGGGCGCCCACTTTGGAGTGTTTGAGAGTTATAAAGGCAGACTTGGGGGTTCATTGTAACACATCTTGGAAATTCATCAATTATTCTCTTTATTTGCAAGTGGCTTTTGCTTCTGCATCAGTAATTGAGGACGAAAACCCTCATTTACACACAGATTTGAGGACGAAAACCCTCACATCTGAGCTTGGCAATTCCATTCAGGGTTGCAGTGGTGACAGTTTTATTGTATTTGGTTGGAAGTAAATAAATAGAAAGACACTACTGCTTTAGGGTGCAAGTGTTCGCCAATTCAGCTCCAGGCTATTGTATTCAGACACTGGTATTGTTTTATTGTATCTGGTTGGAAATAAATAAATAAAAGATTTTTTTCACATAGTTGGTTTAGGCGAAAAATATCCAGATTTGTTTATTTTTTATTACAAAAATCAGATTATGTGGGTTGCAGCTGCTTATTGCTGTCTGGTACATGTTGAAATGGTTCAGAATGCTTTGTTTTACGTTTTACAAAATAGCTTGTGCCAATGGCCTGCTTCCTAGGACTGTGTTAATGTGCCTGAAAAATCAAATCCATGGCTCTCTCTATTCAGATTTGTAGGAAAACTAGGGTCAAGTGATGTTTCGGTGAATCTTCTACAACCACTCCAGCAAGCTGCTATTTATCTTACACAACATCTTGTAAATATTCATTTTGTTTATTATTTTTATTAGGACCCTTCTTTGTCGATCTTTGCTCTTTACAACTTATGCAGATCTTCTCACCAATAAATAACTTTGTTTATGGGCCATTTGATTTCTCCTCCTATGGGCGGATGGAATTGCTTTCTTGATCGAAAAATGCAGAATAGGGTTAAGGCATTAACTAATGACGACTTCTACTTTGGTTTCCATTCTGCCCCTTCTTTCCATCTATTTTCTTTGATTTTGCGAATCAACTTCTTCTTGTTTTATGGCACATTGTTCTTCCAATTGAGTCAATCTCTTGGCCAATGATTTTGGAATGCATGCGATAAAGTTTTCCACTTCTTTGTCACAAAAAAATTATTATTCAAAATATTGAACTATATCTTGGCTTACTCTTTTGCTTCTTGCTGCATATGATCATTTACGATTCATTCTGCAAAAATGTAACTTTCTACTTCAGAAATGTCTCGATTGCTTGAATTTTGAACTGAAATACCTTAGTAGAATATGAGAGACAATATTTTTGCCTATAAAAATGTATACAAGGTGGATGAAGGTAGTCATTACTGTATTTCAACTTTGGTTGGTATAGATTGTTTCTTGTACATAAGATACCTAAGAATAGGATGGTTGTATGCAGGATGACTGCATGCATGTACAATTAAATTCTTTTCAATATTTCTCCAGGCACTCACTGCAGCCACTATGTACCTGCTGTGATTGGAGCACCCCATGCTAAATTTGACTTATATGTATTATTTAACTCTCTTTCTAAGCCGCAATGTCTAGAGTAACATGGGAAGTACAAAGAGAAGGCAGCAAACACAATGCACATTAAAGATACATGAACAGACAAATGAAATCAACTTAAAACTTGAAATATTGCAAGAATAATACTATTTTCATTACAATCATTCACAAAACAATGATAAGAGTAACTTCAACTTACACTTGTGGAGAATGACATGGGTACATCATTGAGAGCCAACTACAGTCCATAGGCTTGCAAATGGATGATGAGGATCAGTGCTTCGCGCTCTTGTGATCTTTGCCAGATCTGGGGACAACCTTGTGATTACAATCAGGAGCACGACCACTAAGCTAAAACTTGAAGAAGTGGTGGGTGCTTTTCCCTTGGAAGAGTTGAGGTGGAAGATTTTTGATTTCATCAAGGATGAATTGGTTATTCGAGGTAGATTGAAAAAGAAAGGAGAGAACAAAAAAGGGACAGCAAATCCAAATGTAGAGGGAGATCCAAGTCTCCGGGAAAGTCCAAGGTGAAGTGTTGGAATCGTGGCAAGTAAAACCAGATCAAGTAGGACTGCAAGGAGAAGAAGAAGAGCGAGAAGGAATTGGATGATGATTCAGACTCTAAGGCTTCTCAAGAGGATGCGGGTGACGTGTTTGTTGCAGCCCTTACCACACATGCATGTGAGGATGCATGGTTGATTGACTCTGGAGCTTCCTACCACATGACTCCCAATCGGGAGTGGTTTTTGAGTATGCTGATTTTGATGGTGGGATGGTGTATTTGGGAGACAACTTGTCTCTTTGTTCTTGGAGATGGGCTGATCAAATCCCCTCCAACGTACTGCACATTCTTGGTTTGGTGAGGAACCTGATTTCTATAAGTAGATTGAATGATCTTGGAGTGCAGGTGGTCTTTAGCAAGGAGGGTTGCAAGATGGTGCATGGAGCCATGGTCTTGGCTAGGGGAGTTTGAGATGGAACTCTATTTCATCTTAAGACGAGCACCATTGCATGTTAAATAGTATTGATGTTCCTGTTGTTGAGAATCTAAAACTTCCTACTGAGAAGACTATTTGTGGCATGAGTGCATGGGCCACATTGGTGAGAAAGGCCTTAGGGCCTTGAAATGCAAAAATATGGTCTAAGATGATTGTTCTTTAGATTTTGACTTTTGTGAACATTGTATATATGGAAAGCAAAATCATGTTTAATTTCATTCGAGCTCTGCTAGATCATCAAGAACTTTGGATTTGATTCATAGTGATGTATTTGGTCTTGTTAAAGTACCTTCACTAGCAAAATCCTTGTATTATGTTTCTTTTATTGTTGACTTCTTCGGGAAGACATGGGTCTACTTTCTCAAGCAGTGATTTAAGGTCTTTTGTTCATTCAAAGAGTTTAAGGCTCTTATGGAGAATCAGACTGAAAGGAAGATCAAGTTGTTGAGAATGGACAATGGTTGAGAATTCTGTTCAGCAGAGTTCATTAAATTTTGTAAGGTCAATAGCATTGTGCGACACACGATAACTTCATACACCCCTTAATACAATAAAGTTGCAGAGAGGATGAATAGGATGTTGATGGAGAGGGCTGGGAGTATGCTTAGTGGAACCATTTTGGATAAAAAATTCTGGGTAGAAGTGATTAGTACATCCTACATCAACTCTGTTGACAAAACCCTCAAGAGGTTTGGATGGGCAAGAAGCCCCCAATTTAACATTTTAGTACATTTGGTTGTCAAGGCAAGATGTGCATGTGCCTAAGGAGAAGAGATCCAAGTTGGATTTCAAATTTGAGAAATGTATCTTCACCGGATTTAGTGATGGTTTGTAAAGGGATACAAACTTTGGAACCCTGTGACACAGAATACAATGGATAGTCAGAATGTAATTTCAGAGAGATCAGGTCGAGGAACAACCCCAACCTCCTAAAGCTGAGCAACCTGATTTTAGATGTGTTTTTGTGATAATGCTAGAATTGTTCAGTAACACGAGTTCACTATTTTTAGATGTGTAAGACAATAGTGCATCTTGAGCCAAAGAGAGAAGATGAGGCTGCGCGGGAGGGAGAAACCTGAGGCTGAATTAGAAGTTCAGAATGGACCAGATGAGGAGCATGTTCTAGAGAGCTCGGACAGTTCAGACGAGGAACAACCCCAACCTCACTGGGTAGGAGGTCCACTTGGCAAACAAAGCAACTAGAGGATTAACCCACCTGATTTTAGTGTGAGAGGGAACGAGAGAAGGAAAACAACCGAAAAACCAAGAGGGTGAAGAGGGCACCACTCCGAGAGCAGAGAAAACACAGAGTTTTTGCTTTGTCTACTAATGTTGACCACCCAACCTAGAATTGTTGCAACACAGAAATTCACTGAACATTTAGACGGGGGAAGTATCTAACCCTACGGTGGAAACCAGGATGGGAGTATGAAAATAACTCAAGAGCAGCAGTTTAACAGCAGTCGAGGATCATCCCAAACCAGCGCCAAAAGTGTCCCTATTTCGGGCGCAGAAGAGGGAGCAAAGCTTTCAGCTGGGCAGCACACCACGGCGGAAGTCTTACATAAAACTGCTGAGAGATGGAGGATGAGAACAATGGAAGCGAGAATACCTGTGAAGGTAGAAACCAATGCTAGTGTGGTTAACTTTGCCCAACAAAAAGGCCTCATGTATGCCATGGTCTGCACCTCAGACTCACCAAGACACCGAGTGACATTGCCTCCAACACTCGCTCCCACCCCTCAACTCCAAGCAGTTGGGAGTCTTGAGTATGTTAGTTTATAAGGGAGTGTAAGCAAAGCCACCGAGGTGCCCAGTTTCCTTCTACATTTCTTTGAGATGGAGGATGAGTCATATACCTTATGCTAAAAGGATCACTGGGCTTCAGTGAAGGATCACTTTGGGCTTGAGTGGAAGTCTTTAGATATCTTCATTGTACCTCTAAATCACTCTATTTGCTATCAGGTATCCTCGGCAACTGGGAAGTTCTGTAATATGCCAGTGGATATACAAGGATTTGTAGACTCAGATATGTAGGAGATGTTGACAAAAAGAGGTCTACCAGTGGCTATGTGTTTAGTCTGTTTGGTGGTGCCATTAGTTGGATGAGTAAGCGGCGGGTCATAGTCGCTTTATACATTATGGAGGCAGAGTATATGGCAGTTACCCGTGCCTATAAAGAAGTAGTCTGATTTTAGAGATTGTATTCAGATATTGGGTTGAGTCGAGGTAAATGTTAGCTGTGGCAGTTTGAGTGCCATCAGCTTGGAAAAGAACCCTACATTTCACGTGCAAACAAAACACATTGATGGGCAATACCATTTTGTTTGTGACATGGTGGAGGATGGAAAGTTTATGCTTGAGAAGGTGGATACTTTGGTAAATGTTGCAGATGCTTTGATGAAGCCTGTGAGCACAAAGAAGTTTAGATGGTGCAGCAAGGCTATGGGCATTTCTTCCTTAGCAGTCAGTACACTTTTGTTGGTGTCCCTTTTGCTCTTGCAAGGTATATGACAAGTGGGAGAATGTTAGGATTAGATGTCATACACCTTGCAAATCCTAAGGTTGGAGTTTAATATATATTTTTGTGTTTTTATGGGTACACATGCTTCCCACTTGATGTGGCTATTTTTGTCACATATATTATGTATTAAGAGCATGCATAGAGGGAGGAAAATAGCGAACTAGGAAAAGTCTAAAAATAGACTGCCCAAGACTGCTGGAAAAAGACAGGTAACTCTATTTTTAGACTAGTCCAAAAATAGACTGCTTAAATTAAAAAATATATCACCCACATTTGAGAGTCTTGCCCCTGTTATTAGCACTTGAACTGAGTCTATAAAGATGGTGTTTGGGGTGGAGATTTAGCGATTCTACTCTCTTGGTGATTGTAGGAGGATAAGCAGCCTGTGTATTTCCAGCTTTGTTGATCATTGGGACTGAAGGAGTGGATACTCTGCAATTGTATTGTAACAAGAGTTTGCTGGTTACTGAATAATACATTGAGTGCTCCTTGGTGGCTGATATTTTCCCTAGAGGGTTTTTCCCTGGGTATATGTCGTGTCCTATGTGAGTTATATGTGATTGCATGTTGCTGTAGGTTACTTGCATGTTTATTATTCTTTTTGAATTTGATAGATCTATATCTGTTTTGCACATCTTTCTGCTAAAAATTAAGTAGGAAGTCATTCCACATTTGTTTTATCTTCCTTTCACTTAATGGAGTGGAATAGGGGAAGCACCACACTGCAAACTGCCCCCAGTGCATGTCTATTAGTAACCTGTTTATTATTAGCTCCTATAAGTCCTCTTTTTGTTAACAATATGTGGTGCAATGGGTTCTTGGGATTACATTTGGTGGTAAGAGTCTTTGCAGTATTTACAGTTGAGATAATGAGGAAATGAGGTTTTAAATGGAATTTTAATAATACCGGGGTAATGGGGCTGTATTATAGAGACTTCTAGTGGCCATAGATTCTACGGATCATACATTTAGATGTATTGTTTATTCTAATGCTGTGATGTAAGTTGTTATTCCTGGTAGTGGTTATGTTCCCGTATATCATTGTATTAGATAGTTACAAGGAAAATATTAGAGTTTTGCCCTTCCCTTCTTTTTCGTGAGACCGAGAATGTCATGACCCCTTTTTCAAATAATGTAAAAATAATAAAGTTAAATATTTTTATGTTAAGTAACTTGCTTTTTATTAAATAGTGACAACTTAATATTACTTTATAATTATAAGTAAAAAATAAAGATGACTTTATAAATTAAGCAAGTCAACATAAAATTAGAAGATGGAAAGTTACCTTTGGGGCTTTTCCTTGGGAAAAGTGTCAAGTGAACTCATAAAAAAACGTTGAGGGGTCATTTGGAAGGATATTTGGCCATTATCTATTTTTACATTGAGAGTTTGAGTTGCTGCTTCAACTTCTGCTTTTGAGGACAAAAACCCTCCATTGCAATCAGATTTGGGGATGAAAGCCCCTCCAATTTTCAGTGGTGACCCTATCTAGGAGTTGCATTTATGCATCCAGTTAGAGATATACAAATTTCAGCTAGGGTATTATAAGATTTACAGCTTTCAGCCAGGGCATCATCAGATTTATAGATTTCAGCTAGGGCATCATCAAATTTATTGATTTACAAAATTCAGCTAGGGCATCATCAGATTTATAGACCTCAGCTAGGGCATCATTCTTCACCTAGCTTGGATGCCATTTCCAGCCAACATATTCTGTTTTATACTTTGCATTGGAATCTGATTTTAATAAAAATTATGCTCTTCGTGGGTGTTCAACTACTTCAATTATTTCTATAAAATTCCAAGTTAAAAGGGATTTATCCTCAAATTTCAAAATTCAGGGTTTATTTAAAATCTTAGATTTATTTTTGATAAAGGGTTTGCTGACAAATCCCATAATTTAGTATTTCACGCGGAAGGGGACATTATAGAGAAATTGCACACCTTTGATAATATAAGTAGATCTTGGCCATTATTAATTTATCTTATCTTGTTACTACTCATTGTCATGCGAATTTGTTGATACTCGTAGTTCAAATTTGGATCAATGGAGCCCTGAGAAGCAAAATGGAACTTGAAGAAAATGAAGAAATGGAGATGTAATAGTGTTGTAAAGAAGAAATTTGATTCTTGAAAGACCAAGCATCTAAATAACAAATAGAGGTCAAGGTGGGATTATGGGCCTTACAAGGGGAAGTTGAGCTTAACATGGAAGCAAAGGACATTCTCAATAGTTTGGGCAAGTCTCTTCTTGAAAAACCTGTTATAACCTTGTTTTACAGAAGAACAAGGATCATAAACATGTTTTACAACAAAATGATGAACATAACCTTATTTTTATTAGAACGACGATCATAACCTTGTTTTGTAGCGAACAACAATCATAACCTTGTTACGGGAGGAAAAATTTCTTGTTTGATATGGAGTTGAGAGACATAATAGGTACTTAGTTACTAGTATTTTATATTTCTTTATAGAAAAAAAGTTTGCTTTCATTTGTGTGAAAACATACAGATTAATCTCTTGGCAAATCATATGTGTATTCTAAAGACCTCCGTGTGCCTAAACATAATTGCATAGAAGGCATTAACCTATCTAAAATATTTAATGTGTCTGAGATTGATGTTACTAAAGTGAATTCTTTGTGTTCATCAATATAAGAAGTTGGGTTCATAAGAAGTCTAATCTTTTAGGGCCGAACAAACTCTTTAGAGATTTAACCTTTTGTAATGTCCCCTTTGGGAATTTGCAACAAACAAGTAGAATTAGCACCAAAACAACTTCAAACGATTAAGCTCAGCCAACACTGCTTGTGTCTTCAATAAACCATTCTAAAATCACCTTGGAGTTCATATGAATAATGAGTAAACCCAGCTGATTCAAATAGGCCGTAATCTGATCCAAACTCAATCAAACCCAGCCCACTATATTATGCGTAAGTTCCAGCCCTCTGACAAGCATAGGAATCATAAAATTATGTTGGCAAAGAATTACCACATCACCTACAGCTCGCTGAGTTGTAAAACTTCATATGTCAATTACCAAACCAAACATGCCATTCGCTGCTAGAGAGTATAAATAAACATTTAAAATCAGATCCAAACAGTGGCTGGAACAAGAGGCCTTTAAACACCCAAACCACACTCTAAATCAGTTGATCCATCTAAAGAATATACCATAGTTCAACCTGCAAACATGAGGTCTCAAAATATTATAATATTGTGCAACCTACAGCTCGCCAAACTTGGAATATATCAGTCAATCAAAGGAGAATATTATCTAGAGTGAAATTGCTGCCAAGGAGGATTAATCAATGCATTGAACTCAGATCATAACTCCCTAAAGCTGATCGCTGCCATAGAACAATAAACATTCAAATTTCTATTGCAAATAATATGAATATTGCAGACTTATTCTTCAATACTGGTTGCTGGAATAATCACCAGTCATGAGGGCATTTGCTGGGCAAGGAAGGAGAGTTTGCCAATTAAAATATCCCACAATCATGCGTAGTTACAGCCAACATGTTAACATGCCAAACATAGGAGACTAATCGCACAAGGAATCGCTGCAAATAAAGATAACCTCACACACAAAATTACCTTCCCAAACCAGTCGCCAAAGGGAATAACATGAATTTGCTAGGGCTTGAGTGGATTATTGAATTGAAGACTTCATAAAAACCAGTCGCTACAGCTAGCAAAACTTCACCAAAACAGGTCGCTGCAGACAGTTATGAATAAGCAATAATCACCCACAATGGGCACAAGGAACTCGCTAGGGCAAAGAGCATAGATCACATTCAAATTTGCACAAATTGATTCTAACTAGCTTCAATTAAAATTGCAAATGTAAACTCTAACAATGGAGGAGAGAGCAATCAACATTCAAAGGGCATACATCCCATTCTCCACGCAGGGAGTAATTTTAATCAATTCATCAACATGCCAATAAAAGAAATGCGACCCCTCTTTTATAGAAATAAGAGGTGCAATATCCAATGACCAATCATTGAATGTTTTCACCCTAAAGCATAATTAAAATATTTAAGGAACTACTATCATGTGCACTTTATTTAATTTCTTAATTTAAAATTAAGAAATTACTATTCTATGTGCACTTTTCTAAACTATCCAGAAACTCCCACTTGTAGCGCTAGGCATGCCAAGGGGTTACATTGCTAAAAAGAGTGAACCGATATATATTGTTAATGTCCCGAAAAAAGGGGACATTACACCTTTGATTCTTGACAACTTGTCATCTCAGATTGGAGGTGTCTAAGGTGGATTAAATTGTGCTCTAGTTTGGTTTGTTTAATGTGTTTTTGAATATTGTGACTACAAAATCTGTAAGAGAATGAAGTTAGGTTTCCTTTAAATAATGCTGATTTCACTTAATGCCCCTTCCATTATTTAGGTGTATGGTCCCTCATAAATTTCCACACACCTTTTAATAATTATGATGTCATTTGTTTTTATGACTATGTTTTAAAATATTTATATGTAAAACCTGTTTTACCATACTTTATTTTTGCACAAATGTTTGAATTATATTAATGGTATAAATTGTGACAAAGTGCATCCTCTTAAGTGACAAGAGAGGGGATGGCGAATGTTAGTGCTATATAAATACCAAACTTTAGTCACCACAAAACAAAGAAGTAGAAATGGAATTTACAAGGTCCTTTTGTTAGGACCCATTCATCCCAACTCTTTTCTTTATAATCCTTGTTATTAATAAAAACTACAGACATAAATGCGTTGTAAGTCGTCCCTTGAGCTATTTAGAATAATCCCACATGCATGGTAAGTAATAGTCAAGCTAGAGTAGAATTGGTATAAATGAGGAGCATAGGCTAATGTAAAGGCATCAACAAATAATATTGTGTCGAGCTTTCTCAAAGGAGTTTGCCCCCTCAAGAGACCAATGATGTTGTAATGCAATTATGCTCGGCTCTTTTAATGCAATTTAGTTATCTTTCATTTCATTTCAGTAGTGTATTTTCTTTGTGTTTTGGTATTATTTTAATATGTTTACAGGAAGGTTTATCACATCCAATATCATAGCTCTTTCTAGGTCCGTGTTTTGCAACAATAATATCAATTGAGGGCTCTTTCGCAACTATTCACCTGCCGTAAGTAAGACCTGGTGATCATAAAACAGTTCAAAATTAATGGCATTGAGCCTCCTCACCCGAACCTAGCCAAATTTTCCTTACCTCGAGTAGTTATTTTCATTTTAAGGTTAGAAATTCTGTCAGAGGTTTCAAAATAGCACAAAAGCTGTTGTTTCTTGCTAAGTACATGAGATTCATGTTCAACCTATCACCACAATTGCCTAGACAACAATTGTACAAGAAATTGAGCTTCCAAGTACCTTCAAGTATATTAGAATTAGCTATTTTGATGCTCAAATCATAGGAATTTGTTACCAATCTGTTAGTTATGGTGCATCGATAAACGGTTAGCCTCGAGAGTTACTCACAACCGATCTCGAAAATAGGATAGTGGGCTATAGGCACGGTCCACACTTTGTAGTTAGTGCTCAAACACTGGGCCGACTTTACGAATGAGATGAGTCTCGAGTGCAAGCTCGCACACCAAACACATCTTGTAGAAGCTTTACCCATTTTCACCCTATTGTGTTAAACCCATTTGAAGTTGGCAAAAACTACTACCGATTGATTTGTCCTAGCAACGTAAAACAAATATCATAATCCATAAAGTACAAACATGGGTCATAAATTTTAGAGGATCATAATAGTCTATAGAGGTGTCGAAACATTGGGTTACAAAGCAAATACAAAATATTTTGGGTCATTTACTTTCCACATGGTGTTGGATACAAAAAATCTAAGAAAATTTTCCTCTAGGGTAAGTTCCCAATATAAAATTGAATTAATCATAAAGTGCATCATAAAATATTATTATAAGCACTTTTATTAATTTATTAATGAAAAAAAAAAAGAAAAAAAAAGTGACAAAATAAAATTAGAAAAAAAAAAAGTCACTTTATTTTATTTTATTTTCCCTAAGGAAAATGCGACCCATGTGGAAAGGGAAAAAGGCCAAAGAAAAAATTAAATGAGGGAAAAGAAAATGATTGATTGGTGGTCTTGGGTGGCAAAAAGGCCAAGTTATGTTATAAAAGCAAGTCGACTTGCAAGGGAAGGACATCTTTTTGTTTATGATAATTTTAGAATTTTGGTGTAAGCTTGTATGCTTTCCATAAAAACTCCAAAGGACGAAAACCCTTTGAAGTTGGCTTTAGAGGATGAAAACCCTCTTTAAGCTTTAGAAAGAAGAACGAAAACTCTTCTTTCTTTTGAGAGGGAAGCTCTATTCAGGGGTTTCCATTGATTTTTCAAAGTTCTATTTGTGTTTTCCAGCAGTATTGAAGGCTGATTTGCAGATTTGGCATTGATTTGGGCTAGGGTTTGAAGGAGGATAATTGTTGTTGTGATCCACCTTTATTTTCCAGCTTTTTTCATAGTGGAGCGACCCATATAGAGAGTTGTTTGGAGTGATCTAGAGCTGTTATTGATCAGATCTGATTTTGTTCATTAATCAGATTTTTGGAGATAAGATCAGCTACTTTGCATAATTTTTGGGCCAAGGAATTTGTATTTTCAGTTGTGTCTGAGGACTGTCATCTGCAGATTTTAATAAATAAATTTCAGCCTTCTATTTGGATCCAATCTGGTATTTTTCAATGTGTTTTACAATAATAAAATCAGCTGATCTGTTTTTTATGATAAAAGAATGGTTTTACTTCAGTTTTGAATGATTTCCATCCTCTAGGCAAGTCGCATTTTCTATATATTAATTCAGATCTGCATTTTAAAAATTTTGTATATCTTCTATAATTGCTATTTTAGATTGGATTTGTGGTTAAATTCCGTTTTGGGGTTAGAAATTTTCCATTTGGGGACATTACAATGGTATCAGAGTAGTGATTCTCCCATCTGTGAAGGAGAAAATCAGATCTGAATGCAAAGAAAAATTCCTATAGTCTATCAAAGAAGGAATACTCCAAAGAAGGTGACAATGGAAGAGCATGATCAAAGAGCTCCTCCTAATGATGAGCTAAGCTACATGCATGAAGTGATCACAAGGAGTCAGAGAGAATTACAATAGTCTATCTATGAGAAAGTCAAAGAGATATGCATCATGTATTGAGGGAATCTCAAAGGGAAATGCGTGAAGCATTGACCGGTTCCATCAAAGATTTGGCAAAGATTCTACAAGGGAACAATATATCTACAAATCAAGGAGCAACCAACAATGGTGAAGGAAGCTCTATTGGACCAAGTTAGGACATCCACCAAGCCTCCACATCAGATTTTCAGAGCCAAGTTTCTCCAAAGAGAGGAACAACCAGTTGAGGAGGAAGCCCCAAATGATGTTGATGACATGGAGGTATGGGGTGAAGAGTATGCAACCCTTAGTTACAGAGAGTGAGGAGATGTTATCCTTTAGAGACTACTGCCAAGTGAAGAATAGCAAAGGATCAGGAAGGAATCAAAGAGTTCAACAAGAGCAACCAAGAAGAGACATACAACAAAGGTTGGGTAAGGTAACTCTTCCTTCTTATGATGGTTTAAGATAAGTGTTCTGCTAGAGCTTGGTTACAGAAATTAGATACATATCTTTCATTGAATCCAATGTATGAAGAAGAAGCCCTCAAATTTGCAACTTTGCATTTGGAGGGAGTTGCACATGAATGGTGGTACCATGGAATGATCACACAAGGACATGGTTCCATCACCACCATTGAAGAATTCAGTCAAGGTTTGATTAAGAGATTTGATATAGATCCGGAGATGCATTTCAGAGAGTTAGCTCAACTCAAGCAAGAAGGATCTTTGGACAAGTATATTTTAGATTTCCAAGAGACTTGCAGTAATGGTACCGGATATCAATGAGAGAAGACTTGTGTTGTTGTTTATTGAAGGTCTTGGAGAGCCACTAAAGGCCTAGTCAAAGCCTTTAGTCCTCCATCTCTACAAGGAGCTGTTAAGAAGTCATTGGACTTGGAAAGTTCAGTCCCTAAAGGCAAAAATCTGCAGTTTGGACAACAACGAACAACACCTTTGGGGCAGAAAAAGAACTCATTTGAACAACCAATAACAACTCAACATGATAAGCAAGGGACAACAACTAGTGGGCAGCAAGGTAAGGCAAAGGAATGGAAAAAAACAACCAAGAAATAGAGGTAAGAAATGAGTTAAGAAGAAAAATTATGCTTCAATTGTAGGGACCCATGGACACCCAACCATCATTGCCAAGGTAAAGGATCAATCCACTACATTGAGGTAGTTTCAGATGATGAAGATGATGGAGATAATGTTGATCCAAAAAATTGAAGACCAAGCAAAAGAAGATGAAGTGGTTATCACAGGTGCCACACTTGCTACACTATTTGTACCACCTAGTTTCTATGCATTCCGAGTTAGAGGAGATCTTCATGGGAAAAAGATCACAATGTTGATAGATAGTGGAGCTACACATAACTTCATTGATGAAGGCTTGGTCAAAGGGATGGGATTGCAGATGGAAGACTTCCAAGGGTTCAATGTGATAGTGGCGGATGGACATTCAATCTCATGCCAAAAGAAGATTCCACAACTTGAGTTCACCATAGGAGATCATGAGGTAAGAGATGATTTTTATGTTATTGGTATTGGTGAAATGGATATAGTACTTGGAGTACAATGGCTGCAATCTTTGGGTGAATTCATCCAAAATTATCAGACTATGGAGTTGAAGTTCAAAGTGCAAGACAAGGAAGTTGTTTTGCAAGGTATGAGGAATGGTACTCCTCAAGTTGTGACAGCCAAGAGCATGGAAGTTCCTTCAAAAGAGAGCAGATTGCACGGGATGCGGATTGTGTGGAAAGAGGTATATCATCTTTTTATTGCAGCAGTTATATCATGAGGATATTCAACCCATTTTGGACAAGGATGCTAAGGAATTGATACAACAAAGTCAAGATATCATGAAGACCAAAAGTGATGAAGATATTGGTGACACTCCAAGGTATGGAAGGAATGAGATAATGTCATATTTATTGTTGCATATTCAGATTTATTTTCCTCATGAGAAGAATGATGAGTTAGAGGATCAAATCTGCAATATAGAGTATGTGGTACCCTTGATGCAAATTCATGTGTATGAACATCATGAGAGCTATGTATTTGGCAAGAGCTCTCTCATTTAACAGGTACAAGATCAAGACTTTTGGAGCACTATAGCATGTTTTATCTCTTGCACATGGCACTTGGGTAGATGAGTTACAATTGCTTGAGGGCAAGCAATTTGGGGAAGGGAGGATTGTAATATCCCTTTCTCTAAAATAACAGAGTCGAAGACCCTTAGCCCATTTTGTTTCCCAATGGCTAAGGGAGGAATAAAAGGAAACTTAGTCATAATGAATTAATCATAAAGTGCATCATAAAATATTATTATAAGCACTTTATTAATTTATTAATGACAAAGTGAAAAAAAAAAGAAAAAAGAAAAGTGACAAAATAAAATTAGAAAAAGAAAAGTCACTTTATTTTATTTTATTTTCCCTAAGGAAAATGCGACCCATGTAGGAAAGGGGAAAAAGCCAAAGAAAAAATTAAATGAGGGAAAAGAAATGTGATTGGTGGTCTTGGGTGGCAAAAAGGCCAAGTTATGTTATAAAAGCAAGTCGACTTGCAAGGGAAAGCATCTCTTTTTGTTTATGATAATTAGAAAACCCTTTTTCTTTTGAAGGAGCTCTATTAAAAACTCTTTATTTTCTTTTGAGAGTTGAAGGAGCTCTATTAAGCTTTGAGCTTCTCATTGATGATCAATTTTCTAGCTTTTTGTGTTTGACCCATATAGAGTTGTTGGAAAGAGATTTGACACTTGGAGCTAGGGTTTGAAGGAGGATAATTGAATTTTTATTTGTTGTGATCCACCTTTATTTATCCAGCATTTTTCATAGTGGAGTGATTTTTACAATAATAAAATTGCATATAGAGAGTTGTTTGGAATGAAACCCTTGGGTACATATACACAATCTTGCTAGTGCCGGGATACGTATCTTGGATAATACGATACGCGGATATTTTAAAAACCCTTGGAAAATATATCTTGGATATATATATATATATATATATATATATATATATATATATGTACATCTACTCATTTTACTCATTTTTTAGTCCATAAAAAACTGAAATAGTAATACAAAACTTGAATCAATGTTCAAAACATTCAATATACTTAAGACTTTGCATTTTTATTGATCATGTGGCTGCCATACATATGATATACGAATATCATGTTAACATGAATACGAACAAAACTTGAAATTTGAAAAATATACTAGTAACTAGATCCATGTTCAAATTTTCAAAACAAACAATATACTTAAGATTTTACATTTATGATTTCATTGTTCATGTGGCTGCCATACATATGATATAGGAATACAAACAAATCTAGAATATATCATCTAGATTTTCCTGAAAATCAAGTTCTTGTGTGCCACTTGCGCTAGCTCCACTCTCATTAACTCCACTCTCCGCTCCTTGCGAACTCCCTTGAATGTCATCTTCGCCATCAAATAATGAAAGTTGGGCAAGCGTGGCTGCGGAGGCATCCAAGTCTGTGGTCTCGGAATAAGATCCCAAAGTTTGTGAGGCCCTTTAGCATACTCCTCGACTTGTGTGACAAGAGGCGCAAATTTGGAGTGCACATATACCAAATCCTCGGTTTTTAGATGCCAACTTGTTTCTTTTAAATGAGTGAATAAAGCTATAAGTACTCTAATTCCGCTCTCTCATGCGGAAGAATTACTAGCCACCTATTACAACAAAAGAAAATTGAAATTCAAAGACAAGTTAGTATCCTAAGTTCTAACCTAATAAAATTTAAAATATTTGAAATGATTCTAAATTTTAAAATTTATAAATGTTATACCTGTGAAAGAACTTTTATAGCAATAGGACGTAAGTACTTGGCATCATGGCCATGTACACGCCACCATGTGGTTGGAGTCAAGCTACTCTTGTCAAAAAGAGCCTCAATCGATCCCATGACGCCTTCTGAACCAGTAAACATGCCCATTTCACTTCTGACCACACTGGCTATAGATGGATCAGGAAAAATTCTTCTGAATGTTGCCCTGGTTCCATTTCCAACTTCGGAGTCAGAGAATGGTGTTTGTCTGTTTAGTAGCCCAAGTACATTAGAACTATACTACTTTGGGGTCAGTGCATAAGCAAGGAGATGTAATGGGGTGGTCATTTTATTCCACCTCTTCATGACCACACTCTTGACCTCATTGTAGAAGGTCTCTTCGGATCTAGACCTTTCTTTTGTAGATATATCTTCGATACGCTCAAGCATAGAATCTATGCCATCATATATCTCTCCCAAGCATGCTTCATCGGTATCTACATATCGGATCATGGAGAGAATGGGTTCTGTAAAACTCAACAAGTACTCAACCTTGGCCCACCAATCCTCATCAAGGACCCATGATTTTACCCTTGTAGCTTTCTCTGTATTTGACTGCCTCCACACTGACCAAACACTGTTGATCACCATACTAGTTAAAGCCTCTCTCACCTTCACAAGCCGTCTCAAAACAAGCGTGTGAGACGCAAATCTAGTTTCTGCAACCTTCAGCAACTCTAACCTTGAGAATTTCCTAAACATGGCTTGTGACATATGATGGTTTGTGATAAACATTTGAATGTCATTTGCCTCAGAATAAATTTGCTCAATCCATGGGATTTTCCCAATCTTTTGGAGCATCAAGTTAAGGGAGTGGACAGCACAAGGGGTCCAAAAAATGTGCTCATATCTACCCTCTATGATCATTCCTGTTGCTTTACAATTTTTAGCATTGTCCGTGATGACTTGGACAACATTATGGGGGCCCACCGACTCAATTGCCTCTATTAAAATGTTAGCAATAAATTGTGCATCCTTGACTTGCCCTTCACAGTCAATGGCTTTAAGGAACATTGCCCCTTTAGGGCATACTGCAACAACATTTATGAGGGGTCTATTTTTAGCATCTTTCCATCCATTTGAAATGATGGAAACCCCCTTAATCCTTCCATGAATCTCTTAATTGGCTGCAAAGAGATGTGAATGTGTTCCACTTCCTTTGCCAAGAGTGTGGTTCGAACCTTTTCGTAACTTGGGATTTGTACCCTTGTGGAGCTTCATTGATACCCTTCACCATTTGATGCCAATATGGAGATCTCAATACATTAAAGGGCAGCCCACATGCATAAATGCATCGAGCAACAACCTCATCAGCAACCTCCCTCTTTTCAATATTAAATGCTTTCTCCAATGCTCCTTTTGGCCTTTTTCGTGAGCTCTCTAGACTCTCTTCATCAAATGGTTCACTTTGAGTTTGAATGAAAGGATGAGAAGTAGGTCTAGGTGTGGGTGGTAGTGATGAAGGCCTTCTTTGCGAAGGAATTGTTCTAGTTCTATTTCTTTCAACTTGTTTATCAAAAGGTCCTCTTACTTCTCTTAGGTACTCTGCCATTTTTTCATTTGATATTTTTGGGCACCTCTTTATCCCCACACCTCCAACACCAGTCAAATGGATTTTCACTCGACTATATGAGGATCTGTACTGAGTTTGACAACCATGACATATCCATACCCGACACCCACCACCAGCAATGTTGTCTACCACTGTCACATGTCTCCAAAGAGGGGAATTAGGATCATGTCTCACAGGAACTGATGTGTTTTCAGCTCGGCCTTGCACTCCACCCGAAGCAGAACTTGATGCCATCCTAATCTGTTTTTGATCACCAAGATCACCATAATGGCGCGAGGTGAGAGCATACATAGAGTTAGGATGTTTAAAAAATTAAAAACATTTTGCCTTAACATAAATAAATTAGTTATGCCATCCTAATCTGTTTTTGATCACCAAGATCACCATAAAGGCGCGAGGTGAGAGCATACACAGAGTTAGGATGTTTAAAAATTAAAAACATTTTGCCTTAACATAAATAAATTAGTTATGTGGATGCCATCCTAATCTGTTTTTGATCACCAAGATCACCATAAAGGCGCGAGGTGAGAGCATACACAGGTTTAGGATGTTTAAAAAATTAAAATACAATTTGCCTTAACATAAATAAATTACTAATTAGTTATGTCATCCTAATCTGTTTTTGATCACCAAGATCGCCATAAAGGCGCGAGGTGAGAGCATACACAGATTTAGGAAGCTATAAAAAATAAAAAATACATTAACATTGAACAATGCATTTAAAATAAAAAAAATGATTTTTTACCAATTAATAAATTAAATACCCCTAAACTATGCCATCCTAATGAATGGAGGATTTGATCACCAAGATCGCCATAAAGGCGCGAGGTGAGAGCATACACAGATTTAGGATGTGTTTAAATTATAAAGGGACCAAAAAAAATGCAACATAATAAATAAATAAAAAAACGTAAAAATAAAATAAAAGGATGAATTAAATAAAATTAAAATACGGTATACCATGAGAGTGTAGTGTAGAATCGTAGATCCTAGTTGCCTCTAAAATTTTAAAACAAGCTCTTCCTCTCAAGTCTCAACAATGGCTTCTTCTCCTTCAAAGTTCTCCTCCTCGCAATGATGGACTCCAAACAATAGAAGCAATCGCTGCCCCTCCTTCAAATCTTTGCCTCTCTAAGCTCTTTGCAAAAACCTCCTTCCAATCTTTGCCTCCACTAAGCTCTTCACAACTCTTCTTTGGCTCTTTGCTCATACACTTGCAAAAAGACAATGAAATTGTTTGTGTGATTTCAAATGAGAGGGATGGGTGCTTTTTATTTATGTATTTTTTTTCATTTAGTGTTTAGGGTTCTCATGATGAGCGTATTGGTATTATTTTATTCATTTAGTTTAGGGTTCGGAGGAAAGTCAAATATTTAAAAAAATGAAATAGAACTTTTAAAAACGTTTTGAGGCGGATCGGCCCGGATCGCGCTGGGGTACTCTGAGGATACGCGGCGGATACGCGCAGAAGTATCCGCCGCGTATCCTGGAGTACCCGGCGCGGATCCGGGCCGTATCCGGATCGTATCCAAGGCGGATCCGTATCTGAGACGTATCAGACAGGATCCGCGAGGGGTTTTCGAGTATCCATGCATCATAGTCTTTAGGGTGACTAAAAAATTTATTGCCTCTTTCCACATGGAAAAGAAGTCGCCCGATGGTAGCGGTGGGTATCAAAATTCTCATGATGAGCCAACTTGGGACAACTTTGTAAAACGTTTTCTTGTTTGATTTGGTCTCAACACCTATGATGATTTCACCGTAACCCTTTCCAAAATTCATAAAATAGGAATGGTTAGAGGCAACTAAATTGAACTTGAAAAATTGACAAATCAAATTGAAGGGTTATTTGATGAGTTTTTCAAGAGGTTCTTCATAAATGGCATCAAGGATATGGTTCGTCTTTGAGGTCAAAATGTTTAAGCCTAAAAACATGATGAAAGCTCTTGGGTTGGCTAAGTTAGTTAAAGACAAGCTCACAACCCAATACCGTTATTCAAATTTTGTTCCATTCAAACCATCCACATCACAACACAACAACTTCACCTCTAAAAGCAATCCCCATCCATCCCCATTAAAGGTTTTACAAAGTCTCGAAGTGTAAGCTCGTCGAGAAAAAGGGCTACGCTATAATTGTGATGAAAAATTCATACGGGGCTACAAATTTGTTGAACAATTGTATTTACTAGATGTTGAGTCACCTCTTGATAGGGATGATTGGGAAGATGCTCAAGAATCCTTGGAAGAGGAAACAAACGCACAAGAACCCAATCATATGGATCCTCATCCAAAAATTTTAGTGCATGGGCAAGGGTAAACGCTCCTTACACTACGAAAGTAAAATGGTAGTTTAAGAAACACCCACTATTCTCATTGACTCGAGAAACACACATAATTTCATTGACCCTTGATTGACCAAACAAGTCGATTGTTTTGTGTACCCTTGTTCAAATTTTGAGGTTATGATTGCGATGGGGAACGTTGCCTTGTAAAGGAAAATCTTTGTAATGTTCGTATTTCGGTGGAGGGGCGATAACCTGAAATCGGACATGTGTGTTTTGCCCTTATGAGGATGTGATGTAGTTCTCGGGGCTTAATGTCTACACACCCTTGGATCAATTTCGTGGGACTTCTCAAAATTTTGGATGCATTTTTTTGGTAATGGGAAAACATACATAGTGAAGGGCCTTACACTTGTATCAACCAACATCACAAGCTCACACCGTAAGTAAAAAAGGTCGTTAATAAGGGCTCTCATGTGGTCATTGGTCAACTCTGTTCCATCAATTCAAGGCGCCTCTGGTTCAAACTAACTTGATGACTCGAAAAAGATTTTAGTTAAACATGTGATAATATTTGAGGAACCAAAAGGATTACCATTTTGATGGCTCGAGGACCATCTCATTTAGCTACTTTTGGGGACTGTACCTCAAAACTTTTGGCCATATTGCTACCCTTACCTTCAAAAATAGAAATTGAAAAACTAGTACAAGAGATCTTAAAGGTAGGTTCGATTCGCCCAAGCACAAGTCAATACTCTTCTCCCATTTCGCTCGTCCGAAAAAGGATGGGTCTTGGAGGCTATTGATTGATTTCAAAGAACTGAACAAAATCACTATTAAGAACAAATTTCCCCATCCTAGTGATTGACGAACTCCTAGATGAGCGTCATGGTGCCAAATTCTTCACAAAACTCGATTTATGGTCCGGTTATCACCAAATACGCTTAAAGGAAGAAGATATTCCCAAAAAAGCTTTCTATACTCATGACGACCTCTACGAATTTCTAGTCATGCCATTCGGGCTTACAAATGCTTTGTCAACATTCCAAGGATTGATGAACAAACTCTTTCTGCCTTTCTTTGAAAATTCATCTTGGTCTTCTTTGATGATATCCTAATCTATATCAGAACTTGGGAAGATCTTTTACATCATCATGACACAACATTACAACTTCTCTCTCGACAACCAATTATGTGCAAAATGATTCAAGTGCTCTTTGGTCAGCACAGAGATGAGTACCTTGGACATATCATTTCAGCAGCATGAGTGAGAGACAACCCCAAGAAAATGGAAGCCATGAAAAATTGGCCAAAACCCAAGATGCTCAACAACCTTTGCAGATTTTTGGGTCTCACCACATACTACATAAAGTTTGTCATGGACTATGGCAAAATTGCTGCCCCATTAATTGCAATGCTAAAAAGGATGCCTTTTCCTGATCATAAGCAGCAAAACATGCTTTTGATGTATAGAAAGAGGCTGTGTACAACAATTTTAACAATGTGGCAATGGACTTTGGCGCCGTCCATTAAGGACAACCATCCCATTCAATAAGGCCTTCATTGGGAAAGATTTGGTTTGTTTTACCTATGGAAAGGAAATAATGACCCTACTACATATGGAAATCAGTGGCGACCATACTTGGTAGGGACGACATTTCTGCATCAAAATAATTCATCACAGTCCAAAATACTTCTTGGAATAGAGGGTATCCTCACCGGATCAACAACAATGGGTCACCAAATTGATGGGGTATGATTATGAAATCACCTATAAGAAGGAAAGAAGAATGTGGTCATAGATGCACTCTCCTGCAAATGTGAAGAACATGCATTGCCTATGTCTTTATCAATACCCCTTCTTGAATGGATGAAGGAAATGAGCATGGATGGTACACAAGACACTCACATGCAACAACTCATCCAACAATTGTTTGTCGATCTTGCCTCGTCATCCAATTACTCTTGGGACAAGTAATACTTATAGTACAACGGACAACATTTTGATTCCCAAGTTATGGTTGTGAAACAAGATTTTGCTCAAACTGCATGCATCACCTCAGCTGGTCATTAGGTTTTCTGAAAACATATGAGCAAGGTTGTCAAATTTCTTTTGGCAGGGAATTAAGAAAAACATCAAGAAATTTGTCGAAGAATGTGATACTTGTTAGCGTTATAAGAGAAACACTGACAACTCCAGGCATGCTACACCTACCACCCATTCTTACAAGGATATGGATAGATATTTCAATGGACCTAATTGAGGGTCCTTTGAAATCTTAGGGCAAATCAGTCATACTAGTGGTGGTGGATCACCTCTCCAAATACGCCCATTTTGTGCCTTGGCCCATCCTTACACCTCTTGACCAACCATCGACCAAATTTTCTACCTCCATGGCATTCCTCTTCTCTTGGCTTCTGATAGTGACCTGGATTTTACTAGCCATTTTTGACAAGAATTATTCAGAAGAATGGTAACACAACTGAAAATGAGCTCTGGATATGTCAAATTGAAATAGTCAACAAATGCCTGGAAACATATCTCAGGATGTTTCGCCTCTAACGAACATCATCATCATTGGGTCAAGTGGTTACCAATTGCTGAATGGTGGTACAACACCACATATCACACGACCACCAAAATGTCCCCATACAAAGAAGTCTATGGTTAGAAGCCACCCTTTCTTCTATCTTACCTTCCAGGTATTTCTCAGGTGCAAGCAGTTAACACCACCCTGAGTGCATGGAAGAGTGTTCTTCAAGTCCTCCATGAAAGTTTTAACATTGCTTAGAATCGCATGAAACAACAGGCTGATCAACACTGCACCAAACATGCCTTCCAACCAGGGGATATGGTTTTCAAAGATTTCAGCCTTATAAGTAGTCCTTGAAAACAAGGGATGCCAGAAACTCGCTCCTAAGTTTTATGGCCCTTATAAGGTTCTTCAATAGATTGGCTCTGTAGCCTACAAGTAGGAACTTCCACCACCTTCTTGGGTTCATCCAGTTTTTCATGTCTCCTGTTTGAAGAAAGAACACTTCACAGCTCAGACAGTACTTCCCAAGCTCAATGCTGAAGGATATCTCATTCTCGAACTTGAAGCTATCTTGGATAAGCACTCACACCAACTTTTCAACTGGTACATCACTGAGATTCTGGTCCAGTGACAAGGAATGCAACCAAAAGATGCAACTTGGGAATCCATTTTCCAAATTCAGCTGTAGTTTCCTATCTTCAGCTTTGAGAGAAATGTGTTTAAGGGGAGGGCATGTTAGGACCCCTTCATTCTAACCCTTTTCTTTATAATCTTTGTAAGTAATAAAAGCTACAGATGCATATGCTTTGTAAGTCACCCCTTGATCTATTTAGAATAATCCCATGTGCATGGGATGTAGTAGTTTGCTAGAGTAGAATTAGTATAAACGTGGATCATAGGCTAGTGTAAAGGCATCTACGATTTATATTGTATTAAGCTTGCTCAAAGGAGGTTGCCCCTTCGAAGGGGCCAGCAATATTGTAATGCACTTTTGCTATTTTTAATGCAATATAGTTATCTTCTTTTTCATTTGCAGTATATATTCTCTGTATTTCGGTATTGGTTTAATCTGTTGTAGGAAGGTCCATAGATACCAGACTTTAGTCACCGCAAAACAAAGAAGTAGAAAGGAGATTTACAAGGTTCTTTCTACATGGTAAAACATCATGCCCATCAATTGACTAACAAAGTCCTTTCTACATGGTAAAGCATCATACCCACTGATTAATTAGCAAAGATGCTTAGTCTATTTCTTGAAACTGCTACCTAAGAAATTAAAGGATATCTAACTACTTTAAGGACAACATATCAAAGATAATCCAGTGCTCTGTGCCGTCTTTTACATATTCGACTATCTAGATAGAAAAGAGAAAAAATTGTCTCCTGATGACTGAAACGTAGCTGCACTTCTGAATAGCTTATGAAAGAGGAGTTTGTCATCCACATGTCAGAAGCTGGCATCCAGCTAGCAAAACTATTTGTTGGATCCTCTTGACCATGAGCTGTGTGTTTATCAGTCTCCAACCAATTTGTGCCAGGATGGAGCTGTAGCGACTTGGGGCTGAACTCCTAGGACTATGCTGCTTGAGTCATGTCTTTTGGGAGCAGGATTGTAATATTTTTGCTGAAGTCTCTACGCTTCCATTTTTGGCATGCCAAATCTCCAAACAAGAGTTTTTAATGGTATCTAGTCTATTGTGTTGCTGTTGAGAGACATTAGGGAACACATTCATTCATGTTGGCAATATTGGTATCCAGCTGAGGACTTCTGCTATACAATTTTCTGTTCGTAAAAATATCTGCCTTTGTGATAAAGCATGAAAAAAATGCATGTGTTGTAATTTTGAATATGACATGTTTTGTAATCTTATTTCATGTTTTATGGCTTTTTCTTCTTTGGGCATAACATACTAACAAATGTTCCGATGTTGAGTTATAGAGTTTTGGTGGGATTTTGAAGATATCCAGAAATATTATTTATTTGCGATTTCAAGATCAAAAGCTAAGTGGGACTATTCCCAAGAGGAGAATGCCACACACAACAAGGCCAATGACAGCAATGATTACCTTCTTGGCATTAAATATTGCCTTGATACCCACTGTTGGTCCAGTCTATGATTTTGTTTGCTTCCTACCATATTGGGAAAGACGGGTACTCTCTCTCTTGGTGGACTCTTTCATAAGGGGTGGTTATGTTTTAGTTGAGATAGACCATATTATAAAAAAATGAGATAGGAGAATTCATTGATTACATTTTTGTCATTTCGCATTTTAGGTGTAAGTTGTGGCTGCAAGATGTCTCTTGATGGATTAAATTTTTTTGTGATTAAGGAAATTTATTTAGATTGTATGGTTATACATAGATTTCATAGAATTGCCATAATTCTCTAAATAGGTTATTTCTTTTCAACTATTGTCCATATTTTGCTACATCCTCTAGTCATGTGTTCCAAAAAAACTGCTTTACTTACTACTATCACAAACATGTCCTTAAAATTTTGGTCTACTACCAAATTTTTGTCTTAGTGTTTGTCATCATTAAGGTCAGTACCGCCCCAAGAATTTATCAATTGGAACATTGAGACGTTAAATCATTTTTCAATAATTGGTTAGAGATATCCTTCACAAGCTCCAACCCTTAGTCATATTTTGAAGCTATTTTGCTGGGGGAAGTCAAAGGTCCTTGCACTTCATGCACCTTGCACAAATGCATCGAAACCCTGATTTTATGGGTCCATTTCATTACCAAATGTTTGCAAGTCTAAATGAGTGTGGGTAGTCAAAAGTTTGTGATGTCATTGCACTTCACAAGTGTGCACCCAAAGCCTGACTTTCCTGACTTCTGTCAAAGCAAAATATTTTCAAGAATAATCAATTTGTGTAATCAAACAGCGTTGCACTTTGGTAAAGTTGCACAAGACCCTAATTGCTCTATCCGGTTCAAAGAGATCGAGAAGGTAGTACGACCAATTTGGGTGATTGGACCTCGTTGCCTCCTTTGTACCCCAAAAAGATGCACGAGGGTTTCGATTCCCTAACTCATTTCAAAGCAATCGAAGATCAAGTCTTTTTGATTGGCCCTATTAGATTTTATCGCACTCTTTCTAGTTGTGCAGATATGCACACCACTCCCTTGTGTTCGACCCTCTTTTCGATGCAAATCGTTCAAAGCTAATTTATTGGACTTTTTGGGCTCCATTGCCTCGTGTGGACATTTGCAACATTGCATGCACATTCCCAAAGTCTGATCCGTTCGTAAGCATATTCTTCCCAAACATTATCGATCGCGTTTCACAAGACCTTGTTACATTTCATGCAAATATGCAAGGAAAATTCAAACCATGATCCATGGCCAACAACAAAGAAAAATAATTAAAAACACATGCAATAGAAAAGCTCATGTGCTTGCTAGTTGCATTGATTGCACCACTCTCCCTATTTTTCTGCCTTCGTCCCAAAAACCCCTACAACAACCCTTCTTCACTTCATCATTTTCACACAACTTCAGCTCATGCAATCCCCAACTCACACCTTTAATTGCCCATCTTATCCACTCTTTCTGCCACCAAACCCTCACTTTCCTTTTACTTACATAGTTCGGATTTTTCTGTAATTTCCCCATTTTCTTCATAACATATCGCTCCCCGCCAATTCCAATGAAGTACAAATTGAAGGGGCTTGACCCCATGGATTCCATCACTTTAGAAATCGAAGGCAACTCCAACATAGAGCTAGGGTTCACACATTTGGATGATTTGAATGTAAGATTGAGTCATGAAGGGAATACTTCATATATGCACATTTGTGATAGTGTGCTGGTTCAAGTGTGAGGTTTTCCACCCATAAATTCGTACTTGCATTTGCCAAATATCATAATCTTGAATCATGTGAGGTCCATTCTTCTTCAAGCAAAGTCATTATGAATTTGAGGTCAGATTCCATAGATGACTTGCTTGGAATGCTGCCATATGAGATGAAGATTGAGAATGCTCAAGATTGCGATGAACAAGATACCAATAAATGCTCGAGTGTGATTAACAAAAGATGGTTGACGAATTCAAGAGTAGGCTTCAAATGCATTCCCATAACACTTGTTCACAAGTGATTTTTCTGTCTCGGGGGATGTGGTCACTCTTCTTATTCGGATTGCCAGGAGCAATAAGGCATGATATTTTCATTTGTGGATGTACGAATTCATCACCATCAATCTTGATGGAAAACAATTTATCAATTGTGCCTTCATCATTGCAATTCCATCCATAAACAATTATGTGAGCTGAAAAACACCAGCCATTTCTTCATGAAGGCATATCAATCTAGGTAGTGGCTTGTAAGAGCATTTCTCAGGATTGATCAAGAGAGGAATTCTAAAGGTTGACAACCTCGTCTTCAAATTCTATCCTTAATTGGAGCAACAAGGGGCAAAGCGTTTCAGTTTTCAAGAGATCTAAAGATGCCTTCGTTTTCTTTGTAATTAAAGACCTCCAGGAGGATCTCAGCAAAAGGATCTCTGATGAAGGAATGGAGGTTATAGCTGAATGACAGATTGGTTTATCCAATTCCCCACATTCACGTGTATCATAGTATGTGGATTCAGTGCTTGTCCTTTTAGGCTCCCTAGAAATGTATCTGATAAGATTTTTCTTATCAAATATTGTAGGCAATTGGCAAGTGTTTACCAAATGTTGACTCTCAAGCACAAGGCAGTTCATTTCCTAAAACAGACTGGCCACTATTCTTGCAGTAAGAAGGTTATCGCTGTAGGAGGCCTTGAACACGAGGTTTTACATTACAATATGTTGCCTTATGATAAGAGTGTATACTTTGATTCAAAACATGCATGTAATGCTTGTAATGTGTCTTTCTAGGCGAGGATAGATGAGAAAAAGTGTGTTGTTACGGCAAGCACTCCCAATTTCTATGCTATCTTGATGCAATCATGGTTAGGGTTCCCAATGAAGGGATGTCATATGAACCCACAAATTCAGAGTTGGATCTCATAGAAGCAAGATCTTAGGATCAACTTATCAAGAACTAGCAAAAGCTCATTCTATTAATTATGAGAAAAAGATTAAAGACTTTGGCACAATTGTATTCCCACCCGTTGCAAATTTATGAAAGACTTACGCAGAAATTCCTTTAGAATTTCAATCCTAGATCTAATCTCAGCTAAGCTTGCATACTTTGCAAAGATTCTACAGGTTCAGACTCACTTCGTGAGACAATGAAGCTTACAACCTCACTCTCGACTTACATTGACTATGCTCTAAGTTCCAAGCAATACCTGACCTCTAGATCGACTCTCGTATTCCTCTAAGTTTCACTAAGATGATTCCTTTAGAATTTCAATCCTAGATCTAATCTCAGCTAAGCATGCATACTTTGCAAAGATTCTAGGTTCGGACTCACTCAGTAGACAATGAAGCTTATAACGTCACTCTCGACTTACATTGACTATGCTCTACGTCCAAGCAATACACCGACCTCTAGATCGACTCTCGTATTCCTCTAAGTTTCACTAAGATGATTCCCATGTTCAAAGCTCTTCTCATTTATAGATCTCGATGGGGAGAGTAAATATACCTTTGCAAATAAAGATTTCTATTAGAAGATTCCTCGATTTGCTTAGATCACCGTTGATTTCACCCTTCCAGTTTGCAGGTAAGCACTCATGAGGTCATCTCCATTTGATCAAGATTTACTAGGTAACTCAATTGCCTCAGGGGCAAAGAAAATGGATCAAGGCCCACGTGTGTAGAATTAATCATAGCTGTCCCGATGGTATTGATGTCGTGGTGTTTCAAAGGCCTCCCGGATTCGTAAGGCTCAAGAATCCGACCTTGCAAAAAAAACCAAGGGTTCCACAAGGTGTGTGGTGGCACACTAAAGCTTTACGAAACTAGGATAGTGCGTGAGAGCTATGCATGGCATTGTGGAACGAGCAATGGTCTTCACAGAATCACACAAGACATTTGTGGAATCGATTCTAACTTCCATGAACAAGGTAAGACTTTTGTGTGATGGAATGGGGTAGTGTAAGGCTGTATTGGCTAGCGAAACATGGCGTAGCTTGTGGAATTGTATGAAACTAAATAAAGCTCCGCAAAATTTTGCACAATGTGTGCGAAGCTTAAGCGAGCAGCGTGATAATGTGAGTGAAAGCACGAATGCGTAGAAGTCTTTATTTGGCTAACTCTAATGTGTTTTGGTTGATGTAGGATCGCATGTGAACCTAGATGCTCCGCATCATACACTTTGTGTAAGAAGAAAATTGAGTCTCGCTCAAGCGTGTCTTTGAAGGTCTTTAATGGAACAACCACGTTTAGCAATCCTCGCAGCGCTAGCCCAAGGAACATCATCAATTTCTTTATATTCCCTTTGGTGCCTTTGCTTTTGCTACGCATTTATTCATAATGCACTTAATTTCTTCGTGCTCTCACTCGATTGTTATTGAATCCAATTTGCTTCTACGTGATTTGCTTCACACTCATCTTCCTTAAAAGGTATTGGTATAGATTCATAGAATCACAACATTGAAGTTAGGCAAAATGTTTATCGCTTCCGCCCACTCTATCTCATATGCATTCTTCAAAACTTCTTTAGGACTCTACACGGTCCAATCTTCTACCACTTCAGCTTATCATATGTTCCTATAAGAAGTCTTTGTTTGCGTAGGTGCGCAAAGACCATATCTCCAACTTTGAACTTCTTTTCTTTTCTTCAAATTTACATGTGCATGTATTTGTGCACCTCCATCATATATTGCCCAAATTTTTCAGCTGCTGTGCTTATTCCCTTTTCTTAGGAAAGTCTTGCAACTTCGCAACTCCTCTTGGACTTATGTCCATTAACTATTTCAAAAGGTGACTTCTTAGTACTCCTATTAAGAGAGTTATTGTATGCAACATACATGTATGCAGGATTGAGTCCCATGTCCTGCCTTCTCTCCAATTAAACATCGCAACAAATTGCCGAGGCTTTTGTTGACAACTTCTGTCTTGGCCATCCACTTGTAGATGATATGCAAAACTAAACTTTAACTTAGTGTTCAACTTCTTCCATAATCTGCGCCAAAAGTGACCCACAAACTTAGTGTCTCTACCAACACAATATTTCTGTAGCTACTAATGTTGTCTCACAACTATCTTTAAAAACAAGTCAAGCTATATGCATAACATCATTTGTCTTTACATAATCAATAAAATGAGCCATTTTCGAGAATCTATCCACAAAAACAAAGACAAGATCATTATCCTTTTCCATTCTAGGTAATCACAAAACAAAATCCATATTTAGTTGCTCTCAAGGTTTCTCATGTAGTGGCAAAGTGGTTGATATAAACTTGCGTTATAACTTTCCCTTGCATCAATTGGAAAATTTTGCATCGTTGCTCGAATTTGTGCACAATTGTAGCCATCTGTGGCTAATAGTATCTTTCATTTACCAAAGGTGCAAGGTCTTATCAACCCCAAAGTGACTCAAGCTAATCCTCCACAATGCTTCTTATGGATCAAATTTTCTCATTGATCCTTTAGGCACACACAATTGTGTGCCATTGAACCACCCTTCCCGCACAAAATAATCCAACCAAGGCTTGTGGTTGACGCTCTCTTGCTTTGTGCATTTCTCCATGCTTCCCAAAATTTTCATCTTCCATGTAGATCTCCTTCATGGCCTCACACCCTGCACTTCCACTTGCATCTCACTCAATAAGACGTAACTTTTACTTATCTCACCCGCAACTCGATTTGATTGCTTGCTCCGTGCTTCGAGAAAATGAGTAATTCTACAAGAATTCAACCCATTTCATGTGTCTTTGATTCAACTTACCCTGACTGTTTATGAATCGCAATGCTTGGTGGTCTGTGTGTAACAAAAACTCTTTGGGCAACAAGTAGTGCCTCTACTTCTTCAAAGCTTGTAGTATGGCTTAAAACTCTCGATCATAAACTGAATATCTCTTACTTGCGTCATTTAGTTTCTCACTCAAATATTTGATGGGTCTCCCATTTTGACTCTACATTGCTCCCAATGGCTATTGTGCTTGCATCACATCACCCCGAAAGATCTCACTGAAATCAGGCAAGGCCAATACTGGCTGCTTTGTAATCTTCTTCCTCAACTTCTGAAATCCATATTCTGCGTCTGTAGTCCACAAACTCTCTTATCTCTACGCATCACCTATGTGATTGGTGCACAAATCTCACTAAAATTCCTTGTGAACTTTCTGGTAAAAGCTCTCACTAAACCATGGAAACTTTGTGCTTCAAAAATTCTCGGTGATGACCATTCAACTATAGCTTGCACCTTCTCAAGATCCATTTTCAACCTTGCTTGAGATATCACAAATCCCAAGTACACCAACTCCTCGTGCATGAAATTGTATTTCTTCAAATTTACTAGTAGCTTCTTTTCGTGCAAAACTCTAAAAAACACTGCAAATGGATCAAGTCTTCTTCTTGCGTTTTTTTTGAAAATCAGAATGTCATCAAAATAAACAATGGCAAAGTTACCTAAAAAAACTTTAACAGTTTGTTCATGAGTTGCATGAATGGCTTGATGCTTTGGTTAGTCTAAATGGCATGACCAACCCACTCATACAAATCATTGGAGATTTTTAAGTAGCGTTCCACTCATCACCTTCTCTCATCCTAATTTGATGATATCCACTCTTCAAATCAATCTTTGTGCAGCACCTTGCTCCACCCAAACAATGCATCAAATCATCGTGTGCGGAAATGGAAATTTGTAGTTGATGGCTTTGGAATCAATGCACATCTTCCACTTACCTTCTTTCTTTGGCACTAATACTATTGGTATAAACACATGGGCTGATAGACTCTCTGATCAACCCCTTCTCAAGCAATTCTTGCTCTTGTTTCTTCCATCTACTCATTCTCCATACGTGTCAACCCCATATGCAGCCTTGATTGGTAAATTAGACCTTGTGATCAAATCCCTCCGATGACTCATACTTTGCACATGGGGTAAACCATGTGGAATATCCTGCGACATGATATTGCGAACTCACTAGCATATCCTTCACTTATTGCGTAGTTCTCCTTTTGCATAGCTGCACCTTCTCCTTTCTCTCTATGTAAGCTTTGGAATGAGCGTAAAACATTCTTTCTTCCTCTTCACCTTGTTCAAGAGTTCCTTTCCTAAAATTAACAACACTTTCAAGCTCTTCTCCACTTCTACACTCCCATCCTTCAAAGGATTTAAAGTGTACTCCTGTCTATCCCTCATCAAGGTATAAGTATTTACGTGGCCATCATGTTGCACTCTTCTATCAAATTGCTAAGGTTGACGAGTTACACATGGTATATGTCCATGGGCATAACATTGCACAAGACTTCATGTGTGCCAATCTTTGTGCAAACATTTTATTTCTCATTCACAATTAATTGATATCCTTTTAGCAACCAGGACACCTTATTCTATTCAGATGCAGAGTCCTCTTCAGAGCAAGATTTTCAACCATCTCATTAGAAAGAAGGTTACGAGTGCTGCCACTATCAATAATGACCTTGCAACACTTACCAACGGATTTGCAAAGAGTTCTGAATAGGTTCTCCTCTGTGTGTGTGCATTCTCCACCTTGTTTGGCTTCAATCATGTTCTCTTCATCATGAGAGCTTCTTCACACTCTAACTCTTCTGTACAACTATTTCATGCATTCCTCTCTGCATCTGCATGTTGCACAACATGTTTGCTAGCATCATTCCTTCTCGTGCTACTACTCTACACTACTTGTAGACATTCTATTGAGTGATGTCTAGTTTCTCTACAACAGAAACATGTTTTCTGAATCCTTTTCCTCTTCCACATCCTCTTCGTTGGAAAGAAATTCTACCTCCGCCTCTTTGTGCATGACTGCTCATGCGAGGATCTTCTTCACCTTTTGTGCATGATTTTGGGTATCATTATGGCGCACACCTCCACCTTTGCGTGGGAACTTTCCTTTCCCTTGTGCACGCCATATTGTTCTGTGCGACAACTTCTCTTCCGCCTTCAGCGCAAATTAATAGTCTTACACAAATCTTACTCTAATCATTCTAAACTCATTTTGAATGGAAATGCATAATCCATTAACATACCTTGAGATCTTTTCTGCATCATCCTCTACATGGCCCAATTTAATGGTGACTATAGAATACTTCCATACAATTCTTCATGCACAATTCCTTCTAACACAAATTCTACAACTGCTTGAACAAATATGACAGGTAATCTACAAACATAAACTCAGCCTTCAATTTCATCATCAATCTATGCCAACTCTTGATCTTATCCTTACCCTCCATACTTTTTCAGTCTGCACATGTTCCCACCATAAAGATCCAAGACCTTTTAACTTAGTCGAAGCAAATCCTACCTTCTTGGGGTTTCCTATGCCTTCATACTAATAGTATTTTTTTTTTGTGATTTTATCAACAAGCTCTAACAGATTTAGTCTCCTAGAGTAACTAGGAACATCCACCTTTGGCTTGCTGCCGATTCTCATGATTCCGCACAAAAACTATCCTCTTGCGCATTAACATGCTCTTCTTCAACACCCTGGTCCTTAGGTGCTCTTTTGGTGATATCATAATCACTTGCATCATCATCTATTACCACTCCTTGGTGTTGAGTGGTTTCCATAGCCTCCAAAGGGGTTTGTACTCCTCTCATCATCTCTGCAAAGTGTACTACATGTCTCGGCATTCTAGCTGCTCTTGCAGCAAGGTCTACTCTACGCGCCATCACAAATCTCCTCGCAACTCTCAATAGTAATCAAAATACTGTATCCTACACCACCTACCCAACAACCCGAATGTTGGAAGATGTCTACAACTACTTTATGCTTACACTCATATGGAAAGCAAAAAAATTGTGAATTCACACACAATACACATTCACAGGACTTGATAATTCTTGCTTTGATATCAAAATGATGCATTCGTGGCTAGGGGTCCCAATGAAGAGATGACATAGACCATGCAACCCACAAATTCAGAGTTAGATCTCATTGAAGCAAAATCTCAGGCACAACTTATCAAGAAATAGCAAAAGCTTTTCGGTTAATTATGAGGAAAAGATTACAAACTTTGGCACAATTGTATTCCCACTTGCTACAACTTTATGAAAGACTCTGCAGAAATTCCTTCAGAATTTCAACCCTAGGTCTGATCTTAGCCAAGCTTGAAGACTCAACAAAGCTTCTACAGAATCAAACTCACTCTATTGATAACGAAGCTTATAACATCACTCTCTATCTCACACTGACTATGCTCTGAGTGACAAGCAATATTCCAGCTTTGGATTGACTCCAAGATCTCTTTAAGTTTCTCCAAGATGATTCTCAAGTTCACTGTGCCTCTCCCTTTATAGATCTTGGCAGCAAGAGTAGAGATTCCTTTGCAAATAAAGATGCCTTTGAGAAGATTCCTCAATTTGCTCAGATCACCATTGATTTCAGTCATCCAATTTGTAAGTTATGACTCCCATTCAATGAATATTTACGAGCTAACTTGGTTGCCTAAAGCGCTAAGAAAACAGATCAAGGCTCATGTTGACAAGTGCAACCGTAGCATTCCAAGTAGTATTGATGTTGACAAGTGCTCCAAAGGCCTTGTGGATTCACAAGGCGCAAGAATCTGACCTTGTGGAACAAACTAGGGGTTCGACATGGTGTGCAATGATGCACATAAGTTTTGTGGAATTGGGATAACACGAGCTACTTGAGGCATAGCAGAGTGGGCAATGGTCTTCACAGAATCGTATAAGACCCTTGCATGACCAATTCTAACTTCCGCGAACAAGGTAAAACTTGCACATAACAAAATGGGGTAGTGCAAGGCTTCCGTGGAATCGGGATGGCACTAGAATGCATAGGTTTGTGGAACAGGGTATAGCTTACGGAATAGTGCGGAACTAAATAGAGCTTTATGGAACCATGGGCAATTTTTCAAAGCTTAGTAGGTGGTGTGAGGTTGTGGGTGAAAGTGCAAATGCACAAAAGTTTTAATTCATCTAACTCTTAACTAGTTTTGGTTGATGCAGAATCGCGTATGAACCTGGATGCACTTGCATCATATCTCCTTTGTCATTCAACCTAAACCGTCATAGAAGGAAAACATGTAGACTATCCGCAAGTAGGCATTAATAAGAAATAGGAGGATATGCTGGCCACCGATTATCAAATTTAGAATATTCCTCTCAGAAACCTAGTTGTCAAGGAGAAATTCAATAGCTTAAGAAAGTGGTTTAATCTACAATCAACAAATCAAAATAAGATGGAAAGTCAAAGGCAAATATGAAGGGTTAGATTAAGCTATGTTTTACGTCAACAATGTCATCATCAATTACGCAAGTAAACGATTGAAAGTCGTCAATATCACCTGTCAAAATCTCATAATGTAATAATACATAACAACAATGCAATGCTAAGCAAGTTCATAATAAACATCATCATGGTCCAATTAGAACGATAAGGAATAACATAGTGCGACTTGAACCACATCAAAAGGGCTATCAAAACATCTAGTGTCAGATAAATAAACATCTGAAAATGATCTGTAAGCCAGGTGGATATTCAACATTAGGTTTCACCAACATGGATACTTTGTTCCAGCTCAACAAGTGATTAATAAACAACTCAACTTGGAATACAAATTAGAGTTTCAAAGTGTTGAAAATGAAGTGCAACACACAACATAGAAAAGAGATGAGAACAACTACAAGCACACAAGAACACAAGATTTACCTTGGAGAAACCCAACAAGGGAAAAAAACTCTAGTGGGTGAGGCAATAACACTCCCCTTCACTATGTAATTCACAATTTGTACATCATATTGCCATATTCATGGCCTTCATGGAAAGAAAACTCTCTCCAAAGCTTGTACAAGACTTAATTAACACTTTATAGACATTCTCTCTCTTCCTACAACACATAAAACACATCATTGTTGGCTAGGAACAACTTGAGTCCCAACAAAGACCTTCCAATTTTCTTTTAGTTGATTGAAGATTCCCATTTTGTAACTCCTCTGCCTCTTCTTGATGATAATTGACATCCCTCAAACCTGAATTGATTCTTTTTGTCTTTAGAAAACCGCCCAAAAAGTCCAAAAATAGCTTTGGGAAGTTGAAACGTGTCTAACCGTTTCAAACTCACCCTTTCGACTCGAAATGGAATCACCGTCTTCTGTAGGAGGCGGTTACGCAATTGCTGTTGTTGAATGCGCGTTTTTCGTTGTCGGACTTGCATTCATCATTGTTGAATGTGCAACCGCCATTGACGAACATGCAACCGCCATCGTTAAATGTGCATTCGTCATCGATTTAATGCATAATCGCCGGGCGGTTCTATGTCATGGAAAAGTCCTTCAACTTCTAGAGGCCATAATATTTCTCTATACGAACTCGAAATCATATGATGTTTTTTTGAAAGTGTGTATTTTTAGAGAGGAACCCAAGTATGTCATCAAAACATAGAGGTTCTATTGTGAATTTACAATAAATTCCTTTTTAAGAGTGTACAATATGAATTACATGAATTGGGCATATCTAGATCCAACTTTGGATCACAAAATAGTGCAAGCAGCTGCATAGAAATGTCTAGAGGAACAGGGTAAAAGACTAGGCATGATACCTGAAGCTTTGCATTTCTTGCAAATTGTTTCGTTGTCACCGGCCCTTCCTTGATTCCTCTTTGGACACTGAGAAGCATAGTGGTAATGCTTATTGCAATTAAAGCACTTGATATGATTCAAATCCTTCTTCTGGTGATTAGAAGACCTTAAGTCTTCTTTCTTCTTTTGACCATTCTCGAATCCTTTCTTTCCTCCCTTTCCCACCTTCCCGATGAGGGCCTGGTCTAGACCATTATTCTTAAAACTATTTGAGACTTGCTATAGTCTCATCTCTTCTTCAATGAAAGCATCCCATAATTGCTCAAAGTTAAGTAACGTCTCGACCATAAATTACCGAACAAATTTGTGCTGTTTGAATGTTGATTGAAGCCATTCAGAGCAATCCGAACTAGCTCATTATCTTTGACTTCATCACCAACTATACCAATATGATATTTAAGCTGAACTAGCTTCATCAAATAGCTTGCCGCTATATTTGTGTTGCTTGTCCGGGAAGTGTTGATCTTGTTCCACAAAAGCATTACCTTGGATACGTTTACACTTTGGTACATGGTTCCCAAGGCATTGTACATCTCCTTAGTAGTCTTCTTGGTGGAAAATAAGGGATTAGATGGATCTTCGTTGAATCCAACAAGATTGGCTTCATCTTTAGTGTCATCTTGTTATACTTTGTGAGATCTCTGGGATTTGTGGGAGGCGTAACCTTATTCTCCACAAGGTACCATAATTTTGTTTCTTCTTGGTTACCTTGTAATCTCAACTTCCATGGCACATAGAGGATCCCTCCAACAAGTGACTCTCTCGCGTATTAACAGGATTTGCCAATGCTGCAACTGTTTGAACAAACATCAATCTACGATAACTGGATCAACTAGGGTTTCACACCTCACAACCCTTCACAAGTCCAAGTGCCGATCACGAACACAATTTTTCTTCGATCACTGAAGCTTGGACATACTACCCACTGAAATCCTCTAACAGCTCTCTACTATAGACAGCTAGCCTCTCCATACATGGAATCTGGAAGCTCTAATACCATCTTGAAAATTCCTCTACATCATGGTAAGCAAACTCTGATCTTAAAGAACCCTCAACTAGATAGCTCAAAACTGAAAGCCAATGAAAACTGCTGAACTTTGAATGCTAGAATCTACAATCACATACAATAGAGAAACATTAACTGCAAAATCGTCAGATCTGCTCCAAATCACATTACTATTTTTATTAATGAGAAAAATAGAAGACAATGCTTTGGAAGCACTCTAGAAAAACACACACTGAATTAAAAATTGAATGAATAAAACACCCACCCTAGGCCTTCTTTTATAGCTGACAAAGAGACCCTAAAAACAGCCCAGATCCTAAAACTGGATTTAGCCCAAAATTAAATCAACCCAGGACCTAATTTTACCCTTGGCATCTGTGCCCTTAAATAGATAAAGTCAAATTTTACAAAAGTATACTGCTGAATAAAGAATTACTGTTTGAAAACTGGAAAACAAACTACATAAAAGCAACTGCTTTATTTGGACAGCCAAGAATAGGATTGCTGGAAAAAAAATAGGACAGCCTAGAATACAACTGCTGTTCTCTATGACTGTACACTTTGCTAAAGTGCACTTAGTTTCCACATGTGCTTCCAGCTGGAGGACGCATTCTGAATTACTATAATCTAACAATAATGTATACAAAATCCTTTCTAAACTGATTTCTTTGAGACTTTAACCCACACCTGAAAAAAATTATCACTGAAGCTCAGTCTACTTGTTTTCTGGGACGAAAAATATCAGATAATATCATTATTGTTCAGGAGATTTTAGACTCTCTCAGCTTTTATATACCTTGACAGAGATGTATGATCGACTAGTGTGTAGTCTTTCTGACTTATCTCATCCCACGCTCTTTGGGGGATTTTACTGACTCGCATTCCCTTCATTCCCCCTTCCACATGGCTATTTGTATTGGTAGCTAAACCACATGGATTGGGACTTTATTACTTTGGATTAAGCCACCCGTTTATTTCCAATGCTTCGCTTCTTTATATTTAGTTACTAAAATCCTTCTACCCTAGAACTTTCTAATTGGGTGTATTCTTGAGTCCTGTTGACCTACATTTGGTAAGTCCTGTACATAAATATTATTTATTTCTTTCCTTTTTTCTAAAGAACCACAAACGCCCCTCAATTCTCATTGAACTAGATATTCCTAAATCACTTGATGGATGTTGTTGGCAATTACTCAAATTCCACTCATCTTGCTTTTGAATGCAGCAAAGAAGTAGCATAGTGGATAAACGGCTGCATTAGTACACCAATGCTTTCCTTTTCAATTAATGGCAATCTGGGACAGCCCTTCCACTTCTCTAGAGGGCTTTGTCTAGGTATACCCCCTATGTCCATAACTGGTCATCATTATAGGGGAGACTTTTTGTAAACTTTTGGCACATGCAAAAGCCAATGGCACAGCTAATGGACAGACGGACGCAAATATCCACAATGCTGATGACACAGCTAATGGACAGACGGACACAAATATCCAAATTTCTTCTATATCTTCATGTTGTAATTTATAAGACTCACATGTACTTTGCATCTAGATGTTTGTGCATTGTATAATAATACTCCAATACATCCTATTTGAAATAATTATATAGTTATCTTAGTTTGTCCTGTGCTTTTGACAGTCTTAAAATTATATTATAGTTTCAATTGCTATAATCACTTTTAGACTTATATCTATGCAATAACTTTTATTTTGGTTTTGGGTATACAATCCTTGTCTTTTCATCTAATATTTGCAAGATAGCATGCACTCTTCAAAGTTCAATTCATAGTTATGCGGGGATGCGTCCCCCCCATTTTTGACACGTCTGGGACGTATTGGACGTATAGGGATGTGGGGACGGGAAATGTTTCCACGTTGCCCACAGTGTTGCATACTTGGCGAAACGTCTGCGAGAGGGAGGAAACGTCCCGGGGACGTGGGAAATGTTTGGGGGACGTGGGGGATGTCTGGACGCCCCACGCCCCCACGTGGTCTGCTGCCTTATTACACTCTAAACATTGTTTTTACCTTTGAGGACGAGGATGCTAGTACCAACAGGAGGAGTTCATGGATATTCCTTTAGATGTTGATTCTGATTTTTAGGCTGATACTTGTAGTTGTCCTCTTTTTTTGTAATATTGACAATAGACAATTGTTGGTGTATTTGGCTATGAGATTAATGATATGAATATCAGCTATTGTCACTTGATCAATCGTAATTTAGAATGGTTTTACTTTTATATTTTATAATATATTTGAAATTTCAGCTTGTCTCAAATTCATAATTCGAATATGTATTATGAATTTTCAATTTATGACATTAACATATTGATATTATAATATTAAGGAATGTATTTGATGTTTATGAGTTCAAGTTTCACCTTATTTAAATCTCAAATGGTTTTATTTCAGCTTATTTATATAATTTAGTCACTATATCTTTATATTTTAAATATTTATATATTTTTTAATTAGCCGCCCCCCGCCGTCCCCAAAATTTAGAATTTTTTTGCTGTCCCGAAAACCCCATCCCGCCGTCCCGCTGTCCACTTGTCCCCGTCTTAGGTAACTATGGTTCAATTTAAAAAAATTGAATTTAATTTTCCATACAAATCCCCGCATGTCCGCTAGCGTGCTTAATAATCCTTGTGAGATACGATAGACAAATGAGGTTTCTTTAGACATCATGGAAGAAATGGGTCTATGTTATAACTCTTAACAGTTCATTTAGGTTTGTCGATATGACGAGTTTTAGGATGCTGACCATTACCGAGAATCAAAGGAGCTCAAATTGGCGATTAAGAGAGAAATAGATAAAACAAAGGTCTCCTGCAGCACAATTTCAGACTCTGAAAATCACACATATTCCCGGATAGAGAAATCAAGTGGCTGATGCATTGGCAAATTGGGCTTTGGATAATCGTGATAAAAGTTGCTATGGTGATATTGCTCTTTGGTGGCCTCAACGAGATTAGAAAGATATGAAAAATATTATAAAACTCGATTATCCTTAATGTTTTTGATATGTTTATTTTCCTTTATAATGCTCGGGATTGAAAAAATAGCTTTCAAGCCTGTCAACATTGTAATTGTACAAATATATTTCCTGTGAAATAAAATCTGTTTTAAAAAAATCAGTTCATTCGGTGTTTTGTTGGTATGACGATTTTTTTGCCTTGGGTATGATTGCACAAAAAATATTGAATAACATAATATATTAAAAATATAAATATTCTAGCATAATAAGTAGGAATTAACCACATAATATGCATAGAATAAATAACCATAAAATATTACTTGATAATTTGATAATAACTTAATGACAATTTTCATGACAAATATTTATTATTAAATCAGAATCAATAATCATTGTCATATTGCTCTTCATCGAGAGCATCAACATCATCATCATCATCATCATCATGTGGTTCATTAAAACCACGAGCAATAACACTTGTCATGGCACTCCCATTCGCCACATATGCGGGCCTTTCAAAGCCGAAGAAGTCTATGCCGAGTAATGAAAGGAGGAAATGTGTCTTTTAAAAATAAAATAAAACAAAAAGGGTAAAAGTCGTGGGTTGTTCGAGACAAACCTAGGGCTGAACTTGGCCACCTAGTTATAGCGTTCTTCCATTTTTTTCTTTTGTTTGATGAGGTTTTTTTTTTTGAAAAAAATTATACAAAAAGTTCCCATAGTTTATTGAATGCTCCATTTTTTCTTCCAATGAGATAGATTTTATTTTTGGCTCGAAAAGTGTTTTCTATTAATAATACATACAAATACATCTTTGATCGTACAAAAAATAGGTGGATTGGGATCACATCCCGTAAGTCAAATCGAGTCCAAAAAGTTTGAGGGATCAAATTCAATTATCAAGATCTAACAAGATATGTGGCGGTGATTACAATATTTTATTTAACATTAATAAAAACTTAAAAGTAGCTTTAACTAAAAAGGAGAATATAACAAGCCCCAAGTGCAACAAACCCAAAAAAAGCAAGGAAAAGCCATCTAGGTTGCAATAACAACAAACATGGTGGTAGGAGGAGTTGGACTATTACTCGCTTGCCCCCAACTTGCCGCTACTAGGAGGATGACTTGTGCTAGGGAGAGGATCCCACCTATCATTTTTTTTGTTTTTCTTCCTTTTTCCGTCGGGAGAAATTGCAAGAGCCAGGTGAGGGATTTTGTTTGGAGGCACCGCCGCCTTAGGAACCAAAATTGCCACCTCTACTAGAACCTCCTTTGCCCCCTCCATCACCATTGGGAAATGACCTATGAGAGTAGGATGAGAGGCTCCTCCGATTGCACGAGTGATCTCTTCCTCATCCTCCAAAGCCACGACCTTGGGAAGGAGATCGACTGGCATAAGAGGCGGGAATCAGTGGCACTGGTTGATGGTGCAAGGGGTGCTTCCTCGGTGGTCGAAGAACAGATTGGAGTTGCTCCACCTCTAACCCGAGTTTTTCAACTTGCACCGAATTCAGAGTAAAACGTTTATAATGATAAACACTTTTTTTTAGTCAGATGAAATCTTTGTACATAAGAAGAAGATCGAAAATAATGTGATTTCTATCTTTCCATTTGTGAAATCAAATATCACCACGAAAAATATGCCAAATTTGATTGTATTTTGAAGGTAAAGCATGGCCAAGTCCCCTAGAAGCACCATTCTCTAAGAAAACAATTATGCAAGGAATGACTGAGAGAGGGTAAGTGAATCCATCTCCGGTAGATTGGGCATTGGGGCAAAACCAAAAAAGGTGTTCGAGAGTCTCAAGTTGGTTGTAGGATGGGTGTATGGTATTTGAAACCCCCATATGAATCAACCTCATGCCTACATGTTACCTTTAAGACAAAATACACCTTAGGAAGTGTGCTTTGTTGTGCTCAATAATGGTTTTCCAAAGATTAGAAGAACATCCTACACAAGTGGCTTTAGTAGACTTAAGCTTGGAATGGCGATTAAGGTTTTCAACTTGAATGTGGTTAGGAGAGAGAAGTTGATAACCAAGCTGGGATTTGTATCGACTAAAGGGGGTTTCCACCAACCAATTCCAATCATCCCACCATGTAGCCCTAGAAATAATCCCAATCTCATGAAGGTATTATATAGGTATGGCACTCGAATCTCATCAATTGACTCAAAGTATCCATTATTTAGCTGAAATTTGTCTTTGATATTTGGCCAAGGCAAAAGTCATGCGAGAAGCTTTACAAAAAAGGTCAGTAATGAACTCGGTCCCCTTTCTAAACAATTTGAAACTTTTAATTCAGGGCAACATAGCAAAAAGAACGATATAGTAATTCAACACATGAGGCCAACATAAAGAGTGAGTTGAGGAGAGGTCAATATTAAACCCATCTCCAACCCATATAAGGTTAGGTTTGAGTAATTCCTGCATTCCAAATACTTTTAGCATTAAAGGTGCCACCAATATTCACAAGAACAAAGGCAATGAGAAGAGAGTGTAACCCAATCCCTTGCCAAGCCTTTCTCCCATAAGTAGAGCCTTGCATAATACAAAGTCTCATCAAAACTTTCTAGGCCTCATTACCTTCCAAGGCTGTAATGATCCATTTACCACAAAGAGTAGGCCCTTGAAGTTTAATGTCACCGAGGCCAAGCCCCAATCTCTTTAGATCAGAAAGCAGATATCCCAATAAACTCGTAGAATCCTCTAGTGCCTTTGGAATTAGCCCAAACAAAATATTCTAGAAGCTTTTCCAACTTGCCTTATGCGACTTCGATGGAGCCCAACAAGAGTAGTACACATGAGTTTCGTCCCAGCACCTTGGAGCAACCACGAAACTTGTTAGCTAAGGGACACCTTGGAGGGGCTTGGGTACCCAAAAGGCAATCTTTTTCTCAACCTTTTGAATCACGTAACTCCAAAGATCGAAGGAGAGGCTTGAAAAGCAAAGGGGATACCTTAGAACTTGAATTGTTTCCCTTGTTGAATACACTTCCATTGATATCCCACAAGCCATTGAGGAACGAGAGAGATAGACTAGTTATAGCATTGAGTTTTCCTCTATTGAATGGAAGAGCTCAAGCAAGACAAAAAATTTCAAGGCATTCCATAACATTTTACATAGAAGATTTCTCTTTTAAAAGTGCGAGAAAGGAATCGTCTACAAAATGTCTATTGATAAGTTAAGCAGAATTGGGCAAAAAAATGACTTCAACCAATCCCTTGAAGCATAATTTGCCAAAAGATAAATGAAACCTTAAGTAGCTCGGACATACAAAGAGGGGGTTAAAGGCAACCTTGCTTAATAGATTTGTAGAGACAAAACCTATTGGATCGATCACCATTGATAGTGATGCCCCAACATCCACGAAATAATATGTTAACAAATTGATTAAACTCGGATCCAAATCCTAGGGCCTAGAACATAACAAACGACAAAAGGCCATCCATTCCTTCCCGTGCAACAATTACATTGTCCTAAATATGCGTTTAATTAATAAATCCAAATTTCTTAGGCCAAACAATGTGAGGAAGAAGAAACCTTGTATGAAACATTAAGAAGAGTAATGGGTCCCCAATTGGAAATGATCCTTGATTGATAAACATGTCTGCTAATGAATTTGATTGAGCGCTTCCAAGTAAACTTTATGCAGGTTAGGACCAACAATATCTCAAAGAATTTGATAGAATTCACAAGGAAAACCATTAATCCCAAGAGCTTTATCAATAGTCACCTATGTCATAGCCTCATGAAATCATTCAAAGTGAGCAAACTTTCACAATCCATCCTTTGAGACTCGAGAGCTTATAGGGGACAGCATTGGGACATCGAAGGATTCTGCAACTTCTCTCTTAGTGGAAGAGGCTTAGGCAACAAACATTCCATGGTAATGGTGCACAAAGGCTTCAAGGATATCCGTAAGCTTTGTAAGACTTGAATTGACCTATTAAATGGCTTTGATCCTATCAACAACCATGTCTAGAGTGGAGGAGGGCGAAAAAGTCCTTAGTAACCCTAGTGCCCACCTTTAGCCAATGCATCCTAGCCCTAATTTGAGATCTTTTGGCTCTGTAGACTACTTCAATTTTGAGCTTGTGTATCCACTTGGCTGCTTCGCAATTGAAGATCTTCATCAAGAGGGAAAGCTCCAACCTCCGCGAAACCCTAAGTCATTCATAGTTTGAGGCTTCATGAGTTCATCGTCTAAAAGTGGTGGCTCGTTGGCCATAAATTCTAAGAAAGGTGGTAGTGTGAAGAAGATTGCATCTGTGCACCAAGAGATCCAACATTTATCACCTTCCACTCTTGGAACTAGGTTATGCCCATGACAGAGGTGAGCGGTGTTAAGATAGAAGGCCTGGGATTGAGTTTTGTTTTCTTCTTTGGACCACCCACTCAATGCAAAATTGGATAGCAAGGTGATTAGAGAGAACCACATCGACAAAGTTGGCAAATGAAAAGAAGTTTTCTCTACTAGTAGAGCCCTATCTAGCCTTTTTGACGACTATCCCTCGCACTTGTCGAAATTTGGACCATGGAACCAACTTGAGCTGCACTTTTGGTGCCGATGATGATTAGGATCAAACAAGCCGATTTGTTTCTCTTATAGAGCCACGCTTCGTGCTCTCTAAGACACCGTCTCATGGGAAGACACCCCAATGTCCTCCTGAACGTCGCCATGTTGAAGTTGTCACATAGGATTCAATGGGCATTAAGGAGTGAGTTAGCAAGCCACCGCTAAAAAAGCATCCAAACCTCATGAGTGGGGATTGATCCCAGGAGTAATATCCGCATGAGTGGTGGTGAAAACAACGTGAGCACTCCTCCATGACTTGGATCATGGTCGACACATGGGAAAGGGCACTGGCCAATATGGTGCGGGCAATCGATCAAGAAAAACCCTACAATTTTAATTTGCAGACTACACTTTCATAATGTGGAAAACCGACAACCGTCCTTGACCATACATTGATAGGTTGGGTTAGTGAGGCCTCTAAACATTCCAACAATAAACTAGCATGGGGAAACATCAAGGTGCACATTGTTACCGCCATCCAAGTTATCTAACATTGTGAACTTGTTGGTGGAAGCAAACCTCTATTGGTTGTCATTCAAAAAATCAATTATTTGAAATGGTGGTTGTTTATCTTGTATGTACTCGCCATCTATAGGAGGTGGCAAAGGACTACAATTGAAGAAACACCGCTTTTCTCTCAAGCTCCACATAGTTGTCATTTGAACCCTTATAATTCACTCCATAAAGGGGTTGTGATATTGCGAAAATGATATTTGCCTAGGGGAGACCGAAAAGACGCCACCACCTAAAGAGTGTGAGAAATGGGTGGCACTACCTAGGGTGCTTGCATGACATAGTTCGCTTGTTGATAGTAGTCGAGCTTCCTACTCTTGAACCTCTTATGGGTTTGTATATTGTATTTTGTGTTTTGGATGTTCCTTGGCGTGAGTTTTTTTGTTGTTGGTGACAGTGGTGCACCCGTCTCCATTAGACATCAAGTCCTTATTATCAATAGGGTCTTTATCTTGTGGAGCTGCTTGAGTCTTCCATAAGAGGGCGATCACTGGAATCTTATGGTCTAAGGACTAGCATCTAAAACAAGTGTTCGAAAAATTGATATAAAATACATGTTAGGCAAAATGCTTATCTCCACTCGGGATATCAATACACTCCTTTAGGTATTTGGAGAGATCAATCTTGAGACAAACCCATTTTTGCAAAGGCAACATTTAACTTCGGCTATTCATGACATATGAACTTGCCATTGCCAAGTTGGCAAGCGGTTTGGTGAGTTGGTTGACAAATCCCCACAAGGGGAGAGGCAGACCTGAAAACTCAATCTAAATTGAGATTTGAGCTTAAGGCATTCTAACACTCAGAAATCTTGGAACTAGTGAGAGAAGACAACCAGGGTATCATGGATAAACCACAAACCATGGTTGGCAATAGCATTACTATGTTTAAAGTTGAAAAAATGAAAAAATAAAGAAGCCGTTGGTCATATTTTGCACATCCTCAAGCTTAATTCCATGAGGCTTCCAGTGGTTATGGACCTAACTTTTAAACACGTTGTCTTCTAAGGGGGCTCAACCAACAACATACCCAACTAACGTAAAAGATTCAAATTAGTTCGTAAGCTTTGTCAAATTCAAGCAAATCAAGCCCAAGATTAGGTAGAGGATTTGCTGGGCCAAGATCGTTACCTCGTGATTTTTTTTTGGGAAAAACTTGCTCATTTTGGGGCCATGGTCATTTGGAGCTCGTCGTCCGCAATGTGCATTAATTGATGCATGTACCGTGGAGGATGCCATTAATACAACAAGTCTTTTTGAACATCTTGCCCTAAGGGTGGATTAAAGGCTGATTCAATGCAATAAATGTGCAATAAAAACTATTTTTTTGCATGGATCAAATGATTGATCGGTAGTATGATGTACATACAAAAGCACAAATGTTAATGAAGAACTCATAACATGTAACTTCAACTTGACTCCTTGTAGAGTTTTGAACCGATAAACAAATAAACGAGAAGCTATACTTAACAAAATATTCAAGATAAACAGAAAATGAAAATGACATACACAAGATTTATCCTGGGAAACCCTTTCGGAAAAAACCCAATGCAATAACTCTCTCTTATTGTATTAACTTAATCATTTACAATAATAATAATGTACTTTCAAGTTTTGCTGTACCTACATATGTAAGCACATCAATAGGTAACCATCAAAGTGGTTTTACTATACAATGGGTGCCAAAATCATGAGCTAAGAAAACAGTTCATAACGGTTCCCCATAAATCATTGGTTTTCTTTTTGACACCATCCATATATACGTATAGATAAAAATCACATATCTATACTTCCGGGAATATAGGGATGCCATAACTATTTATAAAATGCGAGTCAAATATATATTTATATCTATATGGGTGGTGTCAAAACCATGATTTGTGGGGAACCATTATGAGTTGTTTTCTTAGTCCATGGTTTTGGTACCCATTATATTGTAAAACTGCTTTAACGGTTACCTATTGATATGCTTACATATAGTTGAACATGTAGTAGGGTAGAGCAGAACTTGAAAGTACATTATTGTATTGTAAATGGTTAAGTTAATGCAATTTCCAAAATGGTGCTTTCCACTATATAGTTGTAAACCATAAATTGTTCCAATATCTATGCGACCTTCCTCGAGCCCTAAATTTTGTATGTATCAATTATAATTCACATGCGAAATCTACACAAACTTAGGAGTAGAGTTTATTTTCTCCCATTTTGCATATTAGCTGTAGCTAAAGGTCTACATCATGGCTTCCACAAAAGACTCAATAGCATGATAAACCACAACTACACAAGTAAAAAAATCACATTCTATTCCCAAGAACTCTAAGAATCATCCAAAAGGATTCTTTCAATCAATTATCAACCGCTTGGCCATTTCGAGACTCTTGTAACACCCCTTCACATAGCATTTCACATAGCATTTCATAGGTAATTCTCACATTAGTAATGTGCAATTCTCAAGGCAATAGAAAGTAACTTTGATTTCTAAATATTGGTAAATAACTAATTAAGATCCATAATACTTTGATGTATAATAAGCACTTGAAGAAAAAGGTTACCTTTTATGAGAGCAGCCATTAGAAATGTCATAAAATTGAAAACATAAATTGATTCTTCCAAATGACTTATTTTTCTTTCTTTTCTAAATAGAAGATGCCCTCTAGATTTACTATAAACAACTATATATTAGAATAACAAACTCAACTATGTGCAAAAATACACTTAGACAATTATGGTGTTTTATCAATATACTCCTGGGAAAATAGGGATACCAAATTTTTTTCCTGGGAGTATAGATGTGTGATTTTTATCTATATGCGTCTATGGGTGGTGTCTATGGGTAGTGTATATGGATAACATTTTACATTTTACATATTTATACTTCGGGAAAATAGGGATCCCAAAATTTTTATAAAGCATCATCCCTATTTATAAATATTTATTTGAAAATACACTCGTAGCAGAGGTGTACAATACACCTGGGGTGTACAGTATGCAAAATATACAACATATTCTAACACTCCTAAGGTCATCTGACAAGATAGTTATTTTGAATGATCTATCAATGTAAAAATGTTATCCTCTCGTGTTTGCCTTTTCAAACTGAATTGGTATTGTGGTGGAGCTAACTTATTCAGAAGTGAATATGTATTCTGGATTCTAGTAAGTTCACTTAATTTATAAGTAATTCATGGCAGCTGTGTAGCTCATTCTCTTTTGGATTGCAACTTTTCTTTCCCTTGCTTTCTTGAAATTTTATTAGTGGACATGTTTTTTTAAATATCTTGTAGTTTTATTGAAGTTGTTATTGTTTCTTCATATTTGAGGCTTTGTTGAGCATTGAAAACATTAGGATAAATATTATCACTTTTAATTTGTCAATGCAAATATTCTTTTGGTAAATTGTAATAGAGCTTTTTATCATTCATTTTATTTTACAAAATTTTGGTGATTGCAGTGAAACCTTGCTAACACTTCTGATTTTTCTTCCTTTAGAGAGAGCGAAGGAGACAAAAACGTGAAGCTGTGATGGAATAATAGCCCAGAAGTAGTCTCTTAACATCTCAAAATTTAACGTTCTAAGAGTATCTTGATTGTATTTTACTTTTTTATACCACCTTTCAGAATCAGAATTTAGGCTAGATGTAGACAAGTGCTTTCATTCTGTGCTTATCGAGTTACCCACGTCTCTGGCATCTATTATCACAGACGAGAATTTACTTCCTGATTTGGAAGGTAAGATATTGATTTGCCTATGGGTATGGAAATCTTCAGATTTTTGCATTAGGTCTCTCTGCATTTATTGTCTTGCATTTAACTTGTTAGTAGTTTGATCTTCTTACTTGTAAGCTTCAATATTTAAGAACAAAGATAATGTCTTCACATATAAGATCTTACTGATATGTTTTGACATTGTGGTGTCTCTGCAAAAATAGTTTGTAAAATGTGAGTCAACTAAATATTTATAAAGCGCCATAACTGTCTTGAGTGTATTTTTGCATGTAGTTGGGTTTGTTATTCTAATATATAGTTGTTTATAGTAAATCTAGTGGGCATTTTCTATTTTAAAAATGAAAGAAAATTAAGTCATTTGGTAGAATCAATTTACATTTTGAATTTTATGAAATTTCTAATGGCTGCTCTTATAAAAGGCAACCTTTTTCTTGGAGTGCTTATAATACATTCAAAGTATTATGGATCACAATTAATTATTTACCAATATTTAGAAGTCAAAGTTACTTTCTATTGCTTTGAGAATTGCACATTATTAATGTGAGAATTACCAATGAAATGCTATGTGAAGGGGTGTTACAAGACTCGAAAAAATGGCCAAGCGGTTGATAATTGATTGAAAGAATGCTTTTGGATGCTTCTTAGAGTTCTTAGGATTAGAATGAGATTTTTTTGACTCGTGTAGTGGTGGTTTATCATGCTATTGAGCCTTTTGTGGAATCCATTATGTAGACAGCTAATATGCGAAATGGAGAGAAAATAAACACTACTCCGGAAGTTTGTGTAGATTTGGCATATGAATTATAATTAACACATAAAAATTTAGGGCTCGAGGAAGGTCACATGGATACTTGAACAATTTAGGGCTCAAGGAAGGTCACATGGATACTTGAACAATTTATGGTCTACAACTATGTAGTGTAAAATACCATTTTGGAAATGGTACGAAGCATGTTGTGTACAAATACTGACATGAATGTGTATGGTTGATGATATTTAAGATGGATGTATATTTGTTTAAATTTTGAAGGTCAAAAATATAATTTAAATAAGTGATTTTCATGGTTTTGATTAGAAAATAAGCAACCACTTTGGTATGTTGTGCACAAAAACTGGTTTCAATTTTAGTGTAGATGAGTTAAGGATATTTTTTGTGAAATAAGCAAACACTTTGGTATGTTGATGCTTTGGAAAATTGAATCTTGGTGACCAACTTTTGTGACCCAATTTTCTCACCAATCAAATTCAAATTGAAAATATAAATGGCAAGTGTCTAATATATGTGAAACTCGAATGTCTTGGAGGAGTGATAACATTCATATATGAAACATGTGGGCTTTGGTTATGTGCTGAAATGTGGAGTTTTCAACAATTTCAAATGTCATTTGTATTGATTGTTGTTATGTTTTGGATTTTCTACAAAGTTGAGGCAGTAAAACGAAGAGTTTGTAGCTAGCAATTAATTGTGCAATATGACGTGGCTGTAGAGTATCACATATATAAAAAAGGTGTGAGAACCATGTTTACTTTATATAGAGCGTATTTATGTCCACAAGTTTACGTGAAAACTTTTTGGACCTTTTCTAACTCGTGGTGGTTAATATGTGATTTAATATAACTTTAAAACTATAAGCAGTTTACATTCCAAGTGGCAAATACCATTAGTTGAGGATTTTATTCATTATGATACTAAAATTAAACATGGTTTTACTTGTGGATTAGGAAATTTAAAACACATTATTTATTGATATTTTTAAATTTATTGCATATACCATTTTTGTGAAGGACATCAATGGTATACACTATACAAATTAAAATTTAATTTTACATATCATTAGGTTTGCAAAAGTATTATGGATGGTAAGCTCAATTTACGTAATTGAATGCCCCCAAAATCGATGTGAACTAGCATATATGAAATACATTCAAAATCATACAATTCCATTAATATTTCATGTTCTGTCAAATTATTAACCTTAATGTTCAATATACAAATTTAGAATATTGATAATAATACTAGCTACTAAGAAATTACATATGCTATGTTATTAAATCATTAATTTTTGTGGGATTTTTATTTGTGTATGTTAAAGTTGTCTCAAGATGACATCTATGAATGACCATTAATAAAATGAAACTCTTTGCTCTTGTTTTTGTTATAATAACTATAAGGCAAAGAGTTCCACTTAACACACAAACACCGTAAGTATTGATTAGTAGGGTGATGAAACCGTGAATGTAACCCCCTAATTTGGGCGTCTCACTTTAACTAGTGATATATATGCCATATATTAAAAACCTCATAAGATGTAAAGTGTATTATTGACCTTTATAATCCTAATTATATGTAGATCCTTCCATATAGAGAAAGAAATCCCTGTCACTCGATAAAGCTCTATAACTCTTTATGTGGCCCTCGATTGACCTTCCTATGTCTTTTTTTATTAATAAATATGTCAATACAAAGGAAACCAGTTTTTAGCTATTAAAACTACCTATGATCCTACATGAGTGCTATCTTCTAAATCATTTACAATATTTGGAAACTTTTAATGTAGATAAAAAAAAGCATGTTATAATCTGTTATGTTAACACATCTTTGATCCATTTATCCTTTACAAGTGCAATACACGTAGAATAGTGCCTTTTATTCTATGATTTGAAATAGATGTAATTTAACTTTTCAAAAAAAAAAAAAAATTTATTTGAAAGCGGAGTGGTTTAGTATCTTATTTACATATATATATTTTTGTTTACTTACGTTTATATTCATTTGTAGTTTAGTTGACAATTTTGTCTCGTGTATTAATAGATGTATGTGCATTTCCTATAAACGGAAAATAGATTTTTAGTTTCTTGCATTCAGCTATTAAAACTAGCTTATGATCATACATGAGTACTAACTTGTTAATCGTTTGCAATATTTTAATGTAGATGAAAATGAGTCTTATATTAACACATCTTTGGTCTATTTGTCCTTCATAAATACAATAAATTTTGTACAATGTCTGTTATTCTATAATTTTTTCTTGATAGTGGAGTGGTTTAGTACTTTATTTTAATAAAAAACAAGTATATTGTTCCTTACATTTATGTTCATGTGTAATGTAGTCCACGAGTGTCTCATATATAGTTCTCAAATTACAAATCCTTTGCTATGAAATTAGAGTTGTCTAGCATACAAGTAGGGATATAATAATTAGAATAGCATTTTAACTGGCCATTATATTTATTAAAAAAACACCCTCTTAGCAGACCATATCTTAGGCAAAATTTGGCAAATGATTTTTAACTTTCTTATTTTGCTTTTCTTTGGACTTTTTTTTGTGGTGTTATTGAATTTCAGTTACATAAATTTAAAAATGTAACTATTTTCAATGTAAAGACAATTCATCTTGATTTTATTATTAATGAAAGAATTGTTATTATATTGTCAATGTTTATGCAAATTTAATCTTAAGTAGAGAAAGTTGCACGTGAGTTCCGATATATTTAAGAGCTTCTCTCGTCATTGAGCAAATGCTCGTTACATTATGAGTTGTGTGTCTTTAGACTAGCCCCCATAAGGTTCACCACCAACTCGCAAAGACATCATAACAAATGTTTACACAATTGATTCTCCACTCAACGGGAGAGGAGTGTAGTTAGCCTTTGCCACCACGTGGTAAATCTCTTGCTGACCCGCTCGATGGTCTTCCCAAGTGCAGGGCAATGTACAAATGGTTACTTTGCCACTTGAGTGGGGGTCAACGTTTCCTTGGCTCATATTGATGACACTCAAACTCTTGATGGGGAGGGATGATTGGCTCTAGATCCTCCTTTGGAGGAACCTCGTTCTTGGGGCCTTGCTAAGTATGATCCACCACCACCTCCTCCTAGTGTTGTAGGAACATATGCTTGACCCACTTTTGTCATGTTTTACGTAGGTGTAGATAGCCATGTTATGTAAGTAGTCTTTTTACCGTCGCTCTTTTGTTTTCCGGCTATAACTTATCGCAAAGTTAATTATTTTTTGAAGTAATATTACATATTGATGAATTCCGATTAAAAATAATAATATATTTTGATCATTAATTTTTTTTTAATTAAATGCTATAAAATTATGGTATATATGTATTTGAACTTAATTGTTTAAGTGCCCCAAGACACAAATTAGTTGTAAGAACTTAAATAGAAAATTAACAAGCTATTAGCTATTCCAAGTAATAACAAGTGCCATGTAGTGCTTTAGTCCTACCAAAGATATTGTAATTGAAATTAAACATGCACAATTGTATTCAATGGATGTTATACTAGTAATTATTGTAAAAATGCCAAATATGTTGTAGGGAATGTGAATTATTTTAAGGTACTAAACATGCATGTTTATTAATTATTGATGCTTGATTAGTTAATTGCTACGATATAGTGTATGTATGTATATATTGATTATTGGTATGGGACTAGTCAAATATTTTGGTATTGGTTTATTTGTATTATTATATTATAAAGTTTTGACATGATAAATGAAATATTTATAATAAAGATAAAGATGTTGGTTGATGTGATGGATCCAACATATAATAATAAAGATAAAGATGTTGGTAGTAGGCTAGTTAATTACTATAGTTTTAGTTTATGTGTGTTTATGTTATAAAGTTTTGACATGACAAATATAATATTTAACAATAACACCCTCAAGGAATATTTTATTTTCGTTTAATATTAAACTTTACATTTCTTGAGACTAGAGCCGAATTAAAGGTTGGGAGCGCCCTAGGCAATAATGGGAGTGGATGCCCTTCTCACAATTTTAGTTAATAATTTTTTTCCCATCAAATAAATAAATAAAAGCTTCCTACATTCGCGTATTTTAAAATTTGCACTAGGATCATAATAAATCAAAAATTTAGAAAAAAATGTTGGTGTGTGCATTTTCAACATCATGTGGCGATTCATCTCACTTAGGTGAGGTCATAGGTCTTAGGTGTCGTAGGGGTTATGACAAATTCCATTGCGTCATACACGTCAGTGTGCGTCAGTGCATCATATGGGAGTTACTTTCCATTCCGGGAATGTAACTCCTCTTCTCCACTTGAGGAGGTATGATTACATGCATTGGGGGTTACACAACACCCCTATTTGTACCCCTTCTTTCTTTCAGTCTATGAGATGGTGATGTGACCTTTTCCTTTTCATTGTATGCACATTCATGGTTGATGTTCGCTCCCCCATGGAACCTCATCACGCTGCTGGAGCGTATCTCGGTTGATGTTTGTGTTATCCCGCATGATCCTCGTGTTGTCACGTTTTCACTTTCTTCATCATGGTATCAGAGCACGTTGTTGGGATCCACACCACTCTCCGTTTTTTCATTTCCTACTACTCTTTCATGTTTTACGGGTTTCGTGTGCAAGTGTCGTAATGGTTATTCCATTTTTGCCTCATATGCATTGATTTGGTGTTATTTTAGGTTCATCTTGTTCGGGTTTGTTCGAGGTTGCTTGGTTTGTGTTCTTTGAGGTTTCCAGGCTTTGCATGTAGTTATGGAGGTTTATTACTGGTTCAGGTTGCATATTTGAGGTTTAGAGGCCGGTTTTGTGCGTTTTTTAAGGTTTTATGAAAGCTAGTTTTGGGCCCAACTCAGCCTTAGCTCATCGAGCTACCCAGCTCGCTATGCAATGCTTTGTTCAACGGGCTCTTCGTTGACTTGCCATCCGTTTACTTTGGCTAGCCGTCCCGCGTGCCTCGACTCCGCCGACTATAGACTTTTCGCTATATTCGTGCATCGCGCTTGTGCTCTCTATTCACGCTCTCGCTACTGCCCCGCATCCTCCATGCTTGTGCCCTAGACACGTCTACTTCCTCTTGTGTCACGTGCACCCGTGCCTTGTTTGAGTCTTGGCCACATTCTTAAGTCATGCGACCTTGTTGGACTACTTCCACCCTCGCCGTGATCACCCTTGGCTTCTACGTTCTCAGTGCCTCGACCCTACCTTATCGTTGTAACGCCATCTCGTGTTGACCACCGTGTCCTCTCCCTTGTGCTCAACTCGTGCCCCGGCTCCTAGCTCGCCCCTTAGCATTCCTCTTGCACCTAGCTCGGTATGTGCCCCGTGTTTGTGCGTTACTTGGGCCCCGTACCACGCCGAATCGATTGCTAGGATCTTCGACTGCACGCCGATTGCTCAACTCAAGCATTCACTCAACCCATGTGCACCTCGACCATTACTCACCTCCATCGGTGTGCTCCCAACGTACTCTAGCTCGCCGACATGTAGACTTAGATCCGATAGTTCCCGCCTCGCATCCATCGCACACCTCGCACTTTTGTCACCCGTGCATCGGTCATCCAACTCGTGCCTCAATGGCCTTCTCTGTTTGTGTTTGATGTATGTCACTTTGGCACTCGCCTATCCCTCCAATGTGACTCACCTTGGAGCAACCTGACGACCACATGACTGACCAACTCGGCGTTCCTCAAATTTCGCTCGACAACCGACACCCTCATGCACAACTCACCGAGTAGCTCAATCTTTAGCTCGCCAACCTCCCAGATCCCATCTCGCCCGTGCTCACCCCAGCCTGCCACCCTAGCTTCGTTGAGATGAGCTAGCTCGCCCTCAAGCCAGGGCCCTCCTCCCACTCTCTCTTTGAATTTATATCATTTTTCCATTTTTATCAAGTTAGTCTAATACCGATTAAGAGGAAATCAATAAAATTCATCATTAAGAGCGAGAGTAACTTTTCTAGGTTCCATTATAGGGTTATTGGGATTTTTCAGGTCACTTTTTGGCTTGTCATGTATTGTATAACTCCTATTTGCTTCAGTAGCTAATGAGCGCGTCTGCCACAACCTTACAACAGTAGAACCCATTCTTTGCAATGTGAGATGTCTTCTCTTGCATTGAGAAATGTTGTACCCTTGTTTTCTTATGCCCTTTTGTGCTTTATTGCGTGTCATTCCTTTGCTTCCGACTAGGACTTATTGTGGCATCCACTCTTGCGCGATTCATCACCTACTGCAAGGTGAGTGGTCAACTGTCCCACATCGCATGAACACACCTTATTGTAATCAATGTACTACTTATAAAGTGCCACAAATAGGGGGTTATCATTGTTCTTGGGTGTTTTATTACATGCAGATGCATTCTCGTTGAGTCTAACATCTTGTAACCTTGTGTATCCACGCACATCTTGTTATTTTCGTGCATTATGCACTTCATTTAGATGCATCATGGAGGATGCTCTTTCCAGCACTTGAGATTCACATGATCGTTTCATAGCCTTCGTCACTTCTTCTTGGTAGAGAGAACTATACATCATGGCGTGCTTCTATGGAACATTACTTTTCCTAGGAGGGCATTTCTCACTTTATGTATGGGCTAGTTCTTGCACCCACAGATCCTTGTCACCTTGAAGAATACCTCAACACGTGCGACCATGTTATTGGTTGTTGAGTTGAGGATATAAAGCCTAAGTATGGAAGCTACCAAGGATGGGCGCGCGGACATAGGGCACACAGGAGCGCGTAGAGATACAATGAAATAGGGCCCGCCTGCAACAATTTGAAATCGGGACTTATTTGTTGCTTTGCAGATTGAGGCTAATTTTGGACGTGGAGTGAAGAACACGTTTTGTCAAAGACTTGGAGAATACACAAAGGCTATTTTGGGATTAGTAGAAGATCGAGCGCCATGTAGAGTTTTAGAGCTAATAATAGGATTATACTACAGTTGTATTATTAGATAATCTATTATTAGCAAGCTTGCATGCTTTTGTATTCTCATGTAAGGGCACATGGCTATTATTAACATGTAGCCTATTTTGAAGGTGCATGGGTGGTGAAGGGAAAGTCCCCACCCCTATAAATATGTATTGATTTGCACAATTTAGATAGTTCGAGATTATTGTAGTGTTATGATGCGTGTTTGCTAGTGCGCATGACTATGGTGACATTATTATGATGTATGAAGCTTCTGTGTTTTGCAGTATTTAATATAATGGGTCTTATTGGCTGGATAATGGTGTTGGATGTAACTGAGCATGGATCTTGTATGGTAAATCTAATTATAGTAATTGTTTAGTTATTCCTTCATAAGATTAAGATCTAGATCTGGTTTATGCATTGTGGTTTAATCAATTATCTGTTATGGATCTGAAATATACATTCATTCATGCTAACATCTTGGACAAGATTCTCTAAAGAGGGACTGGTACCCTTGCACACTTCAGGTGAGCGCTCAGTTTAATGAGTGATGTGCCAACACGCCTTGGGATTTTGTGGGTATATTCTAGGCTACATCATTGGTTCCATTGTCGGGACCTCTTTCTCAGCTATTTTTCAGGATGTTGCATGATGAAGATGTACCGGTTGACCTTGGCTAGTATTGAAGAGTGGTTAGACGATCTAGAAGAAGAGTATGCTCGCAGATTTAACACTGGACTTGAGTTTAATGCATGCATGTGGGTTGAGTAGAATCTGTATGATACATTATATGAGACTTTCTTCACCATATTTCCTATAGAGTCACAGAGTGGCTAGTTGCTTACACATCTAAGAGGAATTGGAGGTTTCACACACTTGTTTGGATGTAATAAGAATTCTAGACCTTGTATGATGTAGATATGTTTTGGACGTGCTCTGTGGATGTGTGGTTCCGTGGTTTTTTGAACAACTATATTATTGAGTACACAATTTCCACTTACTCTTGCCCAGAAGTTCCCAAGTTCTAGTTTTTGCGTGACCCCATAGGATATTAATTGCGTGGAATTCCTTTGCAACTAAGATCTTGATCGTGACTCTAGATATGGAAGAGAAACCTATGACTAGCTAAACCCTACCATGCGCAGGGGGGGAGCAGAGTTTGGTAAAGATGACAGACCTAGCGGTAGAAAGATAGAGAGAAGAAAGGTAACTTAAGTTTAATGAAGTGCGTGAGAGGGATCTGATGAAGTAATGAGAGATCGTGGAAAGAATGGTGTTGCAGAGAGAGATGGTTCGTGAAGGATTTGGAGCTCACATAGAGAACGTGGAGCCAGAGCATCTAAAACTCCCTCATTTTGGAAAGCATGATAGAGAACCCTCCTCGGCTTTGGATGAGGTGCGTTAGAAGAGAGATTGTGGACCATGGGTGTGCATCTAAACCTACCTGGTGACCTAGCCTTTACGCTTGGTTTTACAAATTCTACGATAGTTAACAATAAGCTAGTGTGGGTAGTAGAGTTATAGTAGATAGAGTCAATTTGTAGTCAAGTTCAGGAGTTAATCAGGGAGCTTATTCATCTATGGTGGCATAATCATTATTTATGTTATTTGGAGGTCCATCTGGAGGTATCTTTTCGACACGTCATCATCATAGAACGTGGGTGCACAAAACATTGGTATAACGTTTGGAAGTAGCACAACTTTGTAGATTGTGGGAGTCCAATTTAGCACGACCATTGGAACACAAGGCAAAGTGCATCCTCTAGTTCATTGCCTACTTCAGGAGGAGGATTAGGAGGGTCAAGTAGCTTAGGTGCTAGCAGATTTTGTGGTTCTAGGGAGAAGGAAACACATGAGGAAATACAGGTACTGAATTTGGTGGGCACGGTCCGCACCAACCTCAAAAAATTTATATGGAGATGTCCCTTCGTCTTCCAGAATATAGAGGCATTGAAGATGTAGTTGAGCACGTGCATATGTGTGATATACTATGACACGCGAAGGGGATTACTACTCCAGAGTGCAAGGCGAGTTAGTTTGCAACTACATTGCAGGGGCGCAAACATAGTTGGTACAAAAAGTTTGGCCTTTACTAGAATTGTGTAGATTATACTGTGCTACGGTATGTTTTCTTGAAAGAATTGTATATCCCCGAGTTTGAGCAGAAGAGCATCGGCACGTTGAAAGACATTAAGTAGGGCACTACTGAGAGTGTTCGGGAGTATGATGCTTGGTTCAAAACCCTTTTTTCCAAGTTATCTTATGACATACACACGAGCCAACATGCTTAGTGGTTCATTGGAGGGTTGAGGAACTTTTGCATAAGACTTATACAAATCCGCCCGAGGTGCTTGAAGTAGTTATGTGTGCTAAGGCGGTAGGGAGTGTAGATACATGAGTGAGTCCATTCTTGGAAGCTCAAATTACAGTGATGGCTAAACAACTAGAGAGGTTATCAAATAATTCGACACATGAGACATGCAAAGTGGGATTTGGTGCACAAATTGTGAAGTAGAAGGGCACACCAAGGATAGTTTTCCTCATAAATCAATGCACTCCATGTATTTTGGACTATGAGATCGTCACTTAGACCACAATTCAAGTCAGTTCCCATTGTTGTAACGTGCAATAAGAAGGAACATGTCATGTTACTACAAGATCTACATGTCTAATACTCATGATACTGAGGATTGTAAGTTGATTGATCAAATTCATGATGCCATTGATATTGGCGTATGACAAACTGATGTTACAAATAATTCTAAGGAGAAAAGTGAGCATCATGACCATGATCATAATGAAGGGCGCTCTAATGGAGGCCGTGGTAGAGGTCGAGGTTACGAGGAGGATTCAGAGGCCGAGGTCATGGTGGTGGAAGAAGTTATTTCCCTCATGGAACTTGTTATACATGCGGATCCCCTAATCATTACAAGCACAAGTGTCCTTAAACATTGTTTGTTCTTTTTGTGGAAATAATTACAACTACGAAGAGTGTCCGAACTTGTATGAACATTTAATTAAGAAACAAAAGTAGGATAATAAGGACGCGGTAATGATTAGAATGCAATGCTCCGTGGAAGATCAATGGATGCCGAAGTTAGTGCCAGATCTAGAGTTGGTACTTGTGAATATTACTACACGCATCAAGCCGCACGCTCCAGTGGAAGTTCTCAAATGAAGCTTTGCCATTACTAAGGAGGAGGTTCTGCATGCAAAGTATCTAGACCCTATGCATCAGAAGGAGGTTTATCAAGAAACCATGGAGGTAATTCAGAATTTACAGGGTGAGATATAATGTTTGAAAGAGAAGTCACGGAAGTTAGAACAAAAGAAGGAAACTGAGCTCCATCAGACGGATGTTGATGATCTAAAGGAGGTTTGTAAGATATTGCATCAAGAGAACATTATTCTTTTATTAGGGAATTAGTTAAAGGGAAACACTCCACACGTTGGGATTGAGCATGAAAGGCAGATTTTACATGCTAACCTTCCCCCTCATAGCCTGGATTATGACAAGGAGATCACTTTGAATGTTGTTGTGGATGGTTGGCTTTTGAGTAATATTCTAATTGAATGGAATTGAATGTACTTCGAATTTGGACATGTGGGTTTAGATGGGAAGACCACCATTACAACCATCTTCAAATGTTTCGATTTATGGAAAACAGGACTAAAGCCACGCCTATTGGAGTTTTAAAGGATGCATCAATTACTATACAGGGAGCCAAGTTTACTGGGGACTTTGAGGTCTTAGCGCTTGCAGAAGCCAACAATTTTCCAGCTTTACTTGGGTGCCCTTGGTGTTATGCAAACAACGCTAATCTACGCTTTAAAAAAGGGTATATAAGTTTTGAGAACAAAGAAGAGTGCGCCATTATCCCCTTGGTAGACATGAAATCTACACCTTATGTAGAGCCCTTAAGTGAAGAATACTTGAACATAATTTATGTGTGCACCATTCGATCTAGAAGTGCTTGAGCCATTAAAGGAAGGAGTTCTCCAATGGGATGATGCATAGTCTATGAGCAATACTACAAGTGTTACATGTGACAAATGGGAACATGAAACTTATGAAATGGTTGGGAATGAAGTATGAAGTGCATTTACGTATGTGCGTTAGTAAGCCATGTAGTATCGATTGCATTTAGGCGAAGAAGCAGTGTATGAAGGTACACTGGTGAAGAGAATCCTGAGGTATTCCTTCTTGCTATGGAAGTTTAGTGGGAATGTCAGTGGAAAGAAGGAATATGCTAGTTTATACTTTGCATGGGATGACAACGTGCTGGTGGATGGTTCACATGGATAATCTTTTGGAGGGAAGTAAGTATTTCTTTATCTGTTCGATTTTTAAGGAGCAATGCGCCTACTCGATTTTTGCATTTCATGGTAATGATCTACATTCAACACCATGTTCGAAGTGTGAGATACTCTGGACATAGGGGAAAGAATATTTACCACATTTCTTCATGGGTTCACAAGCTTTATTTCACCTTACGAGGCTATGTAAACGCATTGTCTATCTACGCAGAGTTGAATAGAGAGACCGGAAATTGGCAAGAACTTACTGCAGGTATGATTCAAACCTTTGACTATTTATCCACTAAACCTCCGATGAATGAGGCGTTACAGGTTATGAAACACTTAACTATGGGACATAGTGAAAATACCGAGGAGCTCCTTCAGGAGTTGTTAGGTCGATCGGACATGGAGTGCACTTTAAAGAGGATGAAATAGATGTTGAACAACATGGGCACACCCTCTAGAAAGAGAAAAGGGTAAGATGGTCTATATAGTTGATGATGAAGAAGTGGAGAACCTGGATATTAAGCATATAGAGGGTACACGTGAGGTCATGAAAATGCAAATGAGAAGGCACATGCCTACCACAAACCTATGAAGGATAAGAAAGAAAACTTTGGAACATATGCTAAACCAAAGGAGGCCATCATTGGAGATTATTGGTCTGAATCTGAAGTTGCTAAGATAATTGAGGTATTGCGTGACTTCCAGGATCTATTCCCTAGGGGATATCATGAATTAAAAGGGGTAAATGAATCTTTGGGCGAAAGGAGAATCAAGCTAAAGGAAGGTGCATGCCCATAGTAAAGGAAGAAATTGAAAAAATGCTGAATTCTAGAATCATTGAGCCCATCGAGGAGTCAGAATGGGTGAGCCCTATGGTTATTAGTATCAAGAAGGATGGGAGAATCATAATTTGTGTGGATTATATGGATTTAAATGATGCATGTGTAATTGATCCCTTTCCACACCGTTTACTAAAGAAATTCGGAATGCGTGGGGCGTGAGATCTACTCCTTCACTGATGGATTCTTTGGATATCATTAGGTGAGGATAGCTAAAGAGGATCAAGAGAAGACAAATTTCACCACTGAGTGGGGAAGTTTTGCATACACAGTTATGCCCTTTGGATTAAAGAATGCACTTGCAGTATTTTCACGCATTGTTGTACATGTATTCCAGGATTTTATTCATAAGTTCTTACAAGTTTATCTAGATGATTGGAAATTTTATGGGCTTGTGAAGGATCATTGTGATAACTTAAGGCTCATGTTTGAGAGATGTCGGTAGTTGAGCATCTCGTTAAACATCAAGAAGTGCATTTTGCCACACCCTTTGGAATTTTGTTGGGACATATCATCTGTAAGGAAGGTTTGTTAGTGGATCTTGCTAAGGTTGCTGTTATTTTGGGCTTAGAGGAACCAACTAGCCAAAGCGAGGTGCATGGATTCTTGGGGAACACAAGATACTATAGAAAGTTTATCAAGGGTTATGCCAAGATCGTTACACCCTTAGAGGAGTTATTAAAAGGAAGAGGCAAGTTTTATTGGGGTGAGGCACATCAACGCGCATTTGAGACACTGAAGGAAAGGCTTACTACAACACCTATTTTGTGCTTTCCTTCTTGGTCCAAGCCATTTCACGTTCATGTAGATGCCTCTAGCATGGCCATTGGCAGCAGTATTAGCCCAACATGGAGAAGGGATTGTTGATCATCTTATTTATTTTACGAGCAAGAAGTTGACTCCAATAGAACAAAATTACACCACTACATAGCGTAAGGCCTTGTCTATGATCTATGCACTCCATAAATTTTGACAGTATTTGCTAGCTACCCCATTCATCTTTTATACATACCACATGACACTAAAGTACTTGGTGAACAAGCCCGTTTTACAAGGGAGCATATGCCAGTTGGGTTATGTTATTACAAGTGTTTAAATTTACTATGGTGGTTAAGCCAAGAAAGAGTAATTCTGGTCCAAACCATTTATCTAGGATTTAATTGGGAGAGGATGTGCAGAGCATTGAGGATACAATGCTAGATGCACAATTATTTTGGTTAAATCACACACCCTCAAAATTAGAGGATATTGCTATATTTTTTTGCGAATAGGTGTGTGGCACCTAAAGGTATGAAGGATTTGGAGAAGAAACAACTTGCTATCCATGCCACACCTTACATGTTGATCAGTGGATACTTATAAAAATTAGGCCAAGATGAAGTTTTATGCCGGTGTGTACTTGAGCATGAGCATGATGTAATTATAGAGGAGGCTCATGGCGACATTGTAGTTGGACACTATGTGGGAGATGTCACCGCGTGTAAGATTTTATTAGCTAGTCTGTGGTGGAAAATATTATACAAGGATTACAAACAATATTGTAAGGCATGTGACCATTGTTAGTGCCTTGGAAAGCTTGGACATAGAGATGAAATTCCTTTGAGGCCTATTGCTAACACATAACCTTTTGAGAAGTGGGCAATTGAATTTGTGGGTCCTATCTCCCTAGCCACGTGTAGGACTGGATCACACTATATTATCACTTGTACAAATTATCTTACAAGGTGGGCAGAAGCGATGCTTACAAAGGATCGCAAAACAATAAGGTTTATGTGGGAAAATATTATCAACAGGTATGGATGCCCTTTAAGTTTAACAAGTGATAGGGGTACTCATTTTCTTAATGAGACCATCAGGATACTATTAGATGAATTTATGGTGGCACACCATAAAATAACACCCTATCATCCTCAGGTAAATGGAACTGTTGAGGCTTTCAACAAGATATTGAGCCATACCTTGACTAAGATTTGTGATGTTGGAAGAAAAGACTAGGATGATAAAGTCTCTGCTATACTTTGGGCATACATGACAACCTATAAGAGGTTGAATAAAGCCACACCCTTTCAGTTGGTGTTTGGCACGAAGGATGTTCTACCAAAGTGGAATGCATGTTACCATCCGCATATGCATTGCATACACAAAGGTTTAGCCGAGGAACAAGAACTTGAAGAATGTATTGACAAACTGATGCAATCTGGATGAAAGGCACACTATAAAACGATGGAGTCATAAGTAAGAAAAGGCCAGGCAGAAGGCATGGCATGATAGGCACATCAAGGAAACAGAGCTTGAGGTTGGATAGATGGTACTTCTGTAGGATTCAAATTTTTTGCACCACCTTGGAAAACTTAAGGTGCATTGGTTTATAACTTATATACTTGATTCAAGCACTTGCTAGTTAGAGGTGTTGGACGGAACAAAGTTTTCCACTTACTTCAATGGGAGTAGGTTGAATCCCTACTATAAATAAGTCTTCTTGGTGTTTGTAATAAGGAAATATTGTCACTTAGATTATATTTCCTTAATGCATTCCCTTTATATGTGTTTCCTTCATAGTTGCTATGCTTTGTCAATTTAGTTCAATTGTTTTATGTAATAAGCATGCAAGAATATGATTACTATGTAAGTGTTTTCATGCACAGAGGACCGTGCATACCCTTAGTGTGGGGTGGAATATATACAGGGTTCATTGCCAAGTTTGAATATTGTTTGAATATTATCTGAAGACGGGTATGCATAGATAGAGAAAATTGGAAAGGTACAGATAGAGAAAATTGGAAATTTTCTCATAATTGAAGACCACATATGGATAAATGGATGATGTGTAGTATAACACAAGGTAGAATGCAACAATTGAAACTACTTTGTGAAAGGTGCAGTGGTGAAGTAATTCAACACATTAGGGTGCATGAAAGGAGGTTTGTGGCTGAGAAGTAGGATGCACGCTAGAAGGTTATGACTATGGCACGAAACAAGAATCTTGAAAGAATTTAAGAAACACCAAATCAATCTTTGAGTACAATGGTAGGTGGTGAGAAATAAATGTGGAATTATTTTTGGAAACTATATAAGGACGTGTTGCAAATCATTTTTACCTTTGCATACAAGAGCTTTCAAGTGAGTTGAAGTCAATCGAGCTAGCATGAAAGTTGTGAAGTGCGAAGAGAGTTGCAAACCAGTTGTATTTTTCAAGATTTGTGCATGGGATAGTCTTACACTCCATTTAGCGAAGTGTTTGAGTGAAGTAGAGGTGTGTGAGGAAGAAGATTGATAGATAGGGTTTGGATTTGAGCTAGGGCATGTGGTTTCGAGCTGGGGCACAGAGTTGAGTTGTAGAGCTCAAGGCAGTAAAAGAACACACCTTTATAGTTATTATGGCACCAAAGAGAGCACCTGGAGTGGCCACAAGGGGGAAGAAGCAGAAGAAAGTCAATATCAAAATAAAGGATGCTCCTGAAAGTTGTTTCTTGGAAATGCAATACCGAGAAGAGGTTTACATGGGTTGCGATTGGGACTCGCATGTTTTCCAGTGTGTTGGTCGTCAAAAGGACTTCAAGAAGAACAACATCGATGGGGATAAGAAGTCCCTCCTCTTTAGTGGGAGAGGTTTTCTTATTCAAAAGAAAAACTTATTTACATATGTACAGAGCATAGCTTTAGTATGGAACTTGGATATCATGAAAGCGTTTTGGAAAATAGATCATCAATCACAAAAGTACAGAGGAATGAAGATGTGGAAATGAGCAGAAAGGCATTCTCCTAGAATTATAGATGGCAAAATAATTCCTCAAGCATGCCAGAATATAATGAATTGGAATAAGACCATTTGTACTTGAATTAATGAGATGCAATTTGAAAAGACACACAGTTCTATAAATAACATCTATAAGAATACAAAGCTTCTTGGCATAATGTAGACAAATGATCTAACAAGATTCTACAGATAGTAGTGTGAATAAAAGAATCAGATGAACAAAGAAAGAAAATCCTTTTGTATTGATTGCTTTACTATTTCTTACACTTTCAAAAATAAGCCAAGTTCCTCCCTCCTTAAAATGGCAAAGAGAGGCCACTATATAGTTTTACAAATCAGTTACTCTTGGTAACTACCTTTTTAATTAATGTTTAGTTAAAGGGCTGCTTAACGCAAAACCCCAACTAATTACAATAAATCCGAGATGAGGAAAGAAAGAAGGGAGAAAAGTCAGGAGGAGAAGACAAGTGTTCATGATTGAGAAGGGCCCACTGATTTGAGGATCTGCATGTCTAAACCTTTTTAACACCTCTGCTATGTCTCTACCACGTGGGACCGATGTGTTGGCAGTGGACTGAGTCCAAAATCGAGACACTTCTCCATCTCTTTGTCAAATTCGACGTGTGTATGATAATCCTTACTTGCTTCTTCAATAGCAGACTGGAGAGAGCAGATTTCCTTCATCTTTTCCTTGGTGACAGAATCCTCTTTGAACAGATTATCTTTGACAAAAGCTCTAAATTGAGATTTGATTTCTTGCAAGGAGAGGGGCACACCAGAGGTCTCATCATGGAGGTGGCAATGTATATCCTTGAAAGTAGATACCACCAAAGTCTTGAAGGCCTCACCCTTCTGCCAGCTATTTCTCAATTCTCCCAAAGCTTCCTCTAGCACCTTGATTTTCCATTCCACACTGTATACCCATGATTTTGACAAGTTATCTTTTGCATCATCGAAGACCTTGCTTGCCATTAAAATATTTTCATCAGCCTACCCCATAAGGCGAAGGTCTACTATATCTGCTCCAGAGTTTGAGCTCTTTATCTATATTTCCAATGGTGGAGGATAGTTTCTATTGCAGATTATTTACCTTCTCATTGAGTTTGAAGGCTTCACTAATGAAATTCAACCTCGCAAATGAGCATATCATCCACCATGGCCTCCATATCCCTTCCATAGATGGAATACCTATGTATATCTTTGATACTCTGGACTTCATCTTGGCTGAGGATCACAGGTGGTGGAAGAGTAGTCAGTGGGGTGGGGTCTAAAACTTTATCTTTGGACAACAGTGACTTGATGAAACCTGCAAGAACCTGAGCCTGCTCTTCCAACTGCTCTATAGTTTGTTGCCCTTTTTCCACTCTCCCAATGACCCTAGTGATTGTTTCTTGAAGATTGTGAATCTCACCTTCAGGGGTGGACTCTCCCATGGGGATCCTTCGAGAGCTCTAGATCAGACGCCTGCAAATCCTGTTCTGGCTTGTCAACCTTGGGCTTGGCTATCTCCAGGAATTGCTGGCCCTGAGCATCGGATACTATTCATGAGGTGGTCCTGGCCTTCTTGGCAGGAGTAGGAGGGGTAGTACCCAATAAGGCCACCACAACATCAAAGTTGGGTCCCGAGATTCGAGAGGAAGACTTTCTCTTCCTACTATCAACGAAAGGTTGTACCCATGCAAAAGAGGAGGAGGAAGAAGAAGGTGGGGAAAGAGGACCAAGAGAAAGAGAACTCATGGCACTCAAAGTGTGCATTTTTGTTGCCTCTAGTTGAGATATGAGTGGGGCACTCGGGGCTTCTGGTACAGAGGAGTCAATGGTGCTCGGAAGCTCAGTGCTTTGAACTTCTTTTTCTTTATCCATAGGGGCTTCTGGAATGCCTACAGAGACTGACACTTCACTCTCTTCACTTTCACTGAGAACAATAATGTTCTCTCGGTCCCGCAGCAACCGAATGCTTCATCAGGGGATCTTCTTCAACAGGCTCCTTCTTGACTTCCTTGATTTTCTTCTGATATACTTGGGTGGATGAGGAAGGAGTGGAGGATGTAGGACCTTTAGTTGACGAGGCAGGAGGGGTCTATACAGGTGCTTCCAAACTGGGTGTCAATGCCTCCTTCCTTGGTGTTGAAGTATCCTTGGAGGAGGATTCACCTGAATGCCTTCTAAGCTCACGAACTCTCCTGTCAAACCAGATTTTGGTTCTTACTAGGACAGGGGCTAAGATTTCAGCCAGATCATCCTTCTCCTTTTTGAACCAATCCAAATCCTCCAAGGGAGTGTGTTTGACCAAGTTGTCATATTCATATGAAAACAGGTCGGAATTGTCATCCTGAAGCCCTTCAGGAACTTGGTACAAGTTAAGCTCTTGAATCAGTTGGAGAGAAAACCTGCCATAATGTCTCCTCCTTGCCTCAAAATCATCAGCACAGTCAGCCCAATAGTCTTCTGTGTCTGCCCTATGATGGTAATTGATTCTGAGGTTCTGCTCAATAAATTTCTTCAAGTCAAAACAAGTTCTTGGCCTGAAGAAATGGACAGTGATGGGAGCTAGGGCTCTCTCTATGTTTTGTGCATCTAGAGTCTGTCTTGTAGGTGTAGTTTCCCAAAGATATAGGGAAGTGCGAGCGGTGATTTTCTTATCCCCAGCAGTTCGTGGTAACTTGTCCAATTGCCTGCATATCTCGATCAAGGCCATTTTATCATTGCAGAACATAGGGAGCTTGAGAGGGATGCTCTCTGCAGCCTGCGCAGCTTTGATATAGGAGAATTTTCTGAACTGGATGAAGTAGGCACCGTACTTCGATATTAGGCTCATGGCTTCATCAGAGAACCTCCTTGCAGTGTCGCTCTCTAGAAGTCTTACAATGTACATGGTGAAAGCATCATTCACCCTCCTGAAGTTGTGATTGCTAGTGTCCAGGGTGAATTGAGGACAATAAGCATATATAGGGTCACCTTTATGAGCATCAATGTATGTGAATCCAAACCATTGCCTTGATGCTGCTAGGGTATACATCAGATATGAAGTCATGTAAAACTTCTTGGTTTGTTGTACATTGGACAGCTACTCTGCTAAGTTCATGCTGATGATTTCTACCCAGTTGATATTTTGAGTTCCCTCGCACACCATGTTGATAAGTGGGCACATCCAAAAATGGAACTCGTTGGTAGAGGGTAAGCCCATGACCTGAGCTAATAAGATTATAAAATCTAATAGCTCCTCATTGAAATCAACACGAAACAGAGCTTTGGCTAGATAGGACGCCCCCTTTTTAGGGTTTTTAAGCCAAGACTTCGCCACCCTTGCCTTGTATTTTTCATTGTCCTAGTCGAAGAGTGCCTATGCATGGTTATGAGAGATTACTATAGAATTGTCCATTTCAGGAATCCTTAGGGTAGTGCAGTGAATGGCAATGAGATCGAGCTTGGCAATGAGCTCCCCATGCACATTTGTTAGTTCGCTCGAGTTGGGATTGAAATGAGCACCGCAGGCGAGTACCATGTCTGCACATTGCACTGAGATCGGGAAACCAGCGGAAAATGCCAAGCCACTATCATGAATCATTTATGCCATAGGAGAGGGGTTGAGTCTGTCATCCTAGTCTAGAAATCTCCAAAGTCCAGGTGACAAACTTCACTGTCCCGATATCGGGAACGGCAGACTCAAGTGGTGAAACTTGCTCCTGACCTTGGAATTTGATCTTCATGTTGATAGCAATTCAAAAACAAAGTCACAGTCTGAACTCTTGATGAAATTGTAGGGGGAATGGGTATGCGCATAGAAATTTTGATTACGAGGGTATGAGAAATTGATAACAAGAAAGCAGTGTGCAAAAATGCGTAGGGGGGCAACTTATTAAATAGTTGTTTAGAGAGAGAAAGGTAATAAATGTGCATTAAATACACATCTACCAACTTAAAAAGCAAGATATTCGGGAAGAGTGGGAAAAATTAGCCCGGATGGCCTTTGGTTCATTTGGGACATGCGGGATGCGAAAGAGCAACTCGGCCGATGTGGGCGACACGGGAAAAGAATGCACAAATGTTTTCGGGACATGAGGGACGAAAGTACGTGAAATGCGTGATGCGGCCGACGCGGGCGAAAGGTGAACATTGAGCCTAAGTGAACTTGTGTCATTTGGAACAAAAAGTTCGATGGGCCCGTGAGAAGCAGTCTTTTCGGGTAAAGCGACCGATCGCGAACAGGAGCCTGAATGAACCGGACACATGGGACAAAAATGTCCGATGACCCGTAAATCACACAAAATGACCCAAAAACGCAGATTTTTTTCCAACTTCTTGACTTTTCCCTTTACCAGAACAACAGAAAAGGCGTTAACTCAAAAATTTTCAATTTTGAACTTCTCAAAAGAGGGGAAATTTTGAGAGGACAACATAGTGGAATGTGAGTGATTACAATCACAAAATGAAAGATAACAAGGATGAACTGGATAAATTATTGGTAAAGAAGACAAACAAAAGAACAATGGATGATATGGCCATGTATGATGACATGGGTGAGAATCTATTGACAAAGGTAGGATCTTTATATATGTACGAGATCCCTTATTTTGGAAAACTAGAGAAATTATACCAGTGGTTGATGAGAAGATTCCATGAGGAATTTTTCTATTTTTCGGGTGACGTATGAGGCTCACCGTGCCCTTGATTGGGAGTTTGACAAGACTTAGGCGTACGGGCACTGAGATAAGTAATGACTTGACATACAAGGAAAGTATAATGATGATAAGGAAAGTGCTTGAGTTATATAAAGGGAGGGCGTAGGATGGATATAGGGAAGCTAAAAAAGTATCATGTGGTTTAGGCGGCAACACACCTCCTCACAAAGCTTAATGACTGGAGCGGTGGTCGTTGGTAAATACCTTATGTATACACATAAAAAATAAAATGAGTGAAGGGGTAACTTATAACTTATCGAGATTCATTTCTAAAATAATAATTGATGAAGCACATATAGGAGATAAGATAAGTTTCAACATAATCCTGTTATCTCTTGTGTTTGTAGAAATTGGGGTGCCCGATGGGCCTAAGGAGAAAATTGGCAATATCCTGAGGTGAAGAAATATCTTGCAGAGAGATTTGAGAAGTATATGTGTGATGGGACCATGAGTGGCCCCTTTAAGAAAAGGGAATAGATGTGGTATGAGCACTTGTGCACTATGTTCGAGGAAGAATGGAGAATACCAAAGGAACTTCTTGCAGTATTGGGTAAACAAGTTCAATTTACAGTGTATCAACATTTTTGCATCGCGTGGTTTGGGATAAAGGATGGATAATGCCGCCCTTGGTGTAAGATATCATATGCTTTCATTACACGCTATTTCCAAGCATATGTACATAGGTTTTCGGATGCGCACTGATTTCCCTTCAATGCGGACAAGGTAGACTATGACTACCACACCTTTAGGAAGACTTACGTGTATCCAAGTAAGTTTCATGTATATTGAAAGGTTAATTTTTGATGATATTAATATGAAGGAAATGATTTTGGAAATTGGTGAGATAGGGGAAGCCCTTGTATATATCCAACTCAAGCCTAGGTTGGAAAATGGGAAATATGTGGAGAATGAGTTCAAACTTCCTGGCCCACCCAAGGGGAAGCATATAGTTGGCACTTTGGTAGATGAGGAACTAGCCTCGCCCCTTTTAGAAGAAGAAGGAGAATAATAAATTCATGAAGATAGTGGTGGTTTGGAGCACAGGGGTAGGAAACAACCCATTGTTGGAAAGAAGAATGAGCGTGAGGTGACCCCTCCATTACAGAACAAGATGATGAAGTATTGGAAATAGGTGCCACGAAGATCAATGTGGATCAAACCACTGAGGAGCCTCAGTTTAAGAGGGTGCTAAGATGAACAAGGGCCTCAGGTCGGGCGCTTGAGTCAGTGCTAGTCCTTCACCTTCTTAGCTAGTATGGGATCGGATGCTTGGACTCGGCACCCAGATTCCGAAGGGTAAGTAGACAAGGAAGGAGAAGGAGGAAAAATAATATGAGACCCCTGCAGTTGGGTATGTGGATGACACAAGAAAAATCATACATGTGCGGTTCCAAAGTACTTTAGAGCCTAAGGATTTGTATGAATGGGAGCTCATGGATGCAAAAATGGCGAAGACATGCACAAGCAAGTAATTATCTTGGTTTATGCGAGACTCATATGGATGAGCCTAATTTCAACATGTGTGAAGAGTGATGTGTTTCATGCATAATGAAGAAAGTGCCCCACATCAGACATGTGAATATCAAGCCCACTATCATGTCGGATGAGAAGGTAATCAATGCTTTGGTGAAGGTATTTGCAGAGGTTGCACGCAGAAACATAGATAAAGTGGTAACCATTAGGGAATTGATGGATGATAATAAGGAAAAGATAAAGAGATAAAACACCTGACAAAAGAGAAGGAAAGGGATGAGGAAAAGGTGGTAGCTCTAGTTAGTATGGTAGAGGAAATTAGAGATGAAAATTTAAAGGTAAGGTGGTACTTGGAATCACAAGTTCTAGTTAAGTTTCCTTCTATGATGCATTACATACGCACACTGGTAAATTTGGTAATAGATGAAGGCCCAATGTGTATGCCAAAGCCTAAGGATGCTACAGAACAAGTAGAAAAGGCCAAGGCAAGTTGCACACAAAATTACTTGGTTATGAATCCGTGTTGCAGACCTTGCAGAAGATCTAAAGAAAGCAGATTTGGCCTTGGATATGTGCGCGGCCCCTGATGTGATCATAGAGTCAAGGACTATGGTAGAAGAAAATGAAGTCCTTCAGGTAAAAAAGAATGAAGTTCTTGGGCGCGTGGAGAGACTAACACTAGTAGAAAAGAAGCACGATGCGCTTGAAGTTGCTCAAGTCCCACATAAGGAAAGAATTAAGGAAATTGGGAAACTCATCATGGAGAGGATGGATGTAATGGAGGGAATGGTCTCGAGCATGGCTAATGTTCTTAGGGTCTTGCAGAATGAAAGTGAGAAGATGACTCTCGATGAAATGGAAGCCATAGTTGTAGACATTCCAGATAAGAAAATAAAGTGCTAAGTGATTGGAATGTGTTGGAGGCAAAGATTAAGGTTGAATATCCTGAGTTGATCCTACCTTGGTAGAAGAGAAGAGCCAGGATAGTTTCTCACTCTTTATTCTTTTCCTTTATTCTTTTGTTCATTATTCATTATTCTTTGTTCATGGAGAGATAAGTTATGACTACCCATTTTAGGGATGAAAATGAAATTAGTGTGGGGTAATGTTGAGCTGAGGAAATACAACCTAAGTATGGAAATGCTAAAGGACTAGGCATGCAGACACAAGGTGTGCAAGAGTGCACATAGATACAATAAAATAGGACGTGCCTAGAACAATTTGAAATCAAGACTTAGCTATTTTGTAGATTGGGCTAATTTTAGACATGGAGTGAAGAACATGTTTTGTCAAAGACTTGGAGAATACACAAAGGATATTTTGGTACTAACATAATATTGAGTTCCATGTAGAGTTTGGAGCTAATAATAGGATTATACTGTAGTTATCAATAGTAAGCCACACGGTATCGGGTGTTTGGGCAGCAACTAGGTAAAGTAGGTACACTCTGGTGAAGAGAATCCGAGGTTTTCCCCTTGCTATGGAAGTTCAATGGGAATGTCAGGTGGAAAGAAGGAATATGATAGTTTATAGTTTATATGGGATGAAAATTGCTGGTGGATGGTTCACAAGGATAATATTTTGGAGTGGAGGGAAGTAAGGATTGCTTTAACTTTTCAATTTTTAAGGAGCAATGGGCCTACGGAGATCTGTGCATTTCATGGTAATGATCTTGTTTAGCACCACGTTCAGTAGTGTGAGAGACTCTAGACAGAGGGGCAAGAAGATTTGCCACCTTTCTTTGTGGGTGCACAAGCTTTATTTCACCTTGCGATGTTGTGTGTGTGCATGGTATATCTATGCAAAGTTGAATAGAGAGAATGGAAATTAGCAAGAAATTACTGCAGGTATGATTCAGACCTTTGACTATTTTTCCACTAAACCTATGGTGAATGAGACATTATAGGTTATGAAGCACTTAAATATGGGAGATAGTGAAAAGGTTGAGGAGATCCTTTAAGAGTTGTTAGGTGAGTCAGACCTAGAGGCACAATTTGAAGAGGAAGAAATAGATCTTTGAACAACTCCAGGTGTGCCTACCTAGAAAGAGAAAAGGGTAAGATGGTATATATAGTTGATGATGAAGAAGTGGAGAACCTGGATATTGAGCATACAGAGGGTATGCATGAGGTCATGGAAAATGCAGATGAGAAGGCACACACCTACCATGAACCTATGAAGACCAAGAAAGTAAACATTGGAATAGATGTTGAACCAAAGGAGGCCATCATTGGAGATTATTGGTCGACTGGAAGTTACTAAGATAATTGAGCTACGCGTGCGTTACTTCCAAGATCTGTTCCCTAGGGGCTATCATGAATTGAAAGGGTACATGAATCTTTGGGCTAAATGAGAATCAAGTGAAGGAAGGTGCGTGCCCCAGTGATGGAAGAAATTGAAAAAATGCTGAATTCTGGAATCATTGAGCCCATTGAGGAGTTAGAATGGGTGAGCCCTATGGTGATTAGTATCAAGAAGGATGGGAGAATCAAAATTTGTGTGGATTATAGGGAGTTAAATGTTGCATGTGTAATTGATCCCTTTCCCACACCATTTATTGAAGAAATTTTGGAAGGCGTTGCAGGGCGCGAGATCTACTCCTTCACTAATGGATTCTCTGGATATCATCAGGTGAGGATAGCTAAAGAGGATCAAGAGAAGACAAATTTCACCACTGAGTGGGGAATTTTTTCATACATGATTATGCCCTTTGGATTAAAGAATATGCCTACAATATTTTCACGCATTGTTGTACAAACATTCCAAGATTTTATTCATAAGTTCTTACAGGTTTATCTAGGATGATTGGACAATTTATGGGCTTGTGAAGGATCACTATGATAACTTAAGGCTCATGTTTGAGATATGTTGGAAGTTAAACATCTCGTTAAACATCAAGAAGTGCATTTTTTCCACACCCTTTGGAATTTTTGGGACATATCATCTATAAGGAAGGTTTGTTAGTGGATCTTGCTAAGGTTGTTGTTATTTTGGGCTTAGAGGAACCAACTAGCCAAAGCAAGGTGCATGGATTATTGGGGCACACAAGATATTACATAAATTTTATCAAGGGTTATGCAAGATCGTTGTGCCCTTAGAGGAGTTATTAAAAGGGAGAGGAAACTTTTATTCGGGTGAGGCACATCAACGCGAGTTTGAGACACTGAAGGAAAGTATTACTACACCACCTATTTTGCACTTTCCTTCTTGGTACAAGCCATTTCACTTTCATGTAGATGCCTCTGGCATGGCCATTGGCACGATATTAGCCCATCCTGGAGAAGGGATTATTGATCATCCTATTTTTTTGTGAGTAGGAAGTTGACTCCAACAAAATAGAATTACACTATTACGGAGCGTGAGGCCTTTTCTATGATCGATGCACGGTCCACAATTTTCAATAGTATTTCTTTGGATACCCCATTTATATTTTATGCGAGACCACATGAAATCGAAGTAATTAGTGAACAAGCCCGCTTTTACAGGGAGCATATGCCATTGGGTTATTTTATTTCAGGTGTTTAACTTTACTGTGGTGGTTAAGCCGACAAGAGTAATTATGGTCTAGACCATTTATCTAGGATTCAATCGGGAGAGGATGCACAAAGCATTAAGGATACAATGCCGGATGCATAGTTATTCGGGTTAAACTGGACACCCTAGACTTAGAGTATATTGTTGTCTTTTTGCGACGGTGTGTGGTGCCTGAAGGTATGAAGGCTTTGGAGAAGAAACAACTTGCTATCCATGCCACACCTTACATGTTGATCAATGGAGACTTATAAAAGTTAGGTCGGGATGAAGTTTTGTCATTGGTGTGTACTTGAGCATGAGCGTGAAGAAATTATGGAGGAGGATCATGATGACATTGTAGATGGACACTATGCAGGAGATGCCACCACACGTAAGATTTTATTAGCTATTCTATGGTGGGAAACATTGATAAGTATTGAAAGAATATAGTAAGGTATGTGACCATTTTCATTTCCTTGGAAAGCCCGAGCATAGAGATGAAATGCCTTTGATGTCTATTGCTAGTGCACAACCTTTTGAGAAGTGGGTAACTAAATTTGTGGGTCCTATCTCCCCATCCACACATAGGAATGGATCACACTATATTAACATGTGTACAAATTATCTTACAAGGTGGGAAGAAGTGGCACCTACAAAGGATCACACAACAACTACGGCAACAAGATTTATGTGGGAAAATATTATCAGTAGGTATGGATTCCCTTTAAGTTTAACAAGTGATAGGGGTACTCATTTTCTTAATGAGACCATTAGGATACTATTGGATGAATTTATGGTGGCACACCATAAAACAACACCCTCTCATCCTTAAGAAAATGGAACTCTTTGAGGCTTTCAAAAAGATATTGAACCATACGTTGACTAATATTTGTGATGTTGGAAGAAAAGACCGGGATGATAAAGTCTCTACTGTACTTTGGGCATACATGATAACCTACAAGAGGTTGAATAAAGCCACACACTTTTAGTTTGAAATCAAGACTTAAGCTGTTTTGCAGATCGGGGATAATTTGGACGTGGAGTGAAGAGCACATTTTGTTGAAGACTTGGAGAATACACAAAGGCTATTTTGGGACTAGCAGAAGATTAAGCACCATGTAGAGTTTTAGAGCTAATACTAGGATTATCTGCATTGTATTATTAGATAATATATTATTTGCGCAAGGTTGCATGATTTTTATTCTCATGTAAGGGAAATTGGCTATAATTAACATGTAGCCTATTTTTGAAGGTGCATGGGTGGTGAAGGCCAAGTCCCCACCCCTATAAATATGTATTGATTTGCACGGTTTAAACAGTTTGAGATTATTGTAGTGTTATGTTGCATGTTTGCTAGTGCGCATGACTATGATGACATTATTATGATGTATGAAGCTTATGTGTTTTTCTTTATTTAATATATTGGGTCTTATTAGCTGGATAATGGTGTTGGATGTAACTAAGCATGGATATTGTATGGTAAATCTGATTATAGTAATTGTTTAGTTATTCCTTCATAAGATTAAGATCTAGATATGGTTTATGCATTGTGGTTTAATCAATTATCTGTTATGGATCTGAAATATACATTCATTCATGCTAACATCTTGGACAAGCTTCTCTAAAGAGGGACCTAGTACCCTTGCGCACTTCGGGTGAGCGCTCAGTTCAGACTGAGTGATGTGCTAGTGTGCCTTGGGTGTTTGTGGTTATATTCTAGGATACATCATTGGTCGAGTTGATGTTGGATGTCTCCAGACCTCTCCGCTTTCTTGTGGCATACTCAAATCCTCCTCACACCATTTGGAACATATTTTAGTCCTTATTTGGAGACCCTTCGATAATGCCATTGCTACTTCAGCTAATATAGTTGTCTCATCTTATTCTTCATGTGATGACAATTCTACTGACACAGACTCACTTGTTTCTATCCCGATGACGATGATTTTGATTCTAGTTCTGATGATGAGAGTACTACTGAGGAATCCTCTCCTCCTTCTCTTAGTTACCTTCCAGAGTATGTTGACACTCCTCCCTTCCCATCAGACATCAATAAATATCACTCCCAACCTCATACACTCATTACGTCTACCTCCTTTCCGATTCCAGTGTGTGAGGCCCTTTCCACTCCTCCTTCATTGATGATCATACATGTCATACATCACTCTTCTATTATTCAAGCCACCCTTTTGGGATGAGTATCTGCCATACCTTGGTCATCTCTTCGAAGTGCCTACTTGTGATGTAGTACATGTTGTTTCTCATCCTTCTATAGGTGTTTCGAAAGATTCCTTCATTTCCTTTGTTGGGAATGCCCCTTCCGAGACTCTTATCGCTTTTAATTTTTTAGAGATCATCATTGATCCACCCTTACTTGTGGATCCTCTTTCTATTATGGGGGTTTCTACTTTTCCTTCACTTCACTTGGGCATCCTTTTAGAAGATGTTCCTCTCTTACACTCTGACAGTTCTACACTCGTGGCATTACCTTTAGTTCTTGTGCACTCATTTTCTAGACCTATATCACACTTCCATGGACCAAATTTAGAGTTCTTCACACTACTACCTTCATTTTCCTTCACGAAGTGGGAAAAATTCCAATACTCTATTTCTGTCCTTCCTAAGAGTAGGCACACTTTGAGTCGGTGCCATTGGTTCTTCTTGATCTACTTAAAGAGAGGACCACATCATCGAAACTCTTCTTGGAGACTTCCTAGAGTTGTAGAGTTCATATCTAACTATGGATTCACATATTCTATAGTCCCTCTTATCTCCTTCTTCTCCTCTCTTATTCTTCTTCCGAGAGATTATTGTTTATGCATGGGTACATTATCGACCCTTAGTTTTGGGACCCTTGTCGCATCTTCTTAGTTTTAAAGGGGATTTTTCCATCACTTGTTGTGGATTTTTTCCCACTGGGTTTTCCTCCACTGCTTGAGATCCTTGTTGTTCATTTGTGCCTCATTAGGGTTAGTTACTGGGACCCATTTATCATTTTTGAATTTCCGCCTCATCCTATGTTACGATGAAGGGGGTGTTGGTATGTGCATTTTCCACATCATGTGGCGAGTCATCTCACTTAGGTGAGGTCATAGATATTAGGTGTCGTAGGGTTTATGAGAGATTATATTTTGTCATACACGTTAGTGTGTGTTATCGCATCATACAACAATTACTTTCCATTTCGTGAATGTAACTCCTCTTCTCCACTTGAGGAGGTATGATTACATGCACTAGGGTTACAAAACACCCAATATTTGTACCCCTTCTTTCTTTCAGATCTATAAGATGGTGAGGAGACCCTTTCCTTTTCATTGCATGCACATTCATGGTTGATGTTCGCTCCCCATGGAACCTCATCACACTTCCAGAATGTAACTTAGTTGATGTTCATGTTATCTTGCATGATCCTCGCGTTGTTGTATTTTTGCTTTCTTCGTCAAAATGTTTATACAAAAAGAATAAAATATCCTATAAAATTATCACGAAGGACAAGGCCTATTGATAGATGAAGAGAATCTATATAGGAGGTGCTCAAAATGCAACAAATATAATTTTTATGTAATGTTTCTTGTAAGTCTGAATTACCAATATCAAGTAGGTGACAAGACTCAAACTTGAATAAAAAATCATTTTTTTGTAAAGCAATAAAAGTGCTTATGTAAATCGCATGGTTTTCTAAAGAGTGGTATTTAGACTAGGCATACCAATTCCTTTATTAAAAATAATAGACATTTACGTCAAAAAATTAGGAATAGAGAATTAAATACTTCTTTCTTTCAATTATGCTCACCTCTAGTGGCTACACCAATGTGGCATTAAAAAAATACACAAACCTTTTTCTACAAAAAATTACACACTTGCAGATTGGAGAATTCGAAGAACAATACCAACAAAATCATACGAGCTTAGAAATATGTCATATTTGTTTTTATTTGCAAAAATATTATAATTCCTTTTTATGCGTATGCATGAAATTTATGTTACTATATAATATTAATAAATTGGTCAATTAATATTGAATCTTCAGAGTAATTGTTTTGATGCTAAGTTCTAAAAATGATTGACAATAAGAAAATATTTAGATTTAGATGCCCCCTAACTACGGCGTTGTGGGAAATTGTGTAGTCTTCCTAGGGCTTAATCCCCCATTGCTTGAGACATGGGAATAAAAACATTTGAATGGCTGATTAATTAAACAAAAAAAAATGCGCTGCTCACTAATATTTTTAACTAATGAAAATTGTGAATTAATCAAATTAAAAATGGCTTGATTTAATTCCATTAATTGAACAAATTAAAATTTTCTAGATAACAATAATAATGCTAACAAACTAATGTTAATATACTCCTCTAATGCCATTAGTCAACAAATTAAAAAGTATTTAGATAGTAAAAATGCTATCAAATTAACGGTAATCCATTACATCTTTACCTCGTTTGGTTGACCCTTTCTAACCCCACACCCCCTTTTTAATACCTTTCTTACCTTGGCATATTTATATTTGAATTAATATTATAAACCTTAAACTTAAGCTTCATCTCCTTGATAATACATCTAATATAAGGGATCGAAACATTAGAAAAAATAAATCTATATGCAATATTATGCAAAAAAATCCTATTTACACCGTGAACTACGAAAACAATCTCAAATTTTAAAAACTTTGAAGTTTTTTGCATCAATTGATGTTACATATGTTAGGAAACCATAGACTTTACAATAATGAATAAGAGAAAGTCCAATAACAAAATTACGGTTTACGAGAGATAAAGATAAGAGAAATATACGAGTACCTAACATACGAGATGAACACCACATTCATGTGGTAAATGATATTGTAGAAGAGGGACGAAAGCCTCACAATTCTATCAATATTTATGAAAATAAATTACGAGAATGATTATTTACGCAATATTTATAGATATTGCATAATCATGTACAAACAAATATGTGGTTGCAACTATGCAACAAAATATACATTCGACAATAATACAAACAAATGATTGTTCCAACTAATGAAACAAATAAACCTACGAGATTATAATAATCTAAATATTATGGTTATAAAATCATAACCATTCAATAATTAATCAATAACTAATTACATTAATGAATTATTAATTACCTAAGGTAATACAATGCATAATTAACCTTAGTTTACCTAACATTCCCCCCCTTAATTTTGCATTGCCTCAAGTGATGCAGAGAGGAACTCTCTGAACAACTTGAACTTGTCATGTGCAAGTGACTTTGTGAAGATATCTTCTCGTTGTTCAGATGTTGGGAAAAAATGAAGTTGTATATTGTGTTTTAAGACATGCTCGTGTATAAAATGTACATGTACCTCAATGTGCTTTGTTCTTTCATGAAAAACTAGATTGCGAACAAGTTTGAGAACACATTCATTGTCAACATACAAGGTGGTTGGTTTGTCTCGTGGTATTCCAAGTCCTTCAAGTATGTGACATATCGATATCACTTCATAGACAACTTCACCTATAGAATGATACTCGGCTTTTGTAGAAGAGTGAGAAACAAATTTTTGTTTCTTACTTGCCCATGATATTGGTCCAGATCCCCAAAAGAACACAAATCCTAAAGTGGATTTCCTGTCATCAATATTCCCTAGATGATCTAAATCCGAATATCCTATTAAGAAGAAGTTTTCGTTCTTCTTGTACTCTAGACCAAGATCTACTATTCCCTTGAGATATCTAAAGAGTCACCTCGCTTGCCCCGATTACAAACTTGGGGTTCCCTGCGCATGAACCGTGATAAATAGCTCCTGCAAATTTGATAATCGGTCTAGTGTAGGTCGGGTAAATGAGACTCCCAATCAACTTCCGATAGAGAGTTCGGTTACCAAGGAGATGGAACTAAATGAGATAACTTTAATTTGTTCTCTATAGATGTAGCAATAGGTGTGAAATCCTTCATCCGAATTTCTCGAGTGTTTTCTTGGTATATTTCAACCGAGAAACAAAGATGTGATTCTCTTTCTACCATACTTTCAATCTAAGATAGTAGTGCATCATCTTGAGATCGTCATATCAAATGATCGGTTAAGATCTTTCTTCATTGCATCGATCATCTTCATTAAAGCTGCCGGTGATGACTAGATCATCGACATAGACAAAAAAAATCACAATCTCCCCCCTTTATTTTTTAGGTAGAGATTGGGATCATATGGATTTATGAAAATCGATACTATACAAGATGCTCATCAATTTTGATGTACCAAGCCGGGTGCCTGCTGTTTAAGGCCATACAAATATTTCCGAGTCCGCATACCCTTGTTTCTTGACCAAGTACAACATATCCCTCAGATTGAGTCATGTAGACGTCTTCTTGTAAATCTCCATTCGGGAAGGCACTTTTCACGTCTATCGATGGAATTTCTAACCAAATTGTGTAACTAGAGAAAAGATCATCCCAATCGTTTTGATATTAGCCATGGTAGAAAATGTCTCCTCATAGTCAATGTCTTGTTTTTGTGCGTACACCTTTACTACCAGTATTGATCTATACTTGTCTATGGTCCCATCAGATTTGTACTTTGTCTTGAATATCCATCTCGCAACCAATGCATTTCTTCCGTAGTGGAAGATCAACAAGTTTCAAGTTTTTTTTTCATCTTTGAGTTGATACTCAACGTCCATGGCATATTTCCAAGCTTTTAATTATATGGCTTCTGGTGTAGAGGGCTTATAAAATTCAATAACTCTACTCATCAAAGAAAAATTTACTTCTTATCATGCTTTACTACAAGTCCTTGGTCTAGTGGTGGATGTATCCGGTGGAGCATCCAATTTTGCATCTTGTATCATGCTAGTATACCACTTGGGCATATGCTGAATTGCTCTTGTGGGTCGTGGTTCTATTTGATCATCACCATCATCAATGTCATCATTTGTGGGAACATCAACTTCTATTTTTACAACAGGTGAAAAATCTACATTAGATGAGTCCGGAGGAGGAGTCTATGCTTCCTTCTTCTCAAAAAACTCAACATCTCTGTTGGTGTAGACTTCCTGGTCTTGGATCCATCAATCTGTACCCAAGAGTCTCTTCACTGTAGCCAATGAAGATGAGTTTTTGATTTCATATCCAAATTATTTATGTTTTTCTTGGGTATGTGCATACTTACTTTACACCCAAATACTTTGAGGTGTGTAATATATGGTTTTCTTCAATCATGCTTCATATGGAATTAATCCATCAAGAGAAAATGTGGGTACTATATTCAATAAATATACAACATTATTTTTCAGTTTTACGCCCAAAATGTCCTCGCCAATCCAAAATCATCGATCATATAACACACCATTTCCATGATAGTGTGGTTTCGTCTCTCAATAACACCATTTCTGTGGTGTGTGTGTGGAGGAAGCATTTTTCGATGAATTCTGTGAACTTGTAGGTAGGATTTGAAATCATTACTGGTGAATTCACCCCGATCTGAGTGGAGAGATCTGATGTGATGACCAAGCTTGTTCTCTACAACCACTTTGAACTTTTGAAGGTCTCAAAAGCATCACTTTTCTTACGAAGACAATATATCCACATTTTTCTTGAGTAGTCATTAACATAAAGCATGAAGTACTAAAATCTAGAATGACTCGGTTGCATTTGAATGCAAAGATTGGTATGAACCAGATCAAGCTTACCATGAGCTTGATAAGTAATTTTCTAGAATGAAGCTCTGTGTTATTTTCTGCTAGGCAATGAGGACACTTATCTGTATCCTTTTGGAGAGATGGAAATCCTTTTACCATGTTGTACCGTTGAATTTTTTGAATACTTGAAACCGATGTGACTAAGTCTCGATGCCACTGTTGTGTGGATGTAGAATTCTTAGCCACAAGTTCCCGATCATCTCTGAGATAAATCAAGATGGAACACACGTCCTACATTAGAGGCTTTTGCAATTTTTTTGATCCCTCGTGATTTGTATCGAATTAAACATATTTTCTTGCTGGAATGAGTATCAAAGTCAATATTGATTGTGATCTAGAAGGTGACTAACCGAAAGTATATTTTTGTCAACCAGGACATATAGTGCATCTAATAGTATACAATTCGTGAAACAAGAGGTAGAGGAATGTTTCCAATCCCATCTTGTGTAAGAAGAATCATCACCTATCAAAAAATAGTTTTTCAAAGGTGTGTCCCTTATTAAAGTAAACCAGTCTCTGTGGCTAGTCATGTGTTGAGTGGCTCCTGAATCAACATATCGAGACATCACTAGATGACGTGGAAGGTTCACTTGATCGATTAGTGTATAAGAAGTCTTGATTATCCGAATGTTCTTCTTGTCCAACTATATTTCCTTGCTAATGGGGTTTTCTTGGCTAGTTCCCCTTCTTTTGCCCTTGATTGTAGTTAGAATGTCCCTTGTGAGATTGCTAATTTTGAGGTCCAGAATGACTTAATGAACCTTTCTTATAGGTATTGAACTAACAATCTTGTATATCATGTCCTCTCTTGCAAATAGGACATTTATTCTTATTATTATTCGATGTACCCCCATCCCGATGCTTGTGTTTGAGACTTTTGAGAGGAGTTAGGTTTTCCTTTTCCTTTTCCTTTCCATTTCTGATGAGAAGATAATGCCTGCTCCTCTTCATCATCTTTATTATACATTGCTTCCTCTTGTTGCAGTAGGTTCACTAACTTGTAAAAAGAATCTATCCGATCTCGACAAGTTGAGTGTTGTCACAAAAATGCGGTATGAAGGAGGACTACTCTCATAAAAATGGGAACAAGAGTTGTATCGTGACCGCCTCTCCCATGGCTAGAAGTGATTCCCATAACTATGCAACTCTTCTTAAGAAAGATTCTTTTTTCTCATTTTGTTTGAACTTTAGTGTGTGTAACTAACTCTATAAATTCAGTATTACATTCTTGTTCTTGGCCTCGTACACTGTGCTCAATTCATCCCATGTTTCTTTGGCTGATTTCACATCATGAATGTGGGGTTGCACATCACTTGACACTGTGAACAAGATTATCAGCTTGGCCTTTTGATTAGATCTATGAAACTATCGTTATTGGGTTGTATCAGTTGTTGATCTAGTTACATAACCACCCACAACATTGCAAATCTCTTAAAAGTCAAGCTACATTTTGATATTTTTCTTCCATGCTTTGCATAGTTATATCCTTTTAGAAGTTGAGAATCTAGAAGAAAGAACTTGGGGGCAATGGTTCCCATTGTACAAAATCAAGCGATAAAGGGTAAGGATCTTATCACTCTAGGTATACGGTATCCCAATCTATATACTATAAGTCTAATATAACAAACCTTTCTATATACATGCCCTTTTGATATACCCATCGGTATGTGGAAGAAGCTCACCCTTTCTATATACTCAAAAATACATGAAAGAGGTGTTAACGTAGGTGAAAGAATACGATACGTGTTACCAAGACAATCTTTGAAAGGGGTTTATGCGATTATTGACACTATCTCAAAGAAATATCCTCATACGTGCACGTAACTTTGCTATATACTTGGATAATTTTAGTCTTTGGATTTACATCATTCAATTGATCACGGATGATGGGAAGGCTCAAATTGTATGCACTATGTCCTTAGTACTACTCGTCGATTTATAGGGACGATGCCCCGGTGACATTTTGTAGCTATATTAGGTGTTAAATGTAGTAGTAGTCATGATGAATTTACCCGTAAGTGCTTCCCAGAGGCACTGTTTATACCGAACGCTGTGAAAGAGATATGAGGATCTCATGAGTGTTTTAGAACCAAAAATTTTCACTGATTTGTTTACAATGCTTTGCCATTTTTTAGCAGTTACAAAGTTTATGGTTGAATATGGCAACCTGAAAATTAGTAGAATACATTGAAATATACAATTACATCCAAAATTATGAAAAAAATTGAATGGAAGGAAAATTTTTGTAGTTTTCATGAGGCCCCAGTGGCCTCTCGGTGTGAAAAACCACAAAAAATAGCTCAAAATGCAGTTTTTAATCACCCACCCTTTGGTGAAAAATGCTTAGAATGAAAAAATAAATAATGTGGGAGATTTTTTTTTGATCCAAATTAGGTTTTTTCTACTAAAAATAGAGGGGGTTTAATCTTGTAACTAGGTTGGTTTGGCAGAGTTTTGCACCTCTATGTTTAGCGAGGGCCATTATAAATACTTCAAATTTAAAAGTTATGCTTAAAAGGTGTTATGAATGGCGGTTCAAACCTATAACTCGCCCATTGATAAGCCTTTTGAAATATCCAATATAGCGCTCTTGGCACATATGATGTAATACAAAGGATTTGATATTTAAATGTAAATGAGAAGGAATAACCTTGTAAAGATGGTGTGGCATGATTTTGATGATCCATGTGGCCTATTTTGGTGGTCAATGATTTAGGGTTTCGCTAAAATTGAATATGCCACTTATTGTTTGATAGCTCCGTCATTTTGTATTCTATTGCTTTTGATTATTTGATCCGCTATTTTATTTGTTTTATGTTATTGGATGTAGGTTCGATTGGATTAGATGAACGCCCTTGACAATGTGGCTCAACGTCTTTGTGTGATCAGTGGCACGACATTCAGGAGGAGCTTAATACGAGTGGATCGAGACTCTACTTGATCAATGAACTATAGGGAATGAATAACTTGCTCCAAGCCTTTATCACTTCACCATTTACCAATGCGTTGAAAAGATTGCTTTGTGTGCTTGTTGAAGGTTGAAGTAGGTGCCAATGTAATGATGGCTCGGTTTGTAGGAGTCTCCAACTCGTGGAGTAGGGGAGATCTTACAATGGCACGGCTTGATCACTTTGCAGTTTTATGCCCACTAGGGGCTCATTTTAATCACTTGGATTGACCCACCGTTGGATGTAAAACCTGATCTTTAGCTCGGTGTGCCTAGAAAACAATCAGTGCAGAGGCAGGGGGTGGCTCGACCCGATACACACAACTAACTCGCTTCTCACAAAGCAACCCACCTATGTCCCAAGCCAACTCGGTTTGAGCTCGTGGAGAGATCGGTCACAATTTGGCCTTCAATTCATCACACATGGCTCCAAGTTTAGCAACACTTGCTAATCGTAGCAGATAACTAAGATGGACAACTAGATTTATATGTGAAACCCCTATTGGGAAAAAAAGATTATTTATTTTATTTTTTGAATATGATTTCTATAAACTAGAAATGGCTCGTAAGTAAGTTTTACTAATGCACGGGGCACCAGTGCAAAAACAAATTGTGTTCCAAACACCTGGAATGAACAGGAGGTTGTGGGGAGGTAGAGATGGGGTTGGGAAGTTGCAGGAGATTGCACGGGCTCTCAATTGCTGAAAATGCTTCTCTAAGGTCCTCTATCTCTTTTACAATCTCTTTCCACACCTACTCTACTCACAAGTCCATATCAACATGCTCTGGTACCAAATGAAATTGTAGAAGAGGGACGAAAGCCTGACAATTTTATTAACATTCAGGAAAATCAATTACAAAATGAATGATCGTAATATTTATAGATATTTTTCAGGTCATGTCTTGTAAACACCCTAAAAATACATAGATACTCTATCCCACTTCTATCTAATTAGAATTAATTAAATTAATTTCATCATTCAAATATCCCCCTTTAGAATTAATTAAAATGAACTCTATTACCTAAGCTCTACCCATCGAAATTAAACAATTTAATTCTAACATGTCTTTGGAATTAATTAAATTAATTCCTACACCCTCTTAGCTAATATAATTAAATATTTAATTATTTAAATGGTTAATTATCTCCTCACAATTAATTTAATTTAATTATACCATTCTCTTGGAATTAATAAAATTAATTCCTAACACCTTTCTAGCTAATATAATTAAACATTTATTTATTTAAATGGTTAATTATCTCCTCATAATTAAATACTAATTAAATTTATTTATTTAATTCCACCTATTTCAATCAATATCCACTTGGACTCCACTTGTACTCCACATCCTCATCCTAGTTAACTACACTTCTAGAATCCTAGAAAGGTGGGGGCAATTGAATTGCACGTACAACCACCTTCCTGGATGTAACTTCTGCAATTAAATCCATTACTACCCCTAAATGCCCCGACACTACTATAACTTCCTCCAATGCTATTTTTAGCATGTGTATTCAACCATGTTCAACCAAATTCCAACCACTTTTGCTTCTATAAATTGCAAGCTTACTCTCTTACAAATCCTCCTAAATTGTTTGCAAATAAACTCTGTCAATTTGCAATCTGAAGCTTTCCAAAGTATCTATGTTTGTAGCATTTGCACTCACATTTGGAGAATATTCAAGAGCACCCACATCCATTTACAAGGTTCCACAGATGAAGTCTCCACAACCTTACTGAGGTTTTCACTGAAGGATTACAGGGAGGTTTGCATTATTATTTGTGTATCTTTCATTAGTGTAGTTTTTTTTTCTGCATACATTTTGACATACAAATCATAAAAAGAGAATAAAACTCTATATGAGAGCACTTGTTTTCCATTCATAAATGAAAAAGTGTGTACAAATAATGTTAGGCATTACATCTATTGGTAGATACCTTAATCATACCATTATCATATACTCGCCTTCTTCATCTATTATGACACATGTCAACCTTGTTCCTCTTGGGCATTGTGCATCTCATCTTTGTTATGGTTTCTACCATTTCAAATATTTTACGTAAGGTTTTGTCTCAAAGCTTGCGATTGCAAACTCCTCCTTTCAAATAATATCTATTTTTAATAGAAAGCGCTAAATTTCTTTACCCGGTCCTTTTGACCATCCATCTCAATCTATGGTGTTGAACCCTTGCATCTTACTAGTCGCATGAGGCTGAAACTTGGAGGAAAAATGTTCCTTCCCAAAAAAAGCAGTCTATTAATATACAAGACAAATTAAATCAATCAAAAAAATACAAAAATTTATAAAATCAATACATCTTTCATCCTTCACAGTCTTCGGTGATAATCCCATACTTCTTACTGATAGTATGAGACTGGGAACAGAGAAATCCCTTACTTGCCTACATTTTGTCTTTGGTGTTGAGCCCTTGCCTTTTACTGATGGCATGGGGAAACATGTAGGGTGTCCTTCACAAAAATCAAAAATCAATTAACCAATAAAGCCTTTATGAAATTTGAATCAAAGTGCTTAATCAAAAACATCCCAAGAAGTAATTTAGCTCCTCAAGTTACAAAGAGACATAACTTTCTTTAATCATATTTTTATAATCGAGTAGGCCATCAATGGATCTAAGTCAAGTAAAAACTTAAAAGTGGAATCAACTTGTAATTGGTTAGATAATCTTGATTGGAGATGAGTTACACTTTTCTCATACATATCATTATTACACCTTGTTTCTTCGCATCCATTATCATCGCTTCCATATCAATATTCACCTCATTTTCACGTCCTTTTTGGCTCAAGGTGATGAGCCCTCACATCTTCCTAGTTGCATAGAGCCACGAGCAAAGTGAAAAACCCTATCATTTTCTCATCTACATTTTTGCCAATGGAATGTAATGTTTTTTAATTATTTGAACCTACTTTCAAGTAGTGTACCTTTTACCGAGTTGTACTATACAAAAATAAATAAAAATGTCTAAAAAAACAAAAACAACAATATCAAATTGTTCAAAAACATAAAAATAATATAAAATTATTCAAAAATAAAAAATAGTTTCAAATTGTCATAATTAAAACATTCAGATAATGTTTGACAAAATTTCAAAGCAACTGGATAACACAATTCAACACCTTCTCCATTTGATGGCACTCCTCATGATTGTTCCATAACATACTCATCTTTATTGCTCATGGTGTATATCTATTCCCAAGGAAATCATTTACCCTTTCGCAATATAACTTTGCCTTGGGGCACACTTGGATTTTACATTTTAATCTAATGCAAATCAACCTTGATGGGATCCAACAAGAATATCTTTTAGAGTATCTAAGTATCACTCCACTCTTGACCTGATCAATCCTCTCACGTGCTAAGCTATCACTTGGGGGCATTCAAATATGTCTAGTTCTTCAATGTGGAACACATTCAGAGTGTCATTAGACGTCATTTTTACACGTTGTATTATATTGTTGCAGTTTGTTAACATTGTGATGATGCTTTTATTCTTTTAGTTTGTCATTGTGTTTTACTTTGTTTATCTTTACATTGTGGACCAATTGTAGGAAATTTATTCGCATCCTAGTTCACATATAACTTTGGTGTGGTTCCTTCTTGTTCATATTGGGTTTCTTTCTATTACTTATTTTATATCTTTTTGTCATTTACACGTGTTGTGTTTTCCTCCTGGTTTATTTAAGCCATGGAATGTCTTCATTTTTGTTTGCATTGATATTCCAAAATTCACAAAATCCACAAAAAAATCAAATACAAGTCAAAATCCAAAAAAAAATTAGATATTTCAAAAATACATAAAAATCATTTTTTTTTGAACAAACATTCACTTGTCACAGAAATCCTACAATTGGAAAACCCTTGAAGTTAATCCTTCAACATCTCAATAAAATCTTGATAAACGTCATACTTTTATCTATTACCCTAGTGATTGTGCCAATCTTACAACTATCACTTTCTTCCCTTTGCATGATATGCTAACTCTGCTTGGGGAAAGTCACTAAATTATTTTTCCTTCGCGATATAACTTCACCAGGGGTGATTTCAACTTTGATCATTTACACAATGGATTTAACAAGAGTGTCATAAGGAGTGCTTTTAACTCCTCTCTTCCAATCGATCCTATTCCCACTTGGGAGCATTTGTATCTACTTAATCATCATTGTGGCATGCATTAGGGGCATAGTTGATTGTCTTATTTTTCGACTTTGTGTTGCATTGTTGATGTTTACTTTTTTGGACCACTTACAAGTAGTGTGATTACATCTTGGTTCCTTTATAACCTTGGTGCGACACCTACTTTGTATATTGGGTTTGTTTTCCTTTTATCTTTTCTTTCTTTGTGTGTGTTTGTTTACGTGCATCTAGGTTAACCATCTTGATTATTTTATAATCATGGTGACAACTCTATTGTGCAACAAAAAAATAAGGTTGCTCTTAAAAATTACTCTCCAAATAACACTCATGCTACGAACATAGTCCTTTTACCATCCTTGTTCCAATCCTTTTTTTTCCTTCCTATCAAGCGGTTGTCCATCACCTTGCTACATCATCCACCCACTTGAGGGGGAATTCCTTTACCATTCTACTGCTAGGGCATCTTGATGCTTCACAATTTTCTGCTCATCGATCTACATGCGTCTACTATCTTTAAAAGCACTATTACTTCGCAATAGCACTTTAAAGAGGGGTAAAATGTAGACACCCTAAAAATACATACATACTCTATCCCACTTCTATCTAATTAGAATTAATTAAATTAATTTTATCTCACCGCAGTACACCCCTTTGGAATTAATTAAATTAATTTCATCATTCAAATATTCCCCTTTAGAATTAATTAAAATGAACGCTATTACCTTAGATATATTCCTACCCATCGGAATTAAACAATTTAATTCTAACATGTCTTTGGAATTAATTAAATTAATTCCTACACCCTCTTAGCTAATATAATCAAACATTTAATTATTTAAATGGTTAATTATCTCCTCACAATTAAATTAATTTAATTATACCATTCTCTTGGAATTAATTAAATTAATTCCTAACACCTAGCTAATATAATTAAACATTTATTTATTTAAATGGTTAATTATCTCCTCATAATTAAATACTAATTAAATTTAGTTATTTAATTCCACCTATTTCAGTCAATAGCCACTTGGACTCCACTTGTACTCCACATCCTCATCCTAGTTAACTTCACTTGTAGAATCATAGAAAGGTGGGGGCAATTGAATTACGTCTGACCACCTTCTTGGATGTAACTTCTACAATTAAATCCATTACTTGACCCTAAATGCCCCGACACTAATGTAACTTCCGCGATGCTATTTTTAGCATGTGCATTCAACCATGTTCAACAAAATTCCAACCAATTTTGCTTCTATAAATTGCAAGCTTACTCTCTACAAATCCTCCTAAATTATTTGCAAATAAACTCTGTCAATTTGCAATCTGAAGCTTTCCAAAGTAATTATGTTTGTAGCATTTGCACTCACATTTGGAGAATATTCAAGAGCACCCACATCCATTTGCAAGGTTCCATAGACGAAGTCTTCACAACCTTCGAGGTTTACACTCGAAGGATTACATGGAGGTTTGTATTATTATTTGTGTATCTTTCATTATTGTAGTTTTTTTTTCTCGCATACATGTACAAACAAATATGTGGTTGCAACTATGCAAAAAAATATACATCTAACAATAATACAAACAAATGATTGTTCCAACTAATGAAACAAATAAATCTACATGATTATAATAATCCAAATATTATTGATATAAAATCATAACCATTCAACAATTAATCAATAACTAATTACATTAATAAATTATTAATTACTTAAGGTAATACAATGCATAATTAACCTTAGTTTCCTAACAAGAAATCCCATCCGAGTGCTTAGGAAACATCCATGATGTAAGATATCAAGCTTTTATTAACTCGAGATGAACATATTACATGTGAAATCGTTATGAGAAACTTTGGATCACCATAAAAATAAATACACCTAATTGGTGAAGTACAATTTGGATTCCTCCTCCTAAAAATAGAGTGGAAAAACGCCATTAGAATTTTCCTTCCTAAAAATAGAATTCAAATGAATTTTTCTTTATAGAAAAAGGGTTTGACTCCTTAATTTTTGCTTTGGGGTTCCATAACATGTATCCCCTCGTTCTCCTTGTGACATGAGTGGGGGGTCAAGCCCCCCCACACCCCTTATGGAAGTGAGCTACAAACCACACCGTAAAGGGACCCAAAATTTAACTTTTTGTCACATATCTAGCAAAATAATCATACTTGATAAAAAGTAACTTTGTAATTATTGCCAATTAACGATATCATCTATATTTTAAGTTTATTAATATTTAAAAATTAAAAATTAAAAATTATCTCTTTATATATTTTGCATTGAAAATGTATGTATGTTTAGAGTAGTTTAAATTTTTTAAGATTAAGAATGTTGATTATATATGTTTTCTCTAAAATGTGTGAGAAAAATTTAATAGGGATAATGTTGATAATGCACTTCATACTTGTAAGTGCATTGGCAAGCACCATGTGTTTTTGTTTTGTGTGAACTTACATTTATAAACTAATTGACCCAAGTTCAAACCCGATTTGACATATGATTGATAAGATTTTAAAAATCTATGCAAGGATTCTCAAAATCATACAAAATTCATACTTATAAGTGCCTTATTAGGCTCGTCATAATGATATATTAGGCTCCTCAAATTGGTATTTTCGTATGGAATTACATTTGCAATCTAATTGATCCAAGCTCTCTATTCATAGGAGGCATTCAATTCAAGAATTGGACAATGCATGGGAAATAAACAATAATAACATTCACTTGTCTATATGTATATTTATAATTGTTTTTAAATGAAAAGTATAACATTGTAGGTATTCAAAATAGAAAAATAAACTCATGCAATGAAAGAGAAATGCACAATTAAGGAATAACAATATAATAGTTGTAATGCTTTAATAATACCAATGGTTTAATTAAAGCATTACTTGAAAGAATTATATCAAATTAATAAAGAGTGTCTCTAATACAATCTAAATTAAGTTAAAGCTTGAGACTTGATTGTTACAAATCACTACGAGAATATAAAAATATTAGTTAAGGCATAGAAATAGAAACGAACTCATTGATACAAGATGACACATGATGAAACAAATTTTTCATACGTTATAAAGGTGTAGACAATCATCAAGATGCCCACTAAAAATTGGTGGCTTACAACGTGATCTATGAGGGATTGAAAAGGAAGACATGTTCATGAATGAACATGTATGGTCAAAATGTAGCGTGTTTGAACCCATTTGGAGGTCGCAGAATATTTTTGGTCTTTGAAAGTCTAAGTTTTGAGTACAAGTTCACCTAGATGTATTCTTCTAGTTTCTAGCATTGGAATATTGTAGTAACTGCGATGTAACTGAATTGTATTCTCCTTTTTCAAACCCTGAGTTAGCTCACCGAAGAGTAAAAACCTAAAAAAGGGGTTATCTTTTTTAGTCGATTGATCCCAACAATCCCAACAGTTGAGTATTTCCTACATAACAATACTCTAAAGATCCCTCAAACTTATGTAATTCCTTCACAAGGCTATGATGAGATACAAATAATAATATATTAATAAATACATTTATAATGAAACCTTTAATTTGAATTTGGCACTTGACAACATGAATTTTGATCTTTGTTTTCTTAATTTTTTTTCTCTTGGTTGATCTAAAATTGCTCTTGAAATATTTGGATCTTCTTATATAGTGTCTCCAAGTAATGAGGTTTTTTCATATGATTCCTATATGGTTTGAATGGCTTAGGGTTCCGTTACTTAGGTATGCAATCTTTCATTATTTTCCTTCTCAATTGACCTAAAATCATGTTAAGGCTTATATGAAAATTTCCCATTTGAATGACTTTTACGTATGCAAAGGACAAGTTCATGACACATAGATAGATTCAAGACCTGTCATGGGCCCAAAATTCCATCCAAAGATTATAAAACTCATAATTGAAACACATGTGATGTATATCTAGGATATAGGTCACTTGTGATATAATATGAAGTGCTTATGGTGTTTGTAATACCAAAAATAGGGTCAATCTAGTAGATTAGAGAGTATTTAGAAGAGGGAAATATTCATGAATAATGCCGATTATGTATTAATGGACCAAATATTGGTAAAGATACAAAAAGCGTAATTGTCAAATGCCTCAGACCAAATTTAGGGTACTACAAACTACACTACTCAATGCTGTATTAAAAGGAAAAAGGAAATGCAAACCTCTATGATCTCAATCATAAGTTGATTTTGATTGAAAAATTACAAATTTTTGTTCTACGTCTAAATGTATACAACTCCAAATCAAAAGTAGATTAAAAATCGATAAGTTTTGAAATCTAAAATTAATATAATTGCATGTCTTGAAAATTTGAATTTTCCATAAAAGATTATCTTGGAAAATGAAATTTGAATTTACCATAATTGAATACTTTGAAAAACTTAAAATTTGAATGAGCATATGAACAAATATATCTGATTGGTAGATCATATATGCTACCAAACCTTGTAAATAATTTGGAAAGTTCCATGGGGTGTATATGCCCCAATGGGAGTAATTGTTGAAAGACCTTATAGAGAGGTGCCTTTTGATGGGAAATGTTGAAATATTGTAACTATCATGGAGAACTAACCTTTATCAATGATGAGGTCATGCAATACACTTATAGATAAGGGTAACATAGTTAAGAATGAGCTTACACCAATAAATGCTAAAAATAAGGATAACCTAGTCAAATATGAGGTCATGCCAAACGATGAGGGTGATGTAATAAATTATGAGGTCACACTAAAAATAAATAAACTTCATTCAATTATGAAAGTGGTTACTAGGCCCTTATAACTAAAGGGTTATCATAACCAAGTTGATGACATACATAAATATGATAGCAAAGTAACTACGTAGAGGATACTCATCCCAAAAATAAAACACAAGGAAAAAAATACTACAAAGGGCACTACAATCATGCCGAGGATACTAGGGCCAAGACAACTCACTAGAGACGAAACACCTTAAATTGAAATATCATTGATCCACTTGAAAACCTTGAAAATATTGATTTTTTTTGGAAAGGAGCTAACAACTATTTTAAAAGGTTAAGATAAAACTTGGAACAACTTGAATGTCTAAAACTTTTTTTTCAAAAATAGATAATCATAGATAAGATTAGAATTGGTAGTATTGAAAGTCATAGGATTGGTATTGGAAAAATTCATAGTCATATAGAGTGTCACTAAGTTTGATCATCTATGAGTTCTTTGCTTGTAATACGTGTGAATATTAGGAATACGATAACTCTAAGACCTATTTTGAGGTGAAGGAGGATAAGGCATGCCTTCATATTAATCATCTAAAAAAAAGAGTTAAATACATGTGTATATATAAATAATCCATATAACTTATGTATACCAAACATGGTTGGATTTTTCATAATCAAAAGACATCATCTATAAACAAACAATAATAATCATGGAATCTAAGGCATAATTATGAGAGGATATAATAAAAATGGAAATAAACATTCATAAAAGTACAACATTGAAGCATCTACAAAAATTTATGATAAATATCATGTCGTTTACCATACAATCATAGTAATTGAAAGCATATGAAAGATGCATGTATGTTATGTATCATGGTAAAAAAAAGTGTAAACATAGAAAAAACATCATGATAAATGAGCACATAAGAAAACATGACTTGAAAAAAAAGTGGATCCTCTAACACATATATACATGACATGCCAATTTATGCCATGACCATACCAAACATGAGGAAACTTGACAAGTTGATGTCTCGACGACATGATGAATCAACGACGTAACAATCCAACTTATACTAGTAATAAGCATAAAATAAGCACACATATAAATCAAATATGAATTAATCATATACAAATTATACAATCAATCATTGATAAACATGCCATAATCACTAGACAATAATGAATAATCATGTGATCAATTAATGATAAGTATATCATAAGCAAGAGTTGGTAAATAATATATAACACATAGTATTAGTGTCATAGAAAAAATAATAGCATCATCAAGTAAGATAATTGTACAATATCCATAATAAAGCACATAGTAAATGCATAAGAACGATAAAAACATGTATAATTAATCTTGGTAGTTCTATAAAAGCAATGGACTAGGATTAAAAATATAACTAATTTTTTTGCTAGATCTCCTAATGTAGGCATACCCAAATGTGGAACAATTACCCACATGTGATGAATAAGTAAATCCTAAAAGTATATGTATGTCCATGATAATGTCTAACTTATATGACATGTGTCTAAAATCACGTAGATTTGCAAAAATACATTCATATGATAAATACAATGTTAGAATCTATGTATCAAAAAAGAAATCCATAAACAAGTCCTAGTTTTGTTTTTTTCAAATATTTTATTGTTTTTCCTTCTTTTAATGTAATAATAAAAACAAGAAATTAGTAAATTAGAAAGGGACATGAAGTGCAACATAAAAGGAAAGGGAAGGTCTCGGATAGTCTATAACATATGTTAAATCATATTGTGCATCAAGGTGTAGAATAAAGAAATCTCAAGGAGAAAAAGCACAAGTGATTTTCCCCATTATAATATAATATTTCATAACTAGGAAGTGCATGCCATATGCCCCATAATAATGTCATATCACAGAAAAGGATATGAGAGGTGGTGGGGGTGGAGGAGCATGGGGAGAGGGTCAAGTCATATGCCCCTAATCTAATGTCACATCTCATAGAACATGTGTAAAATGCATTGTAGGTGCATGCCCGTAGTAGGATAGAGTAAATGTATATGAATGTGTCATAATGCGTGTAAGAATAGACAACAATAATCATGCAATCTCAATGAATTCCATGAAAAACAAGCATATACATCCGGTGTGATGAGATGGGAAATGGTATGTTGCAACAAGGTGCGAGAATGCCTCCAAAAATTTGTATTAAAGAAAGTTCTTGTCAAATATGTGTACTTGTATGTCATCATAGGATGGATCTTAGACAGATCAAGACATGATAAATAATCAAGTAAGAAAGGACCAGTGTAATAATCAGATCAATGTCAAGGGCTATAGAGGTATATGCACATATTATGTTAGGAAAACCTTATGTTAGCCAAATATGTGTGGTGAGCATTACTATTATGTGGGTTGTTATGTTCTTGTGTGGGTATTTAATAAGATATATTTATAAATTTATATGAAAACAAAACATATCAACAATGCAATCCTAATCTTAATCAAACAATAGGTTTGATTAAGAAAATAGAATAACCATTACCCACATTTACCAAGCATGGATCAACCTCATTGCATCAATGTGCTTAAAATGAATTATAGATGCTCAAGGGACTCTTTCCAAACTACAACAACATGTACCCATTGAATGGATCAAAGTATAATTTCATAGAATAATGCTACATTCGAATATTTTTTCCTTTAATATGAAGGGTGAGGGGATATATTTACATAATTTTCAAGGATGAGGATGGTATAAAATTAAATTATTTTTTGGAAATAGTGGGGATTTGATGGAGATAATGGAGGATATTTGAAAATGCAATAACTTTAAAAATAGAGGATTTGATGAGAATATTTTCTTTGATAATAGAGGTGGTTGAAGACTTTAGAGGATAATTGAGAACTTAGTGGGTGATATTTGAAAATGGAGAACTTGAATGGATTATTTTATTTATAATGGAGGTGAATAAGAACTTCAGAGAGGATTCAATATAAAATCTTTGAAAATAGAGGATTTGAATATATTATGTTATTCTATAATGGTGGTGGGTGAAAACTTTGAAAATGGTGGGAGAAAGTGGGAATTGAGTTGGATAGGATTGTGGGATTTTAGGTGGAGGATGAGGTGGATTATTTCATTATTATATGAACAGTTGGTTTAGGATTTAATTATGCGAGGATAGGATTAACTAATTAATATTGAATAATCATCTAATTTATTTGTCATGTTTTTTTGGATTAAAGTGGGATGAAGGATTTAATTGATTAAAGTGGTGGTGTAATTAATGTGTTTGCATTACCCCCTTTTTGAAATGGTGTTGCTGATAACATTTTATTTTCATAGAATATAGAAAAATAGGTAGGTGGGGGAGATGACCCTAATGACATGGGTGTCAAGAAATATATAGGAATATGAGGATGGTGATCGATATGAAAATTTTCAAGGTATACAAATAATTCAAAAGGAGATGATCCTAGTGGAATGGTTGGGGGTTTATTCCCCCTCGAAAGGATGTGTGGGGGTGAAGAATATTGATGGGTTATTGAAAATGATATTAAAGATAAAGATAGTGCTAAAAGTTATGGGATGGGGACTAGTTAGGGAAGGATGTTGTGATGATGTATTGAGGGATAACAATGTATGTGTGATGGTGAGGTTGGTTGTATTGAATGATACAAATTAGATTATAAAAATTTGATGAAACATGTTATGTGGGGGAACAAATAAGAGGGTGCCCTAGTTGGACAAAAAAGTAGGACTTACAAATTGGCCTTGATGTCGGGGGAGAGAGATAGATCCTGATGTGGTTTTGGATTACTGAATTTAAAAAATAAAAAGGAAATGAGAAGATATCATAGTACACAACATATATTATGTAACCAATAAAGAAAAAATATTGAGATGCAAGTAGAGGGGTTGGGTGTCAACGCAATATGCAACTAAGTATGGAACATACCATATGGAGATATATAGGGGTGATAGAATTTGGTGACTACACCTGATGGATGATTTGATTGATATTGGGGAAATTTACGTGTATCCATTAGTTGAAAAATAATTTTTTTTGTCAAGGGTGTGAATAAATGATGTCAAAAATGAGGGAAAATATGAGGTAAGGTGTGTATAATGAGGCATTACGGTGATGAAGAAGATGAACCAAAGTAAAGATGAAGATGGAAGTCAAGTGAATCAAGTGTTAATTGAGGAGGTGGTATGGAATGGATAATTGAAATGAAATGTGATTTATTAAATTGAAGAAAGATGAGATAAAAATTCTGAATTAGGGGATGAGAGTGAGTCAAGGACATAATTACACGAGATGGAGATGTACAAATTGATAGTAGTTTTGTTAGAAGCGTATGCGAGATACTTCGATTGAGTGAGGGTTTGAGAACAAATTTATGTCTAGAGAAATAGTATGGTGGATTGTTTGGAAATTGAAGTGGTGGCGAGAATAATTTGATTTCAAATGGAAGAGTAAGAGTAATTATTATGAATGTGTGAGGAAGAGTGATTGTGAGAGGGTGAAAGTGTGTAAGAATGATATGAAGTAAATTGGTAAGAATATGGGAGTATTGTGACAATAAGGGATGAAAATGATGAATATAGGGAAGATATAGAGAATAAATGGGGTCTAAACCAATTCCAATGAGAGAGGCATTTTAAGCAAGCAACGCTATGGATGTGGATGACCAAGGAAGTGTAAATAGGGAAAATGGATGAGACCAAAGGTGGGGATGAGGAAGGTATTGAAAAAGGAAGGTTTCGAAGTAATAAAGGATAAGGATGATGACATATGGGAGGATGGTAGTGACCTTAGATATGTCGAAGGATATCTCTTTACATGGGATGAAAAATATGGAGCAAAGGAGTGAGGGGGTATAGACAAAAAAAAAAGTACTTGGGTACATTTATAGGTCTTAAAACATACTAATGTACACATGATTCCTACGAAAAGAAAATAGTAATTCAAAAATAATTTTAAAATTTTGATTGATTTATCTCTTACACTTTATTGGATTTACACATCTTACAACTATGTCGACATTTGGTAGGATTTATCTTTTAACGACCTTAGACACTAGCACCTAGAAAGGACAAAAGTGCCCAGTGCTCTTGTCCATCCGGGTTCTCGTGCCCTTCTTTATATTCTTCTTACTCTTTTTGGGTCATTTTAACCTTTTTTCTCACCTCTTATAACTTTGGGTCAGCATTTCAATTGTTAATTATGAAATTCAAACAAGGGAATCATATATATACTTAGTTACTTCTCTCAAATAAGGGGCCAAACACTATAAGCATTATCTATCACCACATAAGCTTGCACAAAGGCACAAGAGAACTACAAGACATACATATAACACATTCATACAAGGGACAAGAGATGCATTGGTTTGGATACATAGCATAGGAGGGGAGTTCATTCTATTCCATTACACATATTTTTTATACTCGGCACAATCTAGATCTATCCCACTATCATCGTGTAACTTGCACAAGGGAAACCTAGGGAACACATACACATAAACATGAAGAACTATATGGAGTTTGAGATTTAGTGCATCACTCGGTCATAAGTTCACTCTTTGGGTGACTTCTGGGGTTAGTTTGATTCCACAATATGTATATTGTATTATTAGATTTGATGTAGTTTATGGAATGTGCAGGTAGTCATTTGTTTTATAGGTTACATGTGTAATTGGAACCCTAACAAAAATTCAAAGTGATAAAGTAAATATTGGAGTGAAGACTTCTTCGAACAGAAAAATTCAGAACCTTAGCATCTAAGTAGACACTAGCACCCAGATCGATCACCAACACATGGGATGATCTGTCCTCCTCGTGGGAACTTTTGTCTTGCATATTTTTGTATACGAATCTTCATCGAGCCTTTACGACACTTTGTTTCCATCCTATTCTAATAGATACACAACCCGATCATTCTACATAAAATAAAATAAGTCATCATCCCTCTCTCATTTGCTTAGGGTTTTATGTTGTTGAATGCTTATTGCTTAGACATTCCTGTATTTTATCACCTGAATATAATTTGTTACAATAGTTACTATGAAATTAGATTTAATTCAATTTAGATTAAATCATTTGGTTAACCCCAACTCTGATTGACCATTTGAATCCTTATTTTATCTATTCATATTTTTCTTTTCCTAACCGAAAATCCTAGTTGCATCTTAAAGGGGTTCATATTTCTAGCCATTTTCTATCATACATTTGATCTACATAGGTCTTCCTAAGGTTTCATCCTTAGTCCTATCCTCTGGGTCACTTTCTAGGGATCTTATTTCACAAATTACCTTTTCTTTCATATCATGGCCTCTAAAGTTCCTCAAGTCTCCTTGGCTCAATTACTTCAAAAGCACCCAGTTTGTAAATATGCTTTCAAAAATACCTACACACAATGTACCTCCCTCATGATATGCCACCTTCATAAGTAAGTGCAATTTTCAATCGTATCTCCAACCCCCTATTAGTCCTAATAACACAACTAATCAATTCCTCTTCGAGTCAATTCAAGCTTTACACCTTTTCTTTCAAGATAAATTTCAAGCTACAAAACAACAATTACATCCCTCACCATTGAAATCCAACATCTCAAGGATGCTTCTCATGCCCATGCTAGTGTTTCTTCTACACCTCATCTTGATCCCATGTCTACTACATTTTTCATACCAAGTAAGGTCAAGGTATTACAAAAATATCCTCTCTAGTTTGATCAAAATGCTAGGCAACACAATAGTTTCTCTGAGCTCCTCAATCACCAGGTAGATCACCTTGCCACCTATTAATTACTACCCTCCTTATCAGCTTAAAAAATACAAAGTTCACCCATTTTACAATTATCATAGAATTAATGGACATTGTGATAATGATTTCTATGATTTGGAACGAAGAATCAAGCAACTTGAGCATCAAGGCCTCATTTCATTTGCTACACAACATTTTTCCACATGCTCATGTCCAATTACCAAACCCCATGGGCTCCCAAATCTGATCCCTCTATATCTAGCAAGCATCACACAATAGTCACTCATGTTCCTTCTCTAGTAATGCAAGAGTTACCACAAGCCCCATCTAAGGCCAACCCATCAAAGGAAGAACAACCAATTCCCTCACCACAAGTGAGATCCCACACCAACTTCCTAATATTCTATTTACACTTCCTCCTTTTGATCCAGATAATGACTATGTTCCTGACTAGGACACATTTCAACATCCACCACCATGGCATGATATCTATCGCATTGTTAGAAAGATCTCCATCACTCACAAACTTGGGGGCATCATACTTTCTCCCCCTCTATCACTATTTTTGTCTCTGTTAGCTTATTTACTACACTTCACACTTATCTTTTTAGTATCACCACATCTATGGTATATGGTTCATACTTGATTGTTGAGGGTTTAATTCATCCATGAACCTCACTTGTCACATCTTGGATACTCACGCTCTGTGATTCATGTCTATCTTTCTAAGCATCACCACATCTATGGTAAACACACTTTACCTTCATTACCGATGACAAACTCTTGTTCTATGGTTCATGCTTGAATGTTAAGGGTGCAATTCCTCCATGAACCTCACTTGTTGCATCTTGGCTACTCATGCTCCGTGCTTCATGTCTATCTTTATGAGAATCACCACATATTTGGTAAACACACTTTACCTTCATTACCCAATGACACACTCTTGTTTTATGGTTCATACTTGATTGTTGAGGGATAATTCCTAAATGAACCTCATCTCACACACATTATGCTTGGGGGAAAATGTGGCCCCTCTCATCTACACATTTTACATATCACAACACACCATCACATGCACATGACATCTACACATATTGGTTGTCTTTACTCTTGTTAGCTCATACTACTTACATGTTACACTTTGTTTCCTATGTTAGTTGGATACTTAATATGTCATTATCTTTTTCTATACACACATGTGCGTTCACATGGTATTTTGAGGTGAATGCATGAATTATACATATTCTTACACGATGCATGATGCTCGACACTACTCTTTACCAGTTCCACCAATGCTTCTGGGGCCATCTACATTTACTAGTCTCATCATACACATCAAAAGTCCTATCATTTCAGTATTTACTACTTATTTTCATTTACATTTTGATACTCTATACATGCTTTAACAAACTACTTATATTTCTAACTGATTTAACAAAAATATTGTTTTTGTATAAAACCTAATTATAGAGTCACGTATGATAAATAAATTCTAACGTACATATTTGACACAAGTAATAAGATAGATAAATATGAAACCCTAAGTGCAAGAGAGGGAAAGAATGACTTAGTTGATTTGCGCTTGATCCAAGACTAGTGTAGACCAGGAAAAATAATGAACAGGAAGGGCTGACTATCACAACTATGCACAATAAATTATGGAACTATCAAATGAAGTTGGATAGGGGGAACTGGACTGGGGGTGAGGGCACCCCAGGCACTAGAGACCTCTACTAGGAACCTTTAACTACGTAGGAGCTCAGAACCTAATTTTTTTGGTATCAAAAAAGTGTCACTAGTAGTCTCTATTGGTTACCTGTATGTCACAATATGATCACTAAATGTGCATATAACCTATAAAGAGATGTCCACCTATAAAACCCTAAAACTACATCAAATCTCAAAAAAATAAAGATACAATATGGGAAGTAAGATTGACCCTTGTGGTCACCTGATTTAAGTGAAATTATGACTGAGCACTACACTATATCTTAGAATCCATGTAGTTATTTTTGTGTGTATGAAAGAATTGTGCCCTAGGATGCCCTTGCAAGCACACACTTGATAGCAAGTGATAGCTATATGTACTAATGTAAATAGATGTGTGGATGGAATAATGAAATTCCCCTTCTATGAAGTGTATGCAAAAAATGCAATCCCTTGTCCCTTGAATGGATGCTAGATGGATGGCTTTAGTTCTTTTAGATTACTTTGGATGCAAGTTTAGGTGATGATAATAGATGCTTAGATCTTGGTCCTTTATTTTGGTCACATAGATTTGTATTTATATGATTCCCTTGGTTGAATTTCATAATTTAAAACTAGAAGGATGACCCATAAGAAAATAAGATGCCCAAAATATAAAAGAGATCCAAAATAAGTGAGTAAGATAGAAAAGGGTTAGGGGCCCCCCAGAGGAGGATGAGGGCGCTTGGCGCTTAGGCAATGACATCTGGCTTGGGAACTAGTGTCTAAAGTCATGAAAGATAAATAAGTAAAGTACTAACTGGGATGTAGGGTGTAAAATACTAGAAAGAAGATAAGAAACAAAGCAAAGAAAAGAGGCCAAAGATAGATGTTAATTACTAGTTTTCTTCTTAGGAATCATATGAATGCAAGTATGATTTTAGGACCTAGAAATGTACCCAAGTACGTGATTTTGTGTCTACATTTTCCCCCACTTTATGTTGTTGAGTGAATACTTGATAACATAAAGTAGATAAGAGATTCATACTTGATAACCATGTAGAGTGTGATGGTGATAACATGCCGAAGAGACAAGTTAAAGTGTGAGTGATAAAAATGAAGCATGGAAACTAAGAAAGAGGAAGTGACCCTAGGGGGGTGTATAGTGTATTATGTTGTACCTATTTTTGTTCTTCATGTAGGGCTAATTCTTGTTGTGTATTAAGGATACACCTACAAAAGAAGAGAAAAAGAGTAGTCAAAGTCATGTATTATGAAAAATCTTGCAAATGTAAAAATGTAAAAAAAGTAGTGAAAGGAAAGTGTGCACTTGATAATCATGAGTGAGAGTTAAAAGGATAGAAATATGTCTTGAAAATTTTGTGTAGAGAGATTTTTTTGGGAGATCTCATGCCAAGTGCGAGTTTTTGGGTGATCTCATGCCAAGAACAAGTTTTTGGGTGATCTCATGCCAAGTGTGAATTTTTTTGGGCGATCTCATGCCATGAAAAAAGAGTGTTGGGGAGAGAGGTCTAGTGTTACTCTCCTTCCATGACTACTTTCCTGATTTATACACCAATGTAGATGGTGTGATCATGTGTTTGTTTCGATTTTGTGTATTGTATTAGTTTTGTATTTCAATTCCGAATAGAAATGGAGATTAGAATGCATTATACTTGTTGGAGGACTATGACTATGTGAAACTATCTATGTGAACTATTATGAATTGTGTTGATTGAGAAAGTAGCTGTATCTTCCCTAGGACATAGGCACTTAGGAGAGGTTAGGAGCACCAACACACTAGTGTCTGTATCTAGGTGCTAGAGTATGTGTGTGTGTGAACTGAGGACCCAAGTCAGATTCTGGGTCATTTCTAACATTGTAATTTGTTTTGATTTTGTGTTGAACTATATTGTAGCTATTGTATGGGGTGATTGATTCACCCAATGTATGACCCTTCATTTGGGGTGCATATGACATCGCTAGGAGAATGAGGCAAAAAGGAGAGGACCATGATCCTGATTGAAAACGATGCCCTATAGGGGAGGGAATGTGCATGGTAGAAACCAAGGCACATGCAAAAAAAGTGGCTAGATACATGTGTTAGTAGAAAAGTAGAAAACATGTAATAGAAAAATAGTGTAATAAGCAAGTGTGCATATAAGATGGATCATGAAAATTGGGTTTCAAACATGGGACATCACTCACAATGTCACAAGACAATCAAGGCCAAGTGGCCAAAAACATACAAGCAATGATCAAATAAGACATAGGGCATAGCCCGCAAATAATGGCATACAATAAAAACTAATGAAAAGCAAAAGTAGAGACAAACCATGGTGGAAAATAGTCCTGCAAAAGGAAAATACTACACATGAAGCACCCGTTAGCATGTTAGAAAGATAAATATTATGTCAAAGCGTGTATAAATCAATGAAATAAATGTGCTAGTAAGAATATGAAGTAATAAATAATGAAATAATAACACTTATGATGTGTAAGAGTAGAAATGTAGATGCCCCTAGGAGCCTCGGTGGGATTGGTAAAAGGTACAATGCCTAAACATCATTTCTGCATGTAAAGATATGTAGAAAGTTTTCATTCACAACTAGAGAACAAGTGACCACACATGTGTATATATAATAGATAATGACATATTGGATATCCGTCTAGCATGGAAACCAAAGTGTACATGTAAGCATAATTAAGCAAGAATAAATGCAACCAAGATATGAAGAAATATGTTGTGAATGAATGCAATGGAATGATATGCAATGTGAATGTGATAGGAGAAATGTCCCCCCAGTGGATGTGGATGAGTATGAGATGAGGTTCATTTATAAAATACCCCTCAACAATCAAGAATGAACCATAGAACAAGAGTGTGTCATTGGGAAATGGTTTGATAATGAGATGCTAGAAATATGTATCATGAAGAACATAGTGTAAAGTGTAAAGTGTGAATGTGGTGAGGTTCATTTCAGATTTATACCCTCAACATTTGAGTATGAACCATGGAACTAGAGTGCATCATAGGATAGTATGATGTGTGAGAATGTAATGCTAGAAAGATGTATTGTGAAGCGCAGAGCATGAAATGTGTAGTGTGTGAGGTTCATGGATGTAGTATTCCCTTGACAATCAAGTGTGAAACTTAGCACAAGAGTGTGTCATACCAAATTTATCAATATGTGTAATGATGCTTATAAATATGCGATTGTTTAGAAATATGAAGCATGAAGCATATCGTAATAATATAAATTATAGACACTTGATGATGTGAGGAGGGGGGAGAAGTAAGCAAGATGCCCTCCAAATGTATGATGATGGGCGAGCTATCCAATGAAAGTGAAGGGAAAGGTCCTCCACCCGATGTTTGAGGAGATAAAGGTGTGTGACCATGCTCTAAGATTGGTGTTATATAGACTAGCAGGAGGTATATGTGATGGAAGCTTGAGAGGTGATTACCTATGTGAAGGATACTTAGGAGGTGAAGAACACATATGTAAGGAGACCTAGGAGGTGATAATGGAGGTGGTGAAATATTATGTGAAGGGGTTTCCCGAGTAGGGGACTTAGGCCGAGAAGATGGACTAGTAACGATGAAAATGAGTAGGTCATGTGTGAATAAGAGAGCTAGGTACAAAATGTACCTTAGATTTGAGAGGCCAAGGGGCCTAGATGTTACAACTAGTGAAAGGACATCCTCAAGAGGAGGTATGAGGAAATGGTGTGGATGGTGGAACACCTTTGAGAGTGATAACTTTTCTTATTGTGAATGAATTTGAGACACAAGTGGTTCATGGAAAAGATAGCTTGAGTGGTGCAGAGCAAGGAAGACCTAAGAGCATGTCACAACCTTTAATTGAAGGTGCCACAATGAATGACACAAGCATGGTGAGAGGCCCAACTATAACTGGAAGCTTGATGTAGCCATAAGATTTTGGAATTGGATATGAAATTTGAGATAGTGGATAGTTGATAGAGACAAGGAGTGCAATAGAGCATGCACCAATAGGAGCCGATGGATCGATCATGGTGTTATTGATAGTATAAGATCCGATAGAAGAATTGATGTGTAGTGTATTAGAAGAAAATGTAGCATGATAATCATGATCAAAAGAGAATGTGATGAGTGGTGGAGATGTATCAATATTAACAACTAGAAAATCAAGAGCCCCCGATGAAGGAGGAGGCACAACACGATATGTATGATTAGATAAAGAATCAAAAGTTTTTACTTGTCATATTTAGGCAATGGATCTTTGAATATTTTGAGATTTTGGTTTTCATTGACCAACTTGGATGCCAAAGGCTCAGGGAGATCAATTTCATTATTGTCGATAAGATCTTGAATGAGATGCCTAAGTTTGAAACATTGATAAGTGGAATGCCCAACACATTGATGATAGTCACATATATCATTTTCATCATAATTACAACCCTTAGGGTGAGATGGATCAAGATTTAGTGGTGGTGGAAGTGTAATAAGATTGCTTTCAATAAGTTGTGGCAATAAAAAGTGAGGAGCATAAGGAAATTTTGTAAATGTACACTTTGGAGGTTGTCATTGAAGCTTTTCAGGAGTAGAACAACATTAACAATAGATTTTTCTTCAATGGGCTTAGGAGATGGCTTGAAATTAGATTTGATTTGAAACCATTAGAATTTAGATCTTGATCATGATATTTAAGCTTTCCCATAGATAAGAGTTTTCTTTCATGTAACTTAAGAGTATGACATAGTTGATCAAATGATGGAAATGTCTCAAAAATAACACTCTCTTGTAATGGAGTTAAGAGACTTTGGAAAAAGATCTTACAATTCTGAATCAACAAGTACATTGGTCATCTTAGCTAAGTTGTTCTTATATCATAATACATAGTCCACTAGATGCTCATTAGATCCTTCTTTGATTTGTGCAAGTTAAGCATAAGATATTTTAAAATTGATATTGATTAAAAATGTACAATAAAAACATCGGCTAAATGTGTAAATGATGTTACCAATTAGACAAGGTAGATCATAGAACTAACACATAACATAGTATTGGATACTCTTAGGAAATAACTTAACTAATAGTGTATGATCATCCACATAATCTAGACATGCCACATGAAAATCTCAGAGATTCTCTTGAGGTTCACCATGGCCATTGAAGGTGGGTAGCTTAGAGTGACGAAGTTCATAAGTGGAAATGATGGGTGTGAAAGGATTGTGAAGGAAGAGGGTGGATTCAAGAGATGGAGATGCATGAGAAGTAGCCTACTAAAGTTGACAGATTTGAACTTGGAGATCCTAATAAAGAGAGGCTAGGTCTTGAGTGGAAGAGGAAGTGACTTATCACGTGTGGGAAGCAATAAGTGGAGTAAAATGATTGGTAGGGGTCAGCATAGAAACAGGAACATTGGAAGTAGGAGGAATGGAAGAATTAAAAGGTTGAGTAACAATAAGCATGGAAGTGTTGTGGATGTAGGAACATTAAGCTCAACGAGATTGGTGGCCTCCTCACGAAAGCTTGATGAAAAGAGAAGATCTAGATCTTGCAGATTTTTGGTAAGATAAGCTTTAAGGTCATGATGGTCTGTAAGAGGGTTTAAAACCCTCAAGTGAGGATCGTGAGGGATGACGTACACATCAACAGATGTGCAAACAATAGTGTGAACAAATCTCGGGAGGAGCGAGCATATACCGAATATGCATGCAAAGATTTGAAACACGGGAAGAACTCGGTTAAGCCATAAAAATCTCCTCTATGTCATAGATCAAATGGGGTGTACATATAGGAGGTCTTTGAGTAACCCCGAGTGCTGCAATCATGAAAACTTGAGTAGAGAGGGGAGTTACATTCCCTGAATAGAAGTGTAACTCCCAATGACGCATATGACGACCGATGCATTGGACGTGTAAGAGAATCTCATGATGACCCCTAAATGAAATGTGGACCTACAATCTCACCTAAGTGATATGACTCACCTAATGATGTGGAAAATAATACACACCAACACCCCCTTCATCATAACTTGGGATGAGGTGGTAAGTCGAAACAAGAAATGGATCCCGGCATGACAAAGCCCGAAGAGGTACCCATGTACAAGAAAAATATCCCAAGTGATGAAGGAAAACCCAATGGGAAAAACATCCACCACAAGAGAAAAACACACTCTCTAATCTAAGAAAGATGACAAATATGGGTCTCGGCCATAGATGATCTGAAAAGGTACCCATGTACAAAGAGGAAATATCTCAGAAAGAAGAAGAAGAGAGAAGAAGAGGGAGATGAGAGGAATGTAGAAGATGCCATGGATAGATCTGAACTCTGCAGCTCTAGGAGGTCTCCCAAAAGAATGTCAATGATGAGATCCTTTGCCTCTGGACTGAAGAAGAGCCACCCGCATCGAACAATGTGTGCCTACCCTTAGGAAGGATAGAAATGATGTGCTGAAATTTTGCCCACTCCATGAAGGAAACTGAAGGCAGTAGCATGAAGAACTTTGAGTCTGGTGCATGGAAGTGTGACATAGGTCTAGCGAGTGAGTGCCAAGGAACCGAAGGTAATGCCACGTGCATAGAACTGTCAGAGTGAAAAGAGGAACACCCACAGAAAGGATGTCCAAGTGATGTGAAGGGAAAAAAATATCCTCCACAATAGAAAAGGGATCCACAGCTGAGGGTGGATCAATGAAGGTCTCTAGAGATGTGGAAGTGACATGATTCCCGGAAGGGGCACTGCCAACAACAGAGATGATGAACTCCTCTAAAACACCTGTAGATGGATGAGGGACATGTAGTGCATCACAAGTAGACTCTGTAAAAAGATGACTAAGGTCGGTAGATACTCATCCCAATGAGGGGGCTCAACAAATAGAAGAGTGATATCAGATAGGTATGAGTCATCCAATGAAGGTAGAGAAGTGGAAGGGGCCTCACACATTGGAAGTGGAAAGGAGGTGGTGTAATGACCGTATGAGACCGAGTAGAGAGACCGATCAATATCTAATGAGATGGGAGGGGTGAAAACACTATCTAGAATGGTGAGAGAAAGAGGAGAGAAGTCCTCTATAATGCTCTTTGCATTAGAACTGGGTGCACAATCCTCGTCATCAGAAGTTGAACCAAACGAGTCTATGTTAGGAACTGTCATCACATGAAGAAATGGAGGAGACAATGAATCAGCATAAGCAACAATGAGGCGTAGTATGTGAAGGGTCTCCATAGAGGGACTGAAGAATGCTCAAGACATGGTGAGGTGGATCTAAGTCTGCCACGTGAAACCAGAGAGATCTAGAGACATGCATCATCATGTGACCAAAGACATGGTCAAAAGTGTGTCAAGAAAGTCATATAGATGACGATGATCACGATGCGAGGAACCGGCCCAAGAAAGAAGGGTAAAAGACCCTCGTGGGCGAAGTAACGTTCCATGGAAGCACGCCAAGATGAATAGTTCCCTCTCTCGGTGAGAAGTGGTAGAGGTCTGTAAGGTGATCCTACGATGCTCAAGTTTTGAAAGAGCACTCTCCATGATGAAAAATGTAAGATGCATAAATGTAAGATGTCGGAACAAACCGATAATGCGTCTGCGGTGAAAGCCCAAGAGTACTAGTCAACCCCCTAGAATGTGACACTTTATAAAGTAGTGCATTTACAAAAATTGACAATGTCATCACGTAATGTGCAAAAAATCATGCAACTTTGACTAAAGAAGCACTAAAAAATGAGCAGCGAGTCAAAAGTTATAGCATTAAAACAATTCCAGAACTGATGGAAAATGTCAATAAATGCTACAAATGCATTAAAAAAGTGCTCGAAATGGGTGCAAAGGGTGTCATGTGGGTACCCATTGGAAATGACATCAAATTTTAGTAGGGGTTTGTTTTGCTTGCGAGGGGGGATTTGCCTCCTCGCCTGACCTCAAACCTTGCCCTACGTCTCGACATGCATAGGAAGATAAGAATACAAGTAAAAAAACAACCTAGAAATGTATTACAATGCCATGAAAATGTTTTTATGACCTCAAAACATTAAAAATGAGGATTATTTATAGCCAAATACTTCTAAAAGGTATTGATGGAGGGGCCCACGTTTGAAATGGTATCTCCAATTAAGTCCACGTGCAAAAGCTGCAGAAGTAACATTTGAACAAGGATTTCAAACACAATATGTAGAGTGGGAATACATGCTGGAGATGCGTTGGAGGCACTTGTAAAAGGTGCCAGAGGATAGAAAAATGTGCCAAGGTAGAGGTGTGGCGAGTCACCAAGAAACCCAAAAATGCCAATACCGAGCAAAATACAGTCCCCATTTAGCCTTCTACGTAGGTAAGATTCGAGGAAGATAGAAGAGGCCACGAGTCATGAAGGTGAAGGGAGACCGAGTGTGTAGAGCTAAAGATGTCTTTTAACCATTGAGTTTGAATGCGGGTGGTAGAGAGATGTGTACCAAATGTAATGGCAAATGTAGGTCAGCGTGAAAGAGTTGAAGGAGAAGTTCAATAACCCGGAGAAAATGCAAACGTTACCACTGATTTGAATGCCAATGCTACAGATTTGAAATACGTGCCAATGCAAAACACAAAGGCATAGGCAATGCAAGGAAAAAAGCACGATCTGGTTCAACCAAAGTAGGAGAAGAGAACCAACACAAGCCAACAACCAAAAAAATAGCCACGTTTAGATTCCACACTAAGGAAAAAAATGAAGTTCCATCACTGGAAGCCTGCAAACCCAGTGGCAGCAAGGGTAAAAAAAGGCACATGCCAATAATCCACAACACGAGCCAATGCAGGTCGAGCAAGATCAATAAAACCCATGCATATAACAAATAGATCACCAAGGCAATGGAACACGCCTTAACATAGCTCAAATCGAGCCAGTGGAGAAGCCAACGACCCTAGAGGGCTTGGGCAGAGCAACACGAATGCAGGAACCAAGAAAAACTCGAACCTGCAATCTGAAGTAGCAGAACCTCTCAAGACCCTCATGCAAGGCCAAAAATCAAAAACCACAAACACGAACAAACCCAAACAAGAAGGTGAAACCCATGAACACGAGCAAGCAAACCGGAGGTATGAACCCCAAAATCAGTGCAAGAAGAGCACGAATGGAATATCCATTATGACACATGCAACAAGAACTAGATATCATGCCGGAAGCCAAAAACACACGAGCAACACCGAGGAGTGCACGGATCCACAAGATCCACTCTGATACCATGTAAGAGGGTTTAAAACCTGCAAGTGAGGATCATGAGGGATGACGTGCACATCAACCGACATGAACGACAACATGAAAAGATCTCGGGAGGAGCGAGCATCAACCGAATGTGCATGAAAAGATTTGAAACATAGGCGAGAACTTTGTTAAGCCATAAAAATCTCCTCTATCTCATAGATCAAATGGGGTGTAAATATAGGAGGTCTTTGAGTAACCCCAGTCTTTGCAATCATGACAACTTGAGTAGAGAGGGGAGTTACATTCCTATAATAGAAGTGTAACTCCCAATGACGCATATGACGCATGACATTGACGCACTTGATGCGTAAGAGAATCTCATGATGACCCCTAAATGACACGTGGACCTACGATCTCACCAAAGTGAGATGACTCACCTAATGATGTGGAAAATAATACACATCAACATGGTCTTCATCAGTAAAGGGTGCATGAGTTTTATCCATGATAAAAGGATGAAAAAATACCTAAAAGAAAGGTTGGGTTCAAGTGATGGATTCACCAAATGATTTAACAAAAATGGTTTTTTTGTATAAACCCTAATTTTAGAGTTACATATGATAAATAAATGCTGAAGTAAAAATTTGACACAAGATGTAAGCTAGATAAATATGAAACCATAAGTGCAAGAGAGGGAAATAATGACTTAGCTGATTTTCCTTAATCTAGGACTCAGTGCGGATCGATAAAATTGATGAAAAAGAAGGGAAAACCATCGTAACTATGTACAATAAATTTTGGAACCGCATCGGATGAAGTCTGGACTAGGGCACTTGGATTGGGGCGAGGGCGCTAGAGACCTCTATTGGGTGCTTGTGACTACACAAGAGCTCGAAACCTTTTTTTGGTGTCACACAAGTGTCACTGGTAGTTGCTATTGGTCTCATGTATATCGCAATATGATCATTGAATGCGCTTCTAACATGCAAAGAGATGTCCACCTACAAAACCCTTAAACTACATCAAATCCCAAAAATAAATGTACAATATGGGAAGTTAGAATAACCCCGGTGGTCACCCGATTGAATGAAATTACAACTTAGCACCACACCGAATCTCAAACTCCATGTATTTCTTGTGCGTGTGTGAAAGAATCGTGCCCTATGATGCCCTTGGGAAAACACACTTGATAACTTGCGATATCTAGATGTACCAATGTAAATAGACGTGTGGTTGGAATAATTAATTTCCCCTTCCTATGAAGTGTATGCAGAAAACACACAAGTCCCTTGTCCCTTGTATGGATCCTATATGGGTTTCTTTGATGTTCTTAGATGCCTTTGGATGTAATATTAGGTGATGATAATAGATGCTTAGAGCTTGGTCCCTTATGTTGGTCACATATCTTTGTATTTATATGATTCTCTTGGTTTAATTTCATAATTGACAATTAGAAGGTCAACCCATAAGAAAATAAGATGTCCGAAAGATAAAAGAGACATAAAAGAAGCGAGTAAGATAGAAAAGGGTCGTGGGCGCTTAGGTGCCGACGTCTGACTTGAGGTGCTACTATCCAAAGTCATGATAACTAAACAAGTAAAGTCTTGACTGGGCTATAGGGTGTAAAAGACCAAAAAGAAGACAAGAAACAAAGTAAAGAGGTTAAAGATAACTATCAATTACTAGTTTTCTCGCTTAGGAATCATATGAATGCAAGTATGCTTTTAGGACCTAGAAATGTACCCAAGTGTGTGATTTTTGTGTCTACAATAACATGCTAATGGGTGCTTCATGTGTAGCATTTACCTTGTATGATACTATACAACCATGGTTATCTATTACTTTTATTTTTCTATTGTTTTCCTTGTTTGTGGGTTATGCCCTATGTCTTGCTTGATCATTGTTTTCTTATGGCCACTTCGGCCATAATTGTCTTGTGACATTGTGAGCAATGTCCCATGTACGAAACTCACTTTTATGGCGCATCTTGTCTTCTGATGTAGGGGTATCATCCCCAGGGCTAGTTTAAGCTTATAGTAAGAAAATTTTGGTCTTCTTAGGTTCTTAGAGGTGTTTTTGAGTCATTTTGGTGTCCTTTGGGCCTTAGAGGTTCAAAAATTTGAATTATGGAGTTTCCCTCCATTTTGGCCTATTCAAAAGTTTGAATTTTCTAGAGCCAATTTTGTCTTGTTTTGCATATGTATATGTGCTTGTGGTTCTAGTAGGTCTTGAGCATGTGTTTTGGGTCATTATAAGGCCTTGATAGCTCTCTAAGATGCAAGATTGGTCATATTAGTCTCAAGTTGTCACTTAGAACTTTTCTTGTTATGAAGTTTCCATATGTGACTTGGTCATATAACCTAGAAAATAGTTATGTGGAAGAAATTTGAGTTGAGAAGGTATAAAAGGAATTTGTAACTGCTATTTCATCATTGATCAATCAATAGGAGAATGTATTGGAGCTCTAAGCATGAGAATAAACAAGAAATACTTGTTTTAAAACAAGAACTTCAGTGTTGTAATTCTCTGTACTATATTGTCTTTTGAGTTTGCATGAATGTGTTGTGAAAGGCATTAATGGAATAAGTAATAAATGAGATAATCTTAGACTATAATTCTGAATAATGTTGAAGGAACATTGAGATATCATTCAATTCCCATTAAAGACTCAAGAAAGCGTAGCAGAGCCAAATATTGTCACTCAAGCAAGATTTTAGATAATTAAAAGGTTATGATAGAGGAGACGGTGAATACTAGAGTTGTGGAATTGTAAAGAGAATATTTTCAAGCCTTGAAGGTTTCTCTTGACCCCATTGATGATCTAGATTCATAATTATTACAAGGTAACGTTCCTTTTACTCCAACTCATCATTACCAAAACAAAGCGAGTCATTTTTAATCTAAATACATCTTTGGTAAGGTAAGAAGTTTCTAGTTATTATTACAAACCTAAAAAAATTGGTCTTTACTTAGAATCTTGAGTAAATTGATGTTTGTGAACAAAAAGGAGATCTCGGGCCTTTATAGATAAACCCTAAGGGTTTGGTGAAGATAAGTTGGTGAGGGATTTAACATCCATTTTAGAGCATAAAAACTTGGAAAAATCACCTTGAAGGATGTGCCATTAATATTCAAAAACAATTTTGCAAAATATTGTGTCATTGCAAAGATATTGCTGACAGTTGGCTTAGGAGCATTGTAGCTGTGAAGACCTAATTAGAGACTCCAAATGGTGACTTTTAGCAATTTCTTTTAAAAGAGTAAATCCTGAAACTTTGTACACAATATATTGGGCCTAAAGGGTGTTTGAATAACCTCTTGAATAATGAATATAATTTTTCAATCAAAATTTATATTTAAATTGCTATTGTGGCATGATTTGATAAGAGCAACTAGGCTTGAAAAGGAAGTTGTGAAGGAAGTAGGGGAATCCTTAAGAGTTGGAACAAATAAAGTTTCCCACACTGTAACACATTAAAGGGTACTTAAAAACATCATTACTTTCTTCAGAGGCCTTGTATATTATTCTATCCCATACCATTCTATTGGAATTGCCTCAAGAAGTCAAAAGGGTAGTTTTTGCAAAGGTAAAGAAAATAGTTGATTTTGGTTGTTTGAATTTAATTTATTGAGTGTGTTGGCATGGTATGAGAATATTTAATTTGTTAAGAAGGTTTCTTGAAACCATTTGAATCCATTTTGCAAGCTTTAGAATTATTTAAAGTTGGTAAGAACAAGCCTATTTCAGTTCTTTGTGAAAGATTTTAGTGGATTGAACAAATAGTTTGAGTGAGTGTGAACAAGATACCAAATGCGAATACATCATCTTCATAGTTTATTGATACATTATTTTATATTGTGTACTATCTCTTTTATACAAACGCTAGTTTCTAGCCTATGTTGTTTACTTGTTCCTTGATTTCTACCATGTATATACCCTACCCCCTGGGTATCCAATCTCGAGATATGCATATCAATTTTAGGTCCTTTCATTTAGGTCATGCATCTACCTACATTCATCACATTCACCCCAAATGAGGGGGAACTATTGGATGAACAAATCACCCTTTCAATAGTATAGAACTCACGAACAAAACAACACAATATAGAATTGGCCAAAGTACATTTGTCACATATTGGTCTAGAATTTGAATTAGACAAAAAATAGAGCAGACAATAGCACCCAATACTAGATAAGAATGGTGGGTGTTTGTGTCCCACCTGGGAACTTATGTCATGGGGGAAAAACATATAGTTTCTTAGTACAACAAAGTTTCGAGAAAGGTACAATACATATCTACAATATTAGATATTCAGTTTTAGTTACAAAAATCAGTAATTCAATTACAATATAGTTAAAATTCAGTTACAATACGGTTACAAATCAGGGATGTGCCAATTTGTAGTGGCAGTTTGATAAACATCTTGGAAGGAGAGAAAAATATACTTCTCTCCCTAACACTCTTCTCTTGGAATGAGATCACCCAAAAAACTTTCCCTTGGTGTGAGATTGCCCAAAAAACTCTCCCTTGGCATAAGATTTCTGTAAAAACTCATTCTTGGCATGAGATTTCCCAAAAACCTAACCCTTAGCAGAAAGATTCTGAATCTACAACATCTCCAAAGAAAACAAGACAATTTTCTATCCTATACTCTCTTAATACATCAAGTGCATTCTTTCCTTACTACTAATTTTAAAAACTTTTACTAACTTACACATACGTTACTATGATTTTTCATAAACGATACTTTGACTACTCTTTTTCTCTTCTTTTATAGGTCCGCCCTTACAAGCAATAAGAAGCAACTCACATCAATAAGAAAAAACTCCTACACCATATTACTATACATACCATTCACCCCTAGATTATACCTCCCTTTCCTAGTTTCCATGTCTCACATTACGATCACTCCACATTTCACCTATCTACTTGTCCACTCGACATGCTATTGGATACACTTCTCTCCAATTTACAAGGTAAAAATATTCTATCTACTTTATGCTATCGAGTATCAATCAAAAACATAAATTAGGGGCAAATGTAGACATGAAATCTATACATTTGGGTACATTTATAGGTCCTAAAACATACTAATGTATACATGATTCCTAAGCAATAAAATTAGTGGTTGAAAAATCCTTTTGGCCTTTTGGTTGTTTTATCTCTTGTACTTTATTGGATTTACACATCTTACAACTCCATTGGAACTTGCCCGATTTATCTTTCAATGACCTCGAGACACTAGCCCAGATAGGACGAAGCCCCAGGTGCTCCTGTCCATCCCAGTGCTCCTTCCATTCTCTATCTTCTTATTACTCTTTAAATTGGGTCCTTTTCATCTTTTTCTCACCTATTAAAAATTTGGGTCAGCCTTGCAGTTGCAAATTACAAAATTAAAACAAGGGAATCATATATATACTTATTTACTTATCTCAAATAAGGGATAATAACTATAAGTATTATCTATCACCACCTAAGCTTGCATAAAGGCACAAAAGCACTACAATGCATACATCTAACACATTCATACAAGGGACAAGGGCTGCATTAGTCTACATACATAATATAGGAGGGGAGTTCATTGATGAGTTTCGTCAATCCTCCTCATTAATAATGTCAATCCAGGTGGTGTCCGATGGTTGTATGCAATAAGAGAAGAAAGATCTTTGGAAAATAGATCTTTTAAACACAATCCAAACTGCATAAAATAAATCACACATGTGGAAATGGAAAGACACACTTGTAGAAATAAAGCTTGCATGAAATAAATCACACTTGCATGAATGAAATTGTTGAATTAAAAATAAGGAAAGATAAATAAGACACCTGCAGGTTCACAAAATAAATTGTACGGAAAGAAGGATTACATAACACAAAATCAGAAATCACAACAAAAAGAAAAACAACAGAAATAAAGAAATGAACATAACACATTGATCCATCTTCCTTGGAATGAGTGGCCAGCTCATTCCTTGGAAGAGGACTTAATTCATATTTTTAATTCAAAATCTGCAGAACAATTTCACTCAAAAGATTGATGAGGAAGAATGGATATCTATTTCTTGGTAGTCCAAAATTACATATAAGAGTGTGGGAGGTTGCATTTATAATTCATGCATCCAAACAACTCCTTATTTTGGGAAATAAAATATGATCTTATCTTTATTCCAATCCTAACAAATAATATCTTCATCTCCACAAAATATGGAGAGAGATATATTATTGGAGTCGAAGTCTTATCTTGCTTATTTTAGGAATATTTTATCCCAAATCTTCTCCTTGTTTTTGGTAACAAGAATCACATTGATTTTATTCTCCTAATTTATTGGAAGGAGGTTTTTCCTCAAAACATTACTTTGACCAAATACCTCTCCTGGATTTTCTATTTAACTTTTTCTGTTTCTAGTTGTGGAACTTTTGGTGCTCAAATCGATACACTTTTTCCTTGAGTGAAGCTCACTAAAAGTTAGATTATTTTTTATTAGTAAAAACTATAGAAAATATGAATGAGATTTTTGTTAAACACATTTCTATGAACAAAAATTCTCTCATATTTTCCATTTGACTTTTCTATTTCTGGTTGTGGAACTTTTGGTGCTCGTTTGATACACTTTTTCCTTGGACTACAACTCACTAAAAGTTAGATTTCTTTTTATTGGTAAAACCTGTAGAAAATATGAATGAGGTTTTTGTTAAACACATTTCTATGAACAAAAAATATCTTATATTTTCCATTTGACTTTGCTGTTTCTAGTTTGTGGAACTTTTAGTGCTCATTTGATACACTTTTTCCTTAGACTGCAACTCACTAAAAGTTAGATTTATCCTTATTGGTAAAACCTGTAGCAAATATGAATGAGGTTTTTGTTAAACACATTGCTATGAAAAAAATTCTCTCATATTTCCCATTGGATTATCTGATTATTCACAATTCCTCATTTTATGTAAGTTCCAAAACTAAAACTGCAAGTTCTAGAACTAAATTTGTAAGTTCTGGAACCAAAACTGCAAGTTCGGAGCTAACTCCAATTGTTCGAAGCTAAATCCCATTGTTCCAAAGCTAACTCCAATTGTTCCAGAACTAAATGTAAGTTCTAGAACTAAAACTACAAGTTCTAGAGCTAACTCCAATTATTCGAGCTAACTAAAAATATATATAACTTTTACACACGATCTCGGATTGAGATGATTATTTTTTGAACTTGCATAATTTTACAAGAGGAATCTAGATATGAAATAATATTTGAGTTTAGATATATAATTAATTATCAATTCCACTTTTCCCAGAACTACCATTATCTTTCCTTTATGGCCTGCATACACAAGACTTTGCATCTTTCCTAAATAATCAACATGATTAGTCAACAAAATAGATAACAAAAGACTTGAAGAAGGAAAAATATATATATCCTATATTATATCTTAAGAAAACTATAATTTCCAAGATTACATTTAAATCCACTTTCAATGGTAACTTGGAAGGACAAAATAATGGTAATTTATGGCCAATTTATGGCTTCATCATTCATTCTATTCCATTACACACATTTTGCATACTCGGTACAATATAGATCCATCCCATTATCATTGTGTAACTTGCACAAGGGAAACCTAGGGCACAAATACATACACACATGAAGAACTACATGGAGTATGAGATGTAGTACAACACTCAGTCATACAACACTATTTGAGTGAACATCGGGGGTAAGTCCGACTCCACATTTTGCATATTTTTTATTAAATTTGATGTAGTTTGTGGACATGTGCAAGTAGTCATCTATTTTTAAGGTTATAGGTGCGATCAGAACCCTAACAAAAAATGAGTGAAAAAGTGAATATTGGAGCGAAGACCTTTTGATCTAGAAAAAGTGATAACATGAGCATCTAAGCATACACTAGCATGAAGATCAATCACTAGCACACAGGACTCTCTCTGTCCTCAAGTAGGAACTTCGTGCCACATATTTATGTACTTCGAATCTTCATTAAGCCTTTGCAACACTCTTTCCATCCTATTCTAGAAGATATATAGTACCACTCATTCCTAGGTTGCACGAAATCAACTAAGTCATCATCCCTCTCTCATTTTCTTAAGGTTTTACATTGTTGAATGCTTATTGCTTTGACATTACTGTATGTTATCACCTAAATATCATTTTTTACAGTAGTTACTCTAAAAATTAGATTTAATTTAGGATAAACCAGGGGGTGATGAATGACATTGTAGATGAGGTAATGACTATGGATATGGAAAGGATGATAATATAAAAGGAATGCTATTCAAAATGGTTAAAAAAGAGGTTGTAGTTGAAGATTAGTGGAAAAGGAAATTGGTCAAGAGGGTGGTGGTTGATTAGTATTTATGGGTTGAATAAAAGTTATAATGATCAACTAAGTGTCAAGAGGTTAGGGGAGATGATATGTTGAATTTAGGGATGGTTGGGGAGATGATATGGGACAAGGAATGAAGGAGGTAATATAAGTGGTGGTTGTTGAGGATTGAAAAAGGGAGGCTTATCACAAACATAATATTTGATTAAGATTCACAATATAAATGGGTGGCTAATTGATATTAAAAATATGAATTTTAAGGGTGAAAAATGAGGAGGTGTGGAAGATCAATGTTTTGGATGTAAATATGAGGCGAAAGATTAGGTTTATGGACGAATAAGACCAAATAGGAAAGAAGTGATATATTAGGGATGTAAAACTTGTTGCATTTCTTACATAAAGGTCTATATATCTATTTGAGTATCTCAAATTTAATATTGAATATGAAAGAATGCACCATGTGTAGACATGAAATCACAGACTTACTATTTACATCACACCTTTAAGTATGTCATTATACACATGATTTCCAAGCAAGAAAACTAGACATTATCAAAGCTTGTTTTGATTTTATATTTTGTATCCTTTTTATACTCTTGTCATTTACCTTTTAGAATGACCACTTTACTTTTGGACATTGGATAACATATGACCGAGCTCTATATTTTCTATTTTATCCTCCAAGGATCCTGTATGGTACCTCCGATTAGGAACATGATTTCCCACGAGCTATTATCCCCTTTGGGAGCTTCTATCATTTTCCCTCCTTTTCTCAAATTTGAAATGCCACATTATTTTTCATCTTTTCTAAAATATTTCTTATCACTTTGGGTCAGCCATTTTGGTTATTAATGACAAAATTAACATAAGAGAATCATATATATACATGAATTACTCACTATTATTAGGGGCTAGGAAATTTGGGCTATTACTTCCTATCTACTATTTGGGAAAAGAGAAATATTCAAGTATTGCATTTGGGTTGCATTATTCACTACATAGGAGGGGCTATTTATGAATTCCATATCACACATTCATCTTGGGGAAAAGGTAGTTATATCCCGCTATCTTGGTATGACTGACACAAGGGAAACCTAGATTCAAGGACACTATTCTATATCACACACATGCGCGCGCGCGTGCGAACTATATAGAGTCTAAAATGTAGTGCAAAACTCAATGATAATAAAATTGGGGAGAATGCCAAGGTCAGTATGACTCAAGCATATGAATTATTTATTTCCTCTAATGTTTGCTTGACCTTGTACAAGTATTTAGGGTTTTGTTATAAGTAGATGTGTGATAGAGAAACCCTACATAGAAGTTGGAGCGAAAAAAAGTGAAGTGAAGGTAACATTGATGAATCCTAAAAGAACCAGGTCTATACTCACTTCTAGGAAAATACCATTAGGTTCGGGACAATACAACTTGGATGGTAATGTCCTCTTTTCGGTGGTACTATCCAGTGTACTTTTAGATCACAATTTTTAGATGGATCATGCACAACCTAGAATAAGATTGTTCCACCTAATTCTCAATCTAGAACTAGCCCGAATCTTCAAATACAAATGAAGTCCATCTTAACTCACTATTGCTTATACTTTCTTGTCTTCATGATATATATATATATATATATATATATATATATTATTCTTGCTCTATCTGTTTGATCTCAATCATCGACAAGATTTAATTGTTAAATCATTTGGTGAACCCACTTATTGATCAAACCCTAGATTTCCATAGGATCCCTCATTTTTTTCTTCATCATAGCCCTAACCCTAGTAACCTTAGGGTTTCTTTCTTTGGTTATGGATTTCAATATCTTTCATTCATCATGCTGACTCTCAGGGATCATTATCAATATCTATCTTGCTTACCCACAGCTCCTATATATCATAGGTCCCACACATCTTCATCTAGAACACAAGATCTTGAGTATGTTGTTCATTCCCAAATGATTTTTGACAATGCTCACTCTAGACACAAAATCAGGCATGTGGGTACATTTCTAGGTACTAATCAAATACTACTATTCATATGATTCCTTATTGAGAAAACTAGTAATTGACATCTATCTTTGGCCTCTTTTTGTCTCCTCTTTGGTCTTGCACACCCCACAACTTAGTATAATCTTCATTGCTTTATCTTTATTGACTCTAGACACCAACACCCATCCGGGATGCCAATGCCAAAATGCCCTCATCCTCTCTCGGGCGTTCTCGACCTCTTTGTATCTTACTCACCTCTTTTGGGCCTCTTTTATCTTTTGGGAATCTTGTTTTCTTATGGGTCAACATTTTAGTTTTCAATTACTGAAATTCAAATAAGGGAATCATATAAATACAAATATATGTGACCATAATAAGGGACCAAGATCTAAGCATCTACTATCATCACCTAAGGTTGCATCTAAAGGCATTCTAAGAGCATCAAAGCATCCATCTAGAACTCACTCGAGGGACTAAATTTTCTACATACACGCATAAGAGGGGAAGTTCATTTTACCATCCACACATCTATTTAAATTGGTACATCTAGATATCACTTGTTATCAAGTGCATTTTGCAAAAAAAGATCTTCCTAGGGCACGATTTCTACATATACACACAAAAGAACTACATTTAGTCCGAAATGTAGTGCAACGCTCGATTGTAAGTTCACTATATCAAGTGACTATCGAAGGGTCATCGACTCCCCATTTGCATGTTTCTTTTTAGGATTTGATGTAGTTTGGGGTTTTACATGATATCATTTGTTTTGCAGGTTATAGGAAAACTCGTGATCATTCATTGACCAACATCAAAGGTTAGAGACCATATTGCGACACACAAGACGAATGCATTTTCAATCTCCTACATATTCATAAGCACCTAATAGAGGTATATAGCACCTAAACACCCTTGCCCTAGTCCATCCCCCGAGTCCGAGGCTCATCCGACAATTCCAAAATTTATCGAGACAGAGTTACGACAATTTAGTCACAAAATCATGCATTTTAGACATTAGTTAGCTTTGATGTCATACTACTATTTAGAAGGTTCTTGAGTGAAGAAAGTACTAATTAATATCATATTTTGGCCATCTTATTTTACTTTTATTTTCTTCATTCCGACACATTTTTATATGCATACCAGTCATTTTCGACACTTTTCTTGTCATTTTAGCCTAAACCTAGGCGCCTGTGCCTATCTTGGGCACCCTAGGTTGCCTTGGTCCCACAGGGCACCTTGATCCTTTTCCTACTTTCTCGCCACTTTTGGGCTTTTTATAGACATTTTTCATCCTTATCTTCTTTCGAGTTGGTCATGTCGGGGTTAATTACGAAATTAGATCAAGAGAACCCTATAAATATAAAGTTATGAGACCATAATGAGGGCCCTAACATCATCTACTATTATCATTCCATCTAGAGTTGCATCCATTGTATCAACTACATTCGCATAGTTCCATGCATCAAGGCTAGGATATTTGCATCAACACACACTTCATAGAGGGAGGGATTCTATTCTTTCCATGCACACATGTTATTATTAATTTTTCTACATTTAGTTATTGCTCACTATTTCAAAAAGTGTTCTTGGCACAAGAGCACCCAGGGCATGACATGCAAACACACACACACACCAGAACTACATTTGGGCCTCGAAATGTAGTGGATCGCTCAGTACTAAGCCCATTTTTGTGGAATCGAGGTTAGTTTGACCATTCTGGTTTCATCTTATATTTTTTTAGGTATTGGATATTTCTCTTGCCTTTTTGGTCTTCAACATCATCTTGCTTCATTTGGTACATTCGGTGCAGTTCAACAAATTTAGTGCAACAATTGGCGAGGGTTACGGTTAATCTTCGAGATCCACGAAAGAATTAGATTTGAGATATGTTTCGAGACTAGGGTGCCTATTTATAAATACCGAGTGCCCCTGGGCACCAGTACCCTCATGGGCTCTTCAATCTTCTCAGATCTTCCAGATCCACCCTTTTTGAGACCTCTATGTAGTCGTTTCGATTTTGAAATTTCTTGTCGGACATGCGACACTCTGTAAAAACCATCTATAATTAGGTGAGTTCTTTCCTCACTTATTCTTGTGCATTAGGATTTCATTTTTGTTAGTCTTAATTATTTAATCATTTCATATTGCTTTAGAGTATTTATTTACAACATTTATGTTCTCCTAGATTAGATTAACTATCTTAGCATACTCCTAGTTTATTCTAATTTTAGTTAATCATTTTGGTGAACCCGACCTCTCATCATGGCTAAACATAATCCTTCTAAATCTCCACTCATTCTACAATTTGATACCTTTGGGAATGCCTTTGTTGATACCCCTGCTGATCCTTCTAGTTATAGACCTTTCCCTTCGTTTATTCAACTTCCATCTTTTGATATGGATCCTAAAGCTCTCGATGCCACTTGTTTTCACTTATATGTGTACTATTGATCCCACTATTTTAGCACAAATCATAGAGGAGGTACAAGCTACTTCACCTGATCCCATAATTTCAACTCCCACCATTTCTGAACTGCAAGATGATTCACAGTCACTCGTTAGTTCTCCCACATTATGCATAGTTGATTCTCCTAATACAATAGTTGTCCCTACTTCTCCATCTTTTACGGTTGAATTTCAATCTCTTGAAGCTTCACATGAATCCATCCCTACTATTTGTATGGTTGATATGGTCCCTTTTGATTCATCACTAACTCTTGATGTTACCAACGCTATGATACTGTATACATGGCTTAATCCACAATACTCTCTTACTTTACCTATTCCTCCACCACCTCCCCTTATAAACGAGCTAACATTTGAGGGTGTTATTCGCATGATAGACACAATTCCCTCCTCACCACCTATTACTACCTCATGTTATCATTCCATATTAGGGGCCTTTCCAGGTCCACGGATATCACTCTCTCAAATCTACACAAATATCAACCCCTTTAGTGTTCCCACTATTCAATTGTAATATCTTCAAGAAAAATTCCTATTGGGATCATATACCACTTGATAATTCTTGTAAAACCACCGTATGTTCACATGATGGTCTCCTTTAGCTTGGTTTTCCTTTGAGGACCTCCATTCTCCTTTATACGATCCAAATTTGTATCATGGATATGTTATTCTCACTATTGCCGCATATGGCCTTCATGTTTTCCATCTTGTGGTTCATCTTACACATTATCATACTTCTTCTCTGCTTACTCTTGGCAGTCTTGGTTAGATTATATTGGTGGCACACTTGATCCTGCTCACATCGATATAGCATTTCCCATGCCATTTGGTACTGTACACATTTGCAATAGCTCCTTTCTTTGTTATTCACCCAACTTCACTATTTGGTATGCTCATGGATGTCCCTTACCTCCCTTTACTTGATGAACAATACACCATGGCAATGTATATTTTACACATTCATGGTTATTTGGATGACTAACCACACACCATTTCTTATCAGGTTTCCCGTGCCATTTAGTTTGATTTTGATAGTGATAATGATGATCTTTTAGAAGGTTTTACTTATCCACGCCTCCTTTTATTGATGAAAATCCATCACCACACCAAATAATTCCTATATTCACACACTTAGCTGATAGCTCTGGCCCTCATAACCATCCATCTAATACACCTCTATTAGACTCAATCCATGCTTTGCAAGATCAGTTTCAAGCTATGGAATCCTCAATTACCACCCTTACTACTGAAATTCAACAACTTAAGGATGCTTCTCAATCACATGTTTGTACTAATTCTACATCTCATATCTAATCTATGTCCACTACCTACCATCTAACCGAACCTCAAGGCATACCATTTCCTGTGCCTCTTATCTTTTGCACATAATACTATGACACATGATATTCTTATTCAACTTCTTAATCATCAGTTGATCACTCTACCACCTACTCATTACTATCCTCCTTCTTGGATAGTGAAATACCATGATTGTCCATATTTCCATTATCATCGCATTAATGGAAATCATGATAATTCTTATCGTGCTTTTTCATGAATAATCAAAGATCTCAAATATCTAGGCCTTCTTTTGTTTATTCCACATCCTTCTAATACTACCAATAAAGTGCATCAAGCTCTTCTATTTCATGAGCATCAATATAGTGTGGTGCAAACACCTCCCAAGCCACAATCTTTTGCAAGTTGTTCACCATCTCTTTCTCTTCAACCTTCTCCGACATCACCAACTCAATCCTCTACCAAATTTAGTTCACCATTTCCTACTAATAAGTTGTCAATCCTATTACCGCAACAACTACCACTGGCCTCATCATCACCACATGTTGCTACATCCCAACCTTCATCATACATTAATCCTTCACATGTATATAGATCTCATTCACTAGCACCATGTTTATCTACCATACCACCAATTTTAGTTTGTGGCCCTCTGATTTCATCCATGCATGAGTTGGGTGGAAGACCTTTGTCTTTCACTCTCATTGGTTAGTTTACATACTTGGGGGACATAACATCTAACACCCCCATTTTTTCTCATCCATCATAGCAATCATACCTCTCTTATCTTTGCATTTTCCTATCAACCCCTTTTATCCCACATTTAGCATCATCGATACCCGATTACACACTCTTTTACTTTGGTTCACACTTGGCTGTTGAGGATTACCACATTGAAACCCACACACCTTTGAACTCTATGCATTCTACATTGAATTTCATCACACATTGTGCGTCAAACACTATACATTCTACATTTAGTCTTCAAAATTTTGACATTTTTACATCACACATCCTCCTAGTCTTCATCTTACATATAACATACTATCCATGCATTACTATCATACACTATTCATTTTACACATTACATACACCATTAGGCTATCTACGTGTAACCTATACCTAGTCACATCATACATTTGCACATCTATACATCACATTTATTCTACATACTATGCTAGGTTACATTGCATATGGGTCTAGATTTACACTTTCATCCCTACATTCTACATTATCACACATTACATTGCATATTATACATTACATATTTCCTTTTACACACCGTGCATTTACAAACTCTACTCACCACATGGTCATTTCATCATTACACATACTACATTGTTTTCTATGTGTTGCACTAACCACCCTATGACGCACTTTAGTTCCTTGGTCCATACTCAACTACCGAGGGTTTACAAATCAAATGGACCTTACCTTCAACATGCGACATTTCATTATGTGACATTCCTAGGCTAGTGACATATGATTTAGGCTACATCGTCACTCTCTTTTTCTATCTTATAGTGGTATATGCTTTAGGATAGATCACCGACTTTATCTTTTCATCTCGTAGTGGTATACAATTTAGGATAAATCACCACCCCCATTTTATCAGCTTGTAGTGGTATATAACTTTTGTTAAATCACCACTCTTTATGGTTCATCATGTCATGATAAATGCTTAGTGCTAAATCATCACTCACCTATTCATCATATATTGATATATGCTTAGGGATAAATCATCACTCATTCTTACTATTCATCTTATAGCGATATAATCTTAGGGATACATCATCACTTATTCATTCATCATATAATAATATACGCTTAGGATAAATCATTGCTAATCCCTTCATCAAGTCATGATATACGCTTTAGCTATAGGGTTCAAACACATCCTTTCTACATGTCTAATTTCATCACTACACATACGCATTCATCACAATGCGCTAGACAAAATGAACATTACTCTATCATTACCCGATGACACACTCTCGTTTATGGTTCATTCTTGTTGGTCAGAAAAATATGACACTTAGCGAAAAACATAAAGAAGTTTCATGTGGGAGAGCAAAGAGAATTCAAAAGCACATGAGGATTGGAGAGAAATCACACACCGAGGACATAGGCAGTTCAGGACTTAGCCGTTTTACGATGAGGAGCTATTTTGGAGATGGTGTGCGGAGCAAAAAAACCAGTTAGAGACTTATGCGACACACATTGGCTATTTTGGAGGATCAGCTATGAAGAAATTTGCATGGATACAGTGAGAATAGATCTACTACTATCAGTTAACTATAAGAAGTCTATTGTTAGCGCACTTGCATGTGTGGCTATTTTTATAACAACACATGGCTAATAATAGCATGTGACCTATTTTGGGATTAGATAAGTGGTGAAGGGAAAGTCCCCACCCTTATAAATATGTAATGAACTGTGTAGCATAGGGGGATATATGAGAACTAAGTTATTATGAGGTTATCTTTGCCAAATCTGATGTGCACATAGACTATGGTATTATCTATTGTAATCAGCTTCTGTGTATTTATTATGTTTAATGCAATGGAGTATATTGGCTGAATCAGAGTATCAAATCTTGAGTGTAATTGGTTCTTGCATGCTTGATTTCATCATGGTTATCTTTTAAGTATGTTATTCTCTAGATCCAGATATGAATATGAACTGTAGAATGATATATTAGTCATCGATCCGAATTCTTTAAGTCTTCATCATGCTTTAACATACTACAATGGTAACCCTAAAGAGGGGCCAGTACCTTTTCATGCTTCAAGTGGGTGCTCGGTCTAGGCTAAGTGATGTGCCAACATGTCCGAGCTTTTTCTTGGTGAATTCTAGGCTACATCATTGGTTCCATTTTGGGACCTCTTTTTCAATTATTTTTCAGATTTTCATGCAATGAAGACATATCAACCGAACTTAGCAAGTGTTGAGGAGTGGATCTTATGTCTGGAAGAAGAATATGCACGATGGTTCAACACACTTTGGATCTAAGTTTAATGCATGCGTATGGGTGGAACGAAATCGTATGACAACAGTTTATATGAGAGCTTTTTCACTATCTTTCTAGTATAATTGTACGAGTGGCTAATTGCTTATGCATCTAAATGGAATTGGAGGTATCACACACTTTTCGGATGTAGGAATAATTTTAGACCCTCTATGATGCTTATATGATTTGGAATCGAGTGGTGGATACATGGTTCCATGATGTCTTAAACAGCTTATATCTTGGAGTACTCAATTTCCACTTATTCGCTTCTGAGGTAGCTGAATTCAGTTTTATGATAACCAAGGGGAAATTACTGCAAGGCATTCCACTAATGATCAAGATCTTGGGCTATAAAATAAGTGTGCTTCCGACCACTTTCTTAGGACTCCCTCTTGGCACTAAAAAATTTCTAACAAGGTGTGGGATGATCTATTGGCGAGATTTCAAAAAAAATGGCTGGATGGAAAGGAGCCATTCTTTCTAGTGCTAGTAAGTGCCTACTCATAAAAAGCAAAATTCAAAATCTGCCTATTTATATCATGTCTCTTTATAAGATCCCTTCTACCTTCAAAGAAAGAATTGAGAGGATTTAGAAAAACTTCTTATGGCAGGGCATGGAGGAGAAGTTTAAATATCACTTAGTTGCTTGGGATAAGGTTTGTACTCCAAAATCTTTAGGAGGACTGGGCATAAAAGACATCAAGAAAATGAATGAAGCTCTCATTGTGAAAATGGGCTGGAGAATGCTTTCTGAGAAGCAACCCTGGATAGAATTAATTAAGGCTAAATACCTTAATCAACAAGTAGTATTTTATTTTCTTCAAGATGAGCACCTTCCCTATGGTTCCATTTTTTGGAATAATTTAGTGAAGAGCAGAAATTTCATTAAACAAGGCAGTAAATGGAAAGTGGGAGATGGCTGTGATATAAAATTCTGGGATGATAACTGGTTTAATGGCAGCCTTATGGACATATTTGGTGTGGTCAAAGATAGTCTTGAAAACAAGTATGGCACTAGAATCAAGGATTATATTGAAAGAAATGGAAACAAAAAGAAATGGAAAAAACTTTCTATGGATAGAGATGATCTGATCCAAAATATTTCCTCCCTGCAAGATCAGTTGGACCTTATCCCCTTAAGTCAGCTGGATGTTAAGGATGAATTGGTCTGGAACAATTCTATTGATGGGGACTACTCTGTCAAAATAGGTTACAATACTTTCTTTGACAATAGTCAAACTGAGTTTAAATGGAGTAGAATTTGGATGACTGAGCTAACTCCTAAAATTAACTTTTTCTTTTGGCTGGCTCTCAGAGGTAGAATTCTCACAACTGACAACCTGATAAGAAAAGGTTTCATAATGCCTAATAGATGTCATCTTTGTAAAAAAGACTCTGAGGATATCAGTCATTTGTTTATCCATTGTGATTATGCTACCAGAATATGGAGTTTTGCCCTCTCTAATTTTAAAGCTATCTGGGTGGTTCTGAAGGATTTCAGTCAGCTCTGGACCCAATGGAGCCCACCCTATAAACATTGTGTTGTTAGAAGGCTCTGGAATTTGGTAATACCTCATGTTATTTGGAGGATATGGAAAGATAGAAATGATATTATCTTTAGAAATAATAAACTGAATTTTAAGCTCAGTATTGGGAAAATTTCTAATGCTATTAAAGAAAATATTGCTAGATTTAAACCCCCCAAGAACAAGAGTTATCTAGAAAATGAAGATCATATCTTTTCCTAATGATCGATTGGGTGACAATATCGAAATAATTCCAGTAATAGCATTGATAGATCTTTGATACATTGGCATCCTCCTGATCTTAATTGGTATAAGTTGAACTTTGATGGGGCCTCTAAGGGTAACCTTGGAATTGCAGCGGGGGAGGAGTGATCCAGGATCATAAAGGTAGTTTGATTGCTGCGTATGCTAGAAAAATGGGAATTCAAACTAATCATTTTGCTGAAGCATTATCCGCTTTATGGGGCCTTAGAATTGCTCAGACTCATAATATTCAAAACCTCATTCTAGAAGGGGACTCACTGAATATCATTAATCATCTTAATCAGTGTTCACCTCCAAGTTGGAACATCAAGGACTTCATCTTGGAATCCATAAGTATTTGTCAAACCTTTAATAACATCCGGATCAAGCATACTTACTGGGAGGGTAACAAGGTGGCAGATGCTTTGGCTAATTATGGCATAAATGTTAATCACATTATTTGGGATAAGAAAGATCACATTCCTGAACAACTTCAAAGCAGCATACAAGTGGACACTTATGAGCATACAAATTCGGGGTAAGAGAAATGAGCATTTGGAGTGGGACTTTAAAAATAAGACTCCCACACGTGCTGATATTAAAAAAACACTCAAGCAAATCTTGATGGGCAATCAAGGTTGTGGAACGTATAATGAGAACTTAAAGTGGATATATATGAAGATTAAAGCCACACATGTGGGAAATATTGTGCTTTCAACAGCTTTTAAACAGGGCTTTATGGATTCTCAAGTCAGTAATAAAGATGATGATGATCTGGAGTGGGTTTCTAAAGGGATTGAAGTTCACACATGCGGGTTTTCCCAGGTACATAGCAGCAAGTCGCTCAGGCATTCGTGGGAACAACAACAACTACCCTAGTCATCATTCACATCACATGGAAAATAATAGAGAAAGGTAGGCGGTAGCTGTGGGTTGTTATAGAATCCGCTCACGGGGCTTTTGAAAATTTTATTTGCAAACACTTACGCATGGTGATAATGGGAGGTGCCCTCTTGTGATTGAACCCTAAAGTCACGAACCCCGAATGGAAAAATAATGAAGAGCTTTGGAATATTCTCAGCCAGGGAGGTATCACTAATTTTATGGAGAAGATTCAGGGTCACGACCAAAGTATTTCTGTGCATTTTGTGAAGGATTGGAAGGATCACACAGTGGAATATGGAGGACAGAAGATCTCGATCAATGAAGAGTTAATTATGAAGCAACTGGCCTTGACATGGATGGTGTACTGTACGCCGGAAAAGTGACAAGCGAGCATGGGAATCTATAGGTAACTCTTCCGTGTACCCGACCTCCCGAGGTCGTGCCGAGACAGCCGGTGGGGATGGAATATGTGTGGGATGTAGACAAACTAGTTAGGCAATCTAATGTCTTCAATACGCACTAGTGGAATTTGTGAATCTAAGGCAAAGAAGGCCCTTCTAACCTGAACTGGTGTGATAGATCGATCGGCAAGGATGACTGCTCGAAGGCTCCAATCAATATCGAGCTCTGGCGTGATTCAATCTATGGGTTGTGGAATACGTGGAAAATGACCTGGGATAGTTTCGTGTATGTCTCCAGATAAGGTCATATGGTGGGTAATGAATACAATCGACTCTACGGACGATTCTCTGGCCTAGTCCAGAATTCTCTAGCTTTGTTAGCTGCTATATCTAGTAAGGATAACTGTTCGACGATGGTGGGTGGAAGTGGGGTAGATCTGAATACTAATATGCGTAGGCCAGTGTCTATGTCTGATTGACTTATGGATTCGTTAGGTTGCGGGATTTGTGGATCACAACCGTAGACTCTTGGTTGTTGCGGTCCTGCTATGGTCATGTACGAAATCAAGTCCTAATCCCTAGTATCCAATAATCATATGCTTTCTCAGCTTCTATATTTAGGATCAATAACTGTGTGATCTTCTCAGAGTACCTCACAGGCATTCTTGCAACCTGGATTCTTAGGCTGGTATCTATATCTAGAAGAGTGTCTCCTGCATCTGGTTGTGGGACCAAAGGATCACAACCAAAGGTTTGTTCTCTTTCGAACCCTTCTACAGTCATGTGTATGTTTGCCTAGGGTAATCTGTAGTTTGGTTGATTTGACCAAAACGTGTGTGCTTGGTCGTCTTCTATATTTAATCCCCTCAACTGAGAGCTGATCTGTCGTAAATCTGTTGTTGTTTGGAAGATTTGTATTCTAAGGTTCTGGTCTATGTCAACTATTGCTGTGACGAGATTGGGTTGAGGCACAATTGGCTCAAATACGTATTCCCTGGGCTCCCTAGGTCCCGTGATTGTCATACAAAACAATAATGTAAATCTAACTGCAACAAAGCAAATTTTAACTACGTGGAATAAATCTAGAACATATATATAATTTCTATTTTTGTATTTTCTGAGAAACTTTAAGAATTTAAGAAAGCAACTATTTAAACGTATCTAGAATTTGACAACTAAGATAAAACTTAAAACAAACAAAATAACCGAGTGTAGTTATTTGTCTGTGTAATTTGTAGATCTATTCTAAATAATGAAATAACTTGCTTAATCTATTTTCCAGACTCTCGATCCTACCTCAGAAGTGAGGAATGAATCATAGTTTCTCAGAAACTATCAATCCCCATAGCTTCCCTGGCAATATCGAAAGTAAACTTAACTGAAAAGAAGTGATTATCTACTCTATTTGATATATTTCTAACTTTAGAACTTTGAAAGCTAGAACACGGATTACGCGAAGCAGTGGCGAATCCAATGGTGTGTGTGATCTTGTCCCCTCAGTGTGATCTCCTCGTTCCTTTGTGTTCACGTGAATCCAGAAAAGCGTGTAATGCTAGCATCAACAGAAGTAGATATTGGGACAAAGGCAGCTCAGAATGCAGACTGAATATAATGCGAGTAGGAGAGGGATAGCACAAGAGTACAGAGCTTGGCTTATGCAATTCCTAGCGGGATTTATTGCGAGTCATGCAACATAAAGCGTCCAGAACATGAAACTATCCTGTTTTGAGGAGCAAAACCTGCAACTTTAATGGCTTCCTAAGCTATTCTACTCCAATGGATTGGGTGAAATAAAGCGACCTTGCCTGCACAAGATGGATATGTGGCTTACCAACAGCTGAACAATGCTAACTAAACATGCAAAGAATTGAAACTATGGCTTCTAAGCAAAATAATAGACTGAACTATTGAAAATGAGAGCATGAAAAGTGAATGAGGGGCAGACCATTTGTTTGAGCACAAGCCATTTATTTATAGCTTTTCATTCACCCAAAGATCAAAACCAAACTGAACTCTAAAACTATAAACAATGGCCAAACACTATTCCAGGGGACCAAAAACATAAATGCAAGCCCAAGTCGGCAAAAAAAGCTGGTGAATCGTTGATTTTTATGTGAGTCGCGTTAAAAACACTTTCTGGAAAACACGTAAAGGACCGCCGCCGAGTAGGGTGGCGATTCTACGGGGACGTTGCCTTGATTAGGCGGCGGTTTCATCACTGAAGAGCAAAAGGCCAAGAAAAGAGGGGAAAAGGGAAAAACAAAGCATGCGGGGGCTAAGCGGGGCATGCGGGATGTTAACGCACACTTGGAGATCTTTTCGGATTCGAACACCTTGCGAGGAGACCTGTATCATCATTGGGGCACTTGTCACGTTGTTCGGCGATCTGATACCTTCTGATTTTGGGTACGTACATATTGCCCCCTCGGAGAAGTGTTTTAGCCATGGAGAGGTGTAAAACGGTGGGTCCGAGTATGGTAGTCCCGAAATGGGAAGTTAGAAGTTATACCTGACACGTCCGTGTGTTGAAATGATGCCATCCAAAATTCCCGCTACCTGCAAAACAAAAAGAGAACTCAAGTGCAGATAGATACAATAGTTTGAAAAATAAACGCTAAGATAACAGGGAATGAGAACGTACCATTTGTGCGAGGATAGGAACTTACCTCCATCAGCGCTCCAAACCTGTGAAAAAGTCATTTTAAAACGAAATAGAGTGCTATATATATGAAAGTGGGCCCATTTTCCTATTCATTTGCGCGAGTTGATTTGATTGATTTTGAGCTCTGGGACCCACGGTGATGGTTTCTTGCGTGAGTAGAGTCAAAACGTCCGTGATGAGATAGCGATCATGCCTCCACGTGCGGAACATCGACTGCCGAGATCACAGGTTAGTTTTCTTCAGTTTTTCCTTTTTCCCCCCTTAATTTTGAAATGTTAAAATCTTTGTCATGGGGGGATCATTTTTGAAAATGCTAGTGTCAAAAGGTCCACCTAGGGGGGGCGCCTACTGGGTAGGCTTCGTATTTAGGAAAAAGGGTCATTTTTTGCATTTTTAGGCTTGTTTAGCATTTAAAACCCACGTGGGTTTTCGGACCACGACCGCCACCCTGCCTAGGGCGGTGGTTACACGACCGCCGCCCTTAAGGCGGTGGTTACAAAACCGCCCCTCTGCTCAGGGCGGCGGTTTTGCACAGAATGCAAAAGAATCCTTTTTTTGAAAATGTTTTTGCTTTTCTAGCATTTCTACGTGCTTACATGGTTTTTCTAGTATTACTCGGATGCTAACTTGCTCTGTTTTGTGTGTTTTTGGGTGTATGCAGGCGAGAGAGGAGTACATCTGATGGAGTAGAGAGAGGGAGTGTGATTGGCTCCCAGGGGTACTAGATGCCCTCTCACAGGATGAGGAGGACACACTTCAGAGGGCTGGCATACTGCGCATATCGCGCATGCCTCATGTTGCACCATCTAGTCACATCCTTTGTGACCTATTCTCATACTGGGATGCAGATCGGAACACCTTCCGATTGCCAGGGGTCCGTGGTGAGTGGACCATTACATTGGAGGATGTCTATCGTATTCTGGGGGTCCCGATCATCGGGAGATGGCTTACCCTAGAGACAGCAGGCTCACGGGCACAGATTGCACAGTGGGCCACATATATGGGAGATGCAGTCATCTCCACGGGGTCGAAGAAGGGGGTGAGAGTTCGATCTATTCCTTCCTAAGTGGAATAAATCTAGAACATATATATAATTTCTATTTTTGTATTTTCTGAGAAACTTTAAGAATTTAAGAAAGCAACTATTTAAACGTATCTAGAATTTGAAAACTAAGATAAAACTTAAAACAAACAAAATAACCAAGTGTAGTTATTTGTCTGTGTAATTTGTAGATCTATTCTAAATAATGAAATAACTTGCTTAATCTATTTTCCAGACTCTCGATCCTACCTCAGAAGTGAGGAATGAATCATAGTTTCTCAGAAACTATCAATCCCCACAGCTTCCCTGGCAATATCGAAAGTAAACTTAACTGAAAAGAAGTGATTATCTACTCTATTTGATATATTTCTAACTTTAGAACTTTGAAAGCTAGAACCTGGATTCTGCAGAATAGTGACGAATCCAATGGTGTGTGTGATCTTGTCCCCTCAGTGTGATCTCCTCGTTCCTTTGTGTTCACGTGAATCCAGAAAAGCGTGTAATGCTAGCATCAACAGAAGTAGATATTGGGACAAAGGCAGCTCAGAATGCAGACTGAATATAATGCGAGTAGGAGAGGGATAGCGCAAGAGTACAGAGCTTGGCTTATGCAATTCCTAGCGGGATTTATTGCGAGTCATGCAACATAAAGCGTCCAGAACCTGAAACTATCCTGTTTTGAGGAGCAAAACCTGCAACTTTAATGGCTTCCTAAGCTATTCTACTCCAATGGATTGGGTGAAATAACAACACTGCTGCACAAGATGGATATGTGGCTTACCAACAGCTGAACAATGCTAACTAAACATGCAAAGAATTGAAACTATGGCTTCTAAGCAAAATAATAGACTGAACTATTGAAAATGAGAGCATGAAAAGTGAATGAGGGCAGACCATTTGTTTGAGCACAAGCCATTTATTTATAGCTTTTCATTCACCCAAAGATCAAAACCAAACTGAACTCTAAAACTATAAACAATGGCCAAACACTATTCCAGGGGACCAAAAACATAAATGCAAGCCCAAGTCGGCAAAAAACTGGTGAATCGTTGATTTTTACGTGAGTCACGTTAAAAATGCTTTCTAGAAAAAGCGTAAAGGACCACCATTCTGAGCAAGGTGGCGGTTACAGAACCGCCGCCCTGATTAGGTTGGTGGTCACGAGACCGCCGCCCATGCAGGGCGGCGGTTTCGTCACTGAAGAGCAAAAGGCTAAGAAAAGAGGGGAAAAGGGAAAACAAGCACACATGGGGGGCCAAGCGGGGCATGCGGGATGTTAACGCACACTTGGAGATATTTTCAGTTCCGAACACCTTGCGAGGAGACTGTATCATCATTGGGGCACTTGTCATGTTGTTGTTACAAAGCGATCTAAAGATACCTTACAATTTTGAGTACGTCACAGTACCACTTCTTTAATAAAAGGATTGAAAAAGGTGCGGAGGAGAGGAAATTTGTTGAGGGTAATGAGAAACTGGTCTTCGTCATGGTGGGTGCTAAGGAGTCAGCTCCATCCCTTTGCCTTTTGATGAGGTCACTTGTATGATGGTGTGTTATATCTCTTTGGAGGGGAGATTCGTCATTGTGCCCTCAAAGCATCTTGTGTTCCTCAATCACTTCCGCAGGAGTTTCACGGTATGCTTCCCTCATTATCTACTTAATTCTCTTGAGCACTCCATTTTGGAGTTTCAAAAGCATGCATGTGTGGTCCCTCTGCATCAGGGTCTCATCTTCTTGTTGCATAAGCTTTGTCTTCTTAGGTCTCCTGGCATCCCCTCCTCCCCGTATCTGTTCCTCCTCTGCCCAGCACCACTGCCGCTACCCCCATCTCTTCTCCTTCTGTCCCCATCACCACTGTTGTCACCCCTCTGCCCTCCTTCTCGGCTCCCTCAATCACCCCCCACCTCTGCTCCCACCCACTTAGCTTCCACTTCGACCAGACCTGTTACTAGGTCTTCTAAAAGACTGAACCTTGATACCCCTATTTCGGGGAATGCACCTCAGGACTTGGAAATTGCTCATAACCTCCTGCATATTAGAAGTATTGGTTCTCAGGAGGCACACATTGAGAACTCCACAAAAATCTGGAAGCCTTAGAAGCTGACATGTTGCTATTGAAAGAAGAGGTTAAAAACTTGGCAAAGCAAAAAGGTAAGAGGAAGAAGGAAGAGGAGATTGATATTGATAATAAATAGGTTGAAGACATCTATAAAAAATTGAACTCCTTGGACAACCGTCTAGGGAAAGCCAAGACTCGCCATGACCATAATATGGCTATTTTTAGTGCAATTGAAGAATTTATTGAGCAACATGTCCGCAGCGTCTCTAATCTCAGCGGAATTCCAGCAACTCTTTGGGGCACGGAAAAGGAAAGAAAACAAACCATTGAACAAGCTGGATGTTACTGACTCTACTCATATGATGACATTGGCTATGTTCACCTCTTGGCAGAATATCAAATCCAGAATTGACAAAGCCGCCAAGAAGTAATTGTGGATGTTCTTGTTGTACTCCTTCGTAATTTTTGCTATTTGTTTGTTGTTTTTTGGCTGCTCTTCTGCAGTGTTCGAACTGGTTTGTTGTTTTGGGGTAACTGCTCTTTGGTTACATTGGGTTTCTATGTCTCATATGGATCTTGATCCTTTTTGTAATGATTCTCATTCCTATTCTGGCTTCTAGGCCCTCTTTTGTTTACAAGGGTATAGTCCCTTTCAAAAAACTATTTACCAATAATAAAAAAAGATCAAGATCTTGATCGTAACTTTGAATTTGGAGAGAAAACTGACGGCGAACTAAACCCCACCATGTGCGAGGGAAGGAGTAGGTTTAGTGAAAGATCGTGCAGACCTAGCGGTAGAAAGGTAGAGAGAGGAAAGGTGGATTAAGTATAATGAGGCGCGTGAGAGGGAGGTAGAGAAGTAACGGGAGGTTGCAGAGAAAATGGTGTTATGGAGAAAGATAATTAGGAAGGATTTGAAGTTCATGGAAAATATGTGGAACTCGAGCATCAAGAACTCCCCATTTGGGAAAGCATGACAGGGAACCCTCCTTGGCCTCACGTAGAAGCACGCTAGTAGAACCGTTCTAGGCTACGGGTGCACATCTGAATCCACCTGGAAACCTTTCCCTTGCACTTGGTTTTCCAACATCTAGTACAACAAACAATCAACAAGCTAATTCAAGTAGTGGGAGAGAAGGAGTGAGTCTTATAAGAGGCATAATGATGGCAGCACAAATGGATTCATTGTTATATGGGAGTACCTTTTTGGGTGTATCATCTACATAAAATTCAGGCACGTAGATTTTTGGACTATCTTCTGGGAGTAGTAACACTTGCAGATGTTGGGTACATATTCAAGTACTACGGTTGGGACACAGGGGAAGTACATCCTCTCGGTTAAACCCAACTACGGGAGGTTCGAGATTAGGAGGTATAAGTGGCTCTAGCTCGTGGATTTGGTTTCGAGATGGATCAAAGTGGTTCTAGATCAGGTGGGAAAGGTTTGCACCAACCCCATAATATTTACATGGAGATGTCTCTTTCTTCTAGATTATAAGGGCATAGAAGATCTTTGTTGAACATGTGCATATGTGTGAAATACTATGGTGTGCAAAATCAATCATAACTTGTGAGCATAGGGCAAGTCAATTTTCTACTACATTATAAAGGTGCGCACATAGTTGGTATAAAAATTTGACCACGATCGGACTTGCATAGACTACTCAACTTTAAAATATGCGTTCCTTAAAGAGTTTCACATCCCGAGTTCGAGCAGAAGAGTATAAGTGCACTCAAAGATATTAAGAAAGGCACTAATGAGAGTGTCAAAGAGTATGATGCCCATTTTAAAATGCTGTTATCTAAGCTTTCTTATGATATTCATGCAAGCCAACATGCACAATGGTTCATTGGAGGCCTGATTACACCTTTTAGGAGGGTGCTATCACATAAAACATACACTGATCCACACGAGGCACTTGAAGCAGCTTTACGCATTGAGGTAGTTAGAAGTATAGACATTGGGGTGAGCCTATTTTTAGAAGCATAGATCACAGCTATGACAAAGTAGTTAGAGAAACTATGATAAATTCAACACATGAGATGCGCACATGGATTTGGTGCATAGATTATAAAGTGGAAGGTCACACAAAGGATAGTTGTCCCTATAGATTAGTGTGCTCACTATTGTTAGACTGTGAGATATGCCATTTAAACCATGATGATATCTACTGCCCATTACTACAACACATGATAAGGAAGAACGTTTCATGCTATATGCAAAATTTGTAGGTCCATGCAACTCATGACATGGAAGACTGTCGGCTGATTAGTTAGATCCATGATGCTATAGATATTGGTGTATGACAGACAGAGTTTCAGATAACTCTAAAGGCAAGAACGAGCATCAGGATCGGGATCACAATCAGGCGCACTATGATCGAAATGAAGGGAATTTTAAAGGTAGTCGTGGCCAAGGTCAAGGATACCATGGTGGATTTGGAGGATGAGGCCGTGGTGGTGGAAGAAGTGAGTTCCCTCACGGAACATGTTATACATGTGGATCTCCTGACCACTACAGGCATGAATGTCCTCAGAATATTACATGTTCTTTCTGTGGAAAGAATCATAGCTATGAGGAATGCCCCAACTTATATGAGCATCTTAGAAAGTAACATAAATAGGAAAAAAGGTGCATGGATGGTTAGGATACAACACGTTGTGGAGAATCAATGGATGCCCAAGTTGGAACTAGAATATGAGGCATTGCAGGTAAAGATCACGACCCGCACTGAAGCAACGCGCACCAAGGAAGCATTAAAAGAAGCCTACCATCACTAAGGAGGAGGTTCTACATGCACGGTACCTAGATCCTTCCATCAGAAGGAGGTTTACTAGGAAACCATGGAGGTACTCATAAATCTTTAGGGTGAAATACAGTATTTAAAAGAACAATCACAAAAGATGGAGAAAAGAAAGCATCAGAGATGGTCCAAAATGATATAGATGACTTGAGAGAAGTGTGCAAATTGTTGTGCTAGGAGAATATCATTCCACTATTGGGGAGATGGTTAAAAGGGAAATCACACCAGATTAAGTCTGGATGGAAGATCCTCGCATGCAAATCTTCCCCCTCATATCCTAGATTATGACAAGGAAATAACTCTGAATGTTGTTGTGGATGGGTGGTTATTGAGTAATATATTGATTGATACAAGCGCGGAAGTCAATGTTCTTACCTTAGATGATGGGAACAAATGGGGAGACCCCCATTGCAACCATCCTCTAATGTATTGTTCATGCGCTAATCGGAATAAGGCCACTCCCATCAGAGTTTTAAAAGATGCATCCATTACCATACAAGGAGCCAAGTTCACTTGGAGACTTTGAGGTTTTAGCGCTAGAAAGAGTCAGATAGCTTCCCATCTCTATTGGGCATCCTTGGTGTTATGAAAATAATGTTGATCTTCGGTTCAACAAGGGTTATATCAATTTTGAAAACAAGGAGGAAAGAGTTATTATCCCTTTAACAGATGGAAAATATGCGCCCTATGTTGAGCCCTTGAGTGAAGAAGACCTGAATAGGATTTATGTATGTGCCATCCAGGATCCAGAGGTGCTTGAGCCATGTAAAGAAGGAATCCTTTAGTGGGAGGATGCACAATCTATTAGTGATACTACAAGTGTTGCTTGTGATAATTGGGCTCATAACACTTATGAGTTGGTAGGGCACGTGAAGTAAAGATCATATTTCCTAAGATAAAAACCACATTATGTCAGGAGAATAGGTAACAACTCAGTACCTTGTTACACTGGAGAAGGAGATCCTATGGTGTTCTATGCGCCATGGAGGAATAGTGGATAGACCCATTGGAAAGAAGAAATATGCTAGCATATACACTACATGGGACAACAATGTTAGTGGGTGGTCCACAAGGATAATCTTGTAGGATGGAATGAAATTAGGATTGCTCTTGCCACTAGGTTCTACAAGAGCAATGCACCTACTCAAATATGTACTTATCATGGTAATCAACCTATTCAACACCACGTTCAGAAGTGTGAGAGACTGGATACAGAGGCGCAAGAATATTTACCACCTTCTCTTTGGGTGCATAATTTTTATTCCACTTTACAAGGCTATGTGTGTGCTTGGTATGTATATGCAGAACTCCATAGAGAGACTGGAAATTGGTAGGATTTAATTGTAGGAATGACCCAGACATTTGACTTCTTCTCTACCAAGCTCTCAGTGGAAGAAGCATTAAAGGTCATAAAGCGCTTAACTATGGGAGATAGTGCCAAGGATGAAGAACTCCTTTAGGAGTTATTGGATGAAGGAAACTTAGGAGTGTCTTGTTGAAGAGACAGAGGCTGATGCCACACTACTTCAATGTGCTTGCCTTGAGAAAGAAAAAGGAAAAATGGTCTACTTAGTGGATGATGAAGAAGTAGAAGATCTGGATATAAACCATTTAGGTAGTAGGTGAGGTGTTGGACAGTGCAGATAAGACCATACACGTGCCTATCATGAACCTATGAAGACAAAGAAGGTGAATATTGGATCAGATGTTGAGCCTAAGGAGGCCATAATTGGAGACTATTGGTCAGAATCTGAAGTGGCAAAAATCATAGAGCTACTATGGGATTATCAGGACTTATTCCCTCGAGGGTACCATGAACTTAAAGGTGTGCATGAATCATTAGGGGAGATGAAGATAAAGCTTAAAGAGGGTGCACATGCCCAGTTAAAAAGAGACCCTACAGGATGAACCCAACTTGCGTGAAAAGGTCAAAGAAGAGATTGACAAAATGTTGAAGTCTGGGATTATCAAGCCCCTCGATGAGTCAGAATGGGTTAGTCTAATGGTGATCAGTATCAAGAAGGATGGATGATTAGGATCTATGTGGACTACATGGAGCTGAATGTTGCATGTGTGACTGATCCCTTTCCTATGCCATTCACTGAGAAAATACTAGAAGGTTGTAGGGTGTGAAATCTATTCATTTACAGATGGGTTCTTTGGGTATCATTAGGTTAGGATTTCCTAAGAGGATAAGGAAAAGACTACTTTTACTATTGAATGGGTAGCTTCACCTATATTGTGATGCCTTTTGGTTTGAAAAACATGCCTTGTTGTATTTTCATGCATAGTTGTTCAAGTGTTCAAGGAGTTTATTCACAACTTCTTACAAGTTTATTTAGATGATTGGATGGTGTATGGATTAGTTAAGGATCATTGTGACAATCTGTGTTTAATGTTTGAAAGATGTAGACAATTGAGTATCTCTTTGAACATCAAGAAGTGCATATTTTCTACACCATTTGGGATATTGTTAGGACACATAATCTGCAAGGAAGGTTTGTTGGTTGATCTAGCTAAGGTTGTAGTCATTATAGGCCTAAAAGAGCCTACCAGTCAGAGTGAGGTGCATGGATTTTTGGGTCATATAGATATTACAGAAATTTTATTAAAGGATATGCCAAAGTTGATCACACCATTGGAGGAGTTACTAAAAGGGAAAGGTATGTTCTACTGGGGAGAACCGCAGACAGCGTGCATTCGAGACATTAAAGGAGAAACTTACTACCGCACCTATTCTGTGTTTTCCTTTGTGGACCAACCATTTCATGTACATGTGGATGCCTCTCGGCATGGCCATTAGTGTAGTATTGGCTCAGCCTGGAGAAGGTATTATAGATCATCCTATTTGTTTTGCTAGTAGAAAGCTGACTCTGCAGAACAAAACTACAAAACTATAGAGCGCAAAGCTTTGTCAATGATCTATGCGCTACATAAATTTTGACAGTACCTATTGGCTACACCATTTGTCTTCTATACAAATCACATGGCATTGAAGTATTTGGTAAACAAACCCATTTTACAATATGCATATGATGGGTACTCTTATTTCAAGAATTTGATTTCACAATTGTGGTAAAACTAGGGAAAAGTAATTATGGACTAGACCATTTATCTAGAATATAGTCAGGAGAAGAAGCATAGGAAATTGAAGATACCATGCCAGATGCACAGTTATATAGGTTATAATGAGCACCATTAGAATTAGAGGACATTGTTGTCTTTCTACAAACATGCATGGCACCAGAAGGAATGAAATCCTTAGAGAAGAAACAACTTTCTATACATGGCACCCTATATGTTGATTAGTGGTGACTGTACAAGTTAGGTCAAGATGAAGTATTACGTCATTGTGTATTGGAACATGAAGCACACATATATCATGGAGGAAGCTCATGGTGGTATTGCAGTGGCCACTATGTAGGTGACACCACTTTGCGTGTAAGATTCTACTTTTGGATTATGGTGGGAGACCCTGTATAAAGATTATAAGGATTATTGCAAAGCTTGTGATCATTGTCAACGTCTTGGAAAACCAAGGACAATGAGATGAGATGCCATTAAGGCCTATTCCTAGTGTAGAGCCATTTGAGAAATGGGATATAGATTTTTGGGTCCTATTTCACCAAGTTGCACGTAGAACTGGATGGAGCTATATCATACTTACTGAAAGATTATCTGACAAGGTGGGTAGAAGCAGCACCTACAAAGGATTGCATGGCTACAACAATCTAGGTTTCTATGGAAAATGTTATTACATGGTATGGATGTCCTTTAAGTTTGACTAGTGATAGGGGCACACACTTTCTTGAATGAGACAATCAGAATTTTATTGGATGAATTCATGATTGCACACCATAAGACTACACCATATCATCCTCAAGAAAATGGGACTGTTGAGGCTTTTAAAAAATTTTGAGCCAGACATTAACAAAAATATGTGATGTTAGAAGAAAGGATTGGGATGATAAAGTATCTCGTAGTAATTTGGGCATATCAAACAACATATAAAAGGTTGAACAAAGCCACACCATTTTAGTTAGTGTTTAACACATAAGAAGTTCTTCCTATGGAATTCATGTTACCTTCTTTACGTATTACAGTGCATTGGAGGTCTAGTGATGAGAAAGCATTAGAAGAATGGATTGAAAAGTTAATCAAGTTGGATGAGCGACGAGAAATAACACGTTGGAGTCAAAAACAAGAGAAGGCCAAGTAGCAAAAAGCATGGCATGACAGGCACATCAGGGATAAAAATCTTGAGATAGGATAGATGGTGCTCCTTTATGATTCTAAATTTTTGCACCATCCAGGTAAACTCAAAGTACATTGGTTGGGGTTGTATGTTATCACTCACATACTCAAATTAGGTGCTTTCAATTAGAGGCACTTGATGGAATATGGTTACCCAGATACTTCAATGGGAGTAGGCTGAAGCCCTACTATAAATAAGTCTTCTTAGTGTTTGTAATAAGGCAATGTTGCCATTTAGATTAGGTTTCAATTCTGCATTTCCTTAATGTGTTTCTTCTTTGTTGCTATGCTTTGTCAATTTAGTTGGTGTGTTTGTGTAATAAGGGCGTTTACATGTGAAGAAGATAATTTATTTGCAAAGATATTTTTATGCAGAGTACTACACATACCCTTAGTGTGGGGTGGTTATTGATATCTAAGTATGGGATTGATGAAATAAGTACACAAGAAATTAACCCCTCGCTACGGGTGTTATTCAAGTTTGAAAATTAAAGGAGAAAAGATTCGAGGCACAGGAAATGAGGACCATAGGTGGAGGTAAATGAAGAAACAATTACCAACGTGAGGTAAGTAGAAAAAATTGAAAAACTTCAAAAATAAAGTGTAGCAGCTTGTTTTAATGCATGGAGGTGCACTAAAGAGAAGTCTTACGAAGGCATAGGAAGGTGCATCGTAGAAGGTTATAGCTTGGGGAACTAAAGATGTACCACACGGAAGGAACAAAAATGGCTTTCAATTAAAGAGAGAGGATTTTTGGTAGGTGGAGGAGAAATAAATGCACTAGTTTTTTGAAAATCTATAGAAGCGTAAAAAGGGATGCAAGTTCATTTTACCATTACAATTAAGGGAATTTGGAGAGTAGTGTGAATGGACATGAGCAATCATGTTGACGTCTGAAGTGTGAAACATTAGGACATGGAGAGAAAGGTTTATGCACGGGAGAAGCTTGCATTCCATAGTTGAAGGTTTTGAATAAAGAACCATGCGTTATAAATGAGATAGGGCACGTAATTTCCACTAGGGCACGGAGATTTTAACTAGGGTTTCAACTTGCTCAATTACAAAGGGAAGAAAAGAGATAATTTGGAGATGTGCACAAAAGAAAGACACGTAGGGACCCGAGGTAAAAGAAGAAAAAGAAGGTCAAAGCAAAGAAGGGTGTGATGGGACATCCAACGCCGTGTGATGTCAATGTTTGACCTCCGAACTTCAAAATGCAATAACTTGATTGACAAGAATCCAGATCTCCACATTTTCATAAAATTGGACTTTCTGAACAACCATCGAATCATTAGATAATAATAAGGAATGGATTTATTAATTTTAATGAGGGTAAAACAAACAAGCATAAAAGAAAATATATGCCCATGTAATTACGATGACACTAGTGAGAAGTTACTAAAAAAATTGGAGTCTAGTTTTACAATCACTCATACTTTGGCCAGTATGAACCATTTTGACATGGTTAATGAGAAATTCATAAGGACAAAAATTGGTACTTGGATAGAGGATTAGAATCACATGCGCCTTGATTCACACAAAGTGGTAAAATAAGGAAATTCAAGATTTGATGAGAGTGATTTAGCGATATGGATATTTTTATAAAATGTGGAGATGTTCAGGAAGGTGTTTTAGGTATTGGGAGTGCAAATTAAGAGGCATGGTCATCATTATTTATCATTCATAATGACCAGGATAGTATGGGGATCCTTTTTCAAGTAACATAAAATATTTCACTCCATTTAATTCCTCTTACAAGTGGTTGAAGGACATATTTAAGGATTTCCATTTTCTCCATCTCTCTCTCTTATTCATTTTTCTATAAATTGGAGTGTTAGGCTCATCAGTAAAGAAGGAGTGGTTTTATAAGAGAAAGATTAAAAAGCTCTGCAAAAAAATTGCAACTGAAGCTATAATGTGTTCCATGTCTTAATCCATTTTTGTAGTTGGAATTCTCAAGTAATGGTGATCTAGGCCCTTATCTTGTAGTAGAAGAAGAGCTAATGCATATCATGAAGAATAAAATACAAGAAAGTGGATGAATAAAATGTGAAGTTTCAAAGTTTTTTCCCTTTATAAACCATTCAGAAAGAAAATTGTACTTATTTTTATGCTCTTGAAATAGATTCATTATTATTGTGCACTTTTCCAAATATTAAATTGTGAAGGCATGAGCACCAGTTTGGAGAACGCATTATCAGCCCCCTCAAAAGGATGAATTTTAAAAGTCTTCACTAAGAGAGACTGTCTCACATCCCTCTTTTTCTAGTGTATCACAAATCTGAAATAGGAGTAGGTTTCATTTTGCACCAACCTCTCCACATATCCATTTTGGTCAAAGTTAGATTAGGAAAATAGTGACGGGGCTTGCATTCAAAATTGGCTAAGTATAAAATTTAGGAGTAAGAACCAAGTTTCTTTGGAGGTCTATCTCATTTAGTCAAAAAGACCCAAATGAGCACGATAGTCTCCATGTTGGCCCAAAGTCACAAAAAAGTGAGATCAACCATATGCATTTGACCTAAACATAAGGGTGATGTGACTCCTTGGTTAAATTTTAAATAACTTTGATGCGAGAAAGTGCTTCTCAAGTGTCTATTCAAAAAAGAAGGAAAAATATTATTTCGGTTGAATGGTAAGGACCATAGATGGAGGTAGATGAGGCTAGCATAAATGTCTAAATGGTCATTTGATTCAATGATTTTGGATTTAAGATGAGGAGAGCACATGGAAGCACATTGATGCGAAGAAGAATTACTAGCTGGAGAAAGATTGCATAAGATTGTTTCCTTAATAGGAAGGCATGCTTTATAATTTTGTAGCTCAGGTCGAGGAATATGTACCATGTGAAAAAAAAATGGTCTGATTAATGAGAGAAATTAAGTGAGAAAGAAAATAAAGCACTATGTCATTTTTGAAAATATTATGAAGATGAATGTGAGTTCATATTTTTACTATTAGCCCAGATGCATGGGTCAAGAGGCTTAAAAGGTGCCCTTTTTTAAATATTTTAAAATTTGTAGGGACTTAGTAAATGGAAAATTTGAAAAATATCTTTGAAAGGCTAAAGAAGGTAGGAAATCTTACACCATTGGATTTATGCTTTAAAAATCAATGTTTGGTCTCAATTATATGAAAATGTTCAATTAATTGAGATTTTTTTTGGTATAGTGGAGGGTGAAATGCAAAACTTGGAGAAACATCTTTAAGGACATGCGAGTAGGATTTTGACCCAATTCAAGAAAGAGAATTAAAAAGAGCTAAGTGAAGCCATTTCTAAGAAATCATGTTGAGTGTGTGAAGAGTGTGAAACTAGATGTGGAGAGAAGGTTTGTGCACAGAGAAACTTTCATTCCCTAGGTCAAGGGTTTACAACAGTGGGTATGTGAATCAAACAAAGGGTAGGACAATCTTTCACTACTGAGGCTCCCCTTTAGACAATTTGAACTTGGTTTGGAGTTCATGCCTTACATTAAAAGAAAACAGAGATTTTTAGATGGAATGAAGAAAGCACCGGTTGTTTTTGTAACAATGAGTAAAAGGGAAGAGAAAATCAAAAGTGGAAAATGAAATTACTATAGAGTAATTTATGTAAATATAGTATTTCATGGATAAGAATGGGATTCCCACATTTCAATGTAAAATCTGATTACAACCATGAACATGATATAATAAGATGGATTTCATGTGTTGTTGAGCATCAAAAATGAACAAGAGCATAACTAAAGATATCCTTCAAATGTATATGTAGGTGAGAATTTCTTATTTCATATTGGAGTCTACTAGTTTATCCACATGTCTAAAATTTACCATAGATTTGGGAAGTATGAACCATTGTATCGATGGTTGATGACGAACCTATTCCATGAGGAAAGGAACCTACCTTTAATCTAGAGAGGGTTAGAATCACATTTGCCTTGATTTCAATAGTGGGAAGGACTAAGGGTGGATGATCACACTAAGATAACTCTGAGAAAAGGCCATATCTATCCTGAGACAAGGAAGGATTTGGGTATACCAAAGGTTGTGCATGGACATTGACAAATTGAAGAAGTACCCAGTAGTGCAAGAAGTTACACATCTTGTAACAAAGCTGAATGACCAAGAAAGGTGGTCGCAAGTAAACACAATGTGGTTACACATTGCAAAGAAGATGTCTCAAGGAGTGATCTATAATATTATGGATCACATAGCAAAGAAAATCATTGAAGAAGCATGGACAGGTGATAGAATAATTTTTGGTGCTATTTTATTGTCTTTGGTGTTTATGGAGATTGGAGTGCCCGATGGGCCAAAGGAGAAGATTTGGGAGTACCCCATGGAACACAAGTCTCTATGGAAAGATTTCAAAAATACTTGTGTGAAGGATCAATGAGTGACCATTCAAGTAGAGGGAAGAGATGTGGTATGATAGACTCCACACGGTGTTCGAAGAAGAGTGGCACATACCCAAGGAGTTGCCTTTGGTGGTGGGTAGGCAAGATAGTTTGCATTCTACCAACATTTTTGCATCGCATGATTTGCGATGAAGGACGGGGCTTGGAGCCCATGGTGCAAAACTTCCATATGCCTTCACACAGAAGATATTTGAGGCATTAGTTCAGCATTTTTAGATGCACACCACCTAACCTTCAATGCAAGACAAGGTAGATTACAACTACCACACTCTGAGAAAGAAATATGTATATCTAGGGTGGAATTCCTACATTGAGAGGCTTATCTTAGATATTATAAGCATGAATGCATGTAAGCTTGGTAGTTGGGGACATCGAGTAGTGCTTGTGTACCTTTAACTCAAGCCCAAGATGGAGAACACTAAGTATGTGGAGAATGAGTTCATGCTCCTAGGGATGCCAAAAGGTAAGCATACAATGGAAAATGTTCCAGCACCTAAGCCCACAGAGACAATACAAGTAGATGATGAAGAAGAGGAGCATGAAGATAGTGGTGGTTTGGAGCACTAGAGGTAGAAGATAGCCTCCAAATAGGGAAGAAGATGAGTGTGTGACTACTCCACCTCAGCCATAAGAAGGAGATGATGAGGACCTAGATGTGGTACAAAGGAGAGTGTCACTTCAAAAGAGTATTCAGGAGAACAAGGACCCAAGGTGCTACTCCACAATTAGTGCGTAAATCACCTTGAATCTCTCCACATAAAGAGACAATTGAGAAAAGAAGAAGGAAGTTGAAAGCTTTGAATGAGGAGGTAGAAGAGTCTGAGGAAAGTACCCAATTCCCCTACACCTCCAGAGAATGTGGAAGAACAAAAGGATGAAGAAATGAAGGATGGAGAAGAGGGAGAAAAGGAGGCGAAGATGAGACAGTGACCGAGACTACTTAGGGTACAACAAAACAAGCTCCAAATCTTGAAGCCCAAGTTCCTAAGGGACAAGATCAAAGAGAACAAGTGGAGAATATGTTCCACTAGTCATGGGCTATGTCGAGGACACAGGTAAAATTTTTCGCATGCCCATTTTCAAAGCACAATGACACAAAAGGATTTGTATGGTTGGGAGTTGATGGATGAAGATATGGAAACCATGTGCATAAGGAAGAAACTGTCATGGTTGATGCACACACACATGGATGAACCAAATTTGATGTATGTGAAGATTCATGTGTATCAAGGAGGTTGAAGAAGACACCTCAAGCCCAGACACATAACAATAAAGCCTATTGTTATGTCAGATGAACAAGTGAGCAATGCTTTGGTGAAGGTCTCGATAAAGGTGGCATGGAGAAATATGGATAAGGCTGCAACAATTAGGGTGCTAAGGGAGGAGATCAAGACTAAGGATGTAGAAATAGCATGCACCTAAGAAAGAAAAAGACTTGGCACAGAAGAAGAACATTGTTTTCATCAGCATGGCAGAGGAAGTTGGGGATAATATCATGAAAGAAAAGCCACACTTAGAGCCAAAGGTACCCAAAAATGTTTCCTTCGGAAATATATTATGTAAGTACCTTGGTGGACTTAGTGCTTGAAGATGAACCTCTATGCATGCCAAACCAAAGGATCCATCACAAGAAGCAGAGAGGGAAAAGGATTTGAGTGATGAGAAAGATTGCATCATATGAGGGGTTGCTTTAGAGCTTGTAGGAGGAATTGAAGAAAGTAGATCAAGCACTGAATATTTGTACAAGCCCTAGAAGTTGTTATAAGAACCAAGACCATTTTGGAAGACAATGAAGTCCTGAAGGCCATGAAAGATGAGACCTTGGGCCGCGCATAATGATTAGCACTTGTCAAGTAGAAGGAGGCCCTTACAACAACTCAAGAACCACACAAGGAAAGGCTGGATGAGCTTGGGAAACTCATCACGCATAAAAGATGGACCTATTAGAAGGAAGAATGATTGCCATGTCCAACATTGTGTTGGTCTTGTAGAATGAGAAAGGAGAGATTGCAAAAGATGAGTTAGAGTCAATTATAGTGGATATCCTAGAAAAGGGAAAAGGCCATGCTCAATGATTGGCAAACTTTAGAGGTGGAAATAAAAGAAGAATATCTAGAATTGATTCTTTAGGTTGAAGCAGAAGATATTGCAGGGTAAAGACATTCTTTTATTCATCAAAATTCTTTCTATTCTTCTATTCATATTCTTTGATTCATTTTGGGAGACAACCATTGCGAGGTGGAAATGTAATTAGTGTGGGGTAATGTTGATCATTTAAAGTATGGAACTTAGAAAATAAAATACAAAAGGTTTGTGGGGAGATTAGAGCACATTAAAAAGTGCGGGAGGATCGGAAGGAATCAACGATGGAAAAGAGAAAGATTATGGGACTTAGCCATTTTCGTGATGAGGATCTATTTTGGAGATGGCATGTGGAGCACACAAACCAGTTAAAGAATTTCACACACACATTGGCTATTTTTGGAGGATCAGCTACAAAGTGCTTTGCATGGATACAAGCTAAGAATAGATCTACTACTGATAGTTAACTAGAAGAAGTCTATTGTTAGTGCACTTACATGTGTGGCTATTATTGTAATGACGTGTGTGGCTAATAATAGCATGCGACCTATTTTGGGATTAGATAAGTGGTGAAGGGAAAGTCCCCACCCTTATAAATATGTAATGAACTATGTAGCATAGGGGGTATGTGAGAACTGAGTTATTGTGAGGTTATGTTGCCAAATCTGATGTGCACATAGACTATGGTATTATCTATTGAATATGTCTTGTAGAATGATATATTAATCATATATCTGAATTCTTTAAGTATTCATCATGCTAACATCCTATGAAAAAACCCTAAAGAGGGGCCCGTACCTTTACACGCTTTGGGTGAGCACTCGGTCTAGGATGAGTGATGTGCCAAAGTGCTGGGATTTTACATCGGTGAATTCTAGGTGCATCAATTCTTGACTACCGAGGGGGAAAAAAATGAAACTCATTACATACACTTCCATCCATTTGGGGGAATGTGGATCCTATCATTCCATCTTGCATTTCATTCCATCCATCCACAACATACTGCATTATCTTGGTGCATTTAATATTACTTACTAGTGTTTTACATGATCCCTTTACTACACATGTTAGATGGATTTCTTAAATGTCATTATATATATCATACACACATGCATGTTCAAACATTTGTTTAGTGTGATCGCAAATACATGAATCTACATGCGGCATGGATGTTCACCTTCTACCCTTCCTATACTAGTCGGGGAATCCACATTCATCTCATCCAAGTGCTATTATTTCATTTTGTACTTAGCATCTTACATTACTTTCTCATACACACTTTTGAAATATTACTTATTTCTCTAACATGCTAACGGGTGTTCCACATGCAACACTTGTTTTATAGGATTACATGTTTCCATAACTACTTATTTGTTTATTTCTACTTGTCTACTATTGTTTGCCATCAGATGCGGGCTTTGACCTATGTTTTTGTGCACACTTGCTTGTTATTTATGGCCATGATGGCCTTATGTGTATTGTGACATCGTGAGTGATGTCCCATGTTGTGCAGCTTACTTTTTTTTCTTGTGTGTTTACATTTACTACATTGTCTCCATGCCTAGCTTACACATATTTTCTATATGCATGAATTGTTTTCTTACACTTTTCTTTGGCTAACCTTCTTGTTTGTGCATGCATTGGTTTCTACCAAGAACTTTCTAGGTACATAATTCAGAGTGTAGATGGACCTCTTTTGGGGTTGAATTCTCCTATCAAACATCGCATGCATCCCAAAATAAGGGGGCATCATTTGGGGGTTTTACATACTAACATAGGACATTTACACCGGTTCGAAGTACAATGCACTTTTTTCCCTTGGCATTGTGGGTTTACATACAATGAGTGGGTTTAGACAGTACCAGGAACCCCATACATAATGGATTTTAAAGGACATGGTGTCCTTAACATTTATAGGAAGCGATTCAAGCTTGGGGGTTACAGTGGGTGTGCCTCTCTACACTACTTCGGCCAGTGGTGTCAGATCACCCAAAAAGCGGGATGTTATAGAGATCTCTTCACACACACATTTTAGCAAAAGCAATGAAGTTTGGATGACACAGAGTATTTCCTCCCTACACTTCTTTAGCATGTGGTGGCATGAGATTGAGCAAAAAACTCGCAGAAATACATGATATCCTTCTATACCCTTTCCTCTTGACATGGATCAGGTGCACATGTTCCATTTACATTTTCATTTAGCGTATTTTACATTTGCATATTTTAGACATTTCTATGCACATGTGTATTTTACATAGCATTTTTACATCCATACACATTTGACTACTTGATCATTTTCTCCTTGCAGTCCGTTCGTATGAAAACAAGAAGTCAAATTGGGGCAACAACAACAACAACAACAACAACAACAACATTATGTGACATCACTTACTCTAATAACCATAAAGGTACACTACACATCGTAACAATCGTTGGAAATTTTTCATTGTTATATGTGTTGTCATTGATGTTAAGCTACATTGATGGAAAAATTATTTGATGTCAAGTAACATTGATGGAAAAAAGGGTTAAATGGTAAAGTGAGCAAGTAATGAAGATGAAGATTGATTGGTAGTGTCAACTCTCAGAGGCTTTAGGATGATCAAGGATAAGTTCTAAGGGACTTAATTATCTTTGTGAAAGCCGCGGACATAAGGAGTTAGCTACCAAAGTCTTGAAGTATGCTGCCAAAGGCTGCATGGAGATGTGGAAATCTAGAAGAATTCGTGAGAAACTTAGTGATGGCCGCATGTAAAGGGATGCATCCCTAAAGAAAAAAATATAAAGGATGAGCCGCAAGTAAGAATGGTAAGGCTGCGGATGTGAAGAAAGAGCTGTGGAAGTAAGAATAGTTTTAAGGAAAAGATGCGGGAGTAAAGAAGTCGGAGGAAGCCACACATAAGGGGAAAGCCATGAAGAACTAGAAAGGCAGCTAAGGACGAGAAGATAGTCGTGGAAAAATACAGAATCCACACATAAAATAAAATAGCCGTGGACATAGGAAAAAGGCGTGGGAAGGAAGCGAGACAAGGAGGGAAGCCACATAACATTACAAAATCTGCACGAAGCAAAGAAAAACTACAAATAATTGAAAAGTGCCAAGAATGTGAAGGAAAATTTGTAGAATAAGGATATTACCGTGATACAAAGGAACATGTCAAAGAATCTTATTAAAGTCATGGAATGAGAAAATATGGACTAGATAGGGCTCAAGGAAAATCAAATTGATTTAAACATGGAAAAGTGATATTTTGTTCTCCAAAATCAATGGTGATTTGATTGTCTGGTGATTGTGGTTGAGCATATGACTTGAGCTCCACAAAGAATGAAGAAATATATAGTTCTAGCTATCCACATTTAATGCTCATTAAATTTGTGGAAATACAGTTGTAGTTCTCTATGTGATTCCTGATTTCAAGGAAAAATTAAATTTCGAGAGAAGAAATTGGCTTGCTCATCTTGATCATGATGGAAATCCTATAAAGATGGGAAATCAATTTTTAGGTATCGATTAATAAATATTTTATGGTGAATGCATAGAAAAAGGTGAAATCAAACCAAATATAGAAAGAGAAAAATTTGAAGTTAGTTGTATTCATTTAATGAGCTAGATTTTTAGGCGATAAATTAGGAAGATTGTGACGACACGTCAAAGGAAGCATTTGGAATGGGCCGATTAACTATATAGAGGAAATTTAATACCAATATGTTATTGCTCAAGGGATAAAATGATGCATTCGAGTTGAAAGATAGACCGAAGACAAGGGAGTAATGCAGTATGAGAGAAGTGATTGAGAATTGATCAGATGCATTACCGATTGATGGAATCAACAAGAGCACTCTTATGAGTGAAGAGATGAAGAGTTGAAGATCTGAAGAATAGAGAAAATAGAGATAAAGTGTAGTCATGCCAAGGAGATTTACAAAAATAAATGACACAGAGCCATTGTTGAACATCTAATGTTGATGAAGGAGAGATGAGCAAAGAGTTGTGCAAGGAAAGAAGATGTAGTTGCATGATGCGGATTTGTTGTAGAGAGAGAAAGAGGATACCGCTGAATAATAAGGAGAAGAGCATTGTGTGTAGAAAGAGAATAAGTTATCAAATGAAGAACTGATGTGCAGAGAAAATAAGAAAATATGATAAGTTGAATGTGAGAGAGGAGAGATCAGAAAGAGGTAAAGAAAACATTGCATATCTAACTTTGAAGAGTGATTGTAAATGAATGAAACAACAAGGTGATCATAATCAGTTGTATGTGCAACATGGAAACTAGATGATCAAAATTTGTATGAATAATAAGTCTAAGTTGTAGATTATCATATTTAGGGGGTTGTAGCCTGCTTGTGGGTGGGTTCCAACAAAATATTAGTTGTAGATGATTAAATTAGGGGTTAGTGCTCCTCGTATGTTGTTGTTTGCTAAAATTAGGTGACTAGGTGCTTAGAAAATCTTTGAGTGGGTGCTTAAAGTTGTGAAGTGGGAGCTTCATAGGTTTAGTGGGTGCTCAACCAAAACCATTGTAAGAATTTCGAATTGGTGATCCTAATAAGTGTTGGTTTCCATTGGTTTTTGTCTCGAAAGGGTTTCCACATTCTATCCGGTCTCCTCATGTGAATGTGTGTGTGCTCATTATTTATATATCCTTATTATTAATATTGCATTCTTATAACAATCAATATTATTTAACATTAAAATATAAAGAAGAGGTAATTGATTGTAAGTTTTTATCAAAGACCGATTCACCCCCTCTCGAGTGCTTAAAATCTCTAATAATTGGTATCAGAGTAGTGGTTCTCCTGTGGTAAGCCTAACAACTTGGAGGTGATCCTGAAGGCATAAGCATGACAATGTCAACTTACAAAAAGTATCAAGATGAAGTTCACAAAGAAAGGTTGATGGTGGTAATGGAAATTTGTAGTAGCTCCGAGAAAATGATTCATGGAGATGATGAAGATGTAATGGTCAATCTAGAAGATGAGTTGGAATGTGCTTTAGAAGAATTAGATAAATCAAGGAAGAAAAACAAGAAATTGAAAGCCTACATCAATGCCTATGAGAAGCACATCACTCTCCTTGAGAAGAAATTAAGCAAGCAAGATCAAGAGGATTCTCAATCAAAAGGGGATCTAGACTCTCTCAAACTCAAGGAAGAAGAGATTAACAAGTTGAAAACCTTGGTGAAGGATCAAGAAGGTCAAAATAGACACTATGAAGAAGTGTTGATCCAAATGGAGAAAGAACATGAAGAAAAGGTACAGAAACTTGAGGAATACATAAATCTAAATTCTAAAGCTCTCAAGGATAAAATTAAAGACTGCAATAAACTTAGCTCAGCCATGGAGACATTCAAAAATATCTAGACCGGGAAAGGAAAGAAACGAGAAGAACAACATTGATAAAGAAGATGCTTACCAGAATTTTGAAGATGAACTAAAGAATTTGAACACCGAAATGGAATGGGTTACTAATTGGCACAATGACTTGCTAGGAAAACAAATACGATCGATGCAATAGAGCATGAGGAATGTAAAACATAAATTCGTGCCAAGAGTGAGGAATGTGAAAGACTAAATGTTGATCTAAAGAATATCGAGAGAAGAAATAAAGAAAATAGGATTAAAATTTGAATCAAGACAAACATGTTGTCAAAGATGCTCAAAAATAAGGAGGATGAAAAGGTTGGTTCTAGTATGCAACCAAACAAGAAGCAGACTAAGGTGATTAACATTGGACGATTCAAGTCAATCAGATAACCCAATGCATCCATGTATGAGAGAAAATTTAATGGATATTGTTACTCATGCTATGGACTTGGTGTTTCACTCGGAAATGCTTCGTTCCTTATAGAAAACAGATAAGGTTAGGGTTAGGAGGAATACCTGTAGAATTTCGAGATGATGTGCACGCATCGTAGAGAAAGATCAGCCGACCGCGAAGAACTCCTTTTTGTCTTGGAAGGACTACTGCAAGTAAGAACACAAGACCACAAGATTTTGATTAGATAATAAATGAGGAAGCTGCCTTGGCCCAGAAATGTAAAACTTCCTTTCGAAGGTGGTGGTTTCCTGCTAATATGAGTTAACACAAAATATTGTAAAATATCAATCAAATTGCTTGGCTGAACTGGGTAGGGGAAAGGCTGTTTTTCCTGGTTTTGATCAAAGGAACCGATGCCGGTTACCTATAACCGATGGCGGTTACTGATAACCGATACCGGTGGGTTCTAGGATCTTCTGGGCTGGTTGTGGAGTTTGTAATGGCTGATTTTTGGATGGTATTGGGAAATGGGATGGTTAGAAGCTAAGGAATGATAGTTAGAGGCAATGGTACGTTGGATAATGGATTCAGGAACGGATTTGGGAGGACTGTAATTCCAAAAGCATAAGAAATGTTATAATGGAGGACATGCAAGATGTAACTTACTGGTTTTTGACGAAGATGCCAGTTGATCTCCTTGGCTGCCAACTCTTCTGGTTTCTTCACTCGTCTCTGCTTGGTCAAGTGAAGTTCTGGACTCTGCTAATCGCTTTGGACTCTCCTTTGATTCAAAAATCCTTCGACTGATCTCCAAAATGAAATTCCGATCCGTTGTTTTGGTTTGGGAGCCCATTTACAGGGAACCGATGGCGGTTGCGTAACCGACAATGATCGGCCGAGTAGAACCGGCATCGGTTAGGAAAAAGTAGGCTATTTTTAGTAAAATAGCCCCGCCTTCCCGCTTTTCTCCCGAGAGATCAGTTGCGGGCTTGGTCAGTGGCTAGAAGGTCAGCTTTAAGTGCGAAGTAAGGAGGCATTAGTTATGGATGTGAGTCTGTACCAAGTCACGGGTCTTAATTAGGTTAGTTTAGGGTTAGGGCTAGGTCATGGTGAGGTGGCCAAGTGAGGTGGTAGGTAGGCGATGTGGATTTATCAATTACAAGGTAATTAATAAATAATTGTGTGAAGTTTAGGTAATGAGGTTAGGTTGCGAAATGGGACGCGGGTCACAAGGATCGTGAGACACGAATTTGGTGTCTACATTAGCCCCTTATTATCATGTAGCTTGTTCGTAAAGTCGCATGACAATAATATGAAGTGGTTTCTCATGTTAAAGATATAGGTAATCCCCTCAAATCTATCACAGATTGAGTGAACGGGAAATCGGGGATAGGGTTGATAAAGGGTATATGTGGTAGAGAGGATGGTAAGGTGATGGTGTAGGTCCAAGGAAGCGCGGACGCATGTTGAAATGCAATAAGATTTAATTAGGTACATGATTCGACGAGCAAACCAGCAATGTATAGGCAAAGGTCGATAGTTTATCCAAACAAGGGTGATATAATCCGGTATCCAAGGCATAGGAAGTAGCTCCGGTGGTATATAACATGTGTAAAAATCTGAACGTTTAGGCATGTTCGGCAAGCACCAAATGGTTGGTTTGGTTGAGATAAACGTCACGGTCAGGTCTAGGCAAAGTTGGTCGACAGATCAAGTCAAGGACCCTAATCATGCTAAAACACGAACAAGTGAGCTCGATGGAACACAAGGTACAGGATGGATGGATAAAATAAAACGTTGATTGTGGGTATAGTATGGAAGTGATGCGGCCTTGGGTCGGGCCAAGTTGTTGGGTGGTGGCCATGGGTCAGCCCAAATAAGTGGGTTGAGGCCTTGGGTCGGGCCAATTGGTAGGGCGAGGCCTTGGGTCGGGCCAATTAGGTAGGTTGAGGCCTTGGGTCGGGCCAATTGGTAGGGCGAGGCCTTGGGTCGGGCCAAATAGGTAGGTTGAGGCCTTGGGTCGGGCCAAATAGGTAGGGCGAGGCCTTGGGTCGGGCCAATTGGTAGGGTGAGGCCTTGGGTCGGGCCAATTGGTAGGGCGAGGCCTTGGGTCGGGCCAAATAGGTAGGTTCGAGGCCTTGGGTCGGGCCAATTGGTAGGGCGAGGCCTTGGGTCGGGCCAAATAAGTGGGGCGAGGCCTTGGGTCGGGCCAAATAAGTGGGGCGAGGCCTTGGGTCGGGCCAAATAGGTAGGTTGAGGCCTTGGGTCGGGCCAATTGGTAGGGCGAGGCCTTGGGTCGGGCCAAATAAGTGGGGCGAGGCCTTGGAGTCGGGCAGCCAACAGGTAGGCCGAGGCCTGGGTCGGGCCAATTGGTAGGGCGAGGCCTTGGGTCGGGCCAATTGGTAGGGCGAGGCCTTGGGTTGGGCCGGACCAGGGAACAAATGTTGTGCAACAAAGGTGGACAGAGGCGATATTGGTGAAAAAGAGGCAAGGAGTAAGGAACGGCAAAGAATGGGGTAAAAGGGGTATCAAACCGACGTCGATTCATCATGACCGATATCGGTTAAGGGACCGATACCGGTTTCCTAGGGCAAAAGGAAACCGACATCGGTTTAAGTCGAAAAACCTATAAAAAGAAATATACGGCCCGGCTATCATTGTCATCGTTGTTATTATTTGTAATCCAAATTGACTTGTCTGACGTGGAGAGTTGATTTGGAGGGGTATTGAATGAGGTGGAGCTATTTGATTGGCGGAGAGAGTTGATAGTGGGCCCGAATAGTTGAGGAGGCAAGCAGTGATTGGCGGGGACCCAACGAGATCGATTCGGGAGCCATGGCACAGCAGAGGAGCCTGAGGAGGAGAGACTGGACCAGCTGGACCGCCACCACCCATCCCACCACGACGGCGTGTCGTCGTACCGGTAGGTTCTAAACTCTTTAATTTGGTGATTTGGTTGAGTTATGTGGTTTTTGGGATTTGGGTAGGAATTGGTATTTTGTAGGAAATAATGGGTAAATGGAGGTAATTTGAGAAAGGGAGAGGGTAGATAGGTTAGATAGGCTAAGGCGGCTAGGTGTGTAAAATTTTAGGGTTTTTGGGTGGGTGGATGGGTAGAAATAGGTAAAAAATGAGTTTTGGGGGCCGTGCGCGGGTTCGGCTCGGGTAGTGGACAGTGACCGATGTCGGTCACTAGGCGACCGGCATCGGTCGAAAAAAAAATAGAGTAAGGTTAGAATGGGGGACCGGCATCGGTCTCGTATCGGCCGGTATCGGTGGGGGAGGGATGGGTTGAGGGTGGTATTGAGGGTGTATGGCTTTGGGGTGTTGGGTTGGGTTGGGAGTGGGGAATGGGATTGGGTTAGGGGTTTAGGGTTTAGGGTTTAGGTTTTGAAGGTGGGTTGGGGGTCTTGGTGGGGTGGGTTGTGTTGGGTTGGGTTGAGTTGGAGTAGGGGATTGGGTTAGGGGTTTAGGGTTTAGGGTTTAGGTTTTAAAGTGGGTTGGGGGTCTTGGTGGGGTGGGTTGTGTTGGGTTGGGTTGAGTTGGGAGTAGGGGGATTGGGTTAGGGGTTTAGGGTTTAGGGTTTAGGTTTTGAAGGTGGGTTGGGGGGCTTGGTGGGGTGAGTTGTGTTGGGTTGGAGAAAGGTGAGGTGTGGGGTTAGATTTTGGGTGTTACAAAAGGGGGTTTAGATGGTAAAGTAGGTGTTATAATAAAGAGTGGGTCTAAGAATGTGGGTTGGTTTTACAGCACGTCGGCGATTTGACGATGCGTGATAGATGCCTCCACTATTGAGTCGGATGAGGCCACACATATCGCAAGCGCATTGGGCCATCATGCGCGAGGTGGGGCTCGGCGGGGTCCGAGGTACGAGCGATCGGCAGAGATCACACTGATGGTCGCCCTCATCGAGAGATGGGATCCAGCGGCCAATGTGTTCCATCTCGCCGACCGGGAGATAGCGGTCACATTAGAGGATGTGTATCGCATCCTGCGGCTACCGATCGAGGGAGAGGCCGTTTTTAGGTAGATTCAGAGAGCTGCCATGGATAGCATACTGCAGTTTTGGGATGCAGCGCGCTCGACATATCATAACATGAAAGCATTGGATATGGTGACATGTACCGCGCACACAGACATGAGACACGGCTTGCCGTGTTGATGATGATAGGATCACCCGCTCGCCTCCCGGATTCGAGAGGGAGGCCGCTTCCCACCGGCATTGATGGGAAGTGCTTCTTGGAGATGGTGGAGGAGCACACATTGCATGGGCACCAAAGTGTATCCGGTGCAATTATACTGAGGAGTTATGGGGCTATCGACGGAGGAGGCGATTTGGTATTTGTTCTACATTTTTGTTGCACTGTTGGGCATACGAGCACATCGTATGCATCAGGCCGGTAGGGCTACCCCAGCAGCCAGGGCCACAGGTCGTGTACCGATATGGATTTCAGAGGTGGTTGGGGATCGTGGGCCAGCCACGAGCAGTTGTTGCAGGTCGAGATGTGGCCTACTATAGACATATGCTAGAGGGCCTTACAGCAGTAGACATTATATGGAGACCCTACAGAGGTCACCAAGCGTATGGCAGAGGAGCCCGCATACACAGTGCGCCCCGATCCAAAGATACATTCTGGATAGCAGGACGTAGGCCGGGAGAGTACGAGCGGATACCCTTAGAGAGGGTACGCAGGCAGATGGGGCTGCCACAGGACGAGCCACCTCCCTTCCCTCGCACAGGAGAGGATGATGTGAGAGGCCCACCGCTAAAGACCACACCTTGGGATCCAGACCGGGTAGCGGAGAGACCAAAGAAAGTGAGGTGTGGATGATGCCGGTGCACGCGCAAAGACAGTGGTCCAGTAATGGGCAGGCGAGAGCGCGAGGATGATAGCATCGCGCGCGCAGCCTGGACTTGGGCTAGCTATCGCAGAGAGAGATCAGCTCCGGGGGCAGGTGCAGTTATTACAGGGACAGTTGTCGCACGCACGTAGCACAGATAGGGGTCCCTACAGGGCAGCTAGCCTGAGCTCAGTACGAGCACACGCAAAGACCACCACCAAAGAAGACAGCCACAAAGTGCAGTATTGTGCACAAGCACGGCCGTCAAAGCAAAGAAGATGGCCACGGCCCAGATACCACCACGGCCACAGTGCAGTACAGTAGCACAGTAAAGACTCCACTCAAAGACCACCCACTACAAAGCGCAGTGTACATGTGCTCAGGGGATATTGGTGTTAGGTGCCAGGGGACCAGCCCCAGTTCCTTCAGTGGCGAGAGATCGTTATATGGAGGTTAGAGCAGAGGCCCGTTATTATCAGGATATTCTTGATAGTAGCGGAGTCGAGTATCAGGCGTATGCAGCGCATAGGGCGGAGACCTCGCACAGCCAGAGATCTCAGGGAGGGGCAGCTACAGCTGGCGTGTCCGTGACGGGCAGGAGGCGAGAGGCACCACAGGGACCAGCGGGGAGAGGTGCCGAGGGCGGTGGGGAGAGCTGATAGATCCCCGACATGGTTTTTGTATAGGGACATGGGCACCGGTCTGCGAACCGGTTGTATTGATAGAGGCCTGCGTGCCTACACTTATTCATTGTTTTGATTTATTTATTTATTATATACCGGCCTGCGAGCCGAGTACGGGTTGTACATTTGATACCGGCCTGCGAGCCGAGTATATTTTTGATATGAGAGACCGGCCTGCGAGCCGAGTCGATATTTTTGGTAGGTATTGCGGCCTGCGTGCCGGCTTTGGTATATTATGAGATCACAGAGGCCCCGATGTAGGGCACATTGTATTTTTGAAAACTGGGATATATATATATAGATGATGTTTTGATCCACATGCTGTGTTTAAAATGTGTTGAAATAAATGGTTGGTAATATATAGAATGTGTGATGAGTTTAATTGACATGTTGATAGATAGATGATGCTGATGTTTTTGTTTATTTGTGCGTATATATGAATGTCAGGTTATGTGATAAATTGGTGGTTTTGTGGCAGTGTAATATATGTAACTGATGAGTTGGATCTAAATGATGTATAGATTGATAGTTTCTTGATATTCGTAGTTGATGGTTGTGTATTGGTAGAAATGATGTTTAATGAAATTATAATGCTATGTGTGGTGGATAAACAAATGTGGTAAATTCTGTTGTTTATGCAGGCAAAGAGGCGGGCGCGACAAAAATTTAGATGAGAAATGAAGAAAAGAACCCTGTTTCAAAAAGGCAGGTGCATAACCGGTATCGGTTTGCTAACCGATGTCGGTAGAGATATGACCGATATCGGTTCTATGACCGATACCGGTTATTTAGGTATGAGCTTTTCTAAAAATAGAAAAGCTAGGGTGGCAACTTAAGTTTTAATTTTAGAGCCATGCAAGAGGTTAAATACGCGAACGCGACGCTTTTTGACGACTGAGACAGGTATTTGCATGAGAGATTTGGGTGAGAAGAAGGAAAGAGACAAGGAAAGTGAATGTGATCCGAGATTTAGAAGGCAGACAGACAAAGTTAAAAAGGGTGGTGATCATGGCAGAACGAGGAGAAGCATCCAGCAGGCAAGGACAGGAGGGCAGACAAGGGCCACCGCAAGCTGCTGCAACTCAAGAGGTATTGTTTTGTTTGTGATTTGATTACTGCATGTTTCGTGAGTAAGATGGGGGAGAGTAGGTGGGTAGATATGAGAGAGAAAACATGATAACAAGGGTTGCAGGTGAGCTAAGTGTTACAGGGTAGGCAATCAGGGGTTCCAGGTATGTTTATATGTATAAAAACGAAGAAACGAGCAAATTATTGTCGTAGGTGGTTGTTTTTAGGGAAGGTGAATATAATTGACAGTGACCGTGGCGGTTAGGAGAACCGGCATTTGCTACTTAACCGATATCGGTTGTATATAACCTAGACTTGCACTCGATTCGGAGAAATTTCGGAGAATGTTTGAAAAAGGCTCTAATGGATTGAATGGTTGTTTGTCGTTTTTGGCGTATGCAGGCAGAGACAGGGTTGAGGATGAATGATAGCGTGCCAGCGCTGTTGTCGCGAATCCGAGCGGATGTAACACCAGCGGAATGGACATTGATAAATCGTTTGGGGTTAAGCGGAATCGTTATTATTCACTTAATCGCACGTAACCATGGTATGTTACAGGTGTGCCGATTGGAGAGATGGAATCCTGAGACAAATACCTTCTATCTGCCAACAGGGAAATGACAGTAACATTGGAAGATGTGTTTCGGATTTTGAGACTCCCTATTACAGGAGAACCAGTTTATCAGGCACTACCTAGCGCGGGGCGGGCAGCGATAACAGAAGTGTTTGGTCCATATGCACGAGACTTAACACAGCGGGGTTTGTCATTCACATATGGGGTAATGTATGCAGCACACCCTGAGGAGACAAGGTTAGCAGTGCTATTAATGATAGCGGTAGGGTATTATGCACCGAGGGCGGAAGGGGGAAGATTTCCAAAGGCATTGATATGTGTTATTTGGGAGATGATAGAAAGGAATGTGACTTTTAGATGGGCACTGCATATTTAGCGGAGCTATACACATGAGGGTTTATGGGCTTTCAGAGGCGAAATCACAGGACAACGTTGGATTGCGCATACTTATTACACTGTTGGGCCTATGAGCACATTGTTTGTGTGCGACCAATAGGCCGATCCATCTAGGCAGGAGAGACCGGAGTACAGAGGTTGGGATTCCGACATAGGTCCCGAGGATGCAACAGCAGAGCAAGATCTCAAAGCCGTGCCGGTGACATTGAGTATTACAGGCAGGTATGGGAGAGGTTGACGGTTGCGGATATCTGTTGGAGGCCCTACGGGAACTATATGGTAACCGAGAACATAGCTGAGGAGTTGAGAGGTGTAGAGCGATTGAGGTGGATCGCGGGGCACAGGCCAGGTGAATATGAGAGGATTCCTATAGATCACGTGCGGCGACAATTTGATTTGTGCAGACATACCACAAAGCTTATAGACCATATATGAGGATCGATGCCGAGGCAAAGATTCTCACCACCCTACCAACACCTCCAGAAGGGCCCGAGGAGATAGCTACCGATCGCAGGTAATGGATGCAGGAATGACAGAGGCCTATAGATTATGGTGGGTAGCAGAACTGCGAGGTGTACGTGAGTGCCCTGACATAGCGGTGATTACAGCAGAGAGGGATCGTCTGCAGCGTTTGGTTCAGCAGCTCCAAACGCAGGTGAATGAGACAAGAGGATTGTTAGTGGTTGCGGAGTCACGGGCGGCGAGACTAGAGGCTGGAGTTCTCCATGCGAGAGGGCGTATTCATATGTTACAGGAGAGATTGGCAGATCAGTGGGCGGTACCAATAGCCGTGGTACCTTTGAGGACAGAGAGGCCCGGTGAGAGGGGTCGACGATCACGATCATCACCTAGTTCGGGATGAGTTGTGATGGTCTGAGTATATGTTAGCGAGGTATAAGAATAAATAAGGATGCCGACCTGCGTGTCGATGATAGAGAAGATGTATTTGTTTAACATCTAAATAAAATTGAGTATGTATGTTGATTTGAGTTATGATAATAATAAGATTGTCGGTGTTTTGATTTTCGGTGTTTCGAAAAAGGATAAAGAGAAATGTGATAAAAATAAAAATACACAAAAATATTTATATTCACCACACAAGATAGGTTATGGTAGGGGATGGTCGAGCTAACCTTGGGAGACCCCATGTCTCCGAAGTGCTGCCTACATAGCCCATTACACAAAGCAAGGAAGGGCCTCGGGCTCGAGTGTAGTTCTCCCTTAGGATCAGGGAGGGGTGAATTTAGGCAATTTGGTATGGTTTAGGCAATTTGTCGTTTGGTAAAAAAAATTTGATGTTGGTAGGGTAATGGTGTTGGTGCTGGTAGGATAATGTTGTTGGTGTAGGTATAGGTAAAGCAAAGGTTAGCATACCCAAGTAGTAGGGAATAGTGTCCTGATTAAGATCAACACACAATTCTAGATGCGAGGCAAAGCGGAAAGAGTGCTCCATAGGTGAAAAGAGCTAAACAAACCACACAACGTAGAACGAGCCTGAAGCCCTAAGTGCCGTGTATAGACGAGAAGTCCATAGTTGAAAAGAGTTGTATGATCACAATATATCAGGTGTACGTTACGTCCCTTGAGTTGAAACAAATGGTGAGGTGATGTGGATGATATAGCTGAGGTACAAAGAACTTGTTACAACGAAAGAGAACCTACCCTAAATAGACAAGTCCATGACCCAAAAAGTTCTTTTGCATGAGGCTTTTATTTTACTGAAGATAGACCGATCAATGCGGGAAGTCTATAAGGGATATTGATTGTATTATTCTTGAGGTCTTCATGAAGCTGATCAATGCGAGAAGCTTCCCGATAAAGGCGATGTGTATATAGTCATTCCTTGGGGGAAAGATCTATTTATATAGAAAGCGATGATGATTTTAGTATACAGTCCTTGAGAAGGCTTGATCTATTTATAATGAAGCAATGGAATAGTTGGCATATGCCTCTTTGTCCTTCGAGGAGATCTATATTTAATTTTAGATAACTAGATGTTCTTTTTGGCGTGAAGCATCTAGTTTAGTAGGAAGTTTGACTCAAGAAAATCCCATAAGAATACGGCTTATTTTAATACTTTGAAGTCATGGACTAGACTAAGAAAGGAAGGCATCGTAGGGGAGGTGAGGGGTGAGCTTGATTTTATTTCGAGATGTAAGAGACAAGTGTATGTGGTGGTATGTGAGCTCAAGGGACGAGCAGTAGGCGGATAAGAAGTGATATAACCCTAATTTCAACAGTAGAATGGTCGAAGATGCAAGGCATTAGGAGTTCGTGCTCGGAGTTTACCATTAAGCGAAGCTAAACGATAAGTGCCTGATCCATAGGTGTGAGTGATTATATAAGGCCCAATCCAATTGGGAGCAAATTTTCCGCGTTTGCTCTTTTCCAGTTTGGTTACATGTTGATTCTCTTTGAGGACGAGATCACCAACCTTAAAGGTACGCTCATGAAGTCGCTTATCATAAGCACGCTTGATGCGTTTTTGATAGATTTGAAGATGATCAAGAGCTGTAAGACGACGTTCGTCAAGAAGCTCCAATTGGGCTAACCGCTCTTGGCGGAAATCATCGTTAGTGAGAATATCCTGAAGAGATATTCTAAGGGAGGGTATTTGTATTTCGAGAGGCAAAACAGCCTCGGTACCGTATACCAAAGAAAAAGGTGTGGCATTAGTAGAAGTACGAATGCTAGTACGATAAGCCCAAAGGGCAAAGGGAATGTGATCGTGCCAATTTCTTCCAGATTCATTGACAACTTTCATGAGGATTTTGGTTAGTGTTTTATTAGAAGACTCGGCTTGCCCATTGGCTTGTGGATAGTAAGGTGACGAAACTAAGTTTGATACCAAAATTGTCACAAAGGTCTCGCAACAACTTGTTTTTGAAAGATTTTCCATTATCTCGTTATCAAAGGCGGTGAGGAACACCAAAACGATGATAATGTGGTGGTTAATGAACTCGACAATTTTTTTCTTTTTGATTGAAATGAGTGGAATAGCCTCCACCCATTTTGTGTAATATTCGATTTGTGAGTATCCAAGCGGTGACGTTGTGAAGAGGTTGGGTGAATCTCACCAATAAGGTCTAAACCCCATTGTGAGAAAGGCCAAAGATCTCGAGCGATCCTGGAGCGGGTGGCTAGGAGTATGTTGAAGGTTGGCATGTTCTTTGACACATAACACAACGCTTAACATATTCGTAGCAATGCATATGTGAGAGTAGGCCAATAATAACCAAGGCGAAGGATTCGTTTGGCCACAGCAGAAAGGCCGCTAAAATGTCCACCACAAATACCGTCATGGACTGTTGGATGGTATGAGTGGCCTCCATGCCGATTAGATGTAGTGAAGGAGGATACCATCAAAGCCACGTTTATAGAGGAGTCCCCCATGACAACATAACGCGAAACACTTTTAAGAAAAGCACGTTTCACGTTACTAGTAAGATCAGGTGGGAGGACAGAGATTGTAAGGTAGTCATGAAATTGGTGGTACCAGGTATCCTGAGAATTAGTAGACACAGTATTTATCATACAAACTACCGGGGTTGAATAGGATGGGGCAAAAAGTTGTTGGACCACGCACGAATAATTCAGAGTAGTCGGTTAGCGCAAGGAATTTGCGAGGCTAAGCAAGCCATAGTATCCGCAAATTTGTTAGTGGAGCGGGGAATGGTTTGTATAGAATAGTGGGTAAATAAAGCTAGAAGTGAATCCACATAGTGTTTGTATTTTTGAAGTTCCTCGTTTTTGCATTGGTAGACGCCCATAACTTGATTGACTACCAATTAAGAGTCGCCAAAAATGTTGATAGATTTGATACCTAAGTGTAACGCAACTTGGAGACCTAGAACAAGGGCCTCGTATTCCGCTGTATTATTAGTGCAAGGGAAATCAAGTCGGAATGAAAGAGGCATAGGTTCAGCGTTGAGAGGAATGAGAACAACGCCGGCTCCTCCGCCGCGCTGGCATTTAGATCCATCGAAGAAGAGGGTCATTGGGTACGACTCCTCTGTGAGGGAAAGAGTAGCGATGAGTTCGTCGGGAAATGTGAAATTGGTAAATTGTTCCCCCGGTACAGGAGCGTCCGCTAGTTGGTCTGCGATGGTTTGTCCTTTGATTGATTTCTGGTGGATAAACTCAAGATCGAGGTCGGCGAGAAGCATGAGCCATCTAGCAATGCGTTGGTTCAGATGAGGTTTGGCGTACATGTAATGGATGGGGTCTGTATTGGTGATGACGAAAGTCTTGTGATTTAGAAGGTAGTGTCGGAGTTTGGTGGCAACGAATGATAGGGCAAGGCACAATTTTTCTACATGTGTGTACCTAGTCTCATAGTCCACCAAAGTACGACTTATATAATAAACGGCTTGTTCGTGATTCTCAGAGTCACGATGTGCAAGCATGGCTCTGGCAACGTGATCGGTGGCGGAAAGGTAAAGGTAGAAAGGGCGGTTGTCTTGGGGTGGGATAAGCACGGGTGGGTGTAAGAGATAAGATTTGAGAGCTTGAAGGCTTGGTGACATTCTTCGCCCATTGGAATGCAATATCCTTTTAAGGAGGTGGTGGAAAGGTTGACACCGATCAGAGTTAGGAGATGAAACGTCGGATAGATTGGAGCTTACCTTGTAAACTACGTAATTGTTTGAGATTTTGGGTGGGGCATTTCTAGGATAGCTTTGACTTTCGATGGGTCGACCTCAATGCCACGCAAAGAGACGATAAAGCCAAGAAGTTTTCCGAAAGAACACAAAAACACATTTCTTCGGTTGAAGGCGGACGAATATTATATCAGTGATCAAAAATAATGGTTAAAACATCGAGATGTTCACTACGATGTTTGGACTTTCCGAGAAGATCGTCGACATAGTCTTCAAGGATAGTGTGCATAATGTCATGAAAAATGTAGGTCATAGCCCGCCGATAGGTAGCACCGAAGCATTCTTAAGGCCAAATGGCATGACACGATAACAAAAGGTTCCCAAGGAGTTATGAAAGCGATGCCTTGTGTTGATCGGAAGGCAACTAAAATTTGGTTGTATCCTGAAAAGCCATCCATGAGAGAAAGCATTTCATGACCCGCCGTGAGATCAACAAGTTGATCAATACTTGGGAGGGGGAAGTCATCCTTAGGGCAAGCGAGGTTAAGATCCGAGGAAATCCGTGCATATCGAAGTCCCAGTCGCTTTCGCGAGCAGTACGATGTTGGAAATCCATTGAGGATAGTCAATAGGCAGAATGAAGGAAACAGAAAGGAGTCGTTGGAGTTCCTCTTTGACCAAGAGAGCAATGCGTGGATGCATTTTTCTCAATTTCTGTTTGACTGGTTTGGAATCGGGGTTTAGGGTGATGTTATGGACGGCAATGGTAGGATCAATTCCTGGCATGTCAGCGTAAGACCATGCGAAAGCTTGGTTGCGAGCACGGAGAAAGGTAGTAAAGGCGGCTTGTTCTGATGTGTTAAGGGATTGTCCAATCTTCACTATGTGAGGATCTTCCTCCGTGTGGATGTTGATTTCTATAGTAGATTCGTTCAGCATAGTTTGGGTTTCAGATGGTAAGGCACGTTGAATATAAGAATCATCCGCGCCCAGGTAAGTGAGGATGGAGTCGTCATCCTGGCATTCAACAACATTAATCAAAGGTGAATCCTCTTCGATCATGTCTGGATACAGAAGGGGAAGAGAAGATGGGTCCTCATTATCGCGTTGATAAGTGAGAGGACCTATGAAGATAGCATTTATGAAAAAAAAAAGTTAGGAGGGATAAATTCAGGGTCCATCGATTCTGTGGGAGATGATGGCAAAGTGGGTGATGATGTTTCGGTAGGGGCAACGTCTTCCTCTTCCAGGATACAGCTGACAGGAGGTGTCTCTTGTGTAGGTGTTTCGGAAAAACCGAGACCACTGCGATCATTATGTTTGCGTGTGGTCACGGGAATAAGTGTATGTCGGCCTTGTTCGTAAAGGCCAAAACCAAAGCCTTTCCACGCACAGCGAGTCAAGAAGGTGAGGGCGAAACGACGATTTGTCAAGTATTGAAAATCGGATTGGAAGGGAACCACACCAAGAGGAGGTTCAGGGGTAATGGAGGATGCGTCAACACCCCCATACGTTAGGTTAGTGCGACAATGGGGTGGTCCGTAAGAGATTACCTCCCATGCGACAGTCGTAGGTGGGATGCGCATGTAATTGTCATCCGTACTCTGCGGGGTAGGAAAGAACTAACGTTATATAGCGTGAGTACTCTCCCAGCGTGAGGCGAAGGAAAACATCTACTAAGGGTCGGAGGTTGGGATGTTAGCATTGCGGGAAGAGAAGTGGTTTGTGCGACGGTGGTTTCATCAGTTGAAGGCGTAGGTGCGTTGAGGTGGATGGTTGAGGTACATTTGAAGAGGATGGTTGGGTTGAATGTATGGGTGTCTTAATTGGTATAAGCACATCGTTTGGGCGGTATAACATATTGCAAGTTTTGAAGGGGGGAGGATCAGCTTTTACAGTGTAGGACTTCCCCTCGTACTCAAATTTTATACATCGATGTAATGTTGAGGGAACGCATCCCATGGCCCGGATCCAAGGACGACCCAGCAATATATTATATTGGAACTCTCCTTCAAGGACATAGAAGAGTTCGGGCAAAGTACGTGGGCCTACGCGAATGTTGAGGATCACGGTGCCTAAGGTAGAAGTAATAGCGTCATTGAATGATCGCAACATGATGGGGTTGGCACACATGCAACTAGAAGGGATGTTCATTTGTTGGAAGGCTTTTGAAGAGATGATGTTTAGGCTAGCGCCCCGTCAATCATAACCCACGTACTCGAATGTTTGGACGTAAGCGGAAATGAAAAGGGCAGGTCGAGTGGTCTTACGCACCAAAGTCGATAATTTCATCTTCCAGAAACTAAGCCGCAGCGTGCTTGTTGTTTTGAGACAGAAGTGGTGGGGAGATGGATTGTTTGGTGAGAGAGGAAAGCGTGATTGGGTGTTAGAATGGAGGTAACGGGGGGTTTCGTTAGGTAAAACCTCTATCCCTTGAAGGATCTCAACGAGAGCTTGTCGATGAGATTGAGGTCCGAATGAGATCATATAGTGTCATTTTACTGCGATTGATGAAGGCTGTTTGATCATGGTTCGGTGGGGCAACTCCATTAGAGACGGGATAGGCGGGTCGCGAATAACCACTTTAGGTGGTGGTGTAATCGGGATGGTTCAAGGAGAAAGAGACGCCGCATGGTGTGTTATCTTTCGCTTTCCCATTGTTTTTCGTCTCGAGTAGCGACACTAATCATATTAATCTCGTAGACTGAGATGAAGAAGATGGTTGGGATAATTCATGGTCTTTAAGAGGTGGGGTTGTAATAATGATCGATCTTGGTAGGCGGGGACGGATGGTATAGTAGAGGAATCGACGCTAGAGGTCTCTCCTTCGTAAGTTGTCTTTCTTAACCTTTGTATCCGGAAGAGGTGGTAGCGAAGGATGGTTTTAGAGCTTTGCATCCTTCTACATCATGTCCAGTGTGTGGTGATAGGTAGATTTTAGACTCATCATAATCCACAGTCGGGGCTTAGGCAGGTCATAAGGTCTAAGTGGAGGTAGGGAGATGGTCGCATTCTCCACCAACATAGCAAGGATTTTGGCGTAAGATCCTTTGAGTGGGTCAAAATCAGAAGAAGATGAGGGTATTGATTGTGTGGGTTGTGGTAATGTTTGAGCGTGTTTAGTTCGTATGGGTGGTGGTTTAGCCGAGGGGTGCTGACACATGTTTTTCACTAAACGTGGTTTCTTAGACACAGAAGTTACGTTCAGCTGGTTAGATGATGAGGCTACAGATGGCATGGTAGCAGGAAACAACCACGGAGAAAGGGGAGTGACAGAAAATAAATCCTTTGATGATGGGATTGGTTTAGGGTTGATAGGTGGACCGGATACGTGGGGTAACGATGTTGTGATACCCTTTGATCTCTGTATAGGTGTAAAAGGCGTAGGTCGTTTTGCAGAAAACAACGGAGGTATGATATATTGGTGTAATGTGGAGGGATGAGGTCCCAATATGGAAGGTGGGTGTGACGATGAGGGTTTTAATTGTGATAGAGGCCCGGATTGCGTTCGTCTCCTAGGTGGCGGAACGGATTTATTTTTGGATAGATCGAGTCGCTTAGGCGGGTGTGTTAGACTGGGCATTGGTGAGGTCCCAAGCGTAGGGGAAGATCTGGTTAAGTTGATAGAAGTGGACGGGGCGTTTGGCAGAGGTGAGGGGGGTGAAGGCGAGAACAGGGGCATTTTAAGCACGTAAGCACTTCGGGTAAATGGTGGAGACATCGGGGATCAGTCATTTGCATTTGAGTAGAAACAGGAGTACTCAAGCGTTCCCACAGGGGCTGTCATCTTCTCGCAGTGGAATGATAGTCTCGGGTGTGATTTGTAATTTTGAGTACGGAAGAAAGGTGGGTTGTAATTCCACCGTGGGAGTGATACGTGGGGTAGATGAGGCATTGTATCAATAGATGTTAAGAGGTCGTTGGTCGTTGAAAAGATTTAGGTGATGAGGGACTAATAGGCGAGGAAGGGCATGTTGGGAGAGTGCATCACGCACACGGCTAAAGAATGTGGTGATGTTAGTGTAAGAGATTTCTCGTCTAAGGATGTCAAAAGGAGTGGTGAGCCTTCCTCTTGTGTAGCAAGAGTGGTAGAAGGGGACGTTTGGGAAATAGATAAATTAGATAGCATCCGCTCACAGTCTTGTAGGGATGTGGTGTAAGAAGACTCATTGATGGGAAGGGAAGCCTGGGCAGTTAACTCTTCTATGGGTAAAGGAACGATTTCGCTTTGGCTTGATGGTGGTAAAGGAGGTTCGGGCTCCTGTGTTAGTGAAGAGGCTTGATTCAAAATTTTCTCGATAGAGGCTTTTGGCTGAGAATCGAAGACTGCATGGATCTCATGAACACTCTCCTCAGCTAAGATATCTTGGTTCACGTTGCTGCTGGACGAGTGATTCGGGAATGGCTTGTTGAAAATTTTCAGATTTCGGTTAGCAGGGGCGTTAGGATTATCGAGTGTTATATCCCCTGCATCAACCATTTCCTGCACTATGTTTTTCAACATCTTGCAGTTTTCATGACTATGTCCTTTTACGCGGTGAAAGTTACAAAAGTCATTTTCTTTGTACCAGAAGGTATTGCGCGGGTGGAGTCAAACCCAAAGAGTGAGGTTTTACTTGGGAGGCAAGGTGATAGCCCCGAAACTTTGAGCAATTTCTCTAGGATGACGCCATAAGTTTCTCCCAAGGGAGTGTAATTGGGGCTCACCTTTGTATTTATAGGTGGTTTTGGTGGAGTATTGGACGGTGATTGGGATTTGACCATCACCGCGTGGACAGCTCCTTTTGATTTAGAAGAGGTGGACGGCGTGAGGAGTGGTGGTATTTGGTTTATTGGTAGAATCGGGAGTTCGGAAAGTGGAGTTCTTGTTGCGCAACCGCGATTTCTCTTCCTCTAAGGCTCGAATTTCTAATTTTCGAGCCATAGTAAAAGGCCTCGTCGAATGTACGGAAAGTTTGAATTTGGAGGGTAGGGGAGATGTGCAAAGTGCGAGGCCCGCGTAAACATGATTCGATAAGTTCGGTTTGAGGCAAGGCATACGTAAGTTGGTTGATAAGGCCCCGCCATCGTCCAACGAAATCTGCGATAGATTCGTCTTCGAATTGTCGGATGGCATAGAAGTCGAGTGATAGATACTTTCTTGCAATGTTAATGGAGAAATGATCCAAGAAAGATTGGGCTAGTTGGTTAAAAGAGAAGATTGAGTGTTGGGTTAAAGCACTATACCACCTCAAGCGAGCCCGATAAGGACATGGGAAAGGTGCGGAGTAACAAGGCATCATCATGGGCAATCAAATAACAAGCATGTCTAAATGATCGCAGTGTTGTTGAGGATCCTCTTTCTTGTTAAAACGAGTAAACTTTGGCAACTCCCATTGAGGAGGATATGAATGAAGGGGGACGAGGGTGAATGGGCTCCGACACAAACTTGCTCGTATGTCAAGGCGCTACGACTTCCTGAAACGGAAGCCTCCAGGTTTTGCATTTTGTCCATCATTTGCTTGATGAAATCTGTGGTTGGATGAGATGATGGTGCCACAGAATAGGGATGTCCCATATAAGGTGTTGAGGTTACTGGATACGTATATGGGAATGAAAAGGTAGGCGGAGCTTGAGAAGGAAAGCTCGTTTGAATAGGTGGCAGAGAGTAAGTCATGAATGGAGTGGTCTGAAAGAGAGATGAGATAAGGCGGTTGGTGGTGGCGATACATGGGGTCCAAGATTAACAAAAGGAAAGCTAATCGGGTCGTATGAACCTACTGCCATTGCCGGATTGGGAGGCGAGGGCTAGTGATGCGAGAAGTAAGGTATTGTTATCGGGGAGGAGTAGGAGCTAAATGAGCAGCTATACTAATAGGCATGCCCATAAGGAGCTGACCATCGGGCGTACGGTCGGGGTATGAGACAAATAGTATTATGCAATTTGGGATTAGCATCCGAGAAATTTGGCAAAGTCCTTGTCTCCTACGGGAATTTGGGGGATCTCTTGGTGTCCGTAGGGTTTCCTATAGAATGTGAAGGGGTGATTCGAGGCGAAAGAAACAGAGCAAGCATGTGAAACCATGGCAGCGGCTCACTTAAGTGATGACAACCATAGACTTGTAACACACACGGGAAAGTTTCAATCTATCAAGAACAAAACAACCTCGGGAATGGTGAATTTGGCAAGTTCTTTGGTTTGTCGTGGGGTGAGAGACAAAGGCGATGGCGATATCGGTTTACTAACCGCGTGCCGGATCGGGAAACGACGTCGGTCCCTTAACCGATGTCGGTGTCAAAAAAATCTAGGATAAGAAGATACTGAAAGGGGCTGCTAGTTTGATTTTTAGCAGCGTTGAGTAGTTTTATCAACTTATTGATCACAAAATGCAGTATGCGGAGAAAAGCAGTAACAGCAAACAAGCAAGATGCACACGCAAATGCAGAGATTAACCTTAGGGTTAATTTTAATTATTGTGGGCTTATGCCTTTAGACGTAGAATGATGTCAGAATCCTAAACAAGAGACTTAGGGGAAATGTCAAGTTGTTTTGGCTTATAAGGTTACCTCAATCGGGCGGAGGAATACCGCGGAAAAAAGGGGGGATGTTTGAGCTGTTGTGTTAATTGTGAAGTGATTCGGTATGTGTTGTGCAGTGAAACTAAGGTTAATTTCCTGTCAATACCGTGGATATCACCTCCACGTGTACGACCTGTTACTTAATCTATGTTCACTAGAATTGAAAAACAACAGGCAGGAATGTAATGCATGTGTTTTAAAACCCAAATCGAAAGTGATATTCGATGAAGCAAAAGAGATGACTTTTACTAATGCAAGATGCAAAAACAAAGCAAGTTCTTTTACCAGAATAATAAAATACCCTGTGAATATCTCTAGAAGAAGAAAACAGCAAGTATGCTCCCTATAATAAAAGCAAGCAAGAAATAAAGAAAAACCCAAAATGGGTCCCACCGGGCGTGCCAAAATGTTTCACTCGGAAATGCTTCGTTCCTTATAGAAACAGATAAGGTTAGGGTTAGGAGGAATACCTGTAGAATGTCGAGATGATGTGCGCGTACCGTAGAGAAAGATCAGGCTGACTGCGAAGAACTCCTTTTTGTCTTGGAAGGACTACCTGCAAATAAGAACACAAGACCACAAGATTTTGATTAGATAATAAATGAGGAAACTGCCTTGGGCCCAGGAAATGTAAAACTTCCTTTCGAAGGTGGTCAGTTTCCCTGCTAATATGAGTTAACACAAAATATTGTAAAATATCAATCAAATTGCTTGGCTGAACTGGGTAGGGGAAAGGCTGTTTTTCCTGGTTTTGATCAAAGGAACCGATGCCGGTTACCTATAACCGATGGCGGTTACTGATAACCGATACCGGTGGGTTCTAGGATCTTCTGGGCTGGTTGTGGAGTTTGTAATGGCTGATTTTTGGATGGTATTGGGAAATGGGATGGTTAGAAGCTAAGGAATGATAGTTAGAGGCAATGGTACGTTGGATAATGGATTCAGGAACGGATTTGGGAGGACTGTAATTCCAAAAGCATAAGAAATGTTATAATGGAGGACATGCAAGATGTAACTTACTGGTTTTTGACGAAGATGCCAGTTGATCTCCTTGGCTGCCAACTCTTCTGGTTTCTTCACTCGTCTCTGCTTGGTCAAGTGAAGTTCTGGACTCTGCTAATCGCTTTGGACTCTCCTTTGATTCAAAAATCCTTCGACTGATCTCCAAAATGAAATTCCGATCCGTTGTTTTGGTTTGGGAAGCCCATTTACAGGGAACCGATGGCGGTTGCGTGTAACCGCGGCGGTCGGGTAGAGAACCGGCATCGGTTAGGAAAAGTAGGCTATTTTTAGTAAAATAGCCCACCTTCCCTTTTCTCGAGAGATCAGTTGCGGGCTTGGTCAAGTGGCTAGAAGGTCGGCTTTGGAGTGTAGTAAGGAGGCATTAGTTATGGATGTGAGTCTAGACCAAGTCACGAGTCTTAATTAGGTTAGTTTAGGGTTAGGGCTAGGTCATGGTGAGGTGGCCAAGTGAGGTGGTAGGTAAGGCGATGTGGATTTATCAATTCAAGGTAATTAATAAATAATTGTGTGAAGTTTAGGTAATGAGGTTAGGTTGCGAAATGGGATGCGGGTCACAAGAGGATCGTGAGACACGAATTTGGTGTCTACACTTGGTCACAAGGCCGCGAAGTGTAAATGGCTCAAGATAGAGAAAGAACATCCATAGAAGGATAACATATTTGATTTTGAGAAGAATAAGATGTGTTTCAATTGTCATGAAAAAGGGCATATTACTAGGTATTCCTAAGAGAAATCTTCAATACAGTTTAGCAACGATCATTCACATTCAGATAAAAGGATAAATCATGTAATGTGTTATATAGGTTATAAAATTTGGCATTATTCAAATCATTGCTATCAAAATGAATAACCTAAACATAGCAGTAAGATCCATTCCATTAGATGGAAAGAAAAGAAGGCTTCTACTAGGAAAATGATTCCTAAGAATCATACAAAAACTGCCAAGACTTACAACTCCTGAAGAGAAGAAGATGAGATGGGTATATAGGTTCAAGGAAGAAAAACCAGAAGTCATAGAAGAAAAGGACAAGAAATCCTCATGGGAAGATGAGGTAGAAAATCAGAAATTCAGCACTGAGATCGGAAATAGTGAATGATGACAAAGGCAAGAAGAAGGAAGACAAGATGAGTGCAAGTAATGAAGAATTTATCCCTCAAGCAAAGAATCAGAGAAGATGCAACATATGTGTCTTACCGATATACAAGTTGAAAAAGAGAGGCCAAGTGATATGATAGTCATGCCAAGAGATGTAGTCAATAAGAGTGATAAGAGAACAAGGACTAGGAAAGATGAAACCGAGTCATCATGTTGTTATGATGACTTCTGTTGTGTTAATAGGACCTACGAAGACATTATAGACACCCTAAAAATACATACATATTTCTATCCCACTTTTGTCTAATTATAATTAATTAAATTGATTATATCTCACCACGATACACCCCTTTGAAATTAATTAAATTAATTCCATCATTCAAATACTCCCTTTTAGAATTAATTAAAATTAATTCTATTACCTAAGCTATATTCCTACCCTTTGGAATTAAATAATTTAATTCTAACATGCCTTTGGAATTAATTAAATTAATTCCTACACCCTTCTAGCTAATATAATTAAATATTTATTTATTTAAATGGTTAATTATCTCCTCACAATTAAATTAATTAAATTAATTTAATTCTACCATTCTCTTGGAATTAATTAAATTAATTCCTAACACCTTCTAGCTAATATAATTAAACAATTATTAATTTAAATGGTTAATTATCTCCTCACAATTAAATACTAATTAAATTTAGTTATTTAATTCCACCTATCTCATCAACAACCACTTGGACTCCACATCCTCATCCTAGTTAACTACACTTCTAGAATCCTAGAAAGGTGGGGGCAATTGAATTGCACGTACAACCACCTTTCCGGATGCAACTTTTGCATTTAATTCATTTATTGCCCCTAAATGCCCCGACACTGCTGCAACCTCCTCCAATGTTATTTTTAGCATGTGCATTCAACCATGTTCAACCAATTTCTAATTGTCTCTGCTTCTATAAATTGCAAGCTTGTCTTATCCCAAATCCTCCTGAATTATTTGCAAATAAACTCTATCAATTTACATTCTCAAGCTTTCCAACTATTCTGTTCGTAGAAATTACACTCATCTTTGGAGGCCATTCAAGAGCACCCACAAATCAATCACTTGTAAAGGTTATACAACTTCAAAATATCTCCTATTGAGGTTTGCATTGGAAGGTTACTGGAAGGTTTGCAATTTTATTGTTTATCTTTCATTCACTATAGTTTTTCTCTGCATACATTTTGGCATGCCCAGTGGGATTCCCACATTTTATTTCTTTCATTTAATTTAATCATTTTGTGGTCTAACTCTTTATTTATGTTTATTGTTCTTTTTAGCCTTGCTATCAAAATTTTAGCTTCTTAGGTGAAGTACAAAATAAAAAAAAATTGTTGGGACGTTTTTTTAACGCTCAAAATTTTCACTGAGAGTGCTACCATAACCCATCTTCCGAAGCAATAACTTTTTCTCCGAACTCGGAATGACTTCAATTGTTTTTGGACGGAAGGGTATTGAGAAAATATATGCAATGGAAAAATAGTTTTCTTATTTAGAGTTATATAATATTAATGGTTTTATTTCTCCTAACACTTGTCATTTAAAAATAAATAAAAAAATTATAGTTTAAAAAAAAAAATTAACATAACAACCTCACGCGTATGCTATTTCTCTTGTACTTTAAAAATTATCTTGGAAATAAGAAACATGATTATTTCTATTTGTTTTGGGAATTAACCTTTCTTTTCTTTTTTTAATCAAAGTTTGTTTTACGTGTATGTTCTTTCCTCACGCTTTTTAAGTGATCTTGGAAATAAAAACATGAACTTGCTTCTATCGTCTTGTCCTTTACCTACCTCAGGATAACATTATAATATTTTCTTACAGGACCCGCTCTAAAGAAGGTGGATAAAACACTTAAAACTACTAACTGCAGGTTGTCAAATGGTGTACGACTAAACCACATTAAGCTCAAAAGATAAGAAAATACACCACATTCAAAACATTGTAATTATAGGTTCGGTTAAGAGTTACAATGGCTCGACCGCTCAACTAGAACATAACCCCCTTGGCATAAGCCTTAAGCTACAACAAAGGGGGTGGTTCTAGGAACCCCAAAGTAGTCCACACCTTGAGGAGGCGGTGGATGAAACATGAACCTTTTCTCCTACTTGACTAGTAAAGCCTTGTGAGTTAGAGTCATGGATATCCTTAGTGGTGACCCCAGTGCGATTCATTTTGAGAAATATCTTTTCTCAAGGTTTCAAAGGGGGTAAAGTAAAGATGTCATCTAGCAATAGCGTCATGCTCACTTAGATATACTGCTAAAACCTAGTTGAGAGAGCCACCTAGGAAGCCAAACATTGTCCAAGCCAATTTAAGGTAGAGGCCACAAAAAAACAGTTAAACAAAAACCTCTTTTTCTATTTTCTTCTTTTGTTTTCTTTCTTTTTGTAGTAGTGTTCCACACTCACTTTTTCCCAAACACTCCTTGTTTGGGATCCATCTTTCACGTTTGTATCTTTTCATTATTTTCCAAACACTCCTTGTTTGGATTCTACTTTCATCCTCATTTCATCTTTCCAAGTACACTTTACTTGGATTATTTTTCATTTCCTTTACGCAATCCCAAATATTCCTTATTTGGGTTCATCTTCTATTATGTTCATTATCTCCAAATTTATCCTTATTTGGACTTGACATTTACTTCTTTTCGGTCATTTTTTCTCTTCATCGTCAGTCATTCACTAACTTTCATTTTACTCTTGAAATTCCCCTTTTTGGAACTTTCATCTCTTTTTCATTATTTCAATCTTTTCATCCTCATTGTGTTCTCCATTTGATCTTATTTCATTCATTTGGAGTTTTCATTCACTTATTTGAGTCTTCCTCTTTTAGGTCATCAAATTCTTCTATCTTTCATACTCACCTCATTTTGAGTTTATCTCCCATTTCATTTGACACTTAAACATTTGGATTACATTCCCAAAGTTTAAGTTTCCATCTCCTTTTCGACATCAAGTCTTGAGTTGCGGATATCCATGTCCTTGCTCAAGCACTTTCATCTTACGACTCACATCTTGTGGTGTTGTGTTCCACTTTGTCACAACTCAATTTCATCACATTTTATCTTCATTCTCTTCTTGCATCCTTTAGTTTGACATCATCATCATTAAACTATATACATTTGCTTTCTTCACATCTCTAACTTGACAAAATCTTTGTTGTGTTTTAGACACTTCATCATATCTTCTTTTCCCAACGTTTATGTTGTCAATATTTGAGTCTTATCCTTTCATTATCCTCTTCCTTCTTAACTAATTATTGTTAAGGGTTGAGCACATCGCATACGATTTGAATCCTTTTTCATACCCTCTTCCCATCTAGCATTCACTTTGTTAAGTGGTAGAGTACATTTGCAATCAATCTATCCTCACTCCTCCACTCTAGCATTCACATTGTTAGAGGTTGAGCACATTTAGAATTTTGTCACTATAACTCTCCTCCATTATAACATTCACTTTGTTAGAGGATGAGAAATTTCACCATGTTGAACCAATCTTCTATCTCGGCATTCACTTTATCAAGGGTCGAGTTTATTAAACACTTTCACATGCTTCCATCTTGACATTCACTTTGTTAAGGGTTGCATCATTCATATCTTCCAAATTTATTTCCCATCTTAGCATTCACTTTATTAAGGGACAAGTTATTACCAAGCTTAATTAGACACCTCTCTTCCATCATCGCATTCACTTTTCTACGAGTTGAGTTATCTTTCACATCTCTCTTTTGCTCCCTCCCTCTTTTAAAAATGGTGGGAACATGAAAAAGATATTATAGTCCTTTTGGAAGGAATGAACGACATCGAAATCCTTTTGGAAATTTTGATAGTGACAATGACCCGGAACTCGAGGATGATCAGAATGACATCTCACTTGAAGAACAATCCCATGTCAAAAATATCTTACGTATGAATAAAGACCAATTTTTTTTTATCTCCTTGAGATGGGAGAAAAATTACCCTTTGATTCGATGAGGATATTCTACGAAAATTACTTGGAAAACCACCACACCCAACAAGGGTGAACCTTTCATTTGACAAACAATAACGATGAGGCGGAGTCCTAGTTACACGAAAAATTATGATAAAAACAAGTCCACCTTGAACAACACTAAAGGTGATGAATCAAACAAAGACAAATATGAGGAAGGAAACAAAGAAAAATCTAATGAAGGGAATAAAGGAAAATCAACTGATTTGACCACCGATCCCACTAAATCTCTCATGAATCAAATTAATGACATGGCTAAGTAACTTTCTATCCTAAATTCAAAAGTTACTAATGAATCCAATAGCAATGAGGCACCAAATAAAACTAATGATGTTTCATTTAAGAGTCATACCGCACAAACCAAAGATAACAACTGAAAGAGTTTGCGAGAATCGAATCGGAAATGATGCACCGCGAAATAGTTGCACTCCAACAAAATCATAATGGCTGCAACATAATCACAAGGATCGATCAACAATGGAAGAACTTGATCATGAGAAACAAATCTTGAACATAGAGGAAAGATAACAAAGTGTCTTGCATGCTCATAAACATCAAGTGAAGGAGTACATATAGGGTGCTGAGTAACCCTAGTGCATGACACACAAGCAAACCCTAAACCTAATCCATGTTAGATGACCCTCCATATGTGAGTGGAGGACACATAGGATCCCACACACCAACACCCCCTTCATCGAAGCTAGGGTAACGGCCATGATGAGTCGAGACACAGAGCAAGAAGACACTCCTAAACAACTAAGAAAGATGTGTCAATGGGCCCCGACAACTAAAGGCCGATAAGGTTACCATATACAAACAACATCTTCCTAGAAGAAGAAGAATAAGAACTATCTAGCATGAAGAAGATGAGAAAATGCATAAGACCTCACCCCAAGAATAGGCCACAAGTGAAGAAACTTCACCTCAAGTAAAGGACTTGGTAAATATATCTACACTTTGATCAATTGTTTGAATGTACTTGAATGTCGATGATAACATCATGAATAAACTTTTGTATGAATTACATATGGATCTCAATGTGCTTCATCTGCGATGCTTTGAACTGAATTTATGCATATCGAGATAGTGCTTATGTTATCATAATAGATAATGGTAGGCCGAAAGTGGATGCCAAACTCTGTCGAGAATTCCACAGCCAAACAAATTTTGTGGCGGTGTTAACTACTCCTTTGTATTATGCCTCTGTAGAAGATATCACAATTGCATTTTGTTCTTACTTAGACCAACTACCATGACCCAAACCAAGAGCGGCCGTAGCCAAAGGTAGATTTATGATGATATAAGTCACCGGCCCAATCGAATATGTGAACCCGATCAAGTCAATATCCACCCCTCTAAAATAGTGAATGCCATCAGTATAGGTGCCATAAACATAATGAAGGATCTTCTTATCTTCTTTCTAATGCATGAATCTAGACACAATCCCAACAACATAAGATAAATTTGGTCGAGTGTGAGTCAAGTGAATCAAGCTCCCACTTATTTGTTGATAAAGAGTACCATCAACCAAGGAGTAGAGCAATTAGCAACCAAATTAACCCCAAAAATAAAAAGGAGTAGGAGAAGAATTGGAATCGGACATCTAAAAACAAGCAAACAAGTTAAGAGCATACTTAGGTTGTGAAATCACAATTCCCAAGTCAGATTGTGAAATATGGATCCTAAGAAATTAATGAAGCAAACCTAAGTCAGTCATGGAAAACCTATTGGCCAAGGTGATCTTCATAGAATCAATGATAGAGGAAGAGCTTCTGTGATCAACAAGTCATCAACATAGAGAAAAAGGATGAGTATGGAGTCATCTTGCCATAGAATATAAACATTTGGATTAGAGTGACACCTAGTAAACCCTGATGTAAGTAAAAAGGAGTCCATCTTAGCATACTAAGCCTGAGGGGCTTGTTTAAGGCCATAAAGAGACTTCTTTAACTTACAAATGAGGGAGGGATCATGGACATAACCCGAAGGTTGTTCCATGTAGATATCTTCCTCTAGGTCACCATGAAGGAAGGTACTCTTAACATCCATTTGATGGAATTTCCATCATTTTATGTAAGCGATGACAAGGGTCGGTCGAATAGAAGTCATCTTTGCAATTGGAGGAAAGGTTTCGGTATAATCAACCCTAGCTATCTCAGGGGAGAAATCCTTAGCTACTAATCACACTTTAAAAATTTTGACATCTCCATATACTCCATACTTTGTTGAGAATACCCACTTACACCAAATGATTTTTATTCCTTTTGGAAGAGGGTGAGATCCCAAGTATCTTTCTTCATGAGAGAGAGAATACTCCTCATCCATGGCGAGAATCCACTCGGGAATACCAGAAGCCTCCCAGAAAAGACTGTGGATCAGAAGCAGAGGCGAAGAAAGAGTGGGGTCTAATGAAATTTGAGCGAGTACGTCTCATATCTGAAGTATCTCTAACTAAATCTCTAGCACTTTGCAAAGTTTTCCTAGCCTAAAGAGGACCAAGAGGATCAGGCTCTGAGTCGAGAAGATTCATCACTCGAGTGAGAAGGGACATAGTCCTTGTCATCACTACTATCAGAATCGGAAGACTCAAAGGTTTGATGGTCGGGAGGATCAAGAAGAGGAGCACACTCAACAACATCATCATCTGATGAGTCAAAATCTGAATTAGCAAGTTGAAGAACCTCAATAGGTAGAGAAGTAGAAGTTGAAGAAGACTCATCAAACTTAACACTTCTCTCAATACAAATCTCATGAGAAGTAGGATTCAACAATCAATATCCCTTCACGCCATCAGGATACCCTACAAAGATACAAGGTTTAGATTGTGGTTCTAATGCCTTGTGTTTCTTCTTGGGAATCAAGCCATAGCCTTGGATCCGAAGACTCAAAAGTGCTCAACATCAAGCTTGCATCCAAACCAGGCTTCAAAGGGTGTCATCCCTCTTACTGCCTTGTGTGGAACATGGTTATGAATGTAATTAGCATAATATATTGCTTCAGCCCAATTGTGGAGGAAGAGACTTGAGTGAATCATACAAGCGGCCATATCCTTAAGAGTACGGTTATTTCTTTTGCGACTCCATTATGTGAAGGGCTATAAGCAATTGTATGTTGTAAGGAGATCCCTTTGAAGTATAGAAATTTGTGAACCTATTGTTTACATATTCACCTCTATTGCCGATTTAAAGAACCTTAATAGACTGTTTCACTTATTTCTTAAGAGAGCCTTAAAGTCTTGAAAATGTTCAAAGACTTCAGACTTAAGCTTAAGATAATATACCCAAGTATATCGTGAATAGTATTCAATAAAGGTAGGCACATAAAGAGCTCTAGTAAAATAAGGAGATGGAAATGGACCGAAATATCGCTATAAACAAGATCCAAGGATGAGCAGCTCTCCAAGCTTTTCCTTTGTCAAAGTTATTTTCAGGATGCTTTCTAAGGGTACAACCCTCACAAAGACCCTTAGAAAACTTGATGCGGGTAACTTTGTTGACCATTTCATTTTGGATCAATTGTTCAAGGTAGCGATAATTTAGATGTTTGAAATGCTCATGCCATAGTTTACTAACCTCATTTGCATGAGTGAGCAAGGTAGTGGGCATAGAATTATAAGTAAAGTAGGAAAAGGTATATAACCATGAACGGTGATCGGCTTTCCCTCACCACACCGTAGTGTCATCGTTAAGCTCACGACTAATCACCGAGTTAGAACCAAATTCTACTTGCATTCCTTCACCAAGGTCGAGTAATTTGGTAAACCGATAGGAGATTAGTAGATAGATTAGGAACACTCAACACTTAGTTGAATGTTCCCCCATCCATCTCTACCGATTCACTACTGAACCGATACTATCATGTCATTACCCATCGTGATTTAGGACATAGCACAAGGGTCGATGTTGGAGAAATCAACATGCGAAGAAGCCATGTGGTGCGAGGCACTGAAATCTATAATCCATGTCGATGAAGGAGCAACTTTGGCTACAAGGGCCTTTCCTTTCTTCTTATCAAATTTAGACCCTTTTGTAGTAGAAGACTCAGCTTGCGGAGCATTTTATTTGATAGACTCAAGAACACCTATTTGATTTTTATCAAGTAAATGAGTAAGGTGGTCAATTTGTTTTCTCATACATAGATGCTCTTTATGACTAGGATTCTTGCAATAGGAACACAAAAACTTGTCTTTCTATGCTCTAGGCTCAGAAGTTGAAGCATTTGTGTTAAATTTAGTTTTGGTCTTGGTTTCCTTCTTAGGTTGATCCTTTCTTTCTTTCTTATTTTCAGTCTTCTTTTCCTTACTAGTACTTGCTACAAGGGCATGTGACTTGGACTTGAGAGACAACATTTGAATGAGTTTTTCCTGTTACGGAATGAGTTGGGATGAAAAATAGCCAAAGGAGGGCATGTTCCAATCATTACCCAAGGTAACTTTTGTAGCGTAAAAATTTGACACAAAGATAGAATATTTAGGACCTAAATTAGAGAGAATTGACAAGATCAGTTGAGAATCTTTCTTCTCTACTTGAGATTCCTTTAACAACAATCTAGTGTGGACAAAATTAGAGAAGTATGCTTGTAGGTTTTTTAAATCACTAGGTTTAACCCTAGTAGTTCATTTTTCAACTCATGTGATCTCATGTCATCTTGTTGTCCAAACATTTTATCTTAAGTTTTCCACGCATAATTAGGTGTTTGGATGACTCAATGTGGAAGAGCAAGTAAGGAGAAATAGACATGCGAAAAGAATACCTAAAGCTTCATCACTACGGTTTAACCACTTAGATTTTAGGGTCATTGTCTCGTTGGTTTAGATTCCCATGGTGATGCGAAATAACCCTTTACCTCTTAGTTTCATAATAATTTTCGATCTCTACTGAAAAATTGAACAATGTAAGTAAAGGAAGTGAATACACATCCATTGTGAAGAGAGAGAGAAGGAATGCAGAAAAGAATCACAACCACCCAGGACAATATAGAAACCCCCCTGCTTTTGACACTTTATAGTTGAGTGTGTTGGATACAATTGGGTCCGAGCATGCGTCTTGCAAAAATTGGTAACTCACCTCGTAATCGGTAATAATGCGCAAGAGGAGACCACCATCGTGTTTCATGGATCACAACAAAGTGACACCGTATACATGCACATCGCAAAAAACTAGGAAGGAGGTGAAATCAAATCCTGGTTGTGAGAAAGAGTGTCTCACATCGCAAAGGATACCCCCTTGCTACAAAAATGGTGGCGGAAGCACTCACTCATCGCAAGCAATAATAAGGGTAAAATACAATGAAGAAAGGAACTCAAGATGAGTTTGGAAGACCTCTAGAACACTAGAAAGGCATGCAGAAGACAAAAAGGTGCTCAGAGTGATATTGCACACTTGAGTGCACAATTAGTAATTTTTTTTGACAATAACGCCTAAAAATTATCGCTTTGAAACACCCAATTTGGCTAATTTTAGAGCTATTGGAGTTTAAAAATGACAATTTAACATTAATTTTAAAAGACGATTTTAATTATTTTATCTAATCGAGAATGAAGAGATCATAATTAATAGAAATAGATTTAATTACAATTAAATCTAATTAATTATGAATAGAAACTAATTAAGATCTATTAAATGAAATCTTAATTAAAAAACAAATATACTTCCCTTTTTAAAAAATTCAAATTTGAATGGTTTCCCACTACAATTTGAAAATTTTTCGTTAACTTGCCTTAAATAAATTTAAATAAACTTACCGTTATGAAGAAATTCTAATTAAGATCTAGTGCAAATTAAATCCTAATTAAAAATCAAATATACTTTCCCTTTTAAAAGAAATTCCCACCAAAAAAAATTTAAAAACATACCATAAATGAATTTTAAAAAAACTTACCAACCGACACGTGGCTTGGTGGAAATCGTTGGAGGTGGGAGGATCCCGAGTTGGGTGCAGTCAGGCGTGGGGAAGACGGGGAGCTTAGAGTGGGAGGTGGGAGGATCCCGCGTTGGGTGGAGAGCGTTGGACAAGCCAACGGATCTAAGCAGAGAGGAGAGAGGAGAAGGATCAAGGCGAGCCAAAACACAGGTAAGCATGAACCAGGGGAAACCATGTAGAGCTCAGGGAAGAGGGTGAGCCAGTAAGGGTGAGCAAGGAGAATAGAGACATCTCGGGGTAGAGCCAAAATAACTCGCTAAAAAATGACTCGCTCAAAACACAACTCTCAAGCATAAGGTAACATGGAATATCTCTCAAATTGGGGTAGAAGATGACTCACCGGTGTAGAAAAACCAGCTCGGACGAGAGGTGAAACACGAGGCAAACAAAAAATCACTCACACGAAAGCAACTCGATTAAGAGGGTAGCTCAGAGGAGTTGAAAGGAGCTCACATGTGAGTTGAGGAGCTCGGTGGAGAGCTCGGTTGGGAGAAGTGCACCAAAACACTAAACTTCAAACCTAAAATTTGAACCTGTATTCTGCAAAACCACCATGCAAAAAACACAGAGACCAAGCAAACAAAGATCTAATTTTTTTCAGTTTAATAAAAAAATTAAAAACTAGAAAATAACCTCTATTTTAACTGATCTACCAATTTAGTTGCAATTAGCTAAATGTAGCTGCAAAACCCCTGAAATATTTAGGAATACCTGCACATGCATGAAGAACACAACAAAAATAACTTCCAAGAACATCTTGTTAAATACATTAGCAATAAATTTCTAGAATATAACGATCAAAAAACTTACACGAGGAGTAAAAAAATGAGACCAAGAGTAATCGCAACTCAAATGACGAATGCACGTTTACTCGATCTCAACTTTGATACCATGAAAGAGTTTGTGAGAATCAAATCGGAAACGATGCACCATAAAGTAGTTGCACTCCAACGGAATCGTAATGGCTCCAGCATAATCACAAGGATCGATCAACAATGGAAGAACTTGCTCAACAGAAACAAAGCTTGCACATAGAGGAAAGACATTAGAGTGTCTTGGCATGCTCATAAACATCAAGTGAAGGAGTACATATAGGGTGTTGAGTAACCCTAGTGCATGACACACAAGAAAACCCTAAACCTAACCCATGTGAGATGACCCTCCATATGTGAGTGGAGGACACATAGGATCCCACACACCAATAAAAATCTATGAGTGATGGTTCCTTATCTTTCTTACAGAATAACTCACCATTTTCCCAAGAATGGAAAATGATGAAGGAAACCATCTTGGGTATGTAACATCAACACAAATAATTCAAATTTGAATAATTGTGTCCTTACCCCTTCGATAAGGACATTTTACACATCCCCTTTCCCAAATATTTTGAGACGCCCAAATTCAACAAATACAAGGGCAAGAATGATCCTAGAGAACATATCAAGGAGTTCTATATGGCTTGTCAAGAGGTGGCCTATAGTGATGTCTTCTTAATGTGTCTCTTTCCATGAAGTCTAGGTGGAAAATCCTTGGAATGGTTTCTACACCTCCCTAAGGGCTCTATACAAACTTTCACGGACCTCTTAGAGAATTTCGTTAAACATTTCTCATTCAACCTAGACTCTGAAATTACAATGATGGATTTGTGTAATGCCAAACAATGAACAAATGAAACCTTTGCACAATTCCTACAAAGATGGTGTGGGATTGTTAGTCGCTTCCCATGCTCCATGCCCGAGAAACAACTTGTGAGCATATTTGTACCTAATCTCAACAGTGAGTTATCCTTTCACATGCAAATGCATTGCCTTAATAATTTTGAAGAAGTTATTGAGAAAGGATCGTAGATTGAAAAATCCCTTGTCGCAAAAGGTTTGATCAAACCTCATTCAAAGGATAATGGGAAACATAGTAACCATCCTAATAGCTCTCACCAAGATAAATCTAAACATGTTAACCACAATCGTAATATGGTAAATGATGGTGTTACATAGAACCGCACCGCAATATCCGCAAAGCGCGTAAAACACTCAGACTAGACCAAACAAAGGTAAACAACCTCTTGTTGTTTCTAGAAAGAGGCTTCCTCCCCTCATGATTCAAAGCGACGTCATTTCACTCCTTTGGGAGAACCTCTCTCAAGTGTACTCCAACAACTCGTTAACGCAAACATGGTTACCTATCCCATCACCAGACCTTGGGTTGAGGGAGAACCCAATCCCACTTGGTATAAAGTTGATACTTATTATGATTTTCATCGCATTGACGATCACCCAACTGATCGATCCTTTCGCGTTTACTCCACCTTGTCCAAGATATCATCGAAAGTGGAGATATCACTATGAAGAACCATCACCAAATAAAACACCCAATGAAAATATCAAGGTGTTCTCAAACCCATTTCCCAAACATGGTGGTGATAATAAAAATGTTGACAAAGGTTCTTCTACCAATACCACTGATTTCAATTCAATTATCTCATTTATTGAGGAAGTACCATCTACAATGTCGACCATTAAATTCAAACCTTCAAGTAATGTTGTGACCACATGCCAAAGGAAGATTTGGGTTACCGCAGAAAACCAACCTTCTACGTCTTCGTAGAACCTCAAACATCTAAAACAATAGCTCCTTACAATCAAAAGTCAAACTCTAATGCCAAATCTCCCACTCCTAGTCTAGTATTACTTCATCAAACAATTAACAACCATGTTGGCACATATTTAACTAATGGAATTGTTAAAAGAGTCACCTAGATTTTAGGATATCCTCACTCGTGATCTAAATGAATCACGTGTTCTTCATACTCTCAATGTTTAAAAATTCCATGCCATGATCACAAACCTTACACCTAAAACTCCTATCCTATCCTTTTTCCCTCAAGATATGTTGAACCCAAATCTAATTAACAATAACTCCTTGTAAATCGAATCCTACGTTACAGACCATAAGGCCATGAGTGTTCTTATCGAAAATGGATCGAATCTTAACATCTACTCTATGAAAACGCTCTGCTTTGGCTTGACCATACAATAAATGACTTAAATCCTAATATCATTACCATTCATGGTTATGATAATACTAAGTGCTAGTCTTGTGGTACCATCACTCTTCCCATACAAGTAGGCTCGCAGCTCCTCGACATTATATGTCATGTAGTTGACACAAAAATGTCGTATAACCTTCTTCTGGGTAGACCTTGGATACATGTGATGCACATAGTACCTTCCACCTTCCATCAATGCATAAATTTTCCACATAACGATAAAGAGTTCACCTTGTGTGGCGATGATATTAACCCCTTTGAATATTGTAATTTTTTTGAAGAAAGGTACAAAAAAGAAAATTATTGTCCATCTTCCGATAAAGACAATTGAATCTAGTGTAATTCATATCATTACCAACCTGTATTGACCCTAACATAATATTGCACTCAAAACTCGCAGTCTTCTTCTAAAGAATCTACATCTAAGGTGTCACTTGAGGATATTCCTCATGCCTCTATGCCTTCCTCTAAAGCATCTACATCTAAGGTGTCACTTGAGGTTACATTCTCCCATAAAGGCTTAGGCGAGTACACACTCAAAAATGCATTTCTTGTTGGAAAAATCCCATTATCACCTCACAGCTATGGGCATCCTAACACTCCTCATCTATGAGAACCTCCAAATTACTATCTCGGAAACACTCTTTAGAGACGATATGGATATCTAGAAGATGAACATATTCCAATATCTAACGACTCTTGGCTATATGAAGACAGGATGGTAGAATGCTATGAATCCACTGATTACACCAAGGGCCATAAAATGATGAAAAACATGAACTGGAAAGGAAGAGGCCTTGGCCCAAAAGGACATGGTGTTCTTGAACCTATGGATATCAAGTATAATATTTACACATATGGTCTAGGATATGAGACATATGAGAAGAGGCATATAGTATTTGATGTATTACCTAGTGATGAGGAATTAGATTCGAAGTTGAGACCGGTTCCACACATAGCCTCTTTGAAGACCTAGCTGAAACTACAATTTTCCTCGAATACTTATCCGTTTGAAACCTTGATGTTGTTTATCCTTCCCTCATTGATTAGGACCAACAGTGCCATATTTCCATGGACCTCTTTCAAAATGATGAGGTAATCCAGAGTTCCTCGGGGCTCGAGACCCTTTTCCCTTGTCGAACCATAAGAAGGGTTTTGATATAAACCTTGATGATACCGCCTACTTCGGTGAAGAAATTACAATCTCCAATCCTAAAGAAAAATAAATTAAACATAGAAAAAGACCAATTATAGCTGCATAGTGAAAACCTTTCGAGGAGCTCTATGAGAAACAAAAATGAAAAAAAGAAAGAAATAAATGGATGCATCTCCTAGTGAAAACTTTCTAGAGAGGAGGTTTGGATCCAAAAATATCAAAAAATATACACAAGCCTACAACATCATTTCAAGATAATTACACTTCTAAGATATTAGTAGAAGAGGCGAAAATCATCAACATTGGAACTGAAGACCAACTAAAACTATTACAACTAGGTGCCAATTTATCAGAAACTGAAATCAAATCCTTCACATCGCTTCTAATCGAGTTTCAAGATGTATTCACTTGGTCTTACAAAGATATGTCAGGCCTTGATACTTCTCTTGTGGTTCATCACCTTGTGGCACCCAGATGCTAAACCTGTAAAGAAAAAACTATGTAAAATGCATCCCAAGGTCGCATTTCTTATTAAGGCCGAACTAAAAACATTATTGGATGTAGGCTTCATATGGTGCATTGACTACTCAGAGTGGATATCTAATATGGTACCGATTTGAAGAAGACACCTAGAATCCATATTTGTACAAATTTATGTGACATTAATAAGAGATGTCCCAAGGATGACTTCCCTTTTCCTAATATTAACATGAATTTCGATTCTACTGCAGGCCATGAGATGTTATCCCTTATGGATGGATTTTACAGGGTATAACCAAATTCAAATTTCTGAAGAAGACCAACATAAAATAGATTTTATAACCCCATGGGGGAGATTTTGTTACAAGGTCATGCCTTTTGGCCTTAAAAATGCTAGCGCAACTTATCAACGTGACATGATTGTTATTTTCATGACCTTCTTCATGACATAATGGAGGATTATGTTGATGATATTCTTGCAAAATCAAAGACTCATGTGGATCATCCAATAGTTCTTAGGTGTATATTTGAGTGACTAAGGGAATACAAGGTTCACCTTAATCCAAAAAAATGTGTCTTTGGTGTCACTTTAGAAAAATCTAGGATTCATTGTCTCACGAAGAGGAATTGAAGTGGACCCTACCAAGGTCAAAGCTATAATAGATATGTCACCTCCTCAGAACCTTTGATAACTAAGAGGATTGCAAGAAAAAATAGATTTTGTCCATTTGTCACTTCATCTCTCAATTAGCAGATAAGTGCCATCACTTCAACCAATTTCTTAAGAAGGATGTTCAATTCAAATGGACACAAGAATGTCAATACGCCTTTGCAAAATTGAAAGAATACTTGTCATCTCTACATGGTACTCATGCCACCTATACAAGGATAAGCCTATGTTGTTGTATACTTATACAAAGAATATGCCATTGGGGAATTATTGGCGTAACACAATGATAAGGGTTAGGAAAAAGTTATGTATTACTTGAGTAGAACTCTATTTGAACATGAGACCAAGTACTCACAGGTTGAAAAGGATTGTTTAGCATTTGTTTATACTTTTGGAAAGATGTGACACTATCTCCTAAATCATACCACCAAGATAATTTCAAGGTTTGATCCTCTTAAGTACCTACTTTGAGACTAGTCATAACATGATGAATGTCTAGCTGGATTGCACTACTCAATAACTTTGAAATTGAAATTGTTAATAAAAAATCTATCAAAGGTCAAGAATCGGCATCAACGTAGCCGTAGGACCACCATTGCTAGAGTTCACAACCATTAAATTTTGAATTTCTAGATGAAGACCTTTTGTACATAGAAGAAACCCCTCATGGACATTATTCTTTGATGGATCTTGTAACATTCATGGTTCTGGAGCAAGAATCATCTTGCGTACACCAGATGGAGACCTCATACCTAAATCTTATCATATCAACTTCCCTTACACAAATAACATAGCTGAGTATGAAGCATTGATAGCTAGGCTTAGGCTTTTTATCTCATGGAATTTACAAGAATTGACAATTCTTGGCGATTCTCTTCTCATCATTAATCAAGTTAATGGAGAGTATCAAGTAAAAGATGAGAAGCTCTTACCCTATAAAATAATGGTTGATAGCCTTAGAGGGTATTTCTAGATTATCAATTTTGAACAAGTTCCTCACATACAAAATAAAGTAGTGGATGCCATGGCAACTATCACATCCCTTCTTTCATTCGACACTAATAAAACTCACAACGAGTTCCTTGTTGAACATATTTTGGTTCCCACATATGAATTGTCAGAGTCCACCATGGTTTGTGAGATTGTTGGTCCTGATCATCCCTGGTACCATGATATATATACCTTCATTCAAACAAATCCTATCCTCCTAATTTGAATTCAGCCAATAAAAGAGCCTTAACACAACATGCTTCACGCTACACCCTTCTTGTTGACACCTTATATCGAAGAGGCTATGATGGGACTCTCTTAAGATGTCTCAATCAAGATGAAGCTAATCAGATACTAGCTGAAGTACATTAGGTATTTGTGGTGCCCATACCAGTGGAATGGTCCTTATGAAGAAGATCTTGTGCATTGGATACTACTGGCCCACAATGGAGGAAGATGCATGTAACTTTGTGAAGAAATGTTAGGCTTGCCAAAAACACGATAATCTCATTCACGCACTATCCTAGGCCTTGTAGCCCATCACTTCCCCTTGGCCTTTTTCAAAATGGGGACTTGATTTAATTAGAAAAATAAATCCCACATATTTTGATGGCCACACATTTATTATAACTACCACTGAGTATTTCACCAAGTGGGTTGAGGCTATGCCTCTTACCAATGTTATTGGGTGCAATATTTATAAATTCATTTTCAACCATATTATCTATCGTTTTGGCATCTCGTTACTATTTTCACTGACAATGGTGGTTCTTTCAAAAATAAGGATCTCAAGGCCCTAGCTAAAAATATAATATCTACCTAAAATGGGCTACACCCTACTATCCATAATGCAACGACCAATCTGAAGCGTCAAACAAGACTATCAAATCCATTCTGGAAAAGATAGTCAATAAACATGGATGTAATTGGCATACATAGTTATATCCACCCTTTGGGCCTACCACACTTCCTTTGTACTCCATAGGAGCTACTCCATTCTCCCTAGTATATGGCTTTGAAGCCATATTACCTATCAAATTTGAACTACCTTCACTTCGTGTCTCCCTTCAACACCTCATTCATGAAGAGGATTACCATGTTGCACACCTTGCAGAGCTAGAATTACTTGGATGAGAGACAAATTCACACCTTAGACCATATGTAGGTATATAGAATAGACTACGCCATAATTATAATTGCAAGATCAAACTTTGAAAGTTTGAAATCAGTGATTTGGTCCTAAAGTAAAATCAAAATAACACAACTAAACCATGAGAAAAATAGGGAAAATTTGAGCCTAATTGGTTGGGTCCTTATGTTATAACTGCCAAATTTAGATCTGGTGCATATAAACTATCTACTGAGGATGGAAAATAGTTGAAGGAGCCTATGAATTCCATTCATATGAAGAATTTCTACTCCTAAGTCTCCGAAGAGTTACCCTTGTCTTGGGGTATATCAGTGCATCCACTATTTGTCATTTCCCTTGTTTCCCACTTGTATCTTTTCACCTCGCCGTGTGTCACATGTTCTCCTTGTTAGGTTGTCATGCCCATTTTCTACCACTATTTTTCACCTTCCATTATGCTTTCATTCACTTCCTTATGTAGTGTGTTGGTTTTTACTTGGGAATTTCCTTTTCCCTCTTCTTTGGCGTGTGGTTAAAAATTCCAAAAAGACCAAAAACATTCAAAAATGTCTCACAAAACTTCAAAAATAGTATAAAATTGTTAAAAAAATACAAAACGTTTCAAAAATGCTTTCAAAAAAAAAAAAACACTCACGACTATGTAATTTCGTTTGCCACTTTTCTTCATCTGATTGTTCCCAATAATCTACATTTTTCCAATCCATCAAGCCACTCTTTGCAATATCACTTTTCTTAGGGCACCACTGGATTTGGTTTTTCTTGGGGACAACTTGACATCTATCTATCTTTTTATCATGGAACACACTAGGAAAGTCTTTGGACATTATTGTTGTGAGTTGTGTTATATTATCAATTTCTTATTAGTATTTAACATTGGTGTGCTTTGTTCACTAGCTTGTTTGTTGTATTTGCTTGTCTAAAGTTTATACATATGGAATGTTGTATTGTCTATTCTTAGCTTAGTCTCTTATGTTTATTAGTTAGAATAGCTAGTACTACTTTATGTATTGCGCTTATGGACCAATTGTAGAAATTTATTTACATCTTAGTTCCCATATAACTTTGGTGTGGATCCTTCCTGTTCATATTGGGTTTGTTTTTATATTTTTGTATCTTTTTGTCACTTGCATGTGTTGTGTTTTTCTCCTGGTTTATTTAAGCTATTTAGCATTTTCATTTTTGTTGTGTATTCATGTTTTTTTGCATTTGTATTTCAAACTTTTCAAAACTCGCAAAAATTCCAAAAAAATAGATATTTCAAAATCAAAAAAATTAAAAAAATTATTACAAAATTTTTTTGAACAAACATTCACTTATCATAGAAATCCTACAATTGGAAAACACTTAAAGTGAATCATTCAACATCTCAATACAATCTTGATAAACATCATACCTTTATCTATTACCCTAGTGATCATTTTGATCTTACAACTATCACTTTCTTCCCTTTGCATGATATGCTAACTCTACTTGGGGCAAGTCACAAAATTGTTTTCCCTTCGTGATATAACTTCGCCTAGGGAAATTTAAAATTTGATAATTTGCATAATGGATCCAACAAGAGTGTCATAAGGAGTCGCTTTAACTCCGCTCTTCCAATTGATCCTATTCCCACTTTGGGAGCATTTGTATCTACTTAATCATCATTGTGGCACACATTAGGGGCATAGTTGATTGTCTTCTTTTTTGAATTTTTTTTGTATTGCATTGTTGATGTTTAATTTTTTAGACCACTTACAAGTAGTGTGATTACATCTTGGTTCCTTTATAACCATAGTGTTGGCATCTACTTTGTATATTGGGTTTGTTTTCCTTTTTATCTTTTCTTTGTTGTGTGTGTTTGTTTACGTGCATCTGGGTTAACCATCTTGATTCTTTCATAATCATGGTGACAACTCTATTGTACAACAACAAAAATAAGGTTGCTCTAAAATTACTCTCCAAATGAATGCTCATGCTATGAGCACAATCCTTTCCCATCTTTGTTCTAATCCCTTGCTTTCTTCCTATCAAGCAACTCTCCACCGCCTTGCTGCATCATCCACCCGCTTGAGGGGGCTATTTCTACCATTTTATTCACTGGGGAATCCAAATGCTTCACTTCTTCCTACTTACTTAGGGCATCCTAATGCTTCATTTCTTGTTGGGGCATCCTAATGCTTCACAATTTTCCACTCATTGATCTGCATGTGTCTACTATCTTTAAAGCACCATTACTTCACAATAGCACTTTAAAGAGGGGAAAAATGTAGACACCCTAAAAATACATACATATTTCTATCCTACTTCTATCCAATTATAATTAATTAAATTAATTCTATCTCGCCCACAATACACCCCTTTGAAATTAATTAAATTAATTCCATCATTCAAATACTCCCTTTAGAATTAATTAAAATTAATTCTATTACCTAAGTTATATTCCTACCCTTTGGAATTAAATAATTTAATTCTAACATGCCTTTAGAATTAATTAAATTAATTCCTACACCCTTCTAGCTAATATAATTAAACATTTATTTATTTAAATGGTTAATTATCTCCTCACAATTAAATTAATTAAATTAATTTAATTCTACCATTCTCTTGGAATTAATTAAATTAATTCCTAACACCTTATAGATAATATAATTAAACATTTATTAATTCAAATGGTTATTAATCTCCTCACAATTAAATACTAATTAAATTTTGTTATTTAATTCCACCTATCTCAATTAATAACCACTTGGACTTCCCATCCTCATCCTAGTTAACTACACTACTAGAATCCTAGAAAGGTGGGGGAAATTGAATTACACATACAACCACTTTTCCAAATTCAGTTTTGTATTCAATTCATTTATTGCCCCTAAATGCCCCAACACTACTGCAACCTCCTCCAATGATATTTTTAGCATGTGAATTTAATCGTGTTCAACCAATTTATAATTGTCTTTGCTTCTATAAATTGCAAGCTTGTCTTATCCCAAATCCTCCTGAATTATTTGCAAATAAACTCTGTCAATTTGCATTCTCAAGCTTTCCAACTATTATGTTCGTAGTAATTGCAGTTATCTTTGGAGGACATTAAAGAGAACCCATAAATCAATCACTTGTAAAGGATATACAACTTCAAAATCTCTCCAACCGAGGTTTGCACTGGAAGGTTACTTGAAGTTTTGCAAGTTTATTGTTTATCTTTCATTCACTATAGTTTTTCTCACATACAAACATGGTATATCTTCTCTAAGATTCTAGAAGGTATACCTAATATAGAGGAAGCATAGTTCATAATTCATCATGGTGAATTTGAAAAATAAAGTTAAGAATTCTAGTTAGTGTCTACATAGTTGGTGTGCAATGTCTCAAGAAATATGTCAAGGTATGTCATATGCGATGTGCTCCATGTTAAATAATGTAGTGTATATTGAAGTCCTAGTATATTCCCTAAGTCAACATAGAAAGAGATAGTTTTCAATCATTTCCTAATCATGTATGAGTCTCCTTATCCTTTTTATTGTTATATTCAAGTGAGAAGTGGTCTTATGAGAAAAATCTTGAATCAATGAACAAGCTATTTATATAGTAAAAATATGAATCAGAATAGTTCTTATTTTCTTTGCGTATGAATGAATATGAGTGTCCATGTCATGGTTGAGTCATCCATTGGTTGGTTGTTATCGAAACACATGTCCATGGTTGAAAATGAGTCATGTGGTCATAAGAACCTCATGCTTTGAGTCTTGGAAGAAAATTCTATCCTTTGTCAAAAGTTTATCATTACAAAATGAAACCAAGAAATGTCAAATCTGACTTTAGTGTATTTTGGTCACATGTGAAACTTGATTCTTGAAAATTTCAGCCATAAGTGTCAAGTGTAAAAGTTTGCTATCATGATCCCTCAATGAAAATGTGTGAAGTACACATGTGTATTCATGGTATAAGTGCATGTTCCATAATTGGATCTGTCACACAACCTATTGATATGAATAAAGTGATGCAAGAACTTAATAGTGCACAAGTTTGAGAAATGGTGATAGAATGTGTGTGAGTAACTAGTGATGAGAAAATGATTACAGACTACAGGTATGGAAGAAGGTGTCATTATCCTTGAATGCCAAATGCACAGATTAATCTCTCAAAGATGTTGTTGAAAATTATTAGATGATTTGATGGTGAAGATATTCTCCAAAGATTACTCTTACATAACAATTGATGTAACTATTTGTATCTACAAACTAAATTGGTCTTGCAAATTATTCAAAGTTGGGATATTATGGACAACGTGTGCTCAAAAATCTATTTTAAGAAGCTATGGATGAAATTAGATAAAGTGGATAGGTTACATGACTAAGAAAATTAGTGCAAGCTGTAAGTGGAAACAAGACACTAAGTAATGGATAAGTATCAAAGCAAGGATGTGACCAAGGAATTAAAAGAGGATAGTCAAACCTTTGGTAAAGTCTTTAAAACAAAAGTCTACAACATACAAGATGAAATATAGCCTCAATAGAGCATATGGACAAGGAAATCCTAGTGCCAGTTCAATACCAATGGAGTGAAGCATAACATGCAGTGGAGAGAGTGTTTTAACAGTTAAAGGCATACCATTTATAAAAAGGGGAGCTACTAGTGATCAAATGGACAAGTTTTGTTGCTAATGGGAGACATAAAAGATGGAACATAGTTCAAGGAGGAGCAATGTAAGGTAATCTTAGCTCCTATTAAGTGAGAAACAATATTTATGAGAAGGGGAGCTAGTCTCGTTAACTCAAGATTATCAAAGTATGCATCATTTCATGGGGAGCATTGCCGTGAGTTTATCATGTCATATGTATCGAATTATGAGTCTAGAAAGAGTTTCTTGAGGTTAGAACATGGAGTATCCATCTTATAGTATTTTCAGCTTTATGTGACATAGTTGGCCCCTTTTCATTGTTGTTAAAGGGGAGAAATGCAGAAATTAGAAACTAACCTGTCACATTGAAAGGGGGAGAGATGTAGGGATATAGAAAAAGGGGAGAGATGTTGAAACCAACAAAGAAATATTAATAGAGGAGTGAAGCTATTTTCAGATTCTGGTATGTAAGTATTATTTTGCCTTATTTTTCCATCAAAAGGGTGTAATTTTCTGGTATTGAAGTGTTGAGGTGTTTCCATCAATGATAAAGGGGGATATTGTTGGATCTATGTCATTTTCATATGTGTTGTCATTGATGTCAAGCTACATTGATGGAAAAAGTATTTGATGTCAAGTAACATTGATGGAAAAAGGTTAAATGGTAAAGTGAGCAAGTAATGAAGATGAAGGTCAATTGGTAGTGTAAAATATTAAAGGCTTCAGGATGATCAAGGATAAGTTCTAAGGGACTTAATTAGATTTTGTGAAATCTGCAAACATAAGGAGTTAGACACCAAAGTCTTGAAGTAGTTGCCGAAGTCCTCGGGAGTTGTGGAACTCTAGAAGAAGCCACAAAACTTGGTGAGGGCCGCGCGTAAAGAGATGAAGCCCCAAAGCCCCAAAAAAAAAAAAGAAGCTAAAGGATGAGCCGTGAGTGAGAATGGTAAGGCCATGGATGTGAAGGAAGAGCCATAGAAGTAAGAATAGTCTCAAGAAAATCTGGTGGGAGTAAAGAATTTTGGAGGAAGCCACGCATAAGGGGAAAGCCATGAAGAACTAGAAAAGTCGCTAAGGAGGGAAGATAATAGCGGAAAACTATAAAATCCACACATAAAATAAAATATCTGCAGACATGGGACAAAGCTGCGGGAAGGCAGCGGACAAGGAGGAAAACCACATAACATTACAAAAGTCGTGAGAAGAAAAGAAAAGCCTCGATAATTGAAAAACATCCAAGAATGTGAACAAAAATCTGCATAGCAAGGATATTTTGTTGTGATACAAAGAAACATGTCAAAGAAGCTTATTAAAGTCATGGAATGAGAAAATATGGACTAGATAGGGCTTGAGGAAAATCAAATTGATTTAAACATGGACAAGTGATATTTTGTTCTTCAAAATCGATGGTGATTCGATTGTCTGGTGATTGTGGCTGAGCATACGACTTGAGCTCCATGAAGAATGAAGAAATATACAATTCTAGCTGTCCACATTTAATGCTCATTGAATTTGTGGAAATATAGTTGTAGTTCTCTATGTGATTCCTGATTTCAAGGAAAAATTAAATATCAGAGAAGAAAGTGGCTCGCTCATCTTGATCATGATGGAAATCCTATAAAGATGGAAAATCTATTTTTAGGTGTCAACTAATAAATATTTTATGGTGAATGCATAGAAAAAGGTGAAATCAAGCCGAATATAGCAAGAGAAAAATATGGAGTTAGTTGTATTCATTTAATGGACCAGATTTTCGGTGTGACAAAGCAGAAGATTGCACGACACATCAAAGGAAGCATTTGGAATGGGTCGATTAACTATATAGAGGAAATTCAATACCAATCCATTGTTTCTCAAGGGATAAAATGATGCATTCAAGTTGAAAGAGTGACCGAAGACAAGGGAGTAATGCAAGTATGAGAGAAGTGATTGAGAATTGATCAGATGCATTACGGATTGATGGAATCGGCAAGAGAACTCTTATGAGCTAAAGAGATGAAGAGTTGAAGATCTGAAGAGTAGAGAAAAGAGAGAGAAAGTGCAGTCAAGCCAAGGATATTTTTAGAAAGAAATGGCACGAGTTGTTGTTTGAACATCTAATGCTAACAAAGGAGAGATGAGGAGAAAGATGTGTAAGGAAAGAAGACACAATGCATGATGCATTTTTTGTAGAGAAAGAAAGGGATGCTCCTGAATAATAAAGAGAAGAACTGTGTCTAGAAGGAGAATCGGACGAAGAATTTATGTGCAAAGAAAATCGAAAATATGATAAGTTGAATGTGAGATAGGAGAGATAAGGAGGTAAAGAAAACATTACATATATAACTTTGAAGAGTGATTGTAAATGAATGAAGCAACAAGGTGATCATAATCAACAGTTGTATGTGCAACATCAAAACTAGATGATCAAAATTTGTATGAATAATAAGTCTAAGTTGTAGCTTAGCATATTCAGGGGGTTGCAACCTCCTTATGGGTGGGTGCCTACAAAATATCAGTTATAGTTGATTTAATTAGGGGTTGTTGCTCCTTGCAAGTTGGTGCTTCCTAAAATTAGCTAAAGCGGTGTTGTATATTTTTCCCTCCCGGGTAAATACAAAGCAAATCGGGTTTCTAGGTGGGGAAAGGTGTCGGGCGAGCAAGTCAGAATACATGTCGAGGCCATCCCAAGCCCGATGCAAGAAAAGATGCAGCGAGGTCTCCAAAACCCGACGCACAAGGAAATCGGGTTTCATAGTCAGGTTTGCACGTCGGAAACGCATGGTGAAGAAGCATGTCGGAAGCCCACCAAAACCCGAAAAGCAAAGGACGTGTCGGAGGAAACAGAAAACCCGACAGGAACAACATGTCGGAAGGGTCGCAAAACCCGACACAAAGGGAAATCGGGTTTCCGGGTCGGGAAAACAAGTCAGAAAAGCATGGGGGGAAAACATGTTGCGCCACCTCCCAACCCCGATGCATATGCAGGTTACACCCCCGAACCCGAAAACAAAGGAAATTTGGTAATAGCAAGCGGATGCGGTTTTCGGGAAAGCACGAACATCAAACACATGCCGTGGTGTCCTCCAAGCCCGATGCGGATGCGAAGAGAGTCCCAAACCCGACCGAATGCACTGACGTGGGAAATATGACAGTTCACCTTTTTGGGTCGTTGAGGTTCTTACCTTCCGCCATGATGAATAGAGTTAGGTGCGATTTTGGAGGTGGTTGGGCAAATCTCGATTTTCTCACTTCTCCATCTCTTTCCCTTCTATAAATTGTAAGGATGGGCTTTTTCTCAATGTTGGACATTTCTACTTTGCATCCTCCCTTCTCTCCTGCTCGCAAGAGGATTTGTGGAGTTTCAAACCTCCCATATGGACTGTAACGCCGTTTTTTGCCTCTTGGCCATTGCAATGTATTGAATCGATCCTTGAGCAATATATGTGTGTCTGTGGTTGCTTCTAAACCCTCTTACATATTTATTACTGTCATTTTTGATCTTTTATTGCATTTTGGCTATCTGTGCATGGTGTTGTGTTACATCTGTGTGGTCTGTGTTTATTTTCTGCAAAGCAAATGTTCAACATTCCTCGGTGCATCACCTCCTTAGCTTAGGTTTATTTTTATGCATTTCTCTCTCCCTGTCTCCTTGGTAGTTAGATTAGGTTTTGGGTAAACCTCTGCATTTCATTGGTGCATCTGAATAGAGGAATAGGAGCCGGCCTTCATCCGGAGAGCTTTTCCGATTTCACGAGGTCCCACACTTGGGAAAAGCTCCATGTTGTCTGCAATCGCACCGAGATTCTCAACCTATCGTGTTCAGAGTCCGGGGTGTTGCATTTTGACACCACAGATTTGGCACACTGGTGGGACCAAGAGGTCATTCCATCAAGATTCGAAGGAGTTTTCGTGAGTTTTGGGCTAGAAAATCGTAGTTTTACAAATTTCGGATTTTGCTCCGTCCAGCCGAACTCCGAAATCAATTTTCAAGGGTTTATCTCGCTCAGAACAGGTCAAAAATCCACCAGTTGGTAGATCTGACAGAAATCTTCAAAAGGGTATTTTTAGTTTTTGGATATTTTGATTTCCAAAATTTCAGGTTTTTAGTGATTTCGGGATTTCGGGATCCGAGAGCATCAAAGCAGAAGCAGTAGTGTTTCGGGTTTCGGGATGCATTGCATGGTCCTACCCCCGACACAGTGATTTTCGGGTTTTCGGGGTCCGAAAACATCAAAGCAGCCTTTCGGGTTTTGGGGGATGTCGGACATGTTCTAAGTTCCGACACATATAGCAGCTTTTGAGTGTTTTATAGTTGCGCTTGATCGCATGACACGAGTTCCGCCTTTACCAATCGGGATCCAGCAATGCTACAGCAAAAGGCCTCGATTTTGATTTTAAGTCTGTTTTCCTCAGGTCTTTTGAATTTCAAATCATATTTTCAATATCGTCAAGTTTGGTGTGTAACTTGGCAAAATCCAGCCTTTTAGAGGCTTGTTCTCTAACACATCTGGCGACTCCGAAGGGATAGAGTTCAGTGGTGTAGCAGCACAAGTTGCCCAGGCACATGAGAAGAATTCGAACAAGGTCTTATACTCGAGAAGAAGGGCTATTTGTCCACTTGCAACTTTCACCAGGTTGGGGAAGGAGAGGAAGAAGATCACAAAGATCACCATCTCCACCTAACAGGACTTTGTCTACACCTCCACCTGGTAGGCCTTTTCTCGCATCAACCAGGGTTCTAAGGCCAATCATAATGGCACATCTACCACCGAATCCCTTTGTCAATTTCACGGGAAGTAGTCCACTTGCCCTAAATGCTCGAATCAAATTCCGATTCATGCGCTAAAGAATATACCCTACTTCACAGGAGAAAATCATACTACTCCTATTGATCACATCCAGGATATTGCTAATGTATGTGCAATCCACGAAATAAATGAAATGGATGTTGCAGTCAAATTGTTGGCCTCATCTTTCAAAGGCAAGGCCTTACAATGGTTTAGGAGCCTAGCAGCAGGGTCTATTACGAATTGGAACCAACTTTGTTCAGCTCTTTGTAGCCAATTCGGGGAGAGGGCGGACAATTTGTCCTTATTAGAATAACTGACAACAATCAAAAGGGCTCCTAACGAACAAATGGAAGATTTCAACTTGAGTTCCAACGAACATGGGACAGATTCCAATAGCTGTTAGACCAACGCTGAAGGAGCATTCCTTTATTTCTTAAAAGCTATAAATTCAGACATAGCCATGATGATCCAATCAATGGGAGGGACAACGCTGCCGGGGCATATGACACATTACTATCGAGAAGAGAACTGTTTGATCAAGTGGCAAGCTTGCACCAAGGCCGCCAATGCCTCTCTATCCGGATATGGGAAATACTACAACAGTAAGCACCGAGTTGAATCCCATTCCAACTCCTAGAAATCAAAGTAATAATGAGGCATCCACATCTTCAAATACTTCAAAGGAATTGCAGGAGGTCATGAAACAACTGCAGAACCTTGGAAATGAGCTTGTGACTATCAAAAGACAGCAAGCTCAAAGTGCTAGACCGTATCAGCCTCAAGCACAGTACCAAGCTAGGCCCTCATACCAACAGAATAGACCACCACCGCCTCAGGCTGCAAATCAAAACCAGAACCAAGGACAACCTCAAGCTGCCAGGCCATTTCGGCCGTATGATCCAAATACAGCAACGCCTCAAGAGCCTTGGTTCCAACGCAAAACAACATGGCACAGGAGTACGACTGGTGTTACCCATGCAATCTACCTCACAATCAGTCAGCATGTTTCAATGGTGCACTGAATCAGGCCTTGATGGTGCAAACCATTGGTGTTCCTCAAGAACCAAGTCAGAAGGGAATCAGCAGCAAGAAACGCAACAAGAAGGACCTCCAACGGAAACCACATTGGCAAATTGGCAGATGGAAGACTTCTGTGGAGTTAACCAACAGCCTTTTCAAGGCGTGGCTGCCAACACACGGTCAAAGAAGAGAAGCATAGTAGAGGAACAACCGCCCAATCCAGTTGTTTCTCAACCCACTCTTACACAACAGGGGGTCAGCAGACCAAACGCAGCTCCAAATGTGCAAAACCAGACTAAGGTACTTGCAGGCAACACATACACTGCTCAAGTTCGAGAAAAGGTTGCACTGCAAGTAAGGGGCAGCAAAAGGGCAATTCATCCCCTTTCAACATCATCAATCAAATGAAGAAGACACATGTGAGCATTTCCATGTGGGAATCACTTTAGCGATCCCGGGACAACAAGACTTATTGCAGGTTTGATAGCTAATTGGGTCCGCCACAAATGTATCAAACCAGGGGCATGGGAAAGTTCTCACTAATGCGGTACAACATGATGGGAGCCAGGAGGCAAGGAAAAATTTGAAGCCTCCACCTTTCTATGTTTCATTGATTATTGGAAACTCTTGGTACACAAGCTGCATGATAGATTCGAGAGCAAGTAGTTCGGTGATGCCAAAGCAAATAAGTGGATCAACTGGGTTTGAAGTATGAGCCGAGTCTTTGAAAGGAGTAGTGCAACTAGATGGAATGGCAGTGGGAACAGTTGGAGTCATCAAAGGGTTAAGCCTAACACTACATTCATGTCCTAATGTTACAGTCTTACAAGATGTGTCTGTAATTGACCTCCCGCCACTCTTCGCATTGTGTTTATCAAGGGACTTCACTACAAAGATTGGTGGATATTTATCTGCAGATTGGTCGCACATGATTTTCAGGACAAGGTATGGGGCCAAAGCAACAATCAGGTCAGAGCCAATTGCCAATTTCCATATTGAGCCTCATGTACCAAGTCCTATCAATGCAAATTGCTCAGCTTTTGATCAGGAGGAGTGTTCAAGTGATCTAGAAGCAGGTACTAAGGTCGAGGGAATTCCTGATTTGACTTTGGATGAATGGGCAAACAAGAGTCATGAATTTGACCCCTACAAGGAAATTGAAGAATCTGAATTGGGTGTGTATTGTATACACGAAGAAAATTCACCCATTCCTGACATCATTCAGCCTGAACAAAGAGATGAAAGAAAAGTTTGGAAATTATTCTTCGATGGTTCGAGAAGCAGACAAGGTGCTGGAGGTGGTGCAGTGTTGATTTCACCACAAGACATCAAGTATTATTCAGCTTTTCGTTTCCAGTTTTCTTGTTCAAACAACACAGCTGAATATGAGGCCTTGATTCATGGACTTCATTGGGCCAGGAAAAGGGGCATAAAGAACTTACAGGTGTTTGGAGATAGCGAGCTAATCGTCAACCAAGTTAGGGGACAACATGCTACAAAGAACGACCTGCTAAAGAGCTACAAGAATAGGGTATGGGACCTCATTGAGGATTTCGAAGCTTTCAACATTGTATCCATACCCAGGAAGAAAAATGAAGCCGCAGATAGGCTCGCAGCATTGGAGCAACGTTTGATGTGGTTGACAACATCAGAAGAGAAAAAACGCAGCCACACATCCATGTGGTTGTAAGGCCAGTAGTTCCAGATAATAACACAAGCTGGTAGGTGTTTGAGAACGATCGACAGATCGTCAATTTCTTACAAGAAGAAGCCGAATTCTCATCTAGAAATCGGGGATAGGCTAGAGCAAGAAGACGGGGATCAAGTAGTGCAGCTATGGACAAACAAGCTTCCTAAGGGTTTAGTAATGTTGAGTCTATCTTGACCCTACGCTGACGCCTGGTTTCGTAAGGAAAAGGCTAACATACAGGTCAAGAGAGAAGATTCAGAGCCAATTCCGGTTGGGGAAGGAAAAACACTTCAAATTGGTAAAGTGGCCACTAAGCAGGAGAAATCAGATTTCACACAGCTTTGCCAAGAATTTCCAGATGTCTTCGCTTGGAGCTATGAAGACTTAAGAGGATTCGATCCAAATTTGGCACAACATACCATAGAATTGGATCCGGATGCTAAGCCCATCAGGCAGAAGCAGAGACCAGTCAACCCTCACATTGAGCCTCTAATGAAGAAAGAGCTAAACAAGCTAATAGAGGCAAGCATTATATTCCCAATCAAGCACTCAAGCTGGGTTGCAAACTTGGTTCCGGTCAGGAAGAAGAGCGGAGAAATTAGGTTATGTGTGGACTTCCGAGACCTCAATAGGGCATCTCTCAAAGATCATTACCCACTTCCTTCAATGGAACAAATATTGCAAGTAGTATCCGGTTCAGAGATATTCTCTCTCCTAGATGGCTACTCAGGGTACAATTAGGTAATGGTGAAAGAAGATGACCAATTCAAGACGGCTTTCACCACCAAATGGGGGACTTATGCCTACAAGAAAATGCCATTTGGGCTATCAAATGTTGGAGCCACTTTCCAAAGGGCAATGGATATGGCATTTAAGGGGTTGATCAATAAAATAGTTTTGATATATCTTGACGACATCACTGTATTCTCAAAAAATGCAGCGGATCACCTCTGTCATTTGAGGCAAGTATTTCAGAGGTGTAGAAGATTTGGGGTATCATTGAATCCCAAAAAATGCATATTCTTGGCTCACGAGGGAAAACTTCTAGGCCATATTGTTTCAAAGGAGGGGTTGACGATTGACCCAGAAAGAGTTGAAGCAATTTGAGCATTGCCATTGCCAAGTCACAAGAAGGCTCTTCAAAGCTTCTTAGGAAGGATCAATTTCATCCGTAGGTTTGTTCCAAACTTTGCAGCTCTCGTAAAGCCAATAACGATGATGTTAAAGAAGAGCATAGCATTTAAGTGGACATTTGAAGGCAAGGCAAGTTTTGAGGCAATAAAAGAGGCTATATCTCAAGCCCCAACTCTCGTCAATCCAGACTTCTCCAAGGATTTCATGTTATATGCCTTCGGTGGTGGAGACACGATTTCTGCAATCCTGGTACAACAAAACAAAGGAGGATTAGAGCAACTAGTTGCTTTCTTCAGTCAAGGCTTGGAGGAATATGAAACTAGGTACTCTTTCATTGAAAAGCATGTCCTTGCAGTGATCAGGAGTTTAAAGAAATTCAAGCACCTAGTCTCAAACAACAAGATTCAATTGATTGGTCTCCCATGCGGGAGTCAAGGACTTCCTTCTAAATAAGGATCTGAATGAGAAGCGTGCAGGGTGGATCACTCGTGTCATGGAATATGACATCGAGATCAAGGTCACAAAACTAGTACGTGGAAAGGGACTATGTGAGCAGCTAGCCTTGAGTCAACAAGTTGAAGTAGGTGACGAAAAAGAGACTTCCTTGGTATTACAGGATGGTCAAGAACATGGAAATGATGATGTGCCTACTCCTTGTTGGACTCAGAGTATGATTCACTTCCTACAGACAAGCCTATGCCCTCCAGAAATGAGCAAAGCAAAGAGAAGATACTTTAGATTACAAGCTATTCCATATGTGCTTGTTGATGGTGCTTTGTTCAAGAGGGACATCAATGGAGTTCTATTGAGGTGCATTGGGACAGGTCAAATTGAGAGGGTGTTACGAGATTTTCACGATGGAGATTCTGGCGGACATTTTGCCCCACGAGTAACAGCTCTCAAGATAATGAAAGCAGGGTATTATTGGCCCACGGTGTTCAATGACTGCTATACATGGATAAGAAAGTGCAAGAAATGTGCACTCTTCACAGGCAAAGAAAGACTAGCAGCACTTCCATTGCACCCAATCTTGGTTGACCAACCATTTCTGCAATGGGGATTGGACTTCATCGGGGTCATCAACCCAAACTCAAGCCAAGGCCACAAGTGGATTCTCACGGCAACGGACTATTTCACCAAGTGGACTGAAGCAGTAGCGCTCAAAGAGGCAAACGAGTCTAATATACTAGAATTTTATGAAGGAATAGTGACAGGGTTGGTGTGCCGGCCACTATCATATCAGATAATGCATTGGCATTCATAGGTTCCAAGATTACAGAATGGGCTATCAAGAATGGAATCTATTTGAGCACCTCTTCAAATTATTACCCGCAGGGTAATGGACAGGCAGAGTCCACGAACAAAAATTTTCTAAGAATCATCAGGAGGACTCTGGATGAAAATCAAAGAACATGGCATACCAGGCTAAAATCAGCATTGTGGGCTGATAGGATAACACCAAAGAGGTCTACAGGCAATTCCCCTTACAAGTTGGTCTATGGAAAAGAGGCGTGTGCCTATATCATTAGAACTACCTGCATTGGAGTTCATGAAGCAATTGGAGTTGGCTGAGTTCGAACCAATGGAGGCTAGGTATGCAGAGTTGATGGAATTGGAAGAAATTAGAGAACATGCAGTTCAAACAATCGAGAAAGATCAGGCCTTAGTGAAAAGATGGTTTGATAAGAAAGCAAGAGCAAGGACCTTCTCGAAAGGGACTTAGTTCTAAAATGGGATGCAGACCGGGCAAAACCAGGAAAGCATTCCAAGTTTGACGCCATTTGGAGTGGCCCCTACATGGTCACGGGATGTAAGAATAGCAATGCCTTCCAATTGTCTACATTGGACGGAGAAGAACTTCCGATTCCGGTCAACGGAATCTATCTTAAACATTGCTACTGAAGAGAGAAAAGTTCTACCCTTGTAAATATTAGCCTAGATTTCAATTCCTCTAAGTGCGTATGCACATTGTCTTGTTGTAGTTAGGTTTCAGTTTCCCTAAGTGCTTTGGCACAGGTTTTGTTGCTCCTGGGTTGGTTTTCTATAGTTCAGCGTGTTCTCGGAGAAGGAGTTGCGGTATCAGGTCGGGTTTCAGGTTGCTTATGACTCCATGCCCAATGGATTGCTAAAAGGCCATTGATCTTCTACCTAGCAGGCAGGTAACCCCGTGAGTCGCCAAATTGTTGTATATTTTTCCCTCCCCGGGTAAATACAAGGCAAATCGGGTTTCTAAGTCGGGAAAGCAGGTCGGGCGAGCAAGTCAGGAATACATGTCGAGGCCATCCCCAAGTCCGACACAAGAAAAGATGAAGAGGAGGTCTCCCCAAACCCGCGCACAAGGAAATCGGGTTTCATAGTCGGGTTTGCACGTCGGAAACGCATGGTGAAGAAGCATTTCGGGAGCCCACCAAAACCCGAAAAGCAAAGGGCGTGTCGGAGGAAATGAAAGCTCGGCACTCGGGAACAACATGTCGGAAGGGTCGCAAAGCCGACAAAGAAAGGGAAATCGGGTTTCCGGGTGGGAAAAAAGCCGGAGAAAATCATGGGGGAAAACATGTTGCACCACCTCCCAAACCCGATGCATATACGAGTTACACCCGAACCTAAAAACAAAGGAAATTTGGTAATAGCAGAGGATGCGGGTTTCGGGAAAGCATGAACATCAAACACATGCCGCGGTGTCCTCAAGCCCGATGCGGATGCGTAAGAGAGTCCCGAACCGACCTGGAAGCAGACTGACGCGGAAAATATGACAGTTCACCTTTTTGGGTCGTTGAGGTTCTTACCTTCCGCCATGATGAATGGAGTTAGGTGCGGTTTTGGAGGTGGTTGGGTAAATATTGATTTTTTCACTTCTCCATCTCTTTCCTTCTATAAAATGTAAGGATGGGCCTTTTCTCAATGTTGGACATTTTTCTACTTTGCATCCTCCCTTCCCTCCGCTCGCAAGAGGATTTGTGGAGTTTCAAACCTCCCATATGGATGTAACGTTGTTTTTCGCCTCTTGGCCATTCTGATATATTGAATCGATCCTTGAACAATATATGTGTGTCATCGTGGTTGCTTCTAAACCCTCTTACATATTTATTACTGTCATTTTTGATCTTTTATTGCATTTTGGCTATCTGTGCATGGTGTTGTGTTACATCTGTGTGGTCTGTGTTTATTTTCTGCAAAGCAAATGTTCAACATTCCTCGGTGCATCACCTCCTTAGCTTAGGTTTATTTTTATGCATTTCTCTCTCCATGTCTCCTTGGTAGTTAGATTAGGTTTTTGGGTAAACCTCGCATTCCATGGTGAATCGAACAGAGGAATAGGAGCCGGCCTTCATCCGGAGAGCTTTTCCGATTTCGCAAGGTCCCACACTTGGGAAAAGCTCCATGTTGTGCAATCGCACTGAGATTCTCAACCCATCGTGTTGCAGAGTCCCAGGGGTGCTGCGTTTCGACACCAACAAGTGGATGCTCAAAAATCTTTGAGTGGGTGTTTGAAGTTGTGAAGTGGGTGCTTCACGAGTTAGTGGGTGCACAACCAAAACCATTGTAATAATTTGGAATTGGTGTGCCTAATAAGCGTTGGTTTTTTTTCCCAAAAGGGTTTCCCACATTATATATTGTCTCCTCATGTGAATGTGTGTGTGATCATTATTTCTATATACTTATTGTTAATATTGCATGCTTATAACAATCAATATTATTAATGCAAGAATAGATTAAGAAGAGGTAATTGATTGTAAGTTTTTATCAAAACTGATTCACCCCCTTCTTCTATACAATTTTCATCTTTAGATTCCACACTCTTCCATATTATTTTTGTCTTTACATGCTTGAGTATAGTCTTTCGATGCATTTATACTACACTCTTCGTGGACATCAAGTACACACTTCTATCTACTTTATGTTATCAAACTTTCATCTCTCCAACATAAAGTGGGGGAAAATGTAGTCACAAAATCATGCACTTTAGACATTATTTAGCCCGGTCTCATACAACTATTTAGAAGGGTTTTGAGTGAATAAAGTACTAATTAATCCCATCTTTTGGCTATATTATTTTACTTTTATTTCTCCATTTCTGTACATTTATATATGCATGCACATGTATGTTTCACAACTTTCTTGTCATTTTAGCCTAAACTAGGGTGCTCATGCCTGTCTTGAGGTTACTAGGGCACCTGGTCCTACTGGGGTGCCCTGATCCTTTTCTTACTTTCCCACCACATTTTGGGATCTTTCTAACCAATTTTCATCCTTATCTTCTTCCTAGTTGGCCATGTCAGAGGGGTTAATTAAAAATTAGATTTAGAGAACCATATAAATATAAAGTTATGAGACCATAATGAGGGCCCTAACATCATCTACTACTATCAATCCATCTAGATTTGCATCCATTTCATCACTTGCATCCACATAGTTCCGTGCATCAAGGCTAGGAGATCTCCATTGATCGTGTGGGATCATTTTTGAAAGTTCCTAAACATCCCTAAATGGTGTCAGTGTAGAAGATCATCTCGAGAGCTTTCCAATGACTGTGAGAACGTGACAAATGGACATCGGGAGCTCTAGATATGTTCGGTCAAAGTTCAGACAGTGGGAAAGTCAATTATGGTCAACTGGTCAATATTGGACCAATTGCACTGTGACACGTGGCTTGCCACCACTCGTCGAATTCACTCAATTTGCCTATCGAGAGATGACAAGTGGGCTATATGCTATTTACCGAGTTAATTATTTCCATACCACATTGTATGGGTCGAAATTATATTGGTAAGGCCACTTTCCAAATGCCACATGTATATATTAATGTTTAAAACATTAGTATGAACTCGCCAAATCAAATGCATATGCTTTGACCACGTGGAAGGTGGTGAAGCGGTTGTTAGGGGGCATTAGACCCATGCGTGGAAACTTCCACGTGGAAGGAAGAAGGTGGGAAGCGGTTGTTGGGGGCGGTTATAAGCCCAACGTGGTCTTTTGACCACTTCATGCGCATGGAAAGGCTTAATAAAGCCTAAACTATTATCAACCGCCTAATGTGGGATATTACCCACCTACCTTAGCCGCTCAATGGGGATTTTAACCCATTTAAAAATACAGCCGCGCCAAACTTGGGATTTAATCCCATTAAACATGCTAATCGGCTAAAATGGGTATTAATCCCATTTCCTATGCAATCCGCCCATTATTGGGAATTTTTATCCCAATTTCTATGTACGGGTAAGGCTAATATTAGCCTAAGGATGATGTTAAATGCATATTTTAAGGGCCCTATTTTTGTATAAATAGGGAACCCATTCTATTGTAATGGACACACCCGAGCTTATTATTTGTTAAGCTTATTATCGGGAAACACACAAAATCGGAGAGAAGCTCATTCCTAGAGCGCTGGAGGCGAAGTCCGAGCCAAGAGGAGAATGAGAAATTGTTATGTGAAGACCTAAATTATTTAGGCATTGTATATTTTTATATTATTGACCTATTATTTGTTAGGCAATAATAAATGAAATATTTGTGGCTAGGAGTTATTCAAACTACCTAGTTGGCCCATTGAGCCACACCAATTACTTGTAAATCTGGATTGTCGGCGAATGGAAGTGCTAGCGTCACGTTGATAGCGTCGGGAAGGCGATCGAATCCAAAGGAAATTATACGCCGGGAAGGTGGAAGTCGGGTGCTATTTTTCACCCTTATCGTCAAGAAGCGGGTGTACTTGATAGGCAAGTAAAATTCCATTAGGTTTTCTTGTGAAAGTACTATCAGTAACTTACTGTTTTGACTAGTGGAACGCAGTTCGATCACGAACCGGAGACGTAGGTAATTGCTGAACTCCGTAATCAATGTGTGCAATTATCATTATTGTCTTGCATTATTTTAAATTGATTACTTAAAAGGAGTAAATTATCGACAAATAATTAGGCCTATAAGGGTCCAAGATCAGGTAGTAATAATTTGATTATTTTCAGATCATCCATTAACACACACTTCATAGGGGAGGGATTCTATTCTATTCCATGCACACATGTTATTATGTTTTCTACTTTTAGTTGTTTCTTGTTATTTCCCAAAGTGTGAGCGGCACAAGAGCACCTAGGGCATGACATGCACACACACACACACACACACACACACACACACACACACACACACTAGAACTACATTTGGGTCCGAAATGTAGTGCATCGCTAGAGTAAGTAAGCCCAATGTCAGGAAATTAAGGTCATTCCAAACCATTCATTTGGATCATTTTTAAGGATTTGATACTTTTCTTTCCTTTTGTAGGTCTTCAACATCATCTTGCTTCATTTGGTACATTCGGCACACGATTTAGCAAATTCGATGCGACAAGTTGGTGAGGGTTACTGAAGTTATCTTCCGACCCTAAAAGAATCAGATTGAGATCTTTTCAGAGACCAGGGGAACCTATTTTTACATACAGAGCACCACGAGGCGCCTTAGTACCCTCTTGGGCACTTCAAGTATGCTTAGATCTTACAGATCCACCCTTTTCAAGACATTTGTGGAAACATTCCTACTCCTGAAATTCCCTTTAGACCCACGACACTCTGCGACAACCATTTACAATCAGCCGAAGTTCTTTCCTCACTTTATTATTTAATCATTTCATACTACTTTAGAGTATTTATTTACAACTTTTATGTCCTCCTAGATTAGATTAACTATCTTAGCATACTCCTAGTTTATTCTAATTTTAGTTAATCATGCAAATATCCTCCTCATGTTCATTAGTATTCTGTGCGAGAACACTTCAGATTTATTTCAAAATTAGCCAAGTCTTCTATTCCCTCTCTAGCACTTAGGATTTCAATTTTCATTAGCTTATTGCTTGCATCAAATATATATTATAGTGTCTATTTATCATATGTGACTCTAAAATATCCATAGTTTTATAAATTCCATATTTTTAAAATCATTTTGTGAACCCATCTCATTTGAAAACTCTTGGGTCTTCATTTCTTCATTCCTTTCATTTTCATAATATCCTCTCATCATGAATATCTCCATCAATGATTTCTTTCTAGCTAATATAGATTGAAGGGCTAAAATCATTTTCTCTTGGCTAACACTTGCATTCCTTCTACTACTCACCTAAACATAATATATGAGTCATTCATAGATGCATTTTCTCAATAACTTACTTTTCCATCTGATATAGCTGACAATCTTTCTGTTTTTATGACAATGATCCTCCCCTATATATACCGGCTCGCATCTATCACATGGGTATTAAGCGGACTATAATCAATAATGGATATGAGCTCAATATTTGTACTTTATCACTCCTTTAGAATATCAACCTTTCCTCGCCTAACGTTATCCCATCCTAAATTTTTCTCGTGTGTATGATTCTTCTACGCATCCATGCATAGGCACTATTACTTTACCTATCACAGTCGGGCCAAAAATTGTTATTCTTGTATTCTTTGTTATTGATTTCCCAGTTTAGTACAATTGCTTACTTGGTAGGCCATGGCTTCATGCCATGTAGGAAATGCCTTCTACAGTTCACCGGTGTGTTAAATTCTTACATGAAGGATTTGAACATACAATCATTGTTGATCGTGACCCATTCAAATATTTCCACCTAGATCTAACCACTGCATTACCTACTCCAACTTTTTTTACTACTATGCATCTCGTTGGTGATCAACAACCCACAAAATATCCTGTCACAACTTGCTGCCACTCGAAGGAATTTTTTTTGCATTAGACACCATCCCATTTGCTTCATCCTCACCCCCTCCTTCTTAATGATATGGTTATTGTTTTGGGGGTCTTTCCATACAATAGTTATCATACCACCTTCCTCATCTTCCCATGAGCACTCTCCATCAAATTTTCCTCCTTTCACATGTAATCTTTTCATTAATAATTCTTATTGGCCACATATTACATTTGATACTACTAGTTCTAACATTGTTTACACATATGATGACTTGGATCGGCTAAGATTCACACTTTGGATGATCTCCTTCCTCCATCTCATTCTCCTCATATATCATGGATATATTTACATTGCGATTTCTTATGGTCTACGTGTCTTCCATCTATCGCTATTTGTTGTCACGCACTTCTCCACTCACTCTTGGGAAGTCTTGGCTTGAATACATTGGTGGCACTTTGGATCCTAATCATATTGATATAGCATTTACCATATCTTTCAGTCGTGTTTCTATTTTGATGATTCATTTATCATAAATACAAAAATATTTCTCATTTGGTATGCATATGGTTGTCACTACCACCTTTCACTGATGAGGAATATGCAATGGGAATGTACAATTTACATTGTGATGGATCCTTATATGATCAACCACATACTATTTCTTACCAGGTCTCTGACACATCTCCATTTGACTTCGACCATGAAAATGATGATCTCTTAGATGATGTTACTTGATTCTTCTTCACATCATACACTTGGGGGCATCATGCTTACTCCTCCTCCCCTTAGCATTATAAGGTGTATCAAATTTCTAATTTTGCACTCCGTGCTTCATATTTAAGTATTTCTCATTCATCCTATACACATCGATACACACAACTTGTATCGTAATCACCCTATGACACACTCTAGTTCACCGGTTCATACTCAACTACCGAGGGTACAAATCTAAAATGAACCTCACCACTCTCACACTCTATATACGTGCTTCATCGATCTATTTCTCTAGTGCAATTTATCAAACCATTACTCTACGATACACTCATGCTAAGGTTCATGCTCAACTACTAAGGGTCTAAATCTGAAATGAACCTCACCACTCTCACACTCTATATACTCTATGCTTCATTGATCAATTTATCTAGTGCACATTATCAAACCATTACCCTATGACACACTCTAGTTCTATGGTTCATACTTGAAAGCTAAGGGTCTAAATCTGATATGAACCTCACCACATTCATACTCTTTACACTTTATACTTCGTTGATCTATCTATCTCGCGCACATCTCTAACCATTTCCCGATGAAGCACTCTTTTTCTATGGCTCATTCTTGACTATTGAGGGGTCTTTTATAAATGAACATCATACATATTCATCCAAATATACTGGGAGGCACCCTACTCCTATCATACTAATGTTGCATATCATTCCATCTCACTCATTCACAACATATTGCATATATTCTTCCTTGCTTATACTAGTTACATGTATACTTTGTTTCACATGCTAGAAAAATTCTTCGTATGTCATTATCTTTATATATACACATGTATGTTCACTTTTTATCTAGTTATGAATATGAAATTTCTATAGATCTTTAGATGCAACATGGATGCTTGTCACTATACCTCTTATAGGTCCCACTGAGGCTCCTAGGGGTATATATTTTCTTACATACTACAAGTGCTATTGTTTTGTTTTATACTATTTCCTATTCTTACAAGCACATTACTATATCGATATATACATGTCTTGAAATACTTTTTGTCTTTATAACATGCTAATAAGTGATTCATGTGCAAAATTTTCTTTTTAGGATCTATTTTCCACCATGTTTGTCTAATACTTTGCTTGCCTCGTCTTCTATTATATTCCATTATTTGCGGACTATGCCCTATGTCTTGCTTGTTCATTTATTATATGATTTTCTTTGCTTCGTCCCTAATTTTATTACGACATTATGAGCAATGTCTCATGTTTGAAACCTTCTTTTCATTCTTTACTTTGTTTGTACTATTGCTTATTTACACTTTCTTATATTTCATGTTTGTCATTTTTTCTACTAACACATATTTCTAGCCATATTGTTTGCATGTTCCTTGGTTTCTACTATACACATTCCCTCCCCCTATAGGGTATCATTTTTAGATAGACATTTGATTCTATCCTTTAATTTGCATCCTCCTAGCAACGTCGCATGCACCCAAAACGAGGTGGGAATACACTAGGTGAATCAGTCACCCCATACATCAGCTCATAACTTCAGTACAAGCCTTCACAGTACAGGAACAAAATAGATACAGGAACTAGTGCCTGGGAGCTCCTGACCTTTCCTTGATGCCTATGTTAAGGGGTAGTTATAATTACTTTCTTAGATTGACATAATTTTTAGAATTTTATAGAGTATTTTTCAAAGTACGAGACATAATCCTCCAACAATTAGAATGCATTCTATCTTATTTTTCTACTTTGATCAAACTGGATTGACCACAACAAAGCAGGAGATTAGACTATCTATAGTGGTGTATAAATTCAGGAAGCATTCAAAGATGGAGAATAACACTAGACCTTTCTCCCAAACACTCTTCTTCCATGGCATGAGATCACCCAAAAAACTCGTTCTTGGTGTGAGATCGCCCTAAAAAACTCATTTTTGGCGTGAGATCGCCCAAAAAAATCACATTTGGCGTGATATCACCCAAAAACTCGCTCTTATATAGCATTTTAGGACACTTTATATACTTTTCACTTTTCATGGATCAGGTCCACACATTCATTTTACTAATTTTTCACATTTTTACATACTTTTATAGAGTTTTCATAATACATGACTTTGAATACTCTTTTTCTCTTCTTTTTATAGGTGTCTGTCCTTATTATGCAACAAGAAGCGTGTGAGCCAAAAGCTACAATAACAACATGTACAACATGGTACAACTCATACGCTTCACTCTTAGGGTCACTTCCTCTTTCTTAGTTTCTGCTCTTCGTAGTTATCACTTCACACTTTCACTTGTCTCCTCTACATGCTCACACCATCGATCTACATGGTTATCAGGTGCATACACAAAATCATGCACTTTAGGTAATTATTTAGTCCCGACAAACATACTACTATTCATATGATTTCTAAGTAAGAAAAAAATCTTGTTGGTGACGAAACGCAAAGACGCTCGGGACTTTGCAGAACACGATGGGTTGAGAATCTCAGTGTGATTGCACAACATGGAGATTTTCCCAAGTGTGGGACCTCGTAAAATCGGAAAAGCTCTCCGGATGAAGGCCGGCTCCTATTCCTCTGTTCAGATGCACGAATAAACGCAGAGGATTTACCAAAAACCTAATCTAACTTGCCAAGGAGACAGGGTAGAGAATGCATAAAAATAAAACCTAAGCTAAGGAGGTGATGCACCGAGGAATGTTGGACACCCGTTTTGCAAGATTAAACACAGACCACATAGATGTAATACCACACCATGCACAGAGCAAAAAAATGCAATGAGAGATCAAAATAACAGCAATGAATATATGAGAGGGTTTAAAATCAATCACAGACATACATATATTGCTCAAGGATCGATTCAATACATTGCAATGGCCAAGAGGCAAAAAACAACATTACAATCCATATGGGAGGCTTGAAAACTCCACAAATTCTCTTGCAAGCAGGAGAGAAGGGAGGGTGCAAAGCAGAAATGCCCAACCTTTTTTAGAGCCTCTCCCGGCCATTTATACAAAAAAAATGAGGGAGAAGAGAAGAATTCGGATTCCCCCCAACCACCTCCAAGACTGCACCTAACCCATCATATTATGGCGGTAGGTGAGGATCTCAACAACCCAACAGTGGCGAATTGTATTTTACATTTTTAAGAACTTTTTCCCACCCAATTAAAGATATCTAGTCGTAGTTGCGTAGAGGATGCCGAGAGCTTTCCGAAAAGTCCAACCTTGCATGAATCGAGCTCCCTGTGAAAAGTTATGGCGATCTGAATATTTCCGCATCGGGTCCGTTTCCAGTCGGGTTCGGGTTTCTCCTTTGCATCTGCATCGGGTTTGGGAGGTGGCTCGACATGTGTTTGATGCTCATGTTTTCCCGAAACCCGCTTCCACCGGTATCTCCAAGATTTCCTTTGTTTCGGGTTCGGGAAGTGGACTCGTATGCATCGAGCTTGGAGGATGCCTCGACATGTTTTCACCTCGTGCTTCCCGCCATGTTTCCCGACTACGAAACCCACTTTGCTTTGTGTTGGGTTTTCCAACCCTCAGACATGTCTTTTGATGTCGGGTTTATACGCCCTTTGACAAGCTTTTGCGTCGTGTTTCTCTGCCTCCAAGACCCGATTTGCCTTGGGTGTCATATTTACGGGGGTAAATATATACAACAAGTACTAATTAACCCATGTCTTTGGCCACCTTTCTTTGCTTTATGTTACCACTTTTGGTCTTTCACCCTTACTTTCTTAGTATTCCTTTTTATACCCTAACATTTATCATCCTGGACACTGATTCCCGGCCCACCAGGACACGAGTGCTGTGTGCCCTCATCCCTTTGGGAGCCCCCGAATTCAATATACTTTGTTCACATCTTTTGGGTCCTTTCTAGCCATTTGAGCATCTTATATTTTTGGTATTCAACCTTTTGGGTTAATTATGAAATTTAAGCAAGGTAATCATATAAATATAAAGTTATGTGATCATAATAAAGGACCAAACACTAAGCATTAACTATCACCACCTAAGGTTGCATCCATCAAGCATCTAAGAGCTCTATTGCATCCATCTAGCACCATCCCAGGGACACAAGGGCTGGTTATTCTGCATACAAAAATCATAGGAGGGAAGTTCATTCTATTCCATGCACACATCTATTACATTTCTTTACATCTATCTTATTTTCTCGCTATCAAGTGTGACACACACAAGAGCCACCAGGCACAAATTCCACACATATACAAAACTACATTGGAGTCCGAGATGTAGTGCGGTTCTCGGTTGTAAGATCAACATTATGACAGCTGAGGAAATTATGACCCCTCATATTGCATCTTTATTTTTAGGATTTGATGTCTCTTTAAGGTTTTTATAGGTCAATACTTCATAACATGTTTCCAGTGAGCTCAGCGATCATTGTGTGACCTCATAGTGCCTATTTCAGTTTGTAGCACTCGTGGGCATCCCTACCCCTTTTTGGGTGCCCTTATCCAACCTACTCCTCCAGATCATCATTTTCCATGGTCCCATGTGGACGCTTCTAGCTCTCTATTCATGGGTAAAAACTTCAACACAATCCAGTTTCACTACAAATCAACTAAGGCTCTTCTTACCCTCTTTGTAATTAGGGTTTCACATTTTATTTCTTAGTTTTCTTGAGTTAATTTTTGTACTTAATTGTTGCATTTATTTACTACTACAATAACAATCGAATTAGGCATATATTATTCATATTTCACTTAATCATCGGTACACATCTATTATCTACTTTATGTTATCGAGTATTCACTCAACAAAATAAAAGTGGGGAAAATGTAGACACAAAATCACGCACTTGGGTACATTTCTAGGTCCTAATCACATACTACTATTCATATGATTCCTAAGTGAGAAAACTAGTAATTGACATATATATTTGGTATCTTTTATGTCTTTCTTGTTTCCTCTTTGGTCTTGAACACCCCATGACCCAGTATGATCTTCATTTATTTATCTTTATTGACTCTACACACCATCACCCAACTAGGATGTTAGCGCCCAACTAAGATACCAATGCCCAACCAGGACACCAATGCCCATGTACCCTCGTCCCCTTTGGGTGACCCCAACCTCTTTGTATCTTACTCACCTCTTTTGGGACTCTTTTATCTTTTAGGCATCTTGTTTTCTTATGGGTTGGAATTTTAGTTGTAAATTACGAAATTCAAATAAGGGAATCATATAAATACAAAGCTATGTGACCATAATAAGGGACCAAGCTCTAAGCATCTACTATCATCACTTAAGGTTGCATCTAAAGGCATTCTAAGAGCATCAAAGCATCCATCTAGCACTCACTCAAGGGACAAGGGACTAAATTTTATGCATACACACATAGGAGGGGAAGTTCATTTTTCCATCCACACATCTATTTACATTAGTAAATATAGCTATCACTTGCTATCAAGTGCATCTTGCACAAGAGATTCCTAGGGAATAATTTCTACACACACACACAAGAACTACATAGAGTCTAAAATGTAGTGTAGCATTTGGTTGTAAGTTCACTCTCTTGGGTGGATGTCATGGTCGATCTGAATCCCTATTTGAATCTTTTTTTTTAGGATTTGATGTAGTTTTGGGTTTTATAGGATATCATTTGTTTACGGAGTTACATGCAAACTCTACAATCATTCAACAACATATAGGTGACCAAAAATGAAGGTTAGAGACCATGTTGCGACACAAAAATAATTAGTTTTCGAGCTCCTACGTAGTCACAGACACCCAGTAGAGGTATCTAGTGCCTGGTACTATCACCCTAGTTTAAGTGTTCTAGTCCATACTCATCCATAAATTCCTTAATTTAGGAGGCATAGTAATGACAATATCCTCCTCTTGTTCATCAATCTTCCAGTCTAGAACACTTTAGGATTTATTGTGAAATTAGCTAAGTATTCTATTCCCTCTCTTACACTTAGGATTTCAATTTTCATTAGCTTATTGCTTGCATCAAATCTATGCTATAATGTCTATCTATCATATGCGACTCGAAATATATAGGGTTTTACAAATTCCATATTTGTTAAATCACTCACCAATTCTATACTTAGGTTCATATTTGCAATGTGCATGTTAAGTGTGCTTTAATTGGTAATGGATCTGGCCTTAATATATAGGGGATTGCTCATACAATGTTAATGCTTTTAATATTTCCAAATTTCACCCATTTCTTATGACGAGTCTTGTGTCTCTCCCTTCATTGTTTGCGGTTGATATTGATGAGATAAATAGAACGATATATGTTACACACATTTTGAGTCACACATTGATCCTTATGCTTGCGCTTACTTTTTCCACTATTGCTAACAAGCCCAATGTTCCACTTATTCTAGTTTCTCCTACTAAACACACTCTTATTGTTTATACACTTCCTACTCATGTAGTTGGGATCTTGGACTCTATAGGGTTTTACCCTCGCCATGTTGATAACGTTCTTTAGTACCTTTTATGTTATCCCCTTGTTAACCAATGACACACTCATGTTATAGGTTCAAACATGAATGTTGAGGGTGTAATTACCTACATGGACCTCACCTTGCACACATACATTGGGGAAACATTTCTCCCCTCTCCTAGCCATTGTATTTCATGTTTTAATATCTACAAAAATTCAAAAACATTACCTTAGAGATTGATTAGATGTATCCTTGTTTTTTTATTCTAATCTATGTTGCACATTGCTTATCATGTTACTTTGATTCATAGTATGCTCTATCCTTATTTTTCCATACATACATACACATTCACAAGGTAATTTTGAGGTGAATGCAAGCTACTTATATGTTACCACATGATGTATGATGCTTGAAACTATTCTCTACCAGTTTGTGAGGATCTTGGAAGCATATACCTTTCCTATTTTCTCTTTATTCAATTTTTATCATTACAAAATATACTTGCTTTCATTCTTATTTTCAGTTGTATGTATTGTGGCATACTATAAAATTTTCTAACATGATAATATGGGCTTCATGTCTAGTATTTGTCTTGCGAGGCATACTTTCAACCATGGTTATTTTCTTTGCTTATAGTTTTCTTTCTTTGGTATCTTGAATGTCATCGTTTATGAGCCATGCCCTATGCTTGATTGATTTATTTCTTATATAACCTTGAAGGATTTGAGTGTCTTGTGAAATATTGAGTGGTGTCCCATGTATTCAACCAGCTACTCATGTATTTTTCCATGTTATTGTGTATTTTCGCTTGTTTATATTACATCATGTCATGCTTATTTGGGACCATCACTTTATGCTAGATTTTCCCCTTGTTTTACACGTACCATGGTTGTTATAATGTAAATTCCCCTTCCCTTGCAATAATTCTATTTCATACGTGCACATCAACGTCAACTTTCCTCATTTAGTCTGCACTTTGACATTGGTTCATCTCACACACCCTAAACGATTATGGGCTATCATCGGGTGATTATTTTACCCTCTTAGTAGTCCAAAAGTAGACACAAAGTGATACACACAAAAAATAAGAACAAATAAGAGCTAAAAAAATTGTTTAGAATCAAACTTGGACCAAAATCAATGCAAGGAAAAAGAATCTAGATAAAATAGGATTTGGTGGTGCTAGTGCCCCACCTTGGTGTTTCTTTCCTAGGGGTAGGAACATGTACAATACAAGGTCAACAGGTTTTCAGTGACATGATTTTCCAATTTCGAGTAGTACATCTCCAATTACAAGTTCTTTATCAGTGCGGTGAGAACAAAATCGGACAAGTCACATACTTTGGGTAAGGGAACTAATTACTCTATTTTCTCGGGATCAAATAAGGAATGACACCTAGGGAATATGCATAAAAACAATATGCCTAGAATTATGTGTAATCCACAACCCATTTTTATTGGGTTTGTGACCATCTGCAATGACACTTATCGTGGAGAAGTGTTAATGGTTAGAGGCAAAAGCATACAACTCTTCTAATACTCTTCCCTTGGTGACATGATGCCTAATTCCTTAGTATGATGCTATGAAACTTAAATCCTTAGCTTGATAACATGACGCATAAATCCTCGTCACTATTCAAACCATCTACAAGGTAACAAATACATAGGACCAATTTTATCTCTCCTCTCATGTCATTCGGTGTATTATAACATTAATTCACTTATTTTTCAAATATTCATTTCTAATTTCAGATTCACTAAGTTAAAGTTCAATTTCATTTATCATGAGCATTAATTACACTTATATTCTTTTATAGGTACAATCTTACTCGACAAAAGGAAATACACAAATGAAAAAGAAGTAATCCCAAACACAAGATGTTAAGGAAAAATCAATATTAAAGGGGAAAATGCATGTATCATTTCTACTATACATGAAAGGTCATTGTATGGATGAAAATTAACACACGACCTTCAACTACACTCGAAATCTCAAGGTCATGCCGGGACAACTGATGTAGAAGATGTGTATGGATATGGATAGTGAAATGTAGTGAATATGTAGTATGTGGATGAAAATACATGGGAATGGGACAAACAAGCTATCAAGGAAAAATAATGTCCTCAACATGCAATATCGAGATATGCTCATCAAGGGAAAATAAGGCCCTTCTAACCTAAATGGGTCTAATGGATGGATTAGAAAGGATGGCCACACGGAGAATCCAATCAATTTCAAGCTCCATATAAATTCCTTCTAATGGTTGTGGGATACATGGAAAACCAATGGGTGCTTTGTAACGATTTCTAGAAAAGGTCATTGAATGAATGAAAGAGAGGCGTGGTTCCACTGGCTCTATGGTCGATTAGCTAAAGTGGTCCAAAACACGAGGGATCGGTGAGATTATTCATTCAGAACATGTAGGTGTCTAATGATGTCTTGTGGAAGTGGGGATGACCTAAAGACTAATGAGTGTAATCTGTGTCAAGTTCTAACTAATCTTCGGGCCCTTGCAGTTGAGGAACCCGCGGATCACAACCGTAAAGTCTTGGAGGTTGTGGTCCTTGTATGGTCATACGCATTTAAACTCTATTGCCAGGAGCAGTCTAGTATTCGTAGGCTTTGTTAGCCATTATGTTCAAAACTTTTAATTGCTCACTTTTCTCAATGTATCATGTTGGTGTTTTGAGGACAAGCATACAAAGTCCCATATCTATGTCCGTAATTAGTTCAAGCCCGTTTGGTTGTGGGACCAATGGATCACTAGCATATGTTTTCTCTTGTTGTAGTTCGTTTATGGTCATGTATGTATTTAAAGTGTTTTAATATAATCAAGGTAAATAACAATCTAATATATATAAGAAAAATCTGCACTATGTTTTTGGAATGTAATGGGAATAAAATAATACAAAGCAGCTAATCTAGCAAAAGGAAATCTTTTTGTGCTTTTATAGAATTTAGAAGAAACAAAGAAATGAAAAGCTTCTAGTCTAACAAATAAAGCATAAAAAGATAAAACAACCAGATGTAGTTGTCTATATGTGCAAAAGAATTCTAATCTATTCTAAACAATTAAAGCCTCTCTAAATAATGGATGTTGACTAAATCCTCTATTTTGCCTTAGAGGCATGGGAAGAAATAAGATCTTCTCAAAATATTTTCTTCCCCTGCAACTTCCCGACAAAAGTAAAGAAGGATTTTATGGAGGAGTTTCTATATGGTATGATGCTTTGATTGATTTCTAAATTAACATAGAGGCTTTCTTCCAGAATCACCTCTTTGTAAATCTACATAGATATGCAAAGGATGCTATCTATCCTAATAAAGCTTTGTTGGAGGAAATGATCTACTATAACTACGCAATGATTATAACAATGAAAATGAAATGTCTTTTCTATTGTAATGAATAATATGAATAAGAATCTCAAACAAAGAATTAAAGAACCCAATTACAACCCCAACCTAGTATTTGCTGATGTACTTTATGGTAGTCTAGTTGTGGTGTGCTTTTGTGTCCACTCGGTTTTCTTTTCAATCTTTTGTGTGTCCATGTGCATCAAGGAATTGGGAAATGTAAAGTTAGCAGAGGGAAGAAAGCATTGGAACAATGGAATCTTGATGGAAGTCTAGTTGCAATGCAAGTATAAGAAAGATAACACAAGAGAACAAAGCTTGGCTATGCAATTTCTAGCAAGATTGTTGCAACTCAACTAAGCAAGATACATAAAATAATCTCTACCATTTTCTTGAGAACAAGCAATGGTTTTATAGAAGGTTGGATGGGTAGTGCACTACAACACTTGGCAGCCATAGGGTGCCACATCATCACATGAAGGGGCAGTTAAACAATCAATCACAAATCATAAGTGAAAGAGAAGGTTGCCACAAGTTAGTCAAGTTTAATATTAGCTAAAATGATTGAGAAACATGTTCTAAAAGTAAATTGAAGTGAATCAATCACACATCAATTCATGGGTAAAGAGTTACGGAAAATTCACACATGACCGCCACCCTACACAAGGCGGCGGTTATAGATTTGCCGCCCTATGTAGGGCGCGGTTTTGCTAAGGTAGAATGGTGTGGAAAGATGAATAAAAGTAGGGAATGGATAAGTAGGGTAAACTAGGCTACAAATGTAAGCTGCAAAGAGGTTTAGGGAGCTCGAACACTTTAGAAAAGACGTGAATCATCATTGGGGACCTTTTGTAACTATTTTATGACAATATAGAATGTACAAATTTGGGTGTGTACGAGTCACCCGTAGGATCCTTAACGTTGCTTATGTTTTATGATACACATTTACAATATCCATTTAACATGATATCAAATACAATCCTCTTTCGACACACTAGTAATTCTGACTCCTTCGGATCTCCATAAGGTATGATCTTTCTATCTACTTTATGGTACCAAATATTCATGCACCAATATAAAGTGGGGAAAATGCAGAAATGAAATCATACACTTACTATTCACATCATGCCTTTAAGTATGTCATTATACAAATGATTCCTAAGTAAGAAATCTTGACATTAACAACACTTATTTTTCTTTTACATTGATTTATCCTTTCTATACTCTTGTTATTTACCTTTTCGGCATGACCACTTTACTTTTGGACATTGGATAACATATGAATTAAATATATATTTTATGTTTTATCCTCTGATCATATTGGATAGTACCACCCATTAGGGACAGGAGCACCCAGGCGCTACCGTCCCCTTTGGGCATTTTTCTCCTTTTCTCAAATTTGTAATGCCACATTATTTGTTATATTTTATAAACTCTTTCTTATCACTTTGGGTGGGAATTTTTGGTGGTTAATGAAAAAATTCAAACAAGGGAATCATATATACATGAATTACTCACTACTATAAGGGGCTAGGAAATTTGGGCTAATACTTCCTATCTACTATTTGGGCAAAAGTAATATTCAAGGACTACATTTGGGTTGTATTATTCACTACATAAGAAGGGATTTTTTTGAATTCCATCTCACACATTCATCTTTGGGGAAAAATTATTCTTAGTCCGCTATCTTGGTGTGGTGACACAAGAGAAACCTAGCTTAAAGGGACACTATTCTATCACACATACACACACACATGCTACAACCACATAGAGTCTGAAATGTAGTGCAATGCTTTCGTGTGACAATCACATTGGGGTGATTGCTTAAGGTTAGTTTGAATCAAACATATGCATTATTTTTTTCATCTAATGTTTTCTTAAGCCTTGTGTAGGTAGATATGGTTTGTTTTGTAGGTACATGTGTAATAGAGAAACCCTATAGTGAATTTAGAGAGAAAAAAGTGAAATGAAGGTGACTTTAATGGATCCTGAAAGAACCGAGGTCTACACTCACTACTGGGATAATACCAGAAGTTTAAGACAATACCTCCTGAATGATACCTTCCTCTTTTCGATGGTACTATCTTGTGCACTTTCAAATGACATTTTTCTAGATGGATCATGCAAAACCTAGAATAAGATTGTTCTACCTATTTCTTAGTCTAGAATTAACCTAGAACTTCAAATACAAGCTAAATCACTCTTATCTCACTATTACTTACACTTACTTTTCTTCGCATGATAGATCTTTCTTATTACTAATATATTTGTCTGATCTAAATCCTATGACATGATTTGATTATGTTAAATTGCTATGATATGGGAAACCATGTTAACACTATTGTAATATACATAAGGAATTGTGACTCATATACAAAAATAAACTAGACACACACACAAACAAGCACAATCAAACATACAAGAACAATTTTTGTCTATCATATTGATGATGATGATAACCAATCTTTTCACAGAGAAATGATGTATGATGATGATGACTTGTTACACATGTCAAGAGTGGATTTGGAGTATCTTAAAATTTCTTCTTTTTTATTTTGTTTTTCATTTTTTGGATTTTCTAGATGTTTTTTGGGATTTTTATGTTTTATTTTATTTTTATTTTTGGTGTTGTTGACAAGGGATTATGTTGTGATGTGCCCTAATAAGAGCTAAAATTTACCAAGATAGCATGCCAAATAGTTTTGTACTAATCCATTATATGATCGGGCTAGTAGTAAAAGGGAAATTTGACAATGGAAGTGATATCATGGGTGGGGTAGGTGCAAGTAAGGAGTGATCATACCCCAAGTTTAGGGTAATCGTAGAAAATAGGACCTATAACTGATATGAGAAACTAGTTTTCATAATGGTACTTATCTAAGGCAATATTAACATGGATTTCACCATTGTATGACTTTATTTCCTTTTTATTAAATTTTTGTTATTTTTTGGCATTCCATACGCTTCAAAATGGTTTTGAATATGGGATGTTGATTTGAGATGCTTGACTACGGTGAGATCTTATCAAAATTGTGTGCAAGGGTTGAGGATAGAGAATTCCTTTGTATTTTTAATATTCCTTTGGTATTTTTAGACATCTTATTGACTTGATCTCATTATTATGGTTATTTCATTTGAATATAAACAAGGTAATGTTATAGCTTCTATGTGAGAGAGTTTATGTAGACACCAAAAATATACACCCTCCCATCCTCATTCAATTATCCGATTAAATACGTTCATTTGCAACCATCGACAATTAAAACACACCATCACATTATTTTATCCCCTTTCATAACATCCCCAACCTAGGTAATCCACTGGTACCCTTTAATTAATTAATTTAATCAATTACACCCACCTATCCTAAGTCATAACCCACCCCATTTTATTCAATTAATTAATTAATCTTAATATTATTCATCCCCATGTGAAATCCCTCTTTCACACTAGTTAAGTCTAGTTTAAAACTAATTAGAAACCTTCCAAAATCACCCCATAATTATTCTAACAAACTCATTCCTAACTTAAACCTATATAACTAAATTAATCTCAACCTTAGTCCAATTACTACATCTTATCCCTCGAAATCCCCAATCAAATCAAGTTTGAATTAGCAAGATAATCACCCTTATCACTCCTAAACTCGAATTGACCAAAATTGCCAGTGATTCCTTGATCGCCGATGATCTATATAAACCAACTTCTCTTCCTCTCTTGGGGATCATATAGGAGAATCCATTAACATTGTCAAGTTTTGATTTTTCTATTCGAGTTCATCAATGCCACCCTACATCAAGGAGAGTGTGTTATCATCCGAATTATCATTCACGATCGAGAAAGTGCCTTGGATCCGTTTTGAAGTCAGTTCTTCATTTAGATGTAAACCACGTGAACCTCTCATCCCTCATCATCAACCAAGGTATGTTATCATCTTATATCTCTATTTTTCACCTTATTACCCTCATCTGATATTTTTTATTCCATGTTTTCCTTTACAAGACCATAGTTTTGTATAAGTTAGTCAAATATTTCATTTTATTAGTCTGTTAAAAATCTTGCATAATCGCTTGTGATTCTTGTGCATTTTATTTTTCCTATAGTCATATTTCATTCAATAATTAATATCAATCATTTTTATCTCTTGTGTTTCTAACATCTTGTCAAGCATGGCTTCTATTAGATGGCCATATGTGGACCCAATCATCCAATCACGAGCATTAAATCCTTACTGATCATCCGTCATCCACTTCATTGGGAGTAGTATGATATTTTGCATGACCTCAAGTTGTGTGCTATTCATTCATCCCCCTTTGATAGATTAGGGAGAATTTTTGAATTCACCCAAAAGATCCGTGAAGCTACTGATGAATTTTGGGAGGTTTACTACGAGGTGCAACAAATCCGAGCTGACCTCACTTGGTTTGAGCACTATTATGAGGCTAAATTAGACCTTTTTGAAGGCTCCAACATTGAATCTAAAGATGAATTCAAAAATGAGGCTAGTTTTGAATACTTTGACTTAGAATTTTCATGACAATACGACACCGAGGAAGAATACTCGAACTTCTTCAAGGAAAAATATATCAAGGAGCCCAATTTATACTTCTCTGAGGAGGATGACCCAGATTGCTTTGTGGGTTCAAACTTCTCTGAGAATTTGGACACTGATCTTGATTTAGAATTTGAGCCTTAGTCATATTTATTTCTATGTTATCATCATCAGTTGTGTGTCTTTAATAATCTAAATAAATCATAAACATTTTATCACGAATTTCATATATCATATGTTGTATTTCATTTCCATAAATAAACTTGAGTGTTTCAAAGTAGGTTGACATCCATATAAGGAAGTCCTTTGAATTCTAGGAACTAGCCTTTACCAGGAAACCCACCTATCTATATTACTGATTCTCCTCTGTTTAGTGTTGGTGATCTGCGGTATTATCACGATAGAGGAGTTGGTTTCATTTCTTCCACGGAGCACAACAATCCAATTGTCTTCCATCACATTTGAGGTTATCATGAAAACCCTACCATATCGAGGTTTGGTAAGTCTTATTGTCTTACTTACGTAGTTAGGTTGAAGAGGTAAGATTTATCTTAAACGGTTTCACCAAGGTGGGTGCATTGAGAAGTATGGTGGATGAAGGATTGTTGATTTCTTCAAGGTTTTGTGGGATACTACGTGGATGAAATTTTGGAGGAATATGTTAATGATGGAGGGAAGTGTAAGGGCATTAATGACCAAAAATGTCACTTACCATATCATACTTTGGAGTCTACACGTAAGGATTTTTTTTTCATTATTTTTTTGATAAAATGGGCTATCTTTTGATGCAATTTGTAGGGATGAGAATAGCTCCAAGAAATGTTTTTTTTTTTGTTGTGAACCATGTGGGTGTAAGGGGAATATTCAGTTCATCTTCCATTGGCACCTTAAAAAATGTCGTCATCAATAGACTCATGTATTTGATTTTATTCACTTTGATGCTTTTGATTTTAATTTATCTTATCGATAGTGCCTCAGAGAGGTTTTTTAAGGCATATTACTCTTTTTATTTAACTTTTTGATTTTATTGGCATGGAGAACTCATATTCCTTCCCAAAATGGATGGTATCATCTAAGGTGATGTTAAATCCTTTTGTGTGATATGATAGAAGGATGGAATCTTGGACTCCCAAGAATTTGGTGATAGATTCATTGTGTTGGAACAAGTTGATAAATATGTGCTCTTATTGGTCCCATGTAATGGGATCGGGGTATTGATGTTTGAGTTAAATGGTGACGATGAAGGTATCATGAAAAAGGTATGTGGTGGAAAGATCCTCATATAGGATACAATGGGACCCTAGTTCAATGTTGGAAGAATATTCCTTACTAGTGGAAGACATGTCATTAAACTCATCATATAGATTACTAAAGGTTTTAGTCCAATTCTATTACATCCTAAATGTTCTTGTCTTTTAGGATAGGTTCCTTGATTTCTTTATCATTGATGCCTAATCCTCTTCATGTGTAGTTCATGTTATCAAACATATTATTAACTATGCGATGTTCGATAAATTGGAAACATGATGAGAATTTTTCATCATATAGGTAGGGTCTGTAGGATATTTCAATCTTTTCATTTGACAGGAGTTCTCCCTCAATGAAGGAGGTAGAAAATAATAATGGGATGTTGGTTTTGTTGATTGTACATATTGAGCACTGTCATGGCTTCAAAGTGACATGGGAAGGTGAGATATATGGAAATAATTTTTAATTTTATATTGCCTAAATCCTTTATCAATGCTCTTGAATTTTTAGGTGGATGGAATATCATCAAGATGAATACATAATGGATATTTAGTTGGCTCTGGATTCAAATGCATTTAATTCATGCACGTTTTTAGTAAGTGGGAAGGTATTATATTTACTGATAGCGACCTTAAAACATTTTACAGTATTGGAAGGGTTGGATTCTCCTAGTATGGTGAATTATTTACCTTCATGGGGAATGTAATACATTTCTATTAAGTGGATAATAAAAATTTCATGGTGTGAATACATGGTCAACCAAGTAGCACATTATACATGAGCTTAAGATTAATGATGTGGAACCGAGTTTGATGGGTGACGAGCTCAACTACAAGCGAAAGGGATATTATTCCCATAGAATATCTCTATGTATTATTATATGCCTCAATGTTAATAATGTTGCATTATAACGAATTCTCATAAAACCCCAAGATATTAGTAAAACATTTGGTGTAGATTTTCAAACTAGACCAACTATCTACAAATAACCTCTTGATTTTCCATATAGTAATGAAGGATACAACATATAATATTAGGTTGTGTGAAGAGTTGACATTTGATAAGTCATATTGGTTGAACATGAATTGATGGTTAGAAGAGAGTGACTAATCAAGACTTAGAAGCTGTGATGAATCTTTGTTGGTGGGGACTCTTAACTCATATAGGACCATATATAATATATATTAATGGACTTCATACGTTTATAAAATATCTAGGATAGAAATTTGTGTGGGGTATTCTCGAGTTACTTGATGGGGTTATAATGATCCTCAAGAGTAGGTAGTGGTGCTCATTTGAAAATATTCTTGTTGTGCCTAGTTGTAACATCACAATATAAGGATTTGACCTTTATGGTGGATATGTTTTATTATGTGGGATGAATATAGAATATAATGACATCGTAGAAGGTTATTTTATGGTTAATGTTTTAATATAAATAACTATTACTATGATTGGGTTTTTAATTATTTTTATCGTGTTTGGGTAGTGAATACCTTGGTATATACTAAGTTGTCGGTGATTTTAAGGTGGATTTCCCTTCTAATTTGATGCCCCCAAGTTGATTAAATATTGGACATAGTTTTTGAACTTGAGAGATTGATATGTTGAGTGCCCTTGATGCAATGAAATTCATAATATTCATTTTCCTTATACAAAGAGGGATTATGAAAACTTTCATTATAGGGGTTTATTTTTGGATACATGATCATGTTCTACTTCAAGTAGTGGACGATAACCATCAAGAATTCACCTAAAGAGGTTTATTATTTTCTTAATGTCATTTTTAGGTTGACTATAGGGATGGTGATGTGAGGCGTTGTTTGGATAGTTTCGCATACATTTAGAGTCCATGATTTCATTGCCAAAAAAATTATTATTTTCAAAATTAATTTTAGATTTTTCATTATTTATAATCTTGATGATCCTTAGGGAAAAATTTAATCATTCCTTTGGCTATAATGGATTTTGAATTTTCATCCCATTTTCGATAAATTACTTGAATGTGTCAACAAAATGAATTTGAAGATGAAAAATGATTTTAGGATTGAGATTGGGGACATAGATATTGACTTGTTATTTCTCTAGGATAGATTAGATAAAACAACTATCGAAGTTTTTCCATCTTTATAGGAATGAGGAGAAACTTTCACCATTTTATCTTTTTTCATTGCATAGATCTAACATGGTAATCTATGTGTCACTATTGAAATAAAAATTCCTAATGGATTTCTTAGAAAAGTTGAGGAAGGTAGTGATTGAGCCTTTTGGTAGATGTAAGAACCATTCTAATGCTTGTCCCCTAAGCTTCTCAGGAAGATTTTGATGAAGTAATTATCCTTGTATGTAACCTCTTTACATTCCATAACAATTATTTAATATGATTTTGAGGGTCACCTTTTCCCTTGTATTTATTAAATTTTGGAGGTTTGAAGTAAGGGGGTAAGGGGGATGAAAACATTTCTTGATAAAGGCATAACTCATTAAATTTGTATTTTATTTTATGGTTTTATGTTTCCACTTGTAGTCCATAAATGGAATCCTTCATATCTTTCCATTCTTAGGAAAATGACATGCCTTGGGTCGATGATTTAGGTAGTGATAAAAATTAGATATTTTGGGCTCAAGGAATTGATTGGTGGATTTCTTGATTTTTATTTGTGAGGGATTTGAAATTGAGACCAATGTGGGAAGCCAAGTTAGAAAACTAGTGGATCAAATGCTAGATTTGGTCATGTAGGACCGATTGTGATTGTTAGGAAAATGTCATTGATTTTTAATTGTTCCTTTCTCGATTAGGGTTTTTTTGATTTAGGGGATTTTAGGATATACATTTTCATTGGTAGATTCCTAGTTTAGTTTGGTTAGATTTTGGGGTTGTTCGATGATGCACATGGGTCCTTGTTATTAATAACATTACACAAGTTTTATGATTATAATTTTTGGGAATATTAGCTCGTAAGTCTATAATACTTAGGATAACATCATCTTTATTTTGATAAATGAATTGGTTGATTTGGTCATGTAAGAACCGTTATGATATATTGTTAGGAAAATGTCATTGATTTTTAATTGTTCCTTTCTTATTAGGGTTTGTTTTGATTTAGGGATTTTAGGATCTACACTTTCATTGGTAGATTCTGGTTTAGTTTGGTTAGATTTTGGGGTTGTTCGATGACACACGTGGGTCCTTGTTACTAATAATATTACACAAGTTTTATGATTATAATTTTTGTCGGAGATTAGCTCGTAAGTCTATAATACTTACGAGAACATCATCTTTATTTTGATAAATGAATTGGTTGATTCGGGCATGTCATGGTTTTGTGCGTAAAAATCATTATCGTCACTATGTTCATTGTGGTCTATAACACTAATCATCATTATTTTGATCACTCGTATAGGAAAATGGATTGAATCTACGATATCTCGATTTCATCTTATCTCGGTGTATTTCTATGTTTTTCATTATTTTTTATTTGTAGTTGTGTTTGTAAACAAAATCTAATCAAGTAAACAATATGATTAGAACTTGATTAGTGAAATTGGTGCAAAATCTAATGGGAGATTGATTTGTTCCTTGTCACTCCAAAATTGGTTCCCCTCATTACATATTGTATTTCTGATATACCAAACCTCTCTATATACATGTCCTTTGTATATACCAATCAATACATGGAAGAAACTCATACTCTTGATATAGGTGACCGTCTGTGAAGAGAAATAACACACATGTGAGAAGAGTGGTATATAATATGTATACATTAAGTGAGAAGCATCCATCCAATCAATAACACATGCTTAAAGAGACATCTTTATACACGGATGATAAGTTTTGATATAATTATATTTTCCCAATATCATGGCGAATGGGAAACATAGTGATGATAATGAGTGAAGTGTCCTTATTACTCCTCTATGATTTATAAATAAAATTCTACAAACATTTTTTTACGACTATATTAGACATTAGATGTAATAGAACAAAGCACAATTATTTTTCCCATAAGTGTGTTCTAGAGGCATTGCGATAACGAACATTGATGAGATCAAAATATCTTGTGAGTGTATTTTAGAATCAATTTATTTTCAATTTCTACTAGGCACACTTTATAATAAAAATTCCAAAATAAAATACATAATATACAACAAAAATTTACCCTTTTTTAATCTTTCGTAGAATTTATAAGCCTTTCTGAAAACACTTTAGTTTATTAGGCTCAAAAGCCCTACACATAAATGTTATAAGTTTTATTTGGTTTTATCTTTGAATCACTATAGAAATTACACAAAAGGGTTATTATGATCATAAAAAAATTAAAGACATGTAAAACAATGGATTAGTGATCATAAATGATAGAATATTGCAAAATAGGGTTGGAAATTTTCCAAGAATGTTGGAGATGTTATTCGAAGGTAGAGGCACCAGCGACACATAGGAAAAATGAATTAAAATTTAAACAAATGGAAAATATGAAAACATATAGTTTTTTTATAAATTATTTGATTTGAGATCACAATAGTGTAGCTTAAAAAATACATAATTTTAAAAAATGGCACTTGAATCTAATGAAAAAATCAAAAGATATAGCCATTTGAAGTTTGAAAAAATGGGAATTGTGTATTGAATTATGTCTAAATGGTAATTTTTATCAAATATGATCATATAAAAAAATCTAATTATACCACATCAAATATCATGAAAAAAATCATGTAAAAAATACCTTCATAACCTTCACGAATCAAAAGTTATGCCCTTACGAAGTTGATTGCTCAAAACAAAAGGCCCAATGGCTAAAAGTAGGTCCTTAGGGGATCAAGATATGAAAAATGTGATCATATGAGTATTATACATGTGCTCAAGAGGTTAAAATCAATTGAATAAAATTATAATGTTAGAGGGATTCAAAGCCCTAAACATTTGGAGGATGAATGGCTTCACAAATTTTGAGCAACAAATATGCCATATAAGTGTTCAAACATGTAATGAAATTAAATTATACCTACCAAAGTATAATAGTAACACTTTATACCCATGACAATAGTGATGGTGTAACAACAAAGGTGGTGCTAGGAGTGGTGCGTTTAGGTGGTGCTGTAGATACCAAATTTGGGTCACATGCCCTTTAGTCCCCTTCAACTAATTAACGTAACAAATTTAACTAATCATGACCCCTTCATCCCATATTGATATTCATCCTCACATTATTAATTGATTTAATTATTTTAATTAATTTAATTTCATCCTCACACCTCCACCTCACCCTGGACCCATTCTAAGGGCATTTAACTCACAGTGACCAAGTCATCACTCTCAGCACTGAGTCATCACTCTTAGTGTTGAGTCACCACTTGACCTAACTAACTAAGAATTATTCTCAAACCTAATTGGACTTATTCTATGACCTTCCTACCTTTTATAACAAGAAATCCACTTCCGTAAGCGGACTCAACTTGGAAAACACACCAAATTTGGGAAGATCTTCCTATTTTTGGTAAAAGGGACTAATTCACCCTAACCGTCATTTTTCCTCATTGACACATTGGTTACCTAACCGCCATCGGTCACCTTATATAAACTTTCACAAATATTTACATGGGTTGGTCATTCAAGTTATTGGAGCCTTATTGCATTCAAGCGTGAATCTTCAAGCCCTCCTGCATCAAACGGAGACACACACAACCACAGTGCAAGACAAGCATTTGGTTCTCCTTCTAGAGAATTAGAATACTCATGGGAGCACACATGTTATTTTTCTCGATACTAGACTCAAGCACCTCTCCTCCAATCAACCATCAACCATCTCAACTCACAAGGTTTACAAGACACTAAGTAAGTACTGTGATTTTAATCATTCAGATTATCCCATTGTAGATATCTTTCTTCATTCAATATTTTATTTCTTCTATTACCCATACATCACCTTCTTCCCACCAACCCAATATTAAACCACCCCAATCCTTTCCACCCTTCTAAACATCTTCTTAATATTCTTGAGTCTTCTCAATATTACGATCCAAACCATACTACCCTCACTCTCTGTGTAATCACAGAGAGCCTAAAAACCCATTTTTAATAGTTTATTACCTATTTCCCCTACCAATGTCGGTGCCACGACCACCTTCGGTTTACTCCCACACCGGCATCGGTCACCAAACAAATATCGGTCTCTGTGTCATTTCATATTCTTAGACAACAAGCTTCCCACTCACTCAAAACCAACCCAAACCTCAACTAATCAACCTCGGACCCTTACCAGACCTCTGACAAACCTGCTTGACCTAAACAAACCTTGGTTCTAATTATATTTAGTGTTTCATTTGTATTTAGCATTGAATCTAGTGTATTGTGTGTATGAGAAACCTAAATCATTACATTATAATAAGACCTATTTATTTCAGTTTCTTATTCACATTAAATTGTTATTAAATAGAGGATTGACAACCATTCAAGGAAGCATCACGCTTCTTAGATCTATCCTTGCTAGGAAATCCTCTGAATCTTTCTATTTAATACTATTTGGTGGTTTTGTTGTGTTTCTTATATAGGTCATTCCTCCTAGCCAAAGGGAAGCTCACACAATCATCTTGGATCAAAAGTCTACAACGCGTGCATTCTACCTTCCACCTTCGCCTCACAGGTATTCCTCCTTAACCATTTTACCTTCTATCTGTTTTGTCTTAGAAAGCGTAAAACTTATTGGTGAAATAGGTGCTTTGCATGAATAGTGATCCTTGTTAAAATGAAACATTCCAATTTACCCTTCACCTTCAAATCTCTCGCCATGGGTGCCTTAGTGCTTGATTTTGAAAAAAAAAAGTGTTAGAAATATATTGATGAGTTAGATCTCTGATGTCTTCCTTAGGATATGATTTTATAAAAAAATACGAAAATGAGAGCATCTTCTACTACTCCATGATTTTTTTCGCAAACCTAGAACTTTAAATTTTCATAGAAAAATGACGTAAAGGTAAAAATACCATTTTTAAATTTTTATTTTTTTGTTAATATTGCAATAATGTTTTTAAAAGAGTTAGAAAATAAGTAAATTTCCCATAAATGTGAAATACACTAAAAATTAAAAACTATTTCTTGCAAAAAAAAAAAAAAAATGTTTTGGGAGACTAGACTACTAGTTGTGCTAAAATATAAAGAGAACCTATATGATCATCATATATTATACTTTTGACAAAAGATAACATGCTAGTTTACAAATGAAAATTAGTAATCAAGAAAACACCTATAAAATAAGTGAAAATATCAAGGGACGAAGGAGTGTCCTGTCGAACATGCCAAATGTGTATATGTTAAATTTAGACTATGAAAAAAGAAATAGTAGAAATAAAAATCCTAATATAAATGAAAAATACCTCTAATTAAGTAAAAAATGAATAAATATTACCCACATTCACCAAGCATGGATAAAATTCATTGTATGGATGTGCTCAAAATGGATTCTAGATGTTCAAGATACTTGTGCCAAATCACAACAACATGTACTCATTGAATGAATTGAAGGATGATTTCGTAGAATAATGCTACCTTCGATTCCTTTTTCCTTTGTTTGAAGGATGACGATTATAGAATATGAAATTATTTTTTTTGGAGATAGTGGGGGATTTGGTGGAGATAATGGAGGATATTTGAAAATGTAGAAGAAAATGGAGGAATTATTGAGATTATTTTATTTAATAATGTAGGTAGGTGAAGAATGTATAGGATAGTGGAGAATTTAGTGGGGGATATTTGAAAATGGAGGATTTGAATAGTGTAGTCACAAAATAATGCACTTTCTATTTACATCACGCGTCTAAGTATGTCATTATATGCATGATTCCTAAGAAAGAAAATACAAATTAACAACACATTTAATTTTACATTGCTTCATCCTTGTGATACTCTTATCATTTGATTTTCTCTAATGGATACTTTAATTTTGGAAATTGGACAACATATGACCCAACTATGTATTTTACATTATATCCTCTAAGCATCCCAGACATTACCACCCATTAGGGACATGGGTGCCTAGGTGTGACTTTCCCCTATGGGTGCTGATGGTACAAAAATAGAGTTAAATAGAATAAACAAAATAATTTTATTCGGGGTAATACATTGGCTATTATATAGCCATGGAGGTAGAAAAACTACCTCCTACAAAATAGGTAACAAATGACCCATTTATAATTATATGGGTGTAACAAATACATTTGACTAACAAAAAATGAAAGCACTAAGAAATATTTTCCTAACATTCCCCCCTTAGTGTGAACATGGTGAAAACATCCACACACTCATCTCACGATGTATGATCACCCCCGTGAAACATGTTCTACAATGTGACTCATGATCTTGATCAAAAGAAATGATCTATCCTTCCATGGTTTTAAACAGGATTACCAAAAACCTTGACGTGAATAGGTCCCATCAATTGTCCACCTTGTGTGGTTTTTGGATCATCCCACAAACCCTTTCAAGATCCATGAATTGAATTACTCTAGTACTTTTGTTCACCACTATGCTTCTACATCAGGGAAGTATATAGGAATCACAACTTGCTTATTACAAAACTACATAATAGAACATATACAAGAAATATTTCACATTACTTCCTATAAGAATCATAATGTTCTTAATTACATCCACTATTGTCGATCACTACCACTCGATCTTGAACAACATAGGAAACTGCCACTACCATTGGAAGCTTCCTTTGACTTTAGTAATTTTAGGAGAAGAATGGAAATGGAACATTTGTTAGTGTAGGATATTTATTTTCCTTGTATTTGTTTATTTACTTGGAGCTTTCCTACACTTATGGGATATGCTTGCTTAGGTGTACCAATTATGTTGAGTTAGCTTACTAGTTCTATTGAGTTATCTTACTAGTTGTGTGAAGTCAACTCTACTTCTAGTATCAATTAGTGAGATTTATTCCTCACTAATCTAGGAGGAGGTTACACATTCACCTCCTATATGTACATGACTTACATCAGTCTATCCTATGGAATACATGGAGCATATGGAGCATTGAGTTGATTTAGAGCCATTCTTGCCTTGTGAGTTTTGATCATTGATCATATTGTTAGTTATTTTGATTTCTACAATTGCTCGTGCATTTGTCTTTCATCATAGATCCAAAAACTTTAATATGGTATCAGAGTGATTCTGGTGATACATTTTCCATTATTGATTTATTTGTAGTTTTCAAATACTTTGTTTGTGAAACTAACAGTTCATGTGTAAATAGATATGACTCGTCTTGGTTCTTTACGATTGTGATATTTGGGTGTTTTCTTGTATTTTTGGTTCTCCTAGTTTGTGGGAATATAGCCTATTTGTAGGATTTTGAGGTTTGCAAGATGGCATACTACATATACAGTCCTAGAGATTATTTATTACAGGTTTCTAAGGTGTTTTTCAAGACCCTTTAGCATTGTTTCAGGATCTTTGGAAGAGTTATATGTCTCTCACAAGCGTGTTACATACCTCTTAAAGGTGTTTTGATGTCCCACATAGTTGCTTTAAGATATGTTCTCACCCTTGTGTGTTTTCCAACCTTTCCTTACTCTAGTGAAGGTTTTAAATGATCCTTACATGCATTGTAGATATGGATTCATTCGTTTGTTTTCTATTGAGTCCCTTGAAAGAGTTGTTCCTTATACTCGAGATATTTGGAAATTAGAGAGTCTTATTACATGACGTGTTTAGAATTTATTTTTTCTATCTCGGCCTAATATTCTCACAGAACAACCTTTGGATGTGCGGGGTGGCTAATGCCAACCCCCATATAACCCCTGTGTATTTTGGCCTTTGATGGCAGCCCTGGCGACACATGTAAATCGAAAGGTGCTTAAGCTTGGGCTCATCAAACCCTCCTCCTTTTGCTAAAACTATTTTTAGTGAAAAAATGCATTTCAAGTTTAGTGCAAATTCATTTAAAATAGGGCTTATTTATGGGAAATAATTATTGTAAAACTTTTTATTGGTAGCTCGATATCGAGTGCCATTTTTTTGCAAAAGTTAAATATTTTTCATTTCCCAAAGCATTAGACCTATTTATTTTATAAAACACACTAAGTTATAAAGTGCCACATTTTGGGAGGATTTTTACAATGGATGATGAAGAAGATGATGATCACTTGGTTCATTTTCGGAAATCTATTTTGAAGACCGGAGGATGGGGCTTGGTTTGGTAGGAGACCAAACCCCCATTATGACTTATTTGTTTCATTTATTATTTTTGCAATAAGCACATTTAGTGCATGTGTTTCTCTTGAGAAGAATTTTGTACATGCATTGTAAATGGGTATCTAAAAAGGCACCTATTGCCAAAACCCATATTGAGAATCATTGTGACTTCCTTGTAGTAGTTGTGAATTTCCATAGTACTCTTTGAGCATGGCATGTTCACACAACTTCTCCATTCCTCTATAATGTCGACTTTGTCCTCTATTTTTGTGCCCGCTTGGCCAACTAATGGTTTTAAAACAATATTGGACATATTTTTCATGCAAATTTACTTATTGGAGGGTAATATTTGGAGAAAGTTCTACTTGTTGGAGATTCTTTATCAGTGCTTCATCAAATTTTGGATTCTTATCAGGTTGTCTTATTTCTTCCCATTTCATCTTTTTATGTACTTGGGTACCTAACATGGCCTTATTGCGGGACCCAATTCTTCTATCCACATTAGCAACTTCATCATCTTTGAGGGGATTCTAACCTTCTTCACTTCTTCATTTCTCTCTTTTGGGGGAGTTTTTTCCATTTTATTTTCTCCTTTTCTCCACTTTATGAGATATTTTCATTTGTGGGTACCTCATCAAGCCTTATTGCTAGGACCCACTTTCCTTTTTCACTACCCACCTAAGTTGTGCTTATGGGGGTGTTAGTGTAGGATATTCATTTTCCTTGTATTTGTTTATTTACTTGGAGCTTTCCTACACTCATGGGATATGCTTGCTTAGGTGTACTAGTTATGTTAAATTAGCTTACTAGTTCTTTTGAGTTATCTTACTAAGTTATGTGAAGTCAACTCTCCTTCTAGTATCCATTAGTGAGAGTTATTCCCCATTGATATAGGAGGAGGTTACACATTCACCTCCTATATGTACATGAATTGCATCAGTCTATCCTATGGAATAGATGGAGCATTGAGTTGATTTCATTATTTCCTTGTGAGTTTTGATCATATCGCATCTTATTGTTAGTTATTTTGTTTTCTAAAATTGTTTATGCATTTTTTATTTCATCAGAGATCCGGAAACTATACTAACATTGGTGTCATGTTCCCACCCACAATGTGAAATTTCCACACATAAACACTGAGAAGCAAATTGTATCGAAGTACATACTACTGACCATATCTTGCTAGTTAGATCTTGTTACACATGGTCACCATTGCAAGTGAACGTATTCACAAGTGGACCATCTTCCAATGAAGTACGATAGTAAGAGGATCATAGTATTCATCGGATCACTGAAATTCATCTACACTCTAACATAACTTGTTTATATCATCTAGAACCACACAAAATAGGAACTCTAAAAATAAACACACTACAAAAAATGAAAGTAAATACTCACACTACAATAATGTCACCCCAACAAAATGTGGCCTCGTCATTGGCGGTGATGAGAGGTTATTGATCGACCTCCATCCTCGATTCCTCCTACCTTTCCGGTTAATGATGTTTCTACCTCAAGCTAAATGTGACCATGAATCTCAAAAACATGCCTTAAATAGACATCGGATTCCACCGAAAATGTGTCTACAAGGAAATTGTTGTTTTGACTTTTACAATGACTAACTCTTGACAACAAAAAAAATGAATTTACCATTAAATGAAATTAAGAATTATATGCCCATAATGATGAAAGGATTTAATTTTTAAAGGACCCTATAAAATATTGACACATGACTAAATGACTAATAATGATCCTAATCCTATACCACATTAAAATGACTCTTTTTGACTCAGGATTATACAACTACAAATTACACATTATCCATGACAAAACTTCTTAATTAACTTTGACGCACTAAATCAAAATTAAAAAAACTTGAACATATTTACAAGACTATAAAAACATATTTATTAAAGACACAATATGTGAGACTCACGTGGCACTTGAATGTTGAATGGTAAGGGTTTGAGTCTCCTTACATAAGCTTCACTCAACCTTTGCAAACAGAACCGTGTTTACCAATGTGTCCCAATGATTGGTGATGGGTTGACACGAATGAGTATGACTCATTTCTGAATGAAATTTGATGTCTTGCATTCATATTTAGAAGGAAACATAGAGGCCATCATGCCAACATGGTTTTGTCACAAATAGAGGACAACTCATAGGATATCAATAAGGGAGAACTGAAAATTCTTAAACAACCACACGATCCATATCATTTCCCTTCTAAACTACATGTTATACCTTGAGGAGCATCAATGTTGTTAACCCAATGTGGAGATCAAGATTGCATTGAGATAAAATATAACCAAAAAATAGCCACGGTTTCCTGTTGATAGTGTTGAGAATATATCTAAAACGTGAGATGCTTTGAGCACGCGGTTATTGATCGATGATGCATATGCATGTAGATTGGATATTTTGCACACGTTCAGTACCAAAGGGATCCGATGTAGAGTATATCACCTGATAGATACAGGATTACTTCGTTTACATTTTGCATGACCAAATGTTGATGATAATAGATGAAAGAACCAACTTCTTATTTAATTATGCATCTAAAACTGCAAATTGATAAAAATATGAATTAATGGATGTGTTGTGATGACGGTTTAGGAGAAATGCCACAACAACAAAATATGAAAATTCTACCTGTTACAAATCTATCACATCTTTAATCATGTAACATGATTTCTCCAGAGGCATGAGAATATCACAGGTACATAATAATAACAATACGCATATCAGAGAGGAGCATATAAAACTAGAGTGAAATGTTACATACTAAATTCATAGGAAGATCCTAAAAGAATGCAGTCCTTCAAACTACACTACACATAATTCAAAGAGGAGAAATTTTATCAATTGGGGAAATGTAAAACACTCCAACTACCCCTCCAAACAAATCATAGATCCAACAGATGATCATCTTCTCTACGATTCCAATGATGGTACAATAGTAGATTTAAATAAAATAAACACAATAATCTTATTCAACGTAATACATTGGCTATTATATAGCCATGGAGGTAGGAAAAATACCTCATATAAAATAGGTAACAAATGACTCGTTTATAATTATACGAGTGTAACAAATACATTTGACTAACAAACAATGTAAGCACTAACAAATATTTCCCTAACATGAGCTTCTATCATTTTACCTCCTTTTCTCAAATTTGAAATGTCACATCATTTGTTATCTTTCCTAAATTACTACCCATCACTATGGGTTGACCTTTCTAGTTGTTAATGACAAAATTCAAACAAGGGAATCATATATATACATAACTTACTAACTATCATTGGGGGATGGAGAACTTGGGATATTACTTATTATTTACTATTTCGACAAAAGTAACATGCAAGGACTACATTTGGGATGCATTATTAATTATATGAGGGGTTATTTCTAAATTTCATCTCACACATTCATATTAGGGTAAAATTAGTTGTATCCCTCTATCTTAGTGTGAGTGACATAAGGGAAATATAGATTTAAGGGACAAAATTTAATCTCTCTCTCTCTCTCTCTCTCTCTCTCTCTCTCACACACACACACACACACACACACACACACACACACACACACTAGAACTACATAGAGTTTTAAATGTAGTGCAGTGATTAGTGATAATCACATTAAGGTGACCTCAAAGGTTATTCTAAATCAAGAATATGCATTATTTATTTTATTTAATGTTTTCTTGAGCCTCATGTAGGTATCCAAGGTTTATTTTATAGTTTCAAGGGTGATACGGTGAAACCCTACAACGAAGTGGATGTGACAAAGAGTGAACGGAAACAAATATCGTTAGACCCTTAAAAGATCATATTTGGAGCCATTTTAAAGACACCAGTGCCCAACTCAAATAGTATCACATGGGAGGTCCTTTCCATATATGGGTGGTTCTGTTTGAAGGAGTTTCAAGTTCTAGTTTCCCATACAAAGCTTACCCGGTCCAGATCTAGTATGTTTTACTTAGTTTCTAGCATAAAATCAACCCATATCTCGAATACAAGCTAAGTAACTCTTTATCTCACTATTTATTACAATTTCTTATTTCTTGTATTATGTATCTTACATTATATTCATTTGATCTCATTCCTATGATAAATATTTAAACTTCTTTAAATCATTTGGTGAACCCGATCCTTACATCCACTATCGATCTATCTTTCATGTTAATTACCTGTAGTGGTTTCTTTTGTCTCCATAACATACTAAGATCCTCCCATGAATCCGTAATTATTCCAATAGTATGGATGAAACCACACATGGTAATCCTCTCTTCACTTCCCATCTAACCCCCTCAATGACATAGAAGATTTTGATAGAAAACATTCTTATGATAAAGACAATATTGTGGATCGTGCACAACTCAATACTCTCACCACTTTACGTTCTACATTATGTGATAATCCCACTCATGTACCACATGTCCTTGATGATTTATTAACATCTTAGTGTTCTTGTGATAATTTTCTCATGTTAGTATGGTTCATACCTTGGAGCTCTCTAATTCTATCACCTCTTCTATTACACCTTCTTCTTCCCCCACCACTATGGGGATATCCACCATTCATATGCCTATTTCCATACCCATTAGTAAATTTTCTTCCCATATTATTTCCGACATCTAACCTAGAAATTCTTCAGAACCCATGCCTTAGAGTATTTTTATCATGATTTACAAGCTCAATTATTCAATTACAACATGTCTCTTCCTCTTCTTCCCCATCTCTAGATTCTTTCGCTTCTTCTTCATAGTCCTCTTACACTCAAGGTTTCTTATTAATCACTTCCTTCCAATTTTACCTCCCCGAGTTTCCTCTCTTTAATGTCCATGGAGATCCTTAAGATAACCTTTGATCATTTCATGTTGAATGCTTGGATTATGCTTGTGATGACATGTTATTGACCAATCTATTTCCTAGGAGCTTACTAAAAGGAATAATAACCAAATGTACCAAGACAAGAACAGATGATAATCAAAAACCATGATCAATAAGATGAAAGTAATTTTCTAGAATAACTTTACATAAAACCTTTTCAAACAAATGAGTAGAAATATCATATATTATTATGGAACTCAATGAAATACAATGAGAATGGTCCTTACTTATATAGGAAAGGAATAACAATCTAAGAACCAGTCAAGGTTATAGATCAAGGAAATAAATAGTCATCAAAGAACTAGTCAAGACCATAGATTTAGGAGAGAATTAGACATCAAGGATCTAGTCAATACCATAGATCAAGTAAAGAACTATTCAATACAATAGATCAAGGAAAGAACTATACCTAACAACTAGATAATATCTCCTAATATCTAAATAAGATAAAATAAATATCCACACACATAAGTGGGTGAGGATAAATATAATAAAGGTAAATAAAGTACCTAGGTGAACATGAGCTAAGGTAAATACCTACTCTAACACCCCCCCTCAAGTGAAGCTAGGGACAAAATAGAAGTGGCATGTCCATAGTATGAGTCCTGGAAACTAGGCATGATGAGGTACTCATGTATAATAACTGGGAAAAAGGGACAACACAAGGTACCCAAAACTAGTAACAACAAAGTAAATAGAGTAAAAACCCATTGCAAGGCATCCCAAGAATCTCGGATCAAAAAACTTATACAATGTTGAAGAATTTTGGTGTGCACTGTGGTATGAATCCACTGCTCAATCACAACAAAACTAAAAAACACCGACATTGGCTTCACCGAGAATAGCTCCATAAGGAGACAATGTCAACGAAGTGATGTCAAAAGTGAAAAAACACCAAACATAATTTGATCAAATGTTGCAAATAAGTATGCCATGATCCAAGAACAATAACTAAAGAAACAAGGAAAGGACACAAACTCCAAAGTTTCACGATCTAAGAAAAGACAAGGTAACAAGGCAAGGACACAAAACCCAAAGAAGCAGGATCAACACCACACCCTCCCATACTGCTGAATGGGTGGAGTGACGCTAAAAATATATATGAGTTGTCAAAACAACTACTCTAACACTACCGAAAAAATAACACTTTGGACTTCACCACTATAGATCCCCATAAGAGATATTGTCAACATGCCAAAAATGTCAAAAATATAGATACTAAATCTCTCAACAAACAAGAGAGATACACTACACACCGCTAAATAAAAATGCTGAAAATAAGAAGCATTACAATGTAAAAGGTATAGAAAGTGGAGAAAGAGGTGAATGGTGGATGATCCATGCCTGTAGAGTCCTGTCAACGAATTCCTATGTCACCGCCATGAGTGATCAGATATCCACCCCAAATCAACACATATGGATGAAGAATATGCCTACATATGACTTGGTTCAAAATGCACAATGGGTGCATGCAAAAGGAACATCGAGAATGTGTGTCAATTTGATCATGCCTAACAACTGAAATCTAGGTTTCTCAAGCCTAAGTGAAGGTATAGAACTCATGTGTTACTCATGATCCTCAGAAAGAGTTGAGTGAACAAAAATATGAGCTTTGTCAATGTGTGATCCTAATGAAGTATCTTCTTGAAAATCAATGTCATGGTGAGAATTCCACTTAACATGTGGAATAGGGGAAATAATACCCTATGAATGTCTACCAATACCTTTGTTAGTGAAACCCATCAAGCAAGCATGAATCATGAATGATTTGTATGCTTCTCAAAAGATCCATGCATATGAGAAGAAGTAGGATACACAACATGTGTTACTGTAATAGGCACAAATGTGGAAGAGCATGCAGTAACAAGCCTCATAGGTTTAGGAGCATCAAAGAGCAGAATAGGCTCAAAGACTAACAGATCAATGTCAGTGGGTACAAGAGAAACAACTACAAGTGGACTAGGAGCATGGATATGGTTGTCCACAATATGATGGTAATGTTGTAGGCTAGCAAGTTTTTCTTGTAGGAGTGTATTAGTGTATCCTTATCGTGAATGAGTGATTGTAGAAGAGAATTTCACTTCTTGAGTGATCTATTTTCTTCCACAAATTTTACAATATCCTCTTGAAGTCCACACACTTCATAGAAAATCATATCATTCTCAGAATCCATGATAGATACAAGAATGCAACTCCCAAAAGTTTAGGACATCGGGCTCAGCTGAAATTGTGTCCACAATTGATTACAACACTCCTCCATATTTGGCACTTTATAATGAGTGTGTGTTACAATATGGCACTTTATAATTATATTGAAATTCTCAAAATAAATATTTCCAATGGAAAGAGCAAAAAAAAGCACTTTTGCAAAAAAACGACACTCAAAAATGAGTTACCAATCAAAAGATACAAACTTTTCAATATTATGCTCTGCTATTTATTTTAGTTGCCACTAAAACAAAATAAAATGTTCTTGCCTTCACCACACAAATAAAATGAAAGGGGGTGAGTTAAGAACCTACTAGTAGGAATCACAAAATTTAAGCCCTCACCATACCATATTACCAAGGGCTACACGATACCAAATGAAAAAGGTTAACAACAATCTACGATACCATAAAAGGAATGATAACCAAATCATACCAAGCCAAAAACACAAATGCTAATCAAACACCATGATCAATAAGATGAAATTAATTCACCAAAATAACTTTACATAAAACCTTTGCAAACAAATGAGTAAAGAATATCATATATTATTATGGAACTCAATGAAATACAATGAGAATGGGACTTTCTTATATAGGTAAGGAATAACAACCTAAGAACCCGGTCAAGGTCGTAGATCAAGCCATAAATCAAGGAAATAACTAGTCATCAAAGAACTAGTCAAGACCATAGATTTAAGAGAGAACTAGACATCAAGGATCTAGTCAATACCATAGATCAAGGAAAAACTATGCCTAACAACTAGATAATATCTCATTATATTTAAATAAGATAAAAGAAATATCCACACACATAAGTGGGTGAGGATAACTACAATAAAGGTAAATATAGTACCTAGGTGAACATGAGCTAAGGTAAATACCTACTCTAACACTTACAGGACTAAGCCTTGTGATGGTTTTGTGATTTTCCCTTGCACTTAATTTGATTTGTTACTCCTTTAGAAAATATATTTTTGGATCACTTTTCTATGAATATTTGAACAAAGATATCATATGCTCAAATGGAGAAAATGAGATAAGGAACCAATGAACATCTTAGTGACTATGTGTTGTGTTATAAGACTAATCTTTCTAAAATGCATAATTTCTTGGATGAATCTGAATTGCAAGATATTTTAATCCAAAGACTATTAGCTCCTTTGTAAGAATGTGTACTCTTTGAATCTTTTCACTCTTTTTATAATCTATGTCATACTATGAAAAATTGTGAAATCAAGTTACTTTCTTTGGAAAAAATTAAATATGGTGCCATCTCCAAGGCAAAAATCATACATGAACAATTCTATCTCTTATCTCATGACATTCAAGTGTATTCTATCCTTGATTCACTTGTCTTTTATTATGCATTTCTATTTTCACACTTACTGAGTTAAATTTCAATTTTATTTATCATGAGCATTGAATACACTTATCTTATTTTTTAGGTTCAACCTTACTCTAACAAAAGGGAAACACATAAATGGAACAAGAAGTAATCTCAAACACAAGACAATCTAACAAAGGTAATATCCAATGAACAAATGCATACATCATTTCTACTATAAAAACAAGGTCACCCTTAGGATCCTTATCCTCTTTTATATTCCACAATACACATTCTATAATCTTTATTCAAAGTGATATCAAGTACAATCCTCATTCAAAATGTTATTCATTACAACTCCCTTCGACTCTCCATAAGGTAAATTATTCTTATCTACTTTATGATATAAAATATTCATTCACTTGTATAAAGTGGGGGAAAATTTAGTCATAAAATCACACATTTTAGATTTACATCAATGCATGATTCCTAGGTAAGAAAACTAGACATTAACAACTTTTACCTTGATTTTACATTGCTTTATCCTTGTTATACTCTTATCATTTAATTTTCTTGAATGGATACTTTAATTTTGGACAATGGAAAACATATGACCCAATATTGTATTTTACATTATATCCTCCAAGCATCCTAGATAATAACACATATTAGGGACAAGAGCACCCATACGCTATTGTCTCCTTTGAGAACTTATGTCATTTTCCCTTATTTTCTCAAATTTGAAATGTCACATCATTTGTTATCTTTCCTAAATTACTACCCATCACTTTGAGTTGGCATTTTTGGTTGTTAATGAAAAAATTCAAATAAGGGAATCATATATATACATGAATCACTCACTATTAGTGGGGGTTGGATAACTTGGGTTATTACTTAATATCTACTATTTGGGAAAAGAGAAACAATTAAGGACTACATTTTGGCTGCAATATTCATTACATAGGAGAGAATATTTCTAAATTCTATCTCACACATTAATTCTGGGGAAAATTAGTTGTAGCCCACTATCTTAGTGTGACTAACACAAGGGAAACCTAGCTTAAAGGGACAAAATTCAATCACACACACATTAGAACTACATAGAGTTTGAAATGTAGTGCAACGCTTGAGACAATCACATTGGGGTGACCACCAAGGTTAACCTAACTTAAGCATATGCATTATTTATTTCATCTAATGTTTGCTTGAGCCTTGTACAAGTAGCTAGGGTTTTTGTAGGTTCAGGAACAACATTGAAACCCTACAACAAAGTGGATGTGACAAAGAATGAAAGGAAACAAATATCATCAAATCCTAAAAATATTAGATCCAAAGTTGTTGCCACGAGACTAGCACCCAACTCGACACTAAAGTACTTGAGCGGTCATGTCCGAAGGAGTTTCAGGTTCATGTTTCCAAAGCGAAGCTTACTCGGTTTAAATCCAATATGTTCCACTCAATTTCTAGCCCATAATAAAACCAAATATATGAATACACGATAAGTCACCCTTATCTCACTATTTCTTACACTTTCTTATTTCTTACATGATAGATCTTTCTTGTTATTATTATATTCATTTGATCTTAGTCCTCTCATAAATATTTAAATTTCTTTAAATCAAATAGATTATTTACTTGATAATGGAGGTGGATGAAGACTTAAATTGAGGATTTAGTGGGAGATATTTAAAAATGGAGAATTTGAATGGATTATTTTATTAGATAATGGATAGGGGTGAAGACTTTGAAAATGAGGGGTTAAAGTGTGATTTGAGGTGCAAGATGATGTGGATAAGATAGTCGATTTGAGGTAAATTATTTTATTTTTATGTAAATATTTGGTGAAGGATTTAATTAGGTGAGGATACAATTAATTAATTGATATTGATTAAATAAATAATTAATCAATCATCATATTTTACATGGGATTAAAGTGGGATGAAATATTTAATTGTTTAATGTGGTGGTGTAATTAAAGTGTTTACAATGGTCAATGTAGCTAGGCATATGCACTCATTCTATTGGGAAAACTTTGTGTTCATGATCACATGTGTGTGGTGAGAAATAATATTATGTGGGTTGTTATTTATATCTTGTGGGTAGTTAATAGGATATATTTTTAATATTGTGAGTTTTGGGAATGACTCATGTATATGGTGATATATAGGGAGATATAGGGAATATTTGGGATGGAGAATAACTCGTTTTTATGAGTTCATTTGATTATATATTTACTATATTTTGATTAAGATGGTATTAAATATTGATTGATTGAAAAATTTGAGGTTTCCTACATAGTCAAAGTATAAACATAAAAGAATAAATATTCAAGTATCAAGGGAGGGTGGTCATGCAAAAAGTAGTCAAACAAGTGAGAAACTAGGCACATGAGCCAATTATATAGAAAAAAGTTATATACAATTGATTTAACCCTAAAATTATAAAGGTGGATTAAAATCCTCATTTAGGATTATAATCTAGAAACTATGTATATTAAAAATATTAAATTAATCATCCACATACATATATGAAAATACAATAAATTATTGATAATGATTTGATTAATTAAGCACATGCTAAATATAGTAAAATACTGGAGGAGATATCCATTTACATTTTCTTATGCTTTATAGGTGGATCTCGGGTTCTAAATTTGGGTGGAATATGTTATGAAAATGTCAAGATGTTTTCTCTCCAAAATGGATTACTCAAACCCTTAAGGACACTATCACCAACTTTAGACATCGAAGAATAATAATTTTCTCTAGCTCAGTACGGTTATTTCTTGTGTTGTTCTATGCTTCCATGATGATCTGGGTCACCTAGATTTTGTTTTCTATGCATTCTTGTACTTTTTCTTATCTTGTAACACTCTCATGTGCTCCTATAGTGATCAAAACCTAGTTTCCGCACTAATAATCAAGTACACACTCGGATAAAAAAGGATTTTATGTGTGGTTGAGTTAGAATGCCTTTGGTATCCAACCCCCTATTGATTCAAACCAAGATTTGTACTACATTTATGAAATAAGGGGCTAAATCTATGTAGTTCTCCTAGTGCACATGTAAGTGTGAATATAAATATAGAGTTCCCACCCTTATATTTTCCCTTGTGTTTGAAACCAATAACAAGTTAGCTAGATATAATTTAAATGTAACCATCTTGAATGCTAAATAGAATGTTAAAGTAACCCCTTGAAGTGAATTTGGAAGTAGTGATTGTATGTATATGCTTAATAGTGATCTTGACTTGAAACACTCTTAACATGGATTCAATGCTTTGGAATTACATAAACACTTGCTCTTAATGTATAATTTTGGATTAGGAAGATTAGGTATCTTTGCAATTTTATGGATTTAAGAGGATATCTTGAGAGTGCTAGGTGAGTAAATGAGTATTCTTAACTTGTATTTATACCATTCCATAAGATATAATTTTTCATTAAAAATAACCTAGAGGGGAATAAAGATAAATATAAGAATATTTTAGCATTTGTACATAGAGGATAAAATCATGGAATATGGGAAAAATCCATATGGCGGTTTTTTCCAAGCTATATGATATTGTCAATAGGGTAGACTACTGTAAGTGGAAATATGGAAAATATTGATAGGAGGTATCAAACATCTATGAGAAATAAATCTAGTGTTGTATGTGTTTGAGAAATAAAATATGATAATATGAAGTGTTTACAAACATTAAGAGAGAGTAAGATAATGCATTTAAGTTTTGTTTCTACATGAAGTCATGGAAAATGGATATGAGATAGATTACCAATATCAAATGCCTAATTATAAAAGATGGGTGTTTATGAAAATAAAGTCACATATGAGATAACATAAGAGGTTTTTAGGTGTGTTGACCGATGACCCCATTAATGGGATGCTTATGTACAAATCTTATATCAATCATCATGAATTTCATATATCATGGAAATAATATGGGTAATATATGTATCATTGTCGAATAAGATATGTATTCTTGTGCTATATGATAACCTTAATTGCCAATGCTAGGAGTATGCTCATGTATATAATAGGAAAAATAAATAGTCGAGTATCATGTAAATTTAATCAAATATTTCATAGACTCATGACTTCCTTTACAAGACACACAAGAAAGATTTTTTTCCCAACTTTCATAGTATAAGATTGAGTAGATATTATAGGATGGATATACAAAATAGGTTGTCCATGCAGGCTCAACTTAGAGAAACTTCTTATGGAATTCACATGTTTTATACTAGTCTCTCTCTGGGTGACCTGTGAAAATCACATTTTTGTGTAGAAGTATACCATTGGTCATTGAGGTATCTTAATGTATTACAAGGGTTGTACTTTTCTATACTATTGATTGAATATTATATGGTGGCTAGAATACCATAAGTGATACATGGTACTACATATGTTAGCTCTTATTGTTGGCTCATAATAAATTTGGAAAATTATTTACTTAAAGGACTACTAGTATATTGCTTGTGTGTCATAAATAAATTAGAAAAGTACATTTTACTTATGTTACATCTACCATGTAGTGTGACACTACATGATCGATATGGAATAACACATGCTATATCAAAATTTGTCCACCATGGTCAATCAAATTTTTATCAACACAAGGTTGATCCATGATGGGAGTTGATGATGTTTTGTTCATCTATTTGTTTATTAGAGAATCTCCTTGTAATGGATCATTTTTATATAAATTATTGATGTTAAGGGAATTTGAAGTGTCCATGTATTGTTGAATTTATGGTCTTGTTGTACAAGAAACTTCCTCACCGATCAAATGAATGAACTAGCAATGAAAGAAACTAGAAACTAAGAAATGTTGGAGGGTTTATGTTACCTCGGATGCGATGTGATGGATACGGGTGCAAAGTAGATGATGGATCCCTTTGCTACAAGCTAATAACCTACAAATAAGAACCACTGAAAGAAAAATGATTAGATGGGATATGTGGGGGTTTCTTGACAAAGCGGCTCCAAGAAGTATTAGCTTCCTTTCACGGATGTCAACCCCATTTGTTTAGAAAAAGTGATGTAAAGGATGGAATAACAGAAGCATGCGAAACAAAAATATTTACTGAATCTAAAAATTGACAAAGATTGATCTAAAAGATGATTAGATTGTAATAACTATAAATTGAATGTTACCTGGTCTAATTTGATGGTGAACTAGACCGTGTAGAGGCTAGTCGATAATGACACGGAAGGGTAGATCGGAAAATAATATGAATATGTAGACCTATAAAAGCTTGAATGTAAAATGGAATAAGAAAGGTCTATGAATGCTAGAAACAACCTGTAGAAGAATGTCTACGGAACAAGAAGGCAAATAGAATGATAAAATAGTGATTAGAACAAAATGTTTAGCAAAACAAGACCCAGTCGATGACGAACTAGGTTAGTTGACAAAGATTGTAAGTAGATTTTGATAAGGCTAAGGATAAATGGATGGGAAAGGCAACCTGCAAGAAAATAAGTTGGAAAAGAAGGTTGTTGAAGAAGCTCTGAGTGTTACCGAGGCTGATCTGAACCTGAAAAATGTTATACATAAGAAAACCAAGATAATATGATAAATACTACATAAATAACACAAAGATAATGATAAATCTCATGAAGGATGATTGTGAATGATGCAAACACGTCGAAGGAATCCAAGAGGTTTCAGAATTATTGCAAGAATTATCAGGCAGCATGAGAGAGGGTTCACAAGTCACGAGAGAGATCCAAAATTCACATGCATCTGATTGATTATGGAAAGGAAGGATTCATTTTATAGGGTCGATGGTGATTGGGCTAGGTCGCCACCGACTATGGGGAAATTTTCCCCAATGGGATATATTTTTGTGTTTTTAGCGTGATTTCATGTTTTTAAGAGTTGGAAGGGTGATTTAAAGCATGTGTGTGGGATTAGATTGCTTGGGGATAAATCATGGGTAGTTAGGGCATAAAAATAGATAGGATAAAAGATTAGAAAAGTAAGGGGATGGATTTAGGATAAAAGCATCCTAAATAGAAGGTCCATTAGGGCAAGGTAATGGGTATTAATTAATTAATTTTAATAAAGATTAATATGGATGGGATAAATGGGACATTTAATTAAATAAGGGGGATGAATTAAATAAATATGTGCACATGCGGGTGATTAAGGGTATAGATACCAAATTTAGGTGTCTACATTTTCCCCTTTTTTGTTGAGTGGTTTGGATTAGCAAGCCATGAGACAAAAATGATGAGAGTTTGATGAGGATTGATGAAAGGTAGATGATGAGCTCCCCCTCAAATGGGGATCGATGATGCCACAAGGAATTGATGACGTGTTTGAAAAAGGTAGATGAAAAGGGTGGGTGGGTGAAGAAAAATGGGTAAAATGATTATGAAGGGGAGATTCCCCAAGTAAAAAGGATCACAATAACAATAAAATTTATGGCGGTGACTCCAATATTCACATTGGTAGAGGAAAAATTGGTGGTCAACGAGAGACAAGCTATAACATTCTATGGGCCAGTGAGTGGGTGAAGATCACTGCATAGTATGGATGCAAACCATGATGACCAATGGGTCATAAGAAAACATCAAAGTATGTGTAACTAAATGTGAAAGGTATGTGAAATCCTTCATACATGAGGAATCAAGAGAATAGGTATGCATCCGCAAGGGACGAGGATGAAATGTATGGGACTAGTGAGGATGAAAAAATGGTTCGAGAAGGTAAAATGAAAAAGTGCACAAAAAAATAATATGAGAAGGAAAAATGAAAAAGAGGTGGTGAAATAATATGCCCCAAAGGGGAAAGTATGGCCATAAAGGTGGAATTTGAATGAGAATATGGTGCCCCCAAGAAGGGCACAAATATGGCCACAAGAGTGGACTTGATATAATGAATGTAATTCCAAAGGGGAAAATGAATATGGCCTCAAAGGAGGACTTGTTTGCGGATTAGATAGGATTGTGAATTAAAATTCCCAAAGGAGGAGTAATTATGGCCACAAATGTGGATTGAGAATGGAAAATAAGGCCAAAATGTGGATGTACATATGCCGAAGGAGGAATAGTTTGAATGTTGGATTAAAATCCCAGAGGGAAAATGAATATGGCCACAAATGTGGACTTAAAGGTCAATAATAGATGATGCCCTAGGAAAGGATGCAAGGAAGATGGGGAAAAGCCCAAAATAATTACTATGCTAAGGGGAGTTGATGATGACCCAAGGGGGGGTCGATGGCATTACAAACTTGTGGCTATATAAGCCCGAGGATTTGCCAACAATGCTCATTTTTACATGTGCACAAAGTTGAATAAGAGATAACAAAGTGATTAAAGAGAAAAATGAGAAATGGAAGCCATCGGAGCTGCAAGGAAGCACCAGAGGGTGTGGAGGATGGTGAGTAACAAAACCCACAATGGTTTTTAATTAAATTTAATGTTTTATTTATTTTTTTGCATTTTTTGCAAAAAAGTGGATGACGTCAAGGGTGATGGGTGGAGACCTGAGATGGGTCGCATCGCATTTAGCCCCTAAGGTTTGTCGATCGACCCCAAAAACGCATCGACCCATGACTTAGGTCAACAACTAGGGTTGGATTGGCTAAATTAGGCTTAGATTGAATTTTAGATGAAATTTTAATGCATTTTGAATATATTTTGGATTGGGGATCTGATGTATGCATGTTTTATTTGTGTTTACGAGCCGGGGAGACCTTTACTTGAGATACCCGAGTGTCGGCTCTTTATGAGAAGATCATAGGAGATGTGACAGATGTCAAGTGGGATCACTTCAACAATGGGGTTGGGTGGATTCAGGCACTATTAGAGGATCCCATGGGATGTGGGATTGATGATAAGCATTGGTGGAGAGATGGGATTAACAAGACAGGGACATTTTGGTTAGGACAGGGGAGATGACATCACCTTGGAGGATGTATACCACATCCTCAAGCTGCCTATTCAGGGGGAGAAGATAGTCCCCATTACCGGTGACAACAGATTTGGCCGTCTTGACGTGACTATTTGGAGTCGATGCGCCCCACATCATATTTTATTTAGGAGATTTTTATATGAGTTGAGATATGAGGCTAGGGTACCACGTAGCTATTTGATTTACATGGTGATGATGGTTGTGTCATGCTATTATTTTTCGGACTCTAGTGGAGCTCATTTTCTATGGGAATAGATGGTGTAGTGGCAAACATTATTGATCATCAAACAATATTCTCATTTGGGACTACCTTTTTGGCTCAGGTTTACCATGAGATTTCCATGTGCAAGGCAAGGAAGAGGTTAGGATTGGATGTAGGCTTCTTGTTGAACTTCTTGGGCTTATGAGCATGTACTAGATTCAGCCACCAGGCTTCCATGGGTGACAAGAGACCATATAGAGATGGTAGTAGGATTCTTGAGATGGAGGGCCGATCGGCCTTCAGAGATAGGAGTGAGAGGAGGGTGGACTGGTATGTGGATCAACTTGTGGAGTTTAGATGTCAATTAGATTAGGTGAAAATCATATCGAGATTTCCCTACATGAGCAAGGGTAGATGCAGAGTTGACTCGGGATGAGGAGGACGAGGTGGATATAGGGGAGATGGCCCAAGATGATCGAGGCCATTTAGTTTGATCAAGTATGATGAAATTTTTGAGTCATCCAGACGGTGCCTTGAGATCCTATTTTGTATGAGGGAGGAGTTTGATAGGGAGCTACCAAGCCCTATTATGGAAGACCCAGTGGAGGAAGAGGCTATGCCATGGGATGAGGATGACATTGTGGGAGTCGGAGTAGGATACACCGAATGGCATACTATAATGTGGGCAACTCTGGGTTGCTAAGAGGAGGGGAGGAGAGAAGGAGGTAGAGGAGATGGAGATTTATGTTGAGGTGTCCCTGGAGGAGGTGGAGATGGTGGAGCGGGAGAGTAGTAGAGGTGACACGCTTGCATGCCAAATTAGATTAGATGAGGTGGATATGGACGAGACACGTGTAAAGAGGGATATAACTCTACAATAGTGGGATGCGGTCATGTAGGAGTGGGATCGATTTATTTAGGAGAGAAACGTTTCCAATGATGAGAGGGAGGCCTACAGGGCCCATTTTGGAGATTTATCTACTATTTTTGACAATGAAGTTGGTGAGTGGTGCCCAGGAAGCTCCACAAGGGTTGGGACAAGTATAACCTCCTTGTATGATTTCCATGGACAGGATAAGAGCACTAGCCGTATAGATGCTATATATTATGAGGGATCTTGTTTGAGAGATACTTTGAAGACTCTATGCTACCTGGGAGCACCTACAGAGGGAATGGAAGGAGGAGTGGGGTCATCTAGGATTACGATGAGTGTAACACAACTGCAGGGAGAGGGGGAGGCCATGAGGGTGGAAGAGATGCGTAGGGATCATGTGTTAGTACCTACCCCAGAGGAGGAGAGGATTTAAGAGTCTCAGATATACACTTCATAGATTTTGATAACATCTCTGCTTTGAGAGAGGGCCCTTAGAGGCTGACTATGATGTATTGATACACATTTTGATATATATATATATATATATGTTTATGTTGTGGATTATACTATGTGTTTATTATGTGATGTGATGAATTTAATTTGATGTGATGATGATGGTTTTGATTAGATAAATGATGATGATGTAATGAACATGATGTTTTTTTTATATTTGATGGATGTGTGATTAAATGGATATTTTGGATGTATGATGATGATGATGATGTAAATGTGTGATGTGTTAATGAGGATTAGGACTATATGTTTTGCATTTGAATTTGATCATGGTGATTAGAATGTGTATGGATAATATGTGATGAAAAAATTTGAGAATGGATGTGATTAATGATGAATATAAGTAAGAGTAAATGTGTTGTAAGATGGATAGATAACACATAGGTGATTGAGATAAAGAAAGGTATGTGTTGTAACAAAACAAAATAGGGATGAAAGATAGATGTGATAGATTAAGGATAAAACATAACACAATGGTGGAAACCTATGGGTATGAATGAAACTACATCATATCGAGGAACGTGAGAGGAAAATATGCCTCCAACCGAATTGGAGGTAAAAAGAAGGGGATCTAGGTAACACAAGGAACATGTAACCAAAACAAATGCTAGTATGTAACTAACGATAATTAGTTATACAAAAGATCACAAGGAATTGATGGATGAAATGAACTTATACACCAAATGTCATCATATCAAAGGGGTTTGAGATGTACTTGTATAAGGGAAGAGGGTTCTCCAAAAGTGGTGTTCCCTAAAACTATGCCCTGACTCTGGGGAGGGGAAAGAGCAAACTGATCAATGCGGGAAGTCTACTGCTAGAAAGAAAGTTGATCAATGCGGGAAGATTTCTCGGGATGCTAATAAAATGGAAGGTTGATCAATGTAGGAAGCCTTCAAATTCCATAAAGGGTAGCCATCCTTTGAGGGTATGGTCTACTTTATACATAATATAGATGACAAGAATAATATATGATAGCCATCCTTCGAGGATAGTTTATTTCTTTTGATTTGCTTTTGAATTTGATTTGCATATTTTCTTATTTTTTTGCATGAAAAATTTTCCTTCGAGGGAGCAATCTATTTTTGATAACTTTGATTTTGATTTGAGCATCCATGAATTTTGATTTTTGCATGGGGAGAGATCTAGGACTAGCAAAGTAGACCACTTGAGAGGGGATAATAAATGTACAAGATACACCCCTGGACCCTTTGCATGGTTCTAATAGGTGAATAAGAGGGTGATGGATGTAATTATTGTGGAGTTCTCACCAAGAAAGGAGAACCTATCCATAAGGAAATATGCCATGGGAAGAGCCGTGGTGCCCATATTTAAGGTCACATCTAGGAAGTGACGAAAGACCACATAATTCCAAATCATTACAATGAGAGATGGAAGAGGCTAAAATGGAGGAATGATCTAAAGATATGATTGAGAGAATTGGTAGATATGAGAACAATATAATGGTCACAAGTGAAATGTGTTAAGTGGTTCCACTTCTCGGTTTACCATCAAGGAGGTTAATCGATAAGCTCCCAACCCATACGTGTGCGTAATAATGTATGGTCCAAGCCGGTTAGGGTAAAACTTTCCATGTTGGCTTCTTTTCTAGAGTGGTGGTGTTAAAGTCACTTTAGGATGGAGTAATATATTGATTTAAAGGATTATAAGATGAATGAAAAAACCATGCGCTTAAGAAAGCAAAGATATACGTCCCTAACGAGACGAAGAGATGGTTACTTAAAATAAAAGTATGATGCCCCAAGGGGAGAAACAATATGGCCATGAGAGTAGACTTAGGATGAGAGTAAATGGTCCCCCAAGATAAGGGAAAGTATGGAGAAGATAAGTTTAGATAGGATGAGATGAATCAAATAAAGACTAAAAAATATGCTCAATACCTCGAAAATGCAAGAGGTGAGAATAATGGCCACAAATTTAGAGTTATAGTAAGGATATGGTGCCTTTAGGATAGGAACAAATATGGCCACCGTGGTAGTATTTAGGTTAAGCCATTGTTATCCTAAGGGAAGCATAGATATGGCCACATAGGTGAGTGATATCAAAAGTAGTAGAAGACATAGGATTAGCTATACAGTAGTTGGAGTAGAGGGAGAAGAGGTATAAGGTACACATAATTGTGGATCAATGCCTAATAAGTAATGAATGATAGAGTCATCTAAAGCATCATGTGGCATATCAAAAGAATGACCACATGTAATTGGATGGCATGGCGTACAATGAGTGAAAGCAATAGGGTCATCAACAAGGCATATACCTATAGGAGAATCGATAAGACTAGTTGGCACATGTTGTTGGCCTTCTAAGAGAGCTTGTTGAGTATCATCGTTTGGTAGAGTCATGGGGGTACTATATATAAGGCCTTAAGTTCAGCTATGGTGGCCTCATCATAGATATGATTGACACTAAAATGAGACATGATGGGAGAAAAGAATAACTATGCTTAACCACTAAGGTAATGAAAGGTATCAAAATCCAAAGTATTTGAAGAGTAGGGTTCACCAAAATGATTAACTAAAAATAGAGAAAGATGGTTTTTATTATTTTTATGAGTTTCTAAATAGAAATAGAATGTTATAATAAAATGTTAGATTTGAATATTTTATTTTATTATTTGAATGTATTTAAATAATGGAATATAGAGGGATATGGTACTAACCTTAATTTAATGTACCTCACCATGTGTTGGACTGTAGCAGAGTTGATGTGCAGACTGGGAAAGTGTGTGGTGAATAGCCTTAGAATGGTAGAAGCTAAGTATCTACATGTACCGAGGTGACTAGGAAGATACTAGAGCACCCTAGGGCACCTTGGTCCGTGATATGGGCATCGTAGGTTGTAGAAAAGCTTGGGACTTGGGTTCGACAATGTCACAATATGTCTATAATACCTTGTCTCTATCTCACAGTGTCTCGCAGCATACTATCTCCCGTGTGTTGTAAATGCAGTGTGAAGATCCACCTACAAAACCCTATTCAAAGCATCAATTCCTAAAAAATAAAAATCATATGAATAGGTCGAACCGACCCTTAGCTGCCATAATGGTGGACTTATGACTAAGCATTGCACTACATTCCATACCTCATGTAGTTTTTGTGTGTGTGCGTCTGTGAAATTTTGTTCCTAGGATACCCTACCGCTAATGAAACAAAAGTAGGGGTAATAACTATATGTAAAGATGCAAATGGTGGATGGAATAGAAATAATACAACCCTTTCCCCCTATGCTTGTGTGATGCAAATGTAGAAGATGCCCAAATGCAGTCCCTTGCCTTAGTAGATAGCTGCCCTTAATAGTAAGATTTTCCCATAATGTAGTGAGTATGTTATGTTTATATAGGGATCTCTTGTTCAAATTTCGACACTAGTGACCTGAAACTACTGACTACAACCTAGGGGAATGCATGGGGTAACAACAAAGACCAACCTCAAACAAATAAATTAGGACCACAAATTACAAAAACATGGGTGCCTAAAATCACAGACTAGGGCACCCTGGGGGTGCCCCAAGATAGGACTAGAGACAAAAGCGAGTAAATTATGACACCTAAGACTCTCTAAAAGACACCCAAAAATGTATAGACAAGTGACGATTAAACTAGACAAATAACAATAACGTGACCATTAACCGCAACTAAGACTAAGGGATGGGTCACTAGTGAATACTTTTATTACGCAAGATCCATATATAAAATAACATACCCGATGGTATAAATGTAATAGTAAGTGCGTGATTTTGTGACTAAAATTAGGTACAAATATACTAATAAGTTATTTAAAAGTATGGAGCAAGGGAAGTGACTAGCTAACCCTCTCCATCATTGTAATAAATCAACGAAGTTCTCGTTATTTCATTTTTTCATTACACAAATCTAACATGGTGACATCATTCTCTATATTAAATGAGAAGTGATGTACAAAGTGTTCAACTAGTTCCAGCCATGTAGATATAGATCCCTTAGGGATGTGTAAAAACAATTCCAACACTTGACCTCCCAAAATTCGTGGGAAGAGGTGAATGAGATAGTTATCACTATATGCGACCTCTTGACATGCCATATAAAAGTCCTTAATATGGTCTCTAGGGTCACATTTTCCTTTTATTTGTCAAAATTTGGATAGTCAAAATGATGTGGGAAAGGTACCTACAACATGGCTCTATCAAAGGGATATGGGTATAACTCTTCAAATTGGTACTTTTTGTTATTGCTTGTTTTGCCTTCTTATAAAGCTATAATAAACCATTTTTCATGGTTGACCACTCTTGATTAAAGAGTTGGTCTTGTGTGGGTGGTGTGGACTGTATAAATGATTAAATCTAGTTGTATCCCCACCTTTATTTTGTACATAAAAATCCTTGTAAGGCTCTTTACGTGCCTCTTAATGAGGATTATTTATCTAGAACTCATGGTATGAAGCCTTAGGTTTAGCTTTTGGTATGGCTTGTTTCAAAGGTTTTGGTTGTTCCTTGTTTACATGTGAAGCCAAACTAGCCAATTGGTGAGTGAGAGCTTGCACTTGTTCTTCTAAGGTTACCTCTTGAGTGGGTACTTCTTTACGATTTTCATAAGGAGGAGGTTGCTCATGATGAGCATGCTCTTCATGGTCCTCACAATGGACTCTAATAGTAGGTATACAATAGTCTCCATCATTTTAAAAGGTATCTCCTCATCATTTTGTCATCAGAAGTAGAGGCATGACCTGGGTTCAATATATCATTAATATTTCGAGAAGGACGTTCTACTTCTTCATCTCCACGAACTATTCTGAAATAAGAGAAGGGTCAACCATAGAGGGTAACCTTGCTCTGAGCTCTACGACACACATTAGGACCTCATGTTTGTTTTGGTATATATAATCGTCAAATTGGGTGGGATTCAACTCAAAATTCACTCGAGGAGAATTCTCCTCTCCACCACTATGATCAACCATGACATTGTCTTCTAAAATTGGGTTTAACATGTCATCTCCAAAGGGACCTACCCCTAGTTTTCGATGCCCCATTCTTGTGGTAGGAGGCATAACGTGAAAGATTCACTAAGGTTTATTAAAATGGACCCTAGGTAAATTTTCGTAGTGTAACAACGTCAAGTCATCACAAAGAATGTGGAATATCAAATGGTCACAAATCCAAAGGTCAATATGAACCCAAGGATAAAGAATAAAGAATACACACACTAATGTAATATATGAAAAAAGTATCTAGGATAAGACAATGAAGTACAAGACTCAAATCTAGTCACAACAATAGTTTACTCCCTATGTTTTCTTTTCAAGATAGGTTCAAATAAAATAACGAGAACACAATATTATCACTTAGGAAAAGTTTTAAATAAACAAGACCTAAATGATAAGAAAGTGTTGACACGATCCTCCAACAAGGTAAAATAAAACTAGTTTTGGACACAAACAAAGTCCAAGTCTTTGAAAATGGAAGTTAGAAACACGATCAGTGTAACAACACTATTTGGACACGTAAACCAAGCTTTACGATGAAAGAAATATTTTAGTATCAAAATGATGTTATCGCGATGCGAACAACATAACCTCAACACTCACAAAAACTCAAGGCAATGTTAGGATAAAAACTAATCCTAAGTATATCAAGAAGTTATTATGTGTGCGAGCAGCATAACAATACAATTTAGAGACTTAGACCAAGTTTCACAATGGAAACAAGATGTAAGTATCACAATTGTATGGCTATAATGTGGGCAGCGTAACAACTCAAAGGAAGAAAATGATGATATCACCTAACTACAATGATAATTAGTCTCAATATGGGTGTGAGACAAAGGGCCTACTAGAACATGAAGACGTACCATTCACACTTTCAACACTTGCATTCCAACATTGCAACCTAGTCATGCAAGTAGACTAAAAAAGTGGTGGACATGATTATTTCTAGTGGTATTCGTATATTTTTTCTTCTTTTTCCCAAATGGGAAACAAGAAAACAAAGGTGTAAACCAAGTGGTGATGAAACAAACTAAGTGTAACTTTGGTAGAGTTTCACCTTGTCTTAGGACAAGTGAAAAACTAGGACAAAGTAACACATCATAGGTCTCGTGATGAATAACACGTAGTTTCAACTTAAATGGACTCTTTTCCTTGTTTGAAAAACAAGGTTTTGACTCCAAAAATTGTCACTTTGTGAGATCTCTATAGAACACAATGTCTAAGTCAAATTGGATCCAAGCCATAAGCTTCCTATTATTTCTCTCAACTAGGTGTCACAAATTACCTCTGCGAGATCGGTTTGCCAAGAAATTCACATTGACTAGTATTGGAGTATCTCGACTTTACTTTACCCCCTTCAATATAATGATAAATAAATGTGTTCAGTTGTATTTTCATTGGGGTCGCAATGGAAATAACTTTGACTCTATTCTCACCAAGGCGTACTAATCAATTGGGTAGTGGAGCACTTTCCCGTTTTGTTCACAAGGTTCCCTCTTGTGTGAACTACTTTGGGGTTCCTAGGAGCATTCCTCTTGTTATCTTAAGGCTTATGCCAAAGGAAGTTTCTCCTAGTTAAGCGAATGAGCTTTAGCTCTTAACCAAACCTACACATACAATGTTTTGCAAAGTGGTGTATTTTCTTATCTTTTGGATTAGGAAATTTGGTTTAGACCACCATTTGGCAACCTACAACACACGTGAATGTTAGAATTTGGTTTGAAGAGAGTTCTCCTTTTTTGGTCCTACACACCAATAGTTAGTAGTTATCCAAAAAGATCTACAATATCATAAAAAGAGGATTAAATGTTGTTTTTGGTTCTCAATATCATCCTTGGACGCAAGAGAAGAGTGTACACAACAAGAAACCCAACTAGATAACAATGAAAATCTTGTAAATCAAATAACCACCATAATAATTTGTAAATCAAGGTTCATTCCCAATTAATCCAAGTGCTTTTTAGTGAAAAATGATTTTTTTGTTCTCAAGATCACACAAGGTGCAAGAGAAGAGCATACACAAGCTTTAGCCTTAGTTGTTTATCAAATGAAATATCTTAAACTAAAGGATCATACAAATGCCATATGAAAAGTTCATTCCCTTAAGCATAAAAATGAATAATGAAGTTTCCCACTTACTCTAATGTTAGCAAAAGAAGGTTTAGAGCTGTTTTGATTCTCAATATCACACAAGGTGCAAGAGAAGAGCATACACAACCCTATCCCAAACTCATACAAAGCATGAAAAAAAATTAATTCATCAAACCCTAAGTAAATGTGTTAGAAAACCTACTCTAAATTAAAAAACTTGTAGTAACAAAAGCTAAAAACCCTAGAAAAATGACAGGAGCATAAAGAAACAACAATTAAAATTTTGAAGTTTGAGCCAAATTTACCTTAGCACACCAAAGCACGCCTCTTAGCACGGTCGTGGTCCTTATATAGTAGTAGTGTGTTTCATACAACACAACGTGACCTAAAAATCACCAACTTGTCTTTGTAAAAATCACATACGCTTAACGTGAGCGTGGCGGTGAGATGTGAGAGCGCAATCGAAATGCCAAGCGTGGCAAGACACAAGGGGAAAAAATTCAATGTAACACAAGTGCGTCCGGTGAAGCATGAGTGCAGCCCGAGAGTGTGAGCACAGATTTGAAGACGTGAGTGCCCCTTTGAATGTGAGCATGACCTTGAAGACGTGAGCGTGCACCTTTCTGTAGGTTGTCAAAACACAAGTTTTTGACAATAAAAATTTGATAAAGCTCAAATATTTGACTTTTTGATGGAATTTTGACAACACTTTACCTCTTTAGATCCTGCAAATAACATGAAAATAAAGCATCTACTACTAATCTAGTTTAAACAACTATCAAAACTTGAAATTAATCTACAAAAATTTGAAATTTACTCTACAAAATCTTGAAAACTAATCTAGAAAGCTTCAAAGATGAATGAATGCAATGGGGAATGGTCCCACCGGGCGTGCCAAATGATAACTACTAAAAAATCAGAAAGCCAAATTGCAAAGCCAAATAGCTAGACTAACACCACATAGTCTATTAACAAAGCTAGGAATTAACAATAGTAACATCAATGATTAAATCTTAATGGAACACTTAAAAAACTAACATGATATCAATCAATCTTAGCTAAAGCATGCCTACTTAGTATGAATTGCTAACTAACATAGACCTAAATAGATCTAGGAGCAATCAAATTATGGTTTGTTGCTACTTCACAAATGGTGAGAGGATCTCTCCAACAATGGCTACAAGGCCATATTGGATATCCCTCTACTAACCAACATGAAGATTGGAGGCAAAGATTGAGCAAGGCTCTTAATCATATTTCTTATATGATATGTAATTCAAAGCATGGTGTAAAGTTTAAAGGTATGTGGTTAGTCCTTTTTATAGTTTTTTATTTGGGGAAAACTTGCATCTTGGTGCATGTGGGACTAAAAGCACAAAGTAGATTAAGGTTTGCTAATCATGATTAGTGAATTAACAAGTGATTAGGATGTGAGGAGCCTTAATCAACCACTTAGGGTCAATTAAGAGGCTAGGATAAGCTTTTGAAGCCTTCTGAGATGTCTTGGAGGGAAATGGGGTGATTTTGAATGGTTGGAAGAGGGGTTTAAGCCAATAATAGGGTTTATTGACCAAAACAAGGGTAAAATAGGCTTAATTAGCTAATAATCGCTAATTGTTTGTTCAAAAGAGGATTTTGACTTACGATGTGTCGTAAATTGGCATCCTAAATGTGAAAGAGGCTAGGTAATCAACAAAGAATTGTTAATTAACCAAAATGGTAAGAAATATTAGTTAATTAGTGGAAATCACTAATTATAATAGAAATGGTAAGAATGAGAGTGATTAGTGTGCTTTTAGCAATAAGATTGCAAAAGTGAAATTTAGGTGTCTACGCTTAGAAGTCGATAGGACATGGAGAATAATTTAAATATTTGGGCATTCCTTTTGCCTTTGATAGTGATTCTACAACTCTATAGCAGTATGTGATCGATAGAGTTGAACATAAAGTTTCTCGGTGGTCTTCTAAATCCCTTTCCTTAGATGATAAATTCTAGGTGTGTACCAAAATTCTTGCGACCACCCATGTTTACTATTCTGCGTGTTGGTGCCCATACTGGGCTTCCTTTGTCAAGCTTTCCAAGCTACTATGGGACTACCTTTGGTGTAAAAATTATGCTTTAGTTGGCTTTTATCAGGTGGCCTAGGAAGTGTTTTGTTTACCTCGCAATCAAGGTGACATGGGTATCATTGATGTTTATAGGTAAACCATGTATTTATATTCTAATTGGGTGATGAGATTTCTTTGGGAAGTCAATCCTGAAAAATTCTTCTTCAAAGTTGTTGCATTTCTTTCAATGCTCTTTACGAAAAAAAATGTTGGAATGATATAGGATTACACACCTTAATTATCACCATGGATCCTATCAAGATTTATGGCACCTTCATCACCAAAAGCATATGGATTCATTTGAAGTTGTGAAACCCCCTGTTGCGTTGGATTGGCGATGGATTTTGCACCAGGCTCTCTTTAAGTTCCTGAATGTTTGGTGGTCTCCCATTATCACAAATGATAGTATTCTACTTGCGAAAACTACGGGAATCAAAGCTCTCTGTTTATCTCGCAAAGGGATTTACACCATTATGGATTTGGTTTCTGTAGAGACTAGGTTTCTTGCTCCCATCTCAAGACCAAATTTAATCCCGCAAATTCGAACCTTCTATCTATCTACATAATTCAAGAGTTGATGTCAAATGTCATGCTCCATAAACTAGGGCTTAAGCCTCCGGATGCATGGTGACATGATTGACAAGTGGAATAATGATATTTATTTTTTCTGCTACAATGTTGGCACCATATACCATATATTGAGTTCCATATTTCTTTTCATTATTAAACTCAATGTTCACCGGCACCTACAATCTAAGCAATCTACATGGCTTCGTAGGTGTTTCTCGTGCTTGGAACTCCTTACTCGAGCCTAAGGTTAACCATTTTCTTTGGTGCCTTATTTATCAGGGCCTCCCCGTTAGTTGAGCATCTCGAGTCACATCGGAATTCCCAATCCCAAATGTCCTTTTGCTCTAAACATGAATCTTTTAAGCATTTGTTTTGGTCTTGTCCCCATGCTCATGCCATTTGGTCTTGGATTCATTCATTCTTTCAACCCTACCACCTAATTAAGCAAATATAAAAATATATAAATGTTAAATCTTAAATATGTAACAATATAGATATAGATATGTAATAAAGTACAAATTTGACCTAAGCAATAAGAGAATAAATTTGAAACCCTAAGTGCAAGAGAGAGGGTAAGATACTTAGTTATTTCACAATAATTTTGAATTTGTGTGAGTTGGAAAATTGGTGAAACAAGAAAGCAAAGCATCGCAACCAAACCCAAAAATTGTAGAACTATCGGGAATGTCGGGACTAGGGCACCTAGACAAGGTCAGGGGTGCTGGGGACCTTATCTCGGGAACCTATGACTACTTAGAACCTCAAAACTCAATTTCGCAGGGTCGCAAGATGTTCATTGGATGTCGCATGTATGTCGTTGTACTTCGTTGTTAATCTCCGAAACCCGCATAGAGAAAAACACTTACAAAACCCCAAAACACATCAAATCCTAAAAAGAAAAAGATGCAAATGGGGATTTAGATTGACCCCAACAGCTACGGACCGAGTGAACTCACGATCCGAATGCTAAACTACATTTTAGCCTCCATGTAGTTTTTTGTGTGTGTGTGTGCGTGTGGAATCTTGTCCTAGGTGGCTTTGAGCAAGTTACACTTGATAGCGAGCAATAACTAGATGTAGAAAATGTAGATAGATGTGTGCATGGAAAAATGAACTTCCCCTCCTTTGAAGTGTATGCGAGTAAGATGCAATCCTAGTCCCTTAAATGGATGTTAGATGGATGCTTTGATGCTCTTGTAATGGCCTTTGGATGCAACCTTAGGTGGTGATAGTAAATGCTTAGTGCTTGGTCCTTTATTATGATCACATAACTTTGTATTTATATGATTCCCTTGTTGAATTTTGTAATTAACCACTAAAAGGACAACTAGTAAGAAACAAGATGCCCAAATGGCTAGAAAAGACCCAAAAGATGCAAGCAAAATACAAAGAGGTCGTGGGCTCCGGGTGCCGACATCCTAGATGGGTGTTGGTGTCCGAGACTCAAAAAAATTGAAGCTATCAAAATTCAAATTGGGCAAGAAGGTGTGTAAGACCAATAAGGAAACTAGAAAGCAAGCAAAGAGGCCAAAGACAAGTGGTCAATTAGTACTTTTCTTGCTTAGGAATCATATGAATAATGGTATGTGATCAAGACTAGAAATATATCCAAAGTGTGTGATTTAGTGTCTACACCCCGATTTCTTTCATTGGTGTTTGGATTTGTTTGGAGATTTTAGTCCTTGGCCTAATTATATTGATATTATGTGGCAATTATTTAAAGATTGTATTCTATTTCATATTTGGAAAGCTTGAAATTCTATGTTATTTCATAATGATCAATATGTTGCTTTATTCTCCACTAATGAAAAAGTGGCTATTTTGTCTATTGTGCGCGTATAGATTCAAGCTCAAGCATAACAAGTTACTTTGGAATTTGCTCACTTATAGGAGTTGTTCGCACACTGGGGAGCACTCCATGCATGACGAGTTAGGTCCCTCCGCACTTTGCCACTACCACCTCGGCCATCTCCGCCTGACGACCTCCTCCACCAGACCACGCCACAAAAGCCGCTCTTGCAGCCCACCACTCCGTCTCTCCCCGAGGTCACCCTTCAGCTCCATTCTCTTCCAGGCTAGGCTGGAGTCCTCCTCCGAGGGGGAAGGCCGTGGCAGGATCTCCGCAGTGGGCCTCTCCTCTGCCTAGAGTTCAAACACTTGCTGGGTCTTTGCCCCCGATAAGGGAATTATCGTGCCCTGCGCAGATGTCATTCACGATGAGTCGGGTCCCTCCTGACTTTCGACCCCGCCACCTCGACCATCTCCGCCTTGGCGGCCTCCTCCACCAAGACCGCGCCACAAAATCGCTCTCACAGCCACCGCTCCGCCTCTCCCCGGGGTCGCCCTTCAGCTCCGTCCTCTTCCAAGTTAGGCTGGAGTCCTCCTCGAGGGGGAAGGTCGTGGCAAGATCTTCGCAGTGGGCCTCTCCTCTCCCCGGAATTCGAGACACTTATTGGGTCTTTGCCCCTTGATAAGGGAATTATCGTGCCCTTGCAGATGCAGATGCCAGATCAGGATGAATGGCAAGTCGATCCTCTTTTGACCGAGCCGCCGAGTGGGAGCGTTCATCCCTCCTCGGGATGATCATCCTCCTCCTCCCGGAACAACGGCTTTTGCTTAGTGCTCTCTGCTTGTATGTAATTCTTGTACTTTCTGTTTGCCCTTTAGGCATCTTATGGGACTGTGAGTTATCGATCGCTCTTGTCAGAACTCTATTTTATTTTAATTAATATAAAGGGAAGTTCCAATAATAAAATTAAAAAGCAAAAACTAAAGGGTCTACGCTCCTAACCTCGTAAATATTAATATATATATCTATTAAAAACTTATGTACAAATTTTGATGAAATTTCCTTTTAAAGACCTTTTTTTTCAATTTATTTTCTCAGAACTTTGTTGGTTGGTGGAACCAATGCCTTTTCTTGAAAATGGGGTGGATCCTTTCCTATGCATTTAAATAAAATTAAAAACGTTCCTCAAAATTGACACCGACAAAGATTGAATGGACTATACACGCGTGATAATAAAAAATAATCAAAATTTAATAAGGGTCAAAAATATGAATGGTTAGTTTGTTTATTTATATATATTTATTTATTGATGAATGGTTAGTTTTTTTTTTTTTTTTTTTTTTTTTTGTTTTTTTGGGATTATTCGTTATGAAATAGCTTTCCGATGCGATGTTAAGCTTAAATTTGAAAATTAAAAATTGGAAAGGAGCATTTGAAATCTTTAAAAAGAATAAAAATATCAATAATAAAATAAATTATTTTATTATATATGTATTTTAAATATGTCAAGAGATATTAATTTGATAAATTTTATGTTATATTTTTCATGTCTCTTAATAATTATATTATGTCAATCAGTAGAGTGTTGATAAATGATATCAATCTAGTTATATCATTGTGTTGGTCTTGAAATAATATATCTCAAGGTTATAAATAATGTTATTTTTTGAATGACTTCCTCAAGTAAAAAGAAGGAAAAACTTTGGAGTGGCGATCAAATGGATGTCAAATTTAAAGATAAATTATCTTGTGATGGTCTTATGGAATAAAAACCAAAATTTAATGTCAAAAAGAATAGCCAAAATAAATAACTTACTCCATTACATTTTAAGCAATGTCACTTATATTCAAAACACCTATAAGCATTTACACAAATATCATTATTCTTAAATTTGAACATACACATATAAAATTATTACTACTAACAAGAAAATTATAATTGTTAAAACTAATAATTAAACTCATAAAACTTTAATAATAGACATTTTTGAAAAACACTTTAATATAATAATAATGATTTTGTGGACCCCTTAATATATTTCCATTCGTGCCATTTTCTCCTAATATAATTGTTATATTTCACTATAAGATACTACTAGAATAAAAATAAACAATCATAAAAATCTCACTCTTACAAAATATCAGTTACTTTAATTTGAACAAAATATAAAATGTTACGATTAGTATCAAAGTTTAAAGTTTTTTTTAAATTAGGATGTTAAATCTTATTATTATCAATTTTCATTTCCAAAAATTTTTAATGCAGCGGAGCCTATCTTAAGCTATATATTTCAAAGGAAAATAATGATTCAGCGTATCCTAACCTCCATAAATAAGATACTACTAGAATAGAATGATGCCCACCATAAAACTCTCAAACTCTTAAAAATCTAGTTAGTTTAATTTCAATTTTAAATGACGATTTTAAATAAATATCCCCATCCATTTTTACGTCAAGTGAGGGATTTTTCATTTCCCCCAATTTTGTCTCATCTTAAGTTATTATATTTATTACTTCAACATATTTGCAAGTTGTGACTTCTTTTAGGCACTTCGGATGGGAAGGGTCCAGAATTGCCATGACAATACAATTGGAAAAATAGAAAAACATAAAAATTGATATTTAAAAAGAAATAAAAGAACTAATATGTAAAGAGAAATAAAAAAATTAATTTATTTTGTTATTTTGTATATATTTTGTGTCTTACAAATTAATTTGGTCTAAAACAACATTATAAAAGATAAACAAACACATATGTTAAACATTTATGGAACTAAACTCTATCAACAATTTTTAAAGATTATACTCCTTTAAATATTTGTAATTATGTCTAGAGATATCCTATAATACTATTGAGAGATGGTGCAAACACTAATGTTGGCTAGATGTTAACAAAATTTCATAAGGTAGAGTACAATTAAACTCAATATCTAAAATCGTACTATATTACATAAGGTAGAGTTTGGAGCCTTTTTTTTTATCTTTTATATTTTTTCGGGGTGGTAGTATGGTGTAATAAGATTGCACTTGGTATGTAAGAATTCACACTTTTGATCAAAACTAAGAAACAAATCTCGATCACAATTAGAGGCGGTGTTTGTTGGAACACAAACAAAGTACATAAATATCTACAAATTTACAATATAGAACCAGAGCTTACCTCAAATACTTAACAAGATTCACTTAAACACAACCAAACCACTTAATCAACTCATCATCATCTTACCATATGCAACTATTGAATATCAAATTATAAAACAACCCAAATTCTTTCTTATGTTTATATAGATTTGAAGCCATCCTTCACTTTTTATTAAATATATTATCTAATCTTTTATGGATTTCACGTATCAAACCTTTTGTTCTATTACAATGTGATTCGTTGAGGTTCTAATGCAGTATGACCGAATCCATTAAAGTTATGGGGTTGCCTTAATATGGTGGGGAGATAAAAAAAAATGTCCCCGTAACGGTTACGCCACAATATTTTTTTATAGTTTTAATTAACCGTTGCACCACACTCTTTTTAAATATTATTTAAAAATAATTTTAATAATGCAAATAAAAGTATCAATAGTTATTTTTAAATAGTAAATTTAATAATAAATATTTTTAAAGTTCGAAGTGTTATCTTTTAAAATTAAATCTGTTCTTTTAATGAAAAATAATACCATGTAAGTAGGAAAAGAATAAAATATTGTTAAAATATAAAATTGTAATACAATCATAATTTTTACTATTAGAATGGTTTTTTATATTAAATAAAAAATAAAGAGAGTTACATAATAAGGGGTGATCGGAAAAATCACGGTCCCACAAAATGTTATAAAGGTAGCACAAAATGTCCAAATGGCACAACAAAGACAAAATAGAAAAGGAAATGTCACGAAGGCAATGCTAAAAAAACTTGGGCCTAGAAGGAGCCGCAAAGCCAAAAGTAAATAGAGTTGTTGATGCCATCGTTGACCGAGTAACATGAGGCTCAAAGTGCCCTTTCTTCTCCTTAGACCTCGTAACAACCGCCTAACTCTTGGGTTGGGAAGGCAAAGCTAACGGAGGATCAAGGTGAGGACGACCCTACTCTGGGTCGGAGTCAAAAGATTCAGACACATGTGATCTTTTAATACAACCATTGGCATGGGGAATCTCATCACTCATAGTCTCTAAACTTCCAGAGAGATGATTTTATTCAATTCCATGCACTGAGAATGGTTGCCAACCTTTAGGTCGTGAAGAAATCACTTTTGAGTCTTATTGAGTAATCAAGTTCTTGATTATGTCACTTTTAATTTAAATAAACATCTTAACATTCCACTATATATCTGTTTGGCTTAAATTAAAATAAAATATTTACCAAAGTTATTTCCGATAAAGTTAGCTTTAAGAAGTCTTGTTCAATATCACATGATAAAACACAATGCATTTTTTTAAAAATAATTATGGAAATAAGTAAATACAATATATAACCATTGGTTCTAATATTAAATCTCTACCATAAATATGGTTGGATTCTATGAAATTAATGGTATTGTTTGGTGCTTATTATCATCTTGACTTAAGTTGAAACTCGTAGAAATATATTAATTATAAAGTGGACTTTGTTTCCATAACTAATCCTTCAAGTGGATGACAAAAATAAATTATTTTTATAAAAAGAATTACAAAGCACTCTAAATGGCCCACTAGAGAATGTTTTCCAATATCAAAAGTAAACATATATTACTCTTGATGTTCTTAGCTCATGTTATTAAAATATTTGAGAGATTAGGATGGACATAATTGAATAATAAAAACATCAAGATCCTATTCTTAGCATAACGACCTTTTGACTTTGGCCACTTCATACCTAGTTGGAAATATATTATTTAGTATTATTTTTATATTATCTTAGATTTAAAAAAGGTTGGAATATACCTTTTGGGCATTGCCTTTGATATATATGTTCTTGCCTTATTTATACAAGAAAAACAAATAATAAATAAATAAGCATTTTGAAAATTTGTGTGTTTTTATGGCAAGTTAACTTATCACATCATGGAGAATGTTAACATGTCAATTTAGGGTTTTTAATGAAAATGTAATGTCGGTCTTTGTGTATAGTATGTTTCTTCAAGAGCCATTTTGTTTTTGGCATCTCACCGTAATTTATTATGGCCTACCTCATAAAGCAAGTGATGCAAAGAGTTTTATGGATGCTTATAATACATGTTCCAAGGAACAACAAAATATTCTCTATGGATTTTTTTGTGTAACGTGGTTGTTCCCAATACACCGATTTTCTATTCAATTTATATGTGGGAGAATTTCCGTTAAAATATTTTCAATGCTTGTTGCATAATCAAATTTTATGGTATAAAAACAATGATTATTTCATGAATAGGGAAAGGACCATTGGGTTATTTATAAGGCCTACACATGCAAATGCAAGCTAGATAAGGAGAACTTTAAGAGATTACTATTACCAATATGAGTTTCTATGTATCCAGCCACAGATTATGGAGGAATGCATTAATAGTTTCAAATAGTATGGTCGAGAACATTATGAGGAAGATCTTACCGCATGCAACACAAGATGGGAAGCTTTAAACATTCCATTAAAAATAGGGATGTAATCTCTCCTCAAAATCTCACATGGAGCATGAGGAGAGCAAGAACAATTGTGAAAATCATTCAACATCTAACATAGGAAGAAAATGATGAATGGATGGGAATGAGGACTAGACCACCTTTGGTTTTCATTTCTATGACAACACGGCAGATACTTCACCACAACATGAGGAATGTTTTTAAGAATGGGAAAATTTAGTCTTTAAACACATGGGATTCAAGAGTACAACTTCAAAAAGGTATTTAGATTAGTATGATGAATTCAATAAGTCATAAAGACTTGATAAAAGGTTAATGAAATAGTAGTTTGCAAGAGGACTTGCAAAATGTAAGGTGCAAGGGAGATTATGAGTCCATAAATTGACCCATTAAATCACTAATAAATGATAATTTTTCTCATGAAAACATTAATCAATGCATTGGATGGTTCGATTGATTAAGTCCAAAGTAGGGGAATAATGCATCTTATCCTTGTTGAATTATGTGGACTAATGATTAAGGTATTTTTCCAACTAACTACTTTGAAAAGATGTATGGTGATGTGTGCAAGCTAATAAATTCATGACAACCGCCAATGCAAGGTGTCACAGTCAAGAATTGGACATGGTCTATGCCATCATGAAGATCAATTTAAAGGGAATTTAATTAAGACTGAAAACAATGAACTCAATTCCTAAATCTATTATGAGTTGTAATCGACTCCCAAACTATTCTCGTATCTAGTCCCCAAGATTTTTGGGCATGTGTTGTGAAACATTAGCTATAAAGTACATGTCTTTACTTGAGTTGAATATGTGTATATACGTAGGAACACATAGAATGTAATAGGATAGAGGAGCACGACTAGTCATTACATTTATTTCCGAGTTTATGTTTTAATACACTTCTTTTTATCAATAAAAAAATGTTGTTATGAGGAAAATCGTGTCATCAAACCAATCCAAGGGAGAGAAAGGGCCCACTCAAATGAGGAATTGGCTATTGTGGTATTTGAATTTATATTCTTCTTGCATTCTTGAATTCTATAGTGTGCTTAAAATAATCATTTTCAAAACTTTTGATATTCCAATCGAAATAGCATTACTTTTTCAACATTTATTTTTTTCGAGAAATTTCATTCTACAAAGCATTTCCTTTCTATTAGTTTTATTTAGTAGAATAAATGTTATTTTTGTTTAAAGATATTTATTTTCAGTAGTCTTAGAATTTGATTGATTATCAATAGTTATTTTAGTAAATAGAAAGGACTTGAACAAACAATAAAACCCCCTTTAAAACCAAAATCACTACCACTAGTTACATATCCATTGTCTTCATTGCATATTGCCTTGAACACATCCTTGGTTAAAATGACATCAACTATATATTGGTTGATTAAATGATTGGACATCACAAAGTGACCCATCATATGCCAAACTAATAACCATGTCTCTCTAGATGAAATGTACTAAGAACACAAAATTGACATGCCCATATCTTTGGTGCCACAAATTTGTAAAATTGGTGTCTTTAAGAATAAGTTCTTGATTAACACGCAAAAAAAAATCCAAAAGAAACATCATGTCCATGCTAGATGCTTATGGACTATTTATTTTTATTTTTTCCATTTGTAAATATTTTTCCACCAATAAACTCGAGTTTTTGGTGGGAGATGCAACAATGGTGGAGAACCAATTTGATCGCCCTATCATATGTTTGGTTGTGTCCGAGTCTACATACTAGATAAAAATTATGTAGACATTTCTTCTACTATTTATGCAATAAACAATTCTTTATCAAAATTTTCATCCTCATCAATTACATTGTCTTGATGTTATTGCTTCTTCTTCCAATTATTTTTTTTTCCACGAAATTGTTGATTATATGATTTTCTGTTTTTTTGTTGGATTATTATTTTTATTGTGTTTGGATTCTTTTGACTTGTTTTTCAACCCATTAAACCAGAAACCCTTTGTCTCGTGACCCTTATTGCATATTGTACACTTTTCTTTTCTTTTGTATGTTTGGGAATTCTAGTTTTTATTTGTACCTTTATTCATTTGTAAATTTTACTTATTTTCCCCTTGTAGTTAGAAGCAAGTGCATGGTAATTATCATTTTCTACTTCACGTTGCCTAAGCTCCTATTCTTGCAATAGGTTAACAAAAATTTGGAATTTTAGCTTTTGTTTAGTGACATTGAATGGTCAAAAAGGTCCTAAAGGAGAGAGGTAGATCTCTCAATAAAATAGGTATGAGAGATTCATTTGTAACTTATTATCTAAGAGTTAATGAGAAGGCCTTGAATGTTGCAATTCTTGGAAAAAATGCTTCTACAAATTCATAGGGTTTGAACTTAAAACTATGCAATTTACTTTGCAAGTGGAGAATGGTATTATGATTCTTCACCTTTAAAATGTTTTGAATTTGTCCCACATTTATTTCTCTATGGTCGCATCCTATATATGAGGTTGGACCTCATCTCGTGACTTCGAACATGATGATAAGCTTGGATTTTTTATTTTCCTTGTCCCATTTTCTTAGTAGTTCAACATCATTTGCATCTTGGAAAAAATTTCCATTGACAACTGGATACAATTATTCAAATTCTAAGTAGGTATGCGATTTGGTTCCATGTGGCATATTTATCTCCATATATGAGCTATGAATCTGACATAAAGAACTTGGACAATTTTCCATTGTGCAAAAGTTGAACCTGAAATATGGGAGGTGGATTGGTGCTTTGTCACTCCAAAAAGGTTTCCCTTTCTATATACTACGGATTGATATACCAAACCTCTCTATATAAAATCCCTTCTAATGTGCCCATTGGTACATGGAGAATCCCATCCTCCCGATATATGTGGTCATACATGAGAGATGCATTAACACATGTGATATTATAATGGTACGTAGTATGTAGACATTATGTGAAATGGATCCATTCGATCAATGGAACTTATGTAGAGGGATATCTTTGTACATGGGTGAAGAGTCATGATATACTCAAATTTTCCCAATGTCTAGATTTATGTCCAAATATTGTGGTGGATGGGAACTGGAGGGAATGGAAATGAGTGCATTGTTTTATTTCTCAATGGATATTTTAAATATATGATGCCACAAATGTTGTTGTTGTAGCTATAACGTGTTAGATGGAGTATTTCAAGCATGACAACATGACCTGTAAGAGTGTACTAGAGGCACCATTTATAGTGTATGGACATTGCGATGACATCAAATATCATGTGTTGTGTTTTTGTTTCAAAAATTTGTACTATTTTTTACATGCACAATGGTTTGTATATTTATGGAAACTTGTAGACAAGCACAACATATTTGTAAAAAAAAATGTAGCTCAAAAAATCCCCTAGTTGAAAAAGAATAAATTTTAGGAAAAAATTTAAAAGGTAAATTGTACCTTTTGGTGATTCTCATGGAAGCAAAAATTCCAATTTTGTTATTAGGAATTTTTTCAAAATTTTCAATTTTTTTTTGAAAATTTGGCCAAAGCTCCCTCTAATTCGAGTGTTTTGCAAAATAATATATTGGTTTTATATTTAAAAACAAATGTTGGCATGTGTGAGTATGTGAGTTGTCATTGATGTAAAATCCCATTAATGACAAAGAGGATGATGGAGGGTTTATAGAAGGTGCTTGACATGTTGATGGCATGGAATTTCATGTGGTTTCATGATTACATGAGTGGATTTAGTGAGATTGGCTTGGTCTAGTAAGCCTAATAAGGTTACCTAGCTAGCCTAGGTGATGGAGCATGGTGGATGGAGCTACATGGTGTCTTGAGAAGCATGGCAGAGGCATGGAGAGAATTTTATGAGAGTTTGGAGACAATCACATGAGTCTAAGGGTACATAAGGTGACCTAGCTAGCCTAGGTGAAGGATCATGGTGGATGGAGATACATGGTGTCTTGAGAAGCATGGCAGAGGCATGGAGAGAATTTTATGAGAGTTTGGAGACAATCACATGAGTCTAAGGGTACATGTACAAAGTTGAAGACCTTATTTTAGATGCTCATCTAGACATAGTTTAGGAGCTTGGAGGCCAAATGAAGCATTAAGATGAGTTGTAGATCCATGTGATCTCATGGATGCATGCAGAGGTGTGATATATGTTGTATCATGTGTGTTAGGGCCTTTTGGAGAGGTTTCATGTTGAGGTATGAGGTTCTTCTACTATGACCTAACTTAAACCATGTAAAACCCTAAGGGCTAGTCATGTAAATGAGATGGAAGATGTAGAAATATTTTAGATAACATGATGATTGTAGATGTTGCATAGGGGTTTCCTAGAGGTTTGAGAAATTTCAAGTCATTATGAATAATATTTTGCAAGTTGTGATGTTTTAGGTAAAATATGGTCCAAGAAAGGGTGATTTACAACTCGAATTGAAACTTCTGATGCTCACCATGGATTATTTGCTTCGCATGGGACCTTGTGGATTTCAGGGATGTTTTTCCATTAATATAATATCATTTCATAAAAATAATGAGGTCAATTCATTTTATATTTTTATGAATAAATGTTAAGAAGGTAAACTGCTTTTTTGTGAGTTTAAAACCCTAGGTCTAGAGTGATGGAGAAGATATTCATGGTAGATGCCCAAAATTGATTTTTTATTTCTAGTATGATGGGTTTGTGTTGTAAATTGCTCCTCCAAATTTCTAGAAAGGTATGAAAGAGCATGTGATGATTTGTGGACCCCACTCAAACAGGAATTTTTTTGAATATGTTCAAGTTAAATGAGGAAATGTTGTCCAAAGGAGGTATGAAATAAATTGACATTGTTTTTATCCTGGGAGTTTTACTTGATTTCCATGATGGTTTCAAATCATGGTTTAGCTCCTAGAGGTCAAAGCGTGCCCTAGTTATGAAGACTAGTCCTTGAGTCCCAAAAAGGTCAATTTTGGAGAAGTTTCAGAGATTGACTTGGTTGAAGGCCTTCCACTTAGATTTGGAAGGAAATTTAAGGTGATTTGTAAATTATATTCAAATTCATTTCAATGGTATATGTTTTTATATTTATTGTGAGATTTTATAGGTATACCATCTTAGTTTGTGAATAAGAAGGTTGTTTGTTTTTTTCAAGACAAGATTGCTCTGGCTAGAAGATGGAGGTAGAAGTCTCTTGTTTTGGATTATTTGATGTTTGATATCAATTTTAGAGTGAAGAGATATCAATTTTAGAGTGAAAAATTCCTTTTAGGTCTTGAAATTGGAGTAAAGGGTTTAAACCAGTTGATTTCGCAAAACTAATTTTTGGGAAGTTCAATTTGGTGAAGAGGAAAGTTAGTGTGGTTTGCATGTATAGATGTTTCATGACGTATACAAATCATGGATGTGATATACAGGTCAATGGATTTCTAATGAGTGGTTACCTATAATAGTTAAGGTGTTATGGTGTGATCTAGAGGTCCATAGATGAAGGCTGGTTCCTAGAAACATATGTTTTGAGAAGGATATGAGCCTTCTTAGTAGTGTTATGAATAATTTGATTAGTGAAAGATAATGTACAACCATACATGATTATTTTATGTCATATTTGATATGTGTGAGATATTTTGTGGCTTGAATAATCATGGTGATGAGTTTTATGGTCTTTGGTGAACCAGTGATGGGGTTTTGAGCTATTTTTGAGCTTGTTTGGTGTGTTTGAGCATGGCTGACCTACATGGGTCCATTCCAAATTTTATTATGAATGTGTTATTATATTTTTGAGTTTTTATGGTCTATATAATTAATCTATATTGACTTTTTTATATTTTTTAGTTTAGAAGGGTATAAAGTGCATGTGTTGGTTCAAATTTGAACTAGCTAATAGAGAGGGGGAAATTGTGAACTAAGTGAGAGTGTGAAAAAGGCAATGAATGCATCAAATAATAGTTAAGTAAGTGTGAAAATGTATGAGGAGTGTTAGAGAGCTTGAGTGTAAGGTTTTGCATTCAAATTTGTCCAAGTTTGAGTAAGTTGGAGGAAGGTGTATTTGAAGAGGGTTTGAAGGAGTTTGGAGTTGAATCTTGTGATCATCATCAGCTGAGTGTTGTCAACATATATTCAGTGATATTATTATCAAAATATTTTATGGTGATTCATATTCATAGTATCCTCTTGTTGTGAGTAATATCAACAAGGGTTTATGGGTTAGTGCTCCTTGTCGAGTTAGCGCCTCACTTAAGAAATCTCTCGTGATGTGTAATATACACTTGAGTATTTGTTGTGAGTAATATCAGAAAACAATTTAGTGGATTTTCTTCCCCTTGAGGTTTTTCCACTTATATCTTGTGTTCTTGTTTACTCTCTCATGTTTATGCTCTTGGGGATGGTTGTTGCTTATTGTTAAGATCTCATTAATGTATGGTTGAATGTTAATGGTGTGTAAAAGACAATTGTAAATTGTTTAAGTTTTTTGAAGTACTGATTCACCCCCTCTTATTCCATTGTGCTTCCAACAATTTGTATAATACCATGTTCTTTTGGAGAAGTTTGATCACTTAGAAGGAGATCCTTGAAGCATAAAAATGGTGAGTTAGTAACATGGCTCTTCTTTCAAAGAAGGCACCATTGTTTGATGGGGTAAACTACAATTTTGGATATTAATGATGATTAATCACATCATTTCATTAAGGTTTGATATTTGGAAATCACTTGTGGATGGTTATATAGTTCTGTTACTCCTCTAACAACTATTACATACAAGAATACTTGCAGTTACAATTCCAAGACTATGAATACCATCGTGTGGGGATTAGTTGAACCTAAACTTGTGAAGGTAATGCATTGAAAATCAGAAAAGGATAAGTTGGAGAAAATTAAGGTCCTGTATCAGGGATATTCCAAGGTAAGGAAAGATAAGATTTAGACTTTCAGAAATCAGTTTGAATGTTTGAAAAAGAGTGATGATGAGCCTGTTGCTGCATACTTGCTTAGGGTTGACAAGGTTGTTAACACCATGAAAGGATTAGGTGAATATGTGAAGAAAGAAGATTTAGTTCAAAAGTTTTTGAGGTCACTTACTCATAGGTTTGATTCCAAAGTTTCTTCTATTAAAGAGGCCAAATATTTAATTCTCTTGACAATGGATGATTTACATGGAACCTTGACTGCATAAGAGATGAGAATTCAGAGTGATAAACCTATCAAGAAGGAGATAGCTTTCTAGATTAAAAACAAGAATAAAGGATTAAAGATTAAATACGGTGATGTTGCCCATGAGATAGATGATGATGAGTTATTTTTCATGTTCTTTAGGAGATTGAAGGTTGAATATGGAAAATATAAAGGTAAGCTTACTTGTAAATGTTTTAATTGTGGTAAAGTAGGTTATTTTTCTATCAAATGTCCTTATAAGCATAAGAAGGAAGATCATGATGAGCATGAGCATGAAAAATTCCATGACAAGAAGGCTAACAAGTTTGATAAAGGTAAAAAGGGTTTCAAGAATTTTGATTATAAGAGGAAGAGAAAAAGAGTTTATATACAAAAGAAGAGTGTTATTCATCTGAGGATAAAAGCATTGATGATGGAGTATCTAATTTTGAATCTGAATCAAAGCATGAAGAGGTTGTTGATGAGGTCTTATTCATGACCAAATATGTTATGAGATCTATGAGTGAAATTTCAACACTTTGTTTAGTGACAACATGCAATCTAATGATGAAGAACAAGATGATTTATATGAAACTGAATTGGTATGTGTTCAAGCTGAGATAAAGCATGTTGATAGGAAATTCAAGAAGCTAAAGACTAAGGGTCAAAGAATATGAAAGAGAAATTAATTATCTTGAAGAAAAAGATTGGGCTATAACTAAAAAGCTAGATGAGATGGTCAAAATAATATAAATGAAAATGAGTACCATGACTCTAAACTTGAAATCCAAGGAAGAAGAAGTAATTCTTCTTAAAGGAGAGTTTTCTGATGCTATTAACAAGGAAAAATCATTTCAGAAATTTGAGAAAATAACCAAGACTCTTGATGACATCTTAAGCAATTAGAAATCATCATGTGAAAAAACAAGTTTGGGATTCAAGGATGACTTCAAGGACAAATAGATGAAGAAAGAATATAGTGTCTCAAGAAAATATGATGAAGGAACAAGTACCAAGTACAGTACCAAGGAAGGAAAGAAAGAGAAATCCACCAAATACAATGTGAAGACAAAGTCCATAAGGTAGCCTAATGCTTCAAGGTATGAAATTTCATTTAATGGTTATTATTTTACTTGCAATAGCTTTGGTCATAGGTCAAAGGAGTGTAGGAGGTTTGCTAGATATGATTACCATTGGAGGGATAGTACAAGTGAGAAAGAAAAGAATTTGGTGTGCTACAATTGTTGTGAGAGAGGCCACACTACTAGGTACTACTTATATGAACCTTCAAGTCAAAATTGGGGTGTTGAAGGCTACAAAGGTAAAAGTGAAGTTTTTGTTTCAGTTGCAATGAATTTGGTCATGTTGTTATAGAATTTCATTATAAGGACTAGGATGCAAGAAATGATCTTTCAAGGTCTTAGAATGCATGTTAGCAGTCAAGACAAGATATGGGAACCTAGAAGGAATAATAATGGTCCATCTAGAGTTGACATGGATGAAAGACAAGGTGCATTATAGAGTAAAAATTAGAAGAAAGGAGAAGGAGGTGAATTTCAAATGTCCAAGAGGGCTTGTGACCTCTTAAAATAATTCTTCTAGATTCATCATGAATATGGATGTCTCTAATAAGCTTCTTAGAGGCATTATCATTCAAATGAAGCTTGAATTGAAGGAGGAGCATGAAGGATTGCTAGAATGATGTTATAAGTGTGTCATCAAGTTGTCAAGGTATGCCTTGTATTATTACGTGTTTGTTCAAGTAATAAAAATGTGTGAGTGCAGTCAAGAAGTATCGACTAGGCACAATCATGCCTTTAATTCTATACTTCCAAAGTGTAAGTATATGAGGTCTTGGTTTGGTATTTCAAGGTGAAGTTATGATCTACATCTGAGTTATCCATGTAAGTCAAAGTATATGTGTCTGAGTGTGTAGTCATGTTGGCTTATCAAGAGCTCCATCTCATCCCACCTTGTGTAATGATCAAGTTGTGTTCATAAATACCACATAATTGTTTAAATTATATCAATTTAGAAGTTTTTTCATGAATTATAGGAATTTATATAAGGTTTCTTAGTCCATATGATGATTCTTCAATTAAGTACTAGGTTTATGATGGGTCAAGATAGGAAGTTTGAACTTGTAAGTGTAACTTAATTCATGAAGATCTATGTAGTGTTTTGTACAGTTTGAGTTTATAGTCAATGTTGACTCATATATTGAAGAAATGATCTGTAGCTAAGGATACATAAGGTCAAGATGTAATCCCTATGCTCTTGAATTTATTTAAGCAGGATAGAGTTGAGTTTGATGTTAATATCAATACAAAGAAGCAGGATCCATGAAGAAGAAGTAATTCATCTTGACTAGATCATCCATGAAAGAGTAAGATAATGCAATTTAGGTGTGTTCTTATGTTATATGTGCATAAAAGGTGATCCTTTGACTCTCATTCTAAGAATGAAGTGGTTTAAGAGTACACTTACTTCAAGAAAATAGTCTAAGTAATCTAGAAGATCAGAAAGGAGGTCTACTTTGCATATCTAGCTTTATGAAGAAGAAAGTATATGTTCTTCATGTTAATATATGAGCTCAAAGTCTGAAAAAGTGACTCATGAAGGGTTAGAAGGTTTCTTGATAATTTGGAATACTAAACAATCTTAAACAAGATTATTTATCATGGTATGGATTCAAAGAGAGAGTTCAAAATCTTCAAAAGTCAAAAGGGTATGGTACTATGTGTCAATACTTCGAATCGGAGATGCTACTGAGACATGAACATGGGCTTCTTGGGTATGTATAGTGTCTCAAACATGAAATTGGGTATGCCTACATGGTTTAAGTGATTAATATGTAGGATAAATGTATGATCACCTTTGAAGATCAAATGAAGCATAACGGTTATTAGAAGCAAAACATAAGTCATCCAATATGATGACTTGATCAGACCAACTATAGATGATGTAATGACATTCTCTAGGTATGTCATGAGTGGTATTGAGCTCAAAAGTTGTATCACACCCTTTAAACCTTGATTTTGAAGTCTTTAGAGTGTGTATCCATCTTGAAAGGAGTGTGAAAGTAATACAAGGAAAGATTAATTCTGTGATAAACAAAGGTGAGTTTCTCAAGTAGATAGGAGTTGTTTTAAGTATGTGCATGGTATCTTGGAATCTGAGGTATGATATCAAGCAGGTATGAAGGATAATAAGATGGTTTGAAATGTATCCTTGGCCTAGAATGAATATTTAAGTTCACGAGGAAGCTAGAATGTGCCACGAGACAAAGGTAATTGATTTTGTCATCTTGACTGGGTACAATTGGCCACAAGAGGACTGAAATGGGTGTCTACATGTATGAAGGGTAGTTAATATTGTGTGCAATAAGTTGTTAGCCTTGAATTTGTGCTAGATTTATTCTAGGACCATTTAAGCATCATTGAGTCTTTGAGGAGAAATCCAAAGCTTGATATGATCTATCAAAGACAAAAATATGAATGTTTCAAGAGAGAAATATGGCTACAAGTTTGAGTATGATCATTTAGGGCGACAATAGTGTTTTTTACAGGTGTATAGGGCAATATGTCTATTCACAAAGCTACCAAGGCCTAGAATGGAGAAGTACACCCTGATGGTGATCTAAGAATCTAATCAAGTATGCATTTTCTAAGGTATGAGTATGAGTTTCATTGGTTAAATATGGTGCAATATTGAAAGGACTAGTGCTTACAATCTTAGATTGTGTATGAAGGACTCAATTTTCTCTATGAGGGTATATGTTGAGGGGAAGCCTAAATACCCACTAACTCAATGAAATGGATTCATGAAGAGCATGTGACAAATATAACTTGATAAATGAACCATGTTTTGATCTAAGAAGTTTGTGACAAAGTATAGTTGATCTAGGAAAGTGAGAAAATAGTATGCTACAGGTTTGAGTGAGGCTACTAAGGCAGAGGAAGCTTGTTTTGTCTCTCAACTAGGTGATCTAAGGTGCCAAGAAAATGAGAAAGGTAGATGAATGATGATTATAGGATTTACATGGATGTTTTCCTTATTGATTAGAGTGTGCACGACATCGGTGTATCAAATATGCATGTTACAAGTCCGTAGGGGTCTCTGGAGCAGCGGGGAGTTGATTATGACTCTCAAACAAAGGTGAAAGGTGATCTATGATGACTAGTAGTGCTAAAAAAATGGTGTTATTCATGTTTTTAGTTATATTGCTAAAGAAGTAGGTTACATGGTCAAACAAACTACATTATACATGCAAAGAAGGCTACAAAATGCTAAAAATTTGCTTTAAGACAACAATGAAATGTTTGGATCATCTTCATGGCATGATAAACAAGGTATGAAGTATTATTTTGTGTGTTCAGTTAGAAAAGGATGGCATTAAGTCCAGGGAGGCATGAGGTTGTATGCTATATTGAGTTTGAGCTTCTAGAGCATGGAAAAATTTGTCCAAGATACATTGAAAACTTGGTTTAAGGATCTTAGCCCTTATAGTGGTTATCATCTAGTCATGATAGTGATAGGTAATTTGATGATGTTCTCAACCAAAGGAATGGTTTGGTTAGGTGAAAGAAGTGATAATTCATTTCAATATTTTTGTTGGCATGTATGAGTTCCTTATATAGCCCTTCCCAGGTGTGCTTCTGTCCTACCATGATGAGAAAGAAGCCATAAAAAGGCCAAAAATAGAGTTATGGGAAGAAATGACAAGTTTATGAGCTAATTTGAAGAATTTGGTTGATGTTTCCAACCAAAAGGTGATTTAAGAAGGCTGAGAAAGATGGAAAACATGAGCTACAGATATTCTTTATCATTAATTTAAAAAGGGGAGAAGAGTAGATGGTTTTCCATAAATGACAAAGGGGAGATTGTTGGCATGTGTAAGTATGTGAGTGGTCAATGACAAAGAGGATGATGGAGGTGTGCTAGAAGTTTGTTGATATGTTCATGACATAGAATTTCAGGTGGTTTCATGATTGCATGAGTGGACTTAGTGAGATTGTCTTGGTCTAGCAAGCCTAATCAGGTGACCTAGCTAGCCTAGGTGAAAGATCACAATGGATGGAGCTACATGGTGTCTTGAGAAGCATGGTAGAGGAATGGAGAGAATATTAGGATAGTTTGGAGACACTCACATGAGTCTCAAGGTGTAGGTACAGGTTAAAGACCTTTTTTCAGGTGCTCATCTAAACCTAGCCTAGGAGATTGGAGGCCAAATGAATCATGAAGATGAGTGTAGAGCCAGCCATGTCATCTCATGGAGGAATGTATGGGTGTGATATATGTTGTCTCATTTGTGTTAAGGCCTTTTGGAGAGGTTAGTCATACAAATGAGAAGTAATATGAATATGAAGACATGTGTAAGATAACCTGATGATTGGATATGGTGTACATGGGTGTACTAGAGGTTTGAGCAAAATTTCAAGTCATTATGAAGAATATTTTGCAAGTTATGATGTTTTAGGTGAAATAGGGTCCAAGAAAGGGTGATTTCCAACTTGAATTGCAACTTCTGATGCTCACCATGGATTGTTTGATTTTCATGGGACCTTGTGTATTTAAGGGATGTTTTTCCATTGATCTAATATAATTTCACAAAAATAATGAGGTCATTTCATCATCATGTTTATATGAACAAATGTTAAGGAGGTAAACTATATTTTTGTGAGTTTGAAACCCTAGGTCTAGAGCGATGGAGAATATATTCATGGTAGATGCCCATAATTGAATTTTATTGATATTATTTTTATTTTTATTTTTTAAAGGACTCCATATTTATAGAAATATATGATAGAGCATGTAATGATTTGTGTATCCCACTCAAACAGAAAGTTTTGAAGATGTTCAGTTTGAGTCAAAAGTTGTCCAAAGGAGGTATGAAATCAATTGACATTGTTTTTAGCCTTGTATTTTTACTTGATTTCCATGATGGTTTCAGATCATGGTTGAGGTCCTAGAGGGAAAAGTTTTCCTATTTATGAAGATTGGTCATTGAGTCCAAAAAGGGTAGTTTTGGAGTAGTTTTAGAGATTGACCTAGTTGAAAGCCTCCCACTTAGAATTGGAAGGAAATGTAAGATGTTCTAGAAATTAGATTCAGAGGGATTTCCAATTGTATATGTTTTGTATCTTTATGATGATATTATATAGGTAAAAAATAAATTTTTCTTTTTTATCTAAGCCTAATCTAATATTTGTTCAATCAATAAGTAACATCATTCATCGATATCTATTCCTATCCTCCAATATCTATAAATGATACGACCTCTATTCTTATCGTAAGGAGAGTATTCGACCTTGACTCTATCCCATACATAGATTCGGATACGCCTATATCAAATATTTCCTGAAACATACGTCAAAAATATATATGTCGAGTAAAATAGGACCGTTGGCCTTGTCCGGGAGGAGATGTCCGAGTGGTGGATGGCTTCGGTCTTGAAAACTGGTATAGTTGTAAAAAAATATCAAGGGTTCGAATACCTCTCTCTCCTTTTGTTTGATTAAATAATCAATCTTATCATATCATTTCAATAGAAAAAAAAGCATCGGCTATATAGCCTACCAACTTAGTTTTTGAAGAAGAAGATTACTTTTTTCATCCGGCTAGAAGATGGAGGTAGAAGTCACTTGTTTTGGATTATTTGATGCTTGATATCAACTAGAGAGTGAAGAGGGATCAATTTTTCCCCATTGAATTCCTTTGGAGGTCTTAAAATTGAAGTAAAGGGTGCAAACCAATTGAGTTCCCAAAACTACTTTCTGGGTAGCTCAGTTTGGTGAAAAGGAAAGTTGGCATGGTTTGCATGTATGGATGTTTCATGAGGTCTAGAAAGAATGGATATGATATACGGTTCATTTGGTTTACAATGAGTGGTTACATGGAATATTTTAGCTGTTATGGTGTGATCTAGAGGTCCATAGGTGAATATTGGTTCCTGTAATAACTATTTTTAGAAGGATATGAGCCTTCTTGGTAGTGTTATGAAGAATTTGAATTGTGAAAGCTAATTTACAACAATTTATAATGTTTTTATGTCAAATTTTACATGTGTGAGCTATTTGGTGGCTTAAATAATCATGGTGATGAGGTTTGTGGTCTTTGGTGATCAGGTGATGGGGTTTTGAGCTATTTTTAGCTTGTTTGGTGTGTTTGAGCATGGCCAACCTACATGGTTCCATTCCAAATGATTTTTTTTTATATTTTTGAGTTTTTTTTATGGTTGAGATAATTTATCTAGTCTGAATTGTTTTATGTTTTTGAGTTGAGAAGGGTATAAAGTGCATGTTTTGGTTCAAATTTGAACTAGCTAAGAGAGAGGGAAAAAGTGTGACCCAAGTGAGAGTGTGAAATAGGTATGAAGGAATAAAATCATAGTTTAGGATCTATGCAATTGTCTGTGGAGTGTTAGAGAGCTTAAGTGCAAGGGTTTACATTCAAATTTGACAAAGTTTGAGTGAGTTGGAAGAAGGTGTGTTTGAAGAGGGTTTGAAGGAGTTTAGAGCTGAATCTTGTGATAACAATCAGATGAATGTTTACAGAATATATTCAGTGATATTCTTATCAAAATATCTTATTTTGAGTCATATTCATAGGAGTCGCTTGTTGTGAGTAATATCAACAAGGGTTTAGGGTTGGTGCTCCTTATGGGGTTGGTGCCTCACTAAAGAAATCTCTTGTGATGTGTAGTATCCACTTGAGTCTTTATTGTGAGTAATATCAGTAAATTTTTCAGTGGGTTTTCTTCCCCTTTATGTTTTCCCACTTATATCTTATGTTCTTTTGTACTCTCTCATGTTTATGCTCTTATGGATGGTTGTTTATTGTTAAGATCTCATTAATGCATGGTTTAATGTTAATGGTGTGCAAAATATAATTGGAAATTGTTTAATATTTTTGAAGGAATAATTCACCCCAAGTCTATTGTGCTTCCAAAAAAATTTCCTCATTGAAAATTTTAAAATACCCACTTATATTTTAGAATCCTATGCAAAATATCACACTGATCTCAAGAAAGATATGTGTGTTGGATAGTAGCCTCAAGAATGAAATTGCTAGCAAGCTCGAGGTGGTATGGATTAGGCTCAACTTATGGGTTGGGGTCAAGTTTTGAACTCATAGCCTCTTATGTAAAATTCAAGTGAGCTATCCAGGGAGCTAGCTCACTAATCGGGATGATTGATATGCAAAAAAAAACAATTTAAAGAAGCAATAAGATGAAATTTCTTTACAAAAGTAAATCACTCACCCAATAAGTTACATTATGATTTGAGGCATAGAGATTGAGGGAAAAATAGGGTTTTCTTGATAGTCACCTAAGTCATTTACTTTGCAAATGGGTTGGCCATTTGTATGGAATAAGCCTCCTTTTGATTGTTTTTAGATTTACCATTATAGAGCTAAAAGGTCACTTCAGAAAGAAAGGATCCACATGTGATTTGTATGTGTGCCCGTGGTTAAGATATATAAATGGGGGAGAGATTTGTTGAAGATCACAGGCCGAGATGGCCAAGTAGGAAAATTATGTGTGAGTTAGATATGTGGAAAGTTTGAAACATATATATTTTTCGAGTCAAGATGGCTCACCTTGATGATCCAATCTAGCTCGAACTTCTTGTCAAGGTGAGGAACTCAAAGAAAATCTATTTTAGGTGAGATGAGAGAGATGAGATCATATTTTTGCATAGATAAGGTCAAGTTGTCGATAAGGTAAGGTGAGTTGAGCTTGTTCCTTCAAGAGGAGAGATCACCCATAGAATTAAAGGGATGAGATATATAGAGGATAGAGATCTTGGCTAGACAAAATATGAAGAGTTGAGTGCGCAGACTTGAGATAGCTCTTGGTGTAAAGCTCAAAGTGAGAGAATGAGAGAGGTGAGATGGCTAGCCAGAGGGGGCTCTACGTGGTTAGAGCTTTGGGAATCCTTCAAGAACCTTTTTGTGAACAACATGAAAATAGTACCAACAACTTTTGAACCTCCCAAAACACAATTTTCACTTGTAAAACACAAAAAGAAAATATATTTGTGGGATTGAAATTTCTTTGTACTCCACCAAAAAATGAAAACCCTTCTCTATTTTCTCTCTCCTATCTCTTTCTCTCTCTTCTTGCAAATAATATCAACAACTTACAAAATTTGGCTATCTATACAAATTAGAAACCAAAATTCATATGCAAGACTTGCAACTAATGAAAAATCTGTAACAAATAAATATAATCTGAAACAAACTAGTTAACTAAACAAGTAAGCTGGACATCTAAATGAAATGACACAATAGTGAACCGATACTAACTCCTAGTTACAAGCTAGTCGTGATAACATTTAAACATGTGCTTTATTATCCAAAAAAATATTTAAATAAAATGCTAAATTAATATATAAAATAACAATTTTATTGAATTTCTTATATTTATATGAAGGACCAATAAGAATGTTTTATTTTCAAGTGGCGAATTACAATTAGTAGAAAATTTGTTGGATTGGGTCAATGAGAAGAGCTCCAACATGGAGGAAAAATACTTCCTCAAAAAATTGCATGTGATTTTATACGTTAACATATAAATATTACATCTTGAATGAAATAAGAGACTCGAAACCCAATCACAAACTACTTGAAAAACACACTTTTTTTTCCAATATATAATCGGGATGTATCTATCCAAAAATATTTCTAGTTCCGCAAATAGTATCAAAAATGAAGTTTGTATGCGAAAGTTATGAGAAAAATAAGAATTGACAACAACTATGTTTATTACTAAAATTTGCTCTAGATTTTGGGAAAAGTTGTTTTCAACTAGTCTTCTTGGAATTTTATCATTCGCACTACTTAATATTACTTTATTATATGGGACCACTTGTTCATGAATTTCTAACTCAACTAAACTAATAAAATCACTCTTGCACTATTATTTTCTATTATTTTTTAGGAGAATGGAAAACTAACAAATTTTACGAGAGGGTGACATTGTGCAAGCATAATGTTTGATTGAAAAATTAGCTTTGAAACCAATTACATTGCAATTTCCTATCATGAAGCTATTGTAGACACCCTAAAAATACATACATATTTATATCCCGTTGATGTCCAATTAGAATTAATTAAATTAATTCTATCTTACCACAACATCCCCCTTTGGAATTAATTAAATTAATTCCATCAATTAAATACCCCCTTATAGAATTAATTAAATTAATTATATTTCCTAAGTCACATTCCCACCTCTTAGAATTAAATAATTTAATTCTATAATATGTCTTTGGAACTAATTAAATTAAATACTAATTAATTTAGTTATTTAATTAATTCCTTTTATCCACTCATGTTCCACTTCACTCCACTTCCAAAAGTCTACAATGGTGGGGAAAACAATAATGTACGTGAAACCACTTCTCGGATGAATTCAAAGAAAATGATTGTCCATGCAAAGTTGCAATTGCACAAACATGGTCATCTAACTATTTAAGGTAATTATAATTATTACTTGTGGAGTCAATTAAACCCAAGATCCACTTCTCATGGCCTCACCCTCAGCTATAAAATTTGTACATTTCCTTTGTCAATCCATCCCTGGAGCTTTGAGAAAATTGCATCCAACTGCCGCCAATTTGAAATATGCATCCTTGTGAAAAGCTACTCATAGCATCTACAAACACATTTAGAGAAAATATAAAAGATAACCCACAATCCAAATCTTTAATAATACCAAACAAGTCGAAGTGCTTCTATGGTCTTATCTTGAGGTTTACAAGAGGTCTACAATGAAGGTAATATGTATTTGTTTGTTTATCTTCTTTGTCTATGATTTTACTTGTTTACATTCTAGCACACCCGATGGGACTCCCACGTTATTTATTTCATTTTAGTTCATATTTTTGTGATCTAACTTTATCTTTGTGTTTCTTGTCTCCATTTAACTTTGTTGTTAAATTTTTAGGCTCTCAGGTGAAGAAAAAAATATTAAAAATTAGTAAAAAAAATAGTAGCTTGGCCATATTACAATGTTTTTTTTATTTTCCATAACTACACGTGCTAGCATACACAATATTTGCACTAGTGTTAAAATTCTTGCGCTAACGTGCAAGTGTATGTACGCTACCATCAACATTGCACGTGTTTTTGTCAAAGTGTACACTTTTCCATCACTATATACGCACTAGCGTTATAAACAAATAGTTTTTTCACACTAGCGCACACACTTGAATGCTAGCACACCTAGTTGAACACTAACACATGCAATAAAAATCCTTTGTTACACTAGTGTGTTCACATTGCACGTGTTAGCGTATCACTATGTGTAATAGCGTAACCCATCTTCCTAGGGGCTATAATTTTTCTCCCGAACTTGAAACAAATCTATTTTTTCCAAAAAGGTCTCGAGATGGACTATGCAATGAATACATCATTTTCAGATTTAACCTATTAGAAAATTAATGGTTTTATTTCTCCTAACACTTGTCATTTTTTTGCATGTTAGGTTTTTTTTTCTCTAAATTAATAAACCTTGTGTGTATGTTTCCATGTTTGTTTTCTAATGTCAAATTGATCAAAATAGTACTTAATTTTGAAATATTTGTTAAGGATTTATTTGTTTTTGTTCTAATCATAACAACGATCATATGTATGCTCTTTCCTCACACTTTTAAAGTGATATTGGAAATAAAAAACGTGATCATTTTCTTAGGTAATTTTGGGGAATTAACCTTTTTTATTTTCTTAATCAAATCTTGTTCACATGTATGCTCTTTCCTCACGCTTTATAAGCAACCTTGGAAATCAAAAACGTGAACTTGCTTCTATCGTCTTGTCCTCTACCTACCTCAGGAAAACATTCTAATCTTTGTTTGCAGGACCATCTCTTAAAGGTGGATATAAAACATTAAAATACTAATTGCAGGTTGACTTGATCAAAAACTAAAACAATTTACTAACTGCAGGTTGCCTCTATCAAAGATTGGTGGTTAAAACAATCTCATCTCTTAATCAAGATAAAATGAACACTACACATTGTATTTGTAGGTGCGGATGAAAAGGTTATTTCCCAACCACTATAAATGTGGGAAGTGCTTTGGCATAATCCATAAAATGATTTGATGAGTACCACAATAACCTAAAAGTAGTCGGTACATTAAGGGAACCTGGCGACAAAACGGATACATTTTGTCCTAACTAACTAGTAAAACCTTGTGAGATTAGAGTCACAGATATCTAGTAGTGGCGACCCCAGTGTGATTCATTTGAGTAAGATATTTTCTCAAGGTTTCAAAGGGGGTGAAGTAAAGCCGACAACTAGCAATAACACCATGCTTCTTTGGGTATACTGCTAATGCCTAGTTGAGAGAACCACCTAGGAAGCCACACATTATCCAAGTCAATCTAAGGTAGAGGTCAAAACATCTGTAAACAAAATTTTTTTTCACGTTTTTCTTTTCTCTTTTTTTTTAGTGAGTTGTGTTCCACACTCGTATCTTACATTCTCACTTTCGTCTCATTTTTCATCTTTCCCAAATACTCCTTATTTGGGTTCATTCTCGCATCTTTTCTAATTTCCCAAATACTCCTTATTTGGGTTCATTTTCACATCTTTGCTACTTTCCCAAATACTCCTTATTTGGGCTCATTTTCCAAACTTTCACAAATCTTCCTTGTTTGGTCTCATGTTCACCTCTTTGTAAGCATAAGTCTTGAGTTGTGGACATCCGCATCCACACTTAAGCAATTTCATCCTTTTCATCTAAGTCTTGACATCATGATACTCACTTTATCATGGTCAAGCACCATCATGATCACCTTGATCTATCATCTTTCTAAGTCTTAAGTTTAACATTACCTTATTGAGCTTCAAGAATTCCACCATCTTACATTATCACATTTGACATTCACTTTGTTGAATTGTCTACAAATTCATATTTCTTCACTCATCTATTTTAAAGAATTCACTTTCTATAAATCGAGATCCTTAACCAATCCATTTTCCCTTGTCTCTCACATTCACTTTGTCAAGATTCAAGCTTTTCATCGTCATCTTTTCATCTCTATATTTTGACATTCACATTGTCGTCATTTGAGTATTATCCTTCCTTTTTGTAGTCTCCTCTCTTAACATTCATCTCGTTAAAGAGTCGAGCACTTTCACCATCTTTCTAAGTCTCCTCTCTTAACAATTATCTTGTTAAGTGTTGAGCATCTTTCATTGTGTCTCTAAGTCTCCTCTTGTAGCACTCATTTTGTCACAAGTTGAGCAAACCAACTCCTTTCACCTCTTCCCCCTTTACATTCAATTTGTAAATAATCAAGAGAACTTTCATTCCTTCTCATTTCTCTTAACACTCACCTTGTTAAGAGTTAACATTTCAAACATTTTTGTCTCTCTTAACACTTCTTTTGTTAAGAGTTGACTCACATCATCTTGTTAAGTCTCTTCTCTTCTAAACATCCATTTTAGAAGTTGAGAAAACTAAACTTTTCAAAGATTCGTCTCTTTTGTACATTCATTTTTGTTAAAAGTTTAAGTAAATCACTTAACTCGTACATTACTTCTCCCATCTTAGCATTTATTTTGCTAAAAGTCCCATAATTGGACTTTCGCTTTCAAAGCTTCTTCTCTTCATCCATTTTGACATTCAAATTGTTAAGGGTTGAATCTAACAATTTTTTCCAATCCCGCATCCCTTTTAACATCCACGTTGTTAAGGGTTGATTCTATCAAATATTTTCCACTCCTCTTTTCTTACATTCACTTTATATGGAATTGGGTAATCTTTTGTCATCACTAAGTCTTTTCTAACTTAACATTCTTTTGTTAAGGTTCAAGCAAATTTGTTAAACTATTTATTCCATCTTTACATTCACATTGTAAAGGGTTGAGTATTCTAACATCATTTCATATTTCATCCATCTTAACATTCACGTTGTTAAGGGTAAAAAAATCAAATATTTTCAATCTCGCTTCCATCTTAACATTCACTTTGTTAAGGGTCGCATTGTTCAATTTTTTTCATCATCTTATCCATTCTAGCATTAATTATGCTAAGGGATGAGCTTTCAAACCTTTTCGCCTCTTCCATCTTAGCATTCACTTTGCTAAGGGTTGAGCTTTCAATTTTTTTCCCTCTTCCATCTTAGCATTCACTTTTCTAAGAGTTGAGTTATTCATCTCACCTTTCTTCATTCTCCCCCATTTTTCATTACAATGGTGGATTCACACAACTCATAATTTTCTCAGGAATGGCAAATGATGAAAGACATCATTGCGGGTATGAAAAAACAATGCAAAAAAATTCAACTTTGATGAATTGCGTCCTTACCCTTTGACATGCACATATTATGCACACCCTTTCCAAACTCTTTAAGACACCCAAATTTGAAAAATACAAGGGCAAAACCAATCCTAGAAATTATATCAAATAATTTTTCGTAGCATGCCATGAAGTGGCATATAATGATATATTTCTCTTGTGTCTTTTTTTCCTATAATTATAGGAGGACAAGCTTTGGATTGGTTCTTACACCTTCCAAGGGGATCTATCATCACCTTCATGGACCTCTCAGAGAAGTTTGTTAAACATTTTTCTTTCAACTTCAATCACAATCATAACAATAACAACCATAGCAATCATCCCTATCAATCTTGGTAAGTCAATCGCAACAACAATGTAAATCAATGATGGTGTTACAAATAATCAAAATGTGCACAACATGCATGAACAATAAACCAAAAATCCAATCATATAACCTAGCGAAGACACCACTCCATGAAAAATTAAGTGATAATTTACACCCCTCGAAGAAAGTCTCTAGTGTTTTTCAACAGCTAAAAGAGGATAGGATGATAAAATATCTACTTACAAGACCTTGGGTTGAAGGAGAACCTAAGCCATACTAGTAAAAACCTCATACATATTTTTATTTTCATCACATTGATGGCCACTCAATAGATAAATGTGTGTGTTTTAAGAATTATGTCCAAGACTTAATTGATGATGGAGAGATATTTATAGAGCTTGATGAAAAATATATTGTAACCAAGGACACATTAACTACTACAACTTATTAAGAAGAGTTGGATGTTGTCCCCAAATTTTTACATACTTGCATTTAACGAGATCATGAAGAAATTAAAGTATCTCTAAATCAAAACCAATCTATCTCTTCTACATATTTTCTTCCTTTAGTCCCAACAGACACTAAACTTGTTTTGGACAACAACCTTCTAACATCTAACAAGAGATTGAACTTTCTTCAAGACTCCCTTTCAACCCTTGATATACCTATAGACACTACATAAGAGGTTCCATCATCAAACACCATTGAGCTTGATTCTATTCTTTCACTTCCGGCTCATATGCCTAATATCTCTAGTCTTGTTGTAGAAACATAACCACAACAAGTTTGGACACTTACGACAATGCAGCCTTCTATGTCCACAATCCCTCAAATGATCACTCTTGCATGAATCTAATCAATGATGACACTTATGTCTCAATACATCTACATGCGTACACTCTACGAGGTACGTATACCTAGAATATCCTTATACCACCTTTTCAAGATCTAATCGTAAATCATCGTCAAAACCATCAATCCATTGCCTCGAAGGAGCATCATTGAATATTTTCTCTCTACAACCTATAAGGATCCTTAGGTGTACATCTAGAGATCAATCCTTCTTTCCTCGCACTCTTTCACTCACAAGTGAATATGAATCTCAACATATTCCCCGCATCAACAATCCTCTTCTAACATCACATAGGTCTTTGATCTCATCAAATACTTATCTAATCAAGTATCCTTTGACTTGGCCCTTTTCTACCCAAGTATCGTACTTCAAGACTCATCGAATCTTTAGATTCTCTCCTTTGGCTTGGACCTTGTTTTCCCAAGTCTCATATCTCAGGACTCATCAAATTGTTTGATTCTCTCCTTTAACTTGGATCTTGTCTGCCCAAGTCTCGTATCTCAGGACTCATCAAATCATTTGATTCTCTCCTTTGACTTGGATCTTGTCTACCCAAGTCTCATACTTCAAGACTCATTGAATCTTTAGATTCCCTCCTTTGACTTGGACCCCATCCTCCCAAGTCTCGTATCTCAGAATCGTTGAATCTTAGGATTCTCTCCTTTGACTTGGGTTTCATGCACCCAAATCTCATAAATTCAAACTACTTCCATCTATCATTCATTGAAAATATTTTGATCGTCTCCTTGACTTGGATCTCGTCTCGCCCAAGTCTCGTAAATCAAAACCATTCCATTTTCATAAACATGGACCTCTCTGGTGATGATTCCATTGTACACCTTCATCTCGCCAAATTTCAAAAACTCAAAAATCATACATAGAGAATAAAAATCCGTATAAAACCTTTGTTTAAAACATTGTTTGAAAATAAAAATTGGAAAAGGAAATGTAAATAATATTAAGCATTCCATTTGTTGGTTGATATCTTAATCATACCATTATCATATCTTCATTTTCTTCACCTTTTATGAAAACAGTTAACCTTGTTTCTATTGGGCATTGTTTATCTCATATTTGTTATGGTTTTGTTATCCCATAAAATTGGAAAGGGAAATTTTACAGATAACCCTACCAAATTTTGTTCCAGTCCCTCGTCAGGGACTCCTTGCGTTCAAACGTTGCAAAATCCTTACCCGGAAATCTAGTTTTCCGAACTTAGCCATTTTTGGTCTTTTTTGGTCGGGCGCACTTAATCTCTATGCAACATAAAGTGTTCATGCACCCCCTTTAAATCCTTCGGCGCACGGTTCGAAGTGTCAACACACCTTTTGGTGCACCTCACTATGTTGCGCCTTTCTTGCATGCACCAAGGCGCATGCGCCTTCATGTCAACAATACTTTTGTTGCGCCGCGTTTTGGTGCGCTAAGGGTGCATGTATTTCCGTGTTGACAACACTTTTGGTGCGCCAAAGGTGCACATAACTTCGTGTTGGTAGGTGTTTTGGTGCGCCAAAGGGCGCATCCTTTCCATTGTCGACAGGCATTTTGGCGCGCCACTTGAAAAAGTGGTTGGCGCATTTATTACCACCTTGCCTATATATAGGCGCATCTGCCCTGTCATTTTCATCAGAGAAAAATCACGTGATTATTTCTTTCCCTCTGCACCTGTCAGCGCACCTGTCGTTATCGAATCACATCATGGACCCAGTTTCACACCTCTCACATTATATAATCCTGGTAAGAGGTCCCTTGCTCTTGTGTTTTGTGTTTTTGGTTTTTGGCTGCTTGTTTGTGGAGATTGGATGGAATAAATCTGTGAACCATGGAACCCTCCCCCTTACTATTTTATCTGTCCTTCCCCATGTGCTTCCCCCTCTTTCCAGATCTGCTGGTAAAGAGGACTGTCTCGTAAAGAAATTGCTTGGACCCCTTTGATTAAGCTTCTTCACCACCCAAGGAACCCTGCAAAAGAAGCTTAAACCACATGTAAATCCCTCAGAGAAAGAATCAAAGCTTAAAAGTAAGACTGTATTTTTCTCCTCTTTTGGCACATCTGCCACCCCTGCAACATGATATACAGTCGCGCTCAAGGCGCATCTACCATGCCTGTTGCATAAAGAACAGCTACGCCCTCAAGGCGCACTTCCCTTGCTTGTTGCACCCGCTTTCCCTGCGCCCTACTTGGCGCACCAATCTCATGTGTAGCATTGTTAAAACTTGCGCCATTGGCACACCCTGCGTCCATGTGACACCAAATTTATTTGCGCAAGGGAAAAACTGTGAACGGCGCAGGCGCACCCATTATTACAACAACAACATGTTGTGTAGACCTTCCATGCGCCGCGCCAAGTTTCCCTGTGGCGCATGAAAAAATGATGTTACACGCATTAAACCTGCGCCCTTTGGTGCATCCTGTACCCGTGTAACATGAAAAATATCAGTGCCCGCTATAAAATGCATACATATGGCGCAGGCACACTTCTACTTACAACAACAAAAAATGTAACCTGCAGTATCCACGTGCCATGCGCCCTTTGCGTTGTCTTACCTTCTGAGCACCCTTTTAAATGCGCCATATTATTTAACCCTGTAACCTGCAATATTGATGCGCCCTGCGCCCTGAGGCCTTAAAATTGCTAACTCTTTCTTCTGTCAACGCTTTAATGGAAGATCAAACAAGCTAATATGACTTTCTTGCATTGGGTTTCACTTCTTCTTCTTGCAGATCAGCAACTGAGTTCAGAGTTACATATGTCAACATCAAGCAAGAGACCTACCAAATCTAAGGGCAAATCCAAGCTCACAGAGGAAGAAATGAAGTATAAATATCAGAGGGTCAGGATGCCTGAATCCCAAGCAGAGTGTGACCTAGATATCAGAGACTCAGAACTTGGTCACATTGATATGGAGGATTTCTGGGCCAGAACCCGGAAGGTCACAGGAAGTCCGTGGATGGACAAACTGATGGGCAGTGGGTTGCATTTTGCTGGAGGGATCCCAGTTAGTGCCGTGAACAATGAGTTCATGATGGTAGTAGCCCGCTGCTACAACAAAGACACAAGATGTGTCCATAATGAGAAGGGCGAGGTCATAATCAACCTCACTGCCCGACACTTGAAATAATGCTCGGCATTCCTCATCACTGGCACTTTGTGGCCGTAAGCCGGGAAGATTGCATCAAAGCTTGGGATGACAATGAGGATCAGTGTATGCAGTTGATGAATGAAGTATACCTGAAGAACAAGAAGGTGGTGACCAGATGGCCACAAGTCATTCATCGAAGTGACTTTTCAGAGGAACTCAGTGATACAATCACGTTCCTGAGCAGAGTGTTTGGGCTTCCTGATGCCCACTACTTTCACAAGTGGATGCTGAGGTACTTAGAGACGATGAACAAAAATGTGCCAGATCAACGCTTTGAGTGGGCGGAGATCATAAGCAGCACCATATCTGAGCAGCTCCAACAACTCACCACAATGGGGAGGTTCTATATGAACTCCTACGTAGTCTATGTTGCGGCCTCAGAGAGAGACTATCCAGCTTTGATGCGGTGTGGGGTTTGGCCCCAAGTTAAAATATATGAATACTATCTAGAACTAAAGCTGGAAAATAGTATCCCCCAGTTCACAAAGATCAACGATGCCTTCTTCTATGGCATCATCTGTCTTCTAAGGCCAAATATGACTCATGGTCGTACGACCAAGAGTATCGTCGCAGCCTACAGAGAAATGGGGGGCCTTGTTCACTCAATTCCCCACCTTCACTTATCTGAGGGTAGTTAACTTCTTGGGGGAACCAACCAAACTACCGAGATATGCCGGCCCCAAGTTGATCCTGTTGGATCTGTCAAGACAGCTTATCACCTACCACAAGAAGTGTCTCAAGAGAAAGAAGGGTGGAACTCCTTTCCCCCTCACAGTGGGCAGGTATACTTGTCTCTCTCACCATAAGGTGAATGATATGTTTGCAAAATTGGAGCTGCTAAATCTAAAGCATAACGTCCGAGCAAGGCCCACTTTCGACCAAATAAATTGTCTCCCCAGGGCTAAACTTGATCCGATCCACATCCCTCAGATCGAAGACATTTATATTGACATATAACATGAGGTCGAGCTTAGGAGGAAGGATCATTCCCACTTGGCCTTGGCCGAAATCATCCAGTATGGTATGGCCATCGTCCCAAAAGGCTATCAAAATACTGAGCAAGAATTTGATCAAGTGTACCTTGACACGGGTGGGGACGATTGGCCTTTCACCGTGATTGACAGAAACAAAGCTCCTCAGACAATAGAGGAAAGGGTCAAGGAAACTCTGCAAAGAACAGAGCATTGGTGCAGAATGAATGGTCTCATTTACCTCGGAGTTGATTTCACTACATCTCCGTTGGGCAACACACCTCCTCTGGGCAAAAACAGCTACCAAAGGGCAAGGGGAAAGGCAAAGAGGGTGAGTCAAGCTCCACCCAAGAGGAAGCTCCTGAAAGTCCTCCTTCGCTTCATAAGAACGGGTTGAAATCCCGGAAAGCTTAGAAGAAGAAGCAGCAGAAGATGTTCCGATAGGCACATCCACTCAGGATGTTGCCATAACTATAACTGATGAGGTCCCTTCTGTCCCTTCTCCTTCTCCTCCTTCCCCTCCTTAGGTGACCCAAGCGACCATTCCTTTGGTCGTGTCCTCTCCCCCATCTTCTACTGTTCCCCCTTCTTCATCATCCATCTTCTCTTCTCTCGCGGAGCTGTCCCCCACCATTTCTTCCCTCATCTCTCAGCTCCCTTCCATTCCTATGTCTACCTCCCCTGCAGTATCCCTTCCTCCCGTGAGCACTTCCTCGGCTTCCCTTTCAATGCCACCTCCAAGTGTCTCCACATTTTTCCCTTCTACTACTGCAGCTGCTCCCTTTTCCATTTCTGGTCCTTCTCCCATAAGTCCAGCCTAGATCTCCCAGCACCTGAGTCAATAGAAGAGGAAAGTTCCCATCGCACCGATGGACTTCTCCGTCATCCCATCAAAAGGGGCCAAGAAGCAAAAGCCTATAACCCGCTTCTCTCAGAGTGCATCAGGGGAGAGAGTAATGGAGATTGCATACCCCAATCCTTTGAAGGATAAAAAGGATCTGTCTTCGATAGATTACACAGTGACTCAAGTCACAATGGGGACATCTTCAGAAAGCCTGCAAGGAGAGGCCCTATCTGTAGTTGACGCCCTTTGCAAAAAGCTCCAGGAAGCAAAGGAAGAGAAAAGGCTGCTAAAGGAGAAAAATAAACATCTTCTCCACGCCTTGCAAAAATGGGCAGTGCGCTTCCCATAACTGCGCCAAAACTCCTGAGCCTCTGAGTCAGGATAAAATCAATGAATATGCCAAAATCGGCGAGCAGGGCATGGCAGTTTCCGCCTGGAGGAGCCAAATCCTCAAGGAAAGTGAGGGAGTGATCACTAAGTTCACCGGGTTATATCAGAATATCAATCGGACAAACAGAGAACTCCAGGCGATAGCAGGACCCATCTCCGAAGAGCTGGATCATGCCAGGATGCAGCACGAGACCTTTCAGAAAATGCTCGACTGTTCAGTCGAAGATCTAGTCAAGTTCGGCGTCTTTGGACACCCCAGAGCCCTCAACAAAATCCTTTCTACTCTAGATTATCGGGTGGATCAGCTGGAGTTCATCCTGGAGAAGATCGACAAAGTAAAGGAGGAAGCCCTGGATGCCATGCATCAAATGGAACAGATTGTCCTAAGAATGTCTCCAGGCTTGCTCACTTCTTCTTTCACCTTAAGAAGGGTTAAGGAAACTATTCAGATCTTCAAGGAGATTGTTTCACAAGGGCTGGGGCCAGAGGTCATGTTCGATGCCAAATCCATCAACAACCTGTTGGCATGTCGTGACTTCATTGGGTACCTGATAGAAGTAGAGAATGATTATTCAAAACTCCCAGAAAAGCTCACAGACGAGCGGGAGACCTGCGAAGCTATCAGCGATCGACACAAGGATCCTTCCCAGGATCAACTTCAACCCATGATTATCAAATTCATGGAGTACCGTGCCCAGTTCCACATCTCGTCGCCTGAGCAACAAAAACAGGATATCCCCTTTCAGCCACGGGATGACGATGAATAGTTTCCTTCTTCCTGACTTTCTCCTTGAGAAATTTCTAAAGTGTGTTGACACAAACGATGACATCATCCATGTTGCACCATGGGATGATGTCATCCACAAATTTTTCAAAAAGTCAACAAATGACTTTGTAATCTATTGTAAGATATTTTTGTAATTAAGTGGTTGGTTTGCTTTTGTCTTCTTTTCTTCTCTCCTTCTATATATACTTGAATACTTGTTGTATTCGGGTGTGGATATTTTTTAGATGAAAAATAGAAGTGGGAAGAAAAGGCTTTGTACTTTTTGTAACAGAAGAAAATATTAATACAAATATTAAGACTTTGTGTTGAATATGCGTGTTATGGGCATCTGATCTTTCTTATGTCAGATCTATGCATTTATTCTGTTGGATCTATCTCTACTTTTTTGTCATTTATTCATCAGTATTGCTTTATTCATTTATGCAAGTAGGTTTGGCTCTGTTTACTACCAATCCCAAAACATAAACCCTCTGACCTTTCTGCTTTGGAATTCATTTCTTTTCTCCCTTCGGACCTGATCTCTCTTCATCCTCTCTTCCATTCCTTTCTTTTCGTAGTTGGAAACACCCCTACTGGGATGAGATCCCAAACCCCCGAAGGCGGAATATTGTGAGACTTGCATAGATTCCTGCTGGTAGAATAGCAATAAACCGTTTTGCACTTGACTCAAAGAGGGCTATGCCTTACACTTTGTTGGCTCGTTTATCCATAGATCTCGCCCTAGAGATGATTTTGAAACCATGATTTTGGAAACTCCCACTGGGATCGAACAGATCTATCAGATCTATGATGGTGGTATGATAAAAAATCAGTAAAAATCAGAAAAATCACTACCTGTTTGCAAATTTTAACTTTTGTTCAAAATCTAAAATTTTTGCAAAAGTGATCCAAATTGAAAATTTTCTTCTGAGATCCATAGATCTGGCCTAGTTGGAGATCTTTAGTTCACTGACTTTTTATAAAAATCTGTATTTTTCCGTAGATCTGAGTTTTTGACAGTTTACCAAAATTTTCAAACTCTTTGAAAAGTCAACTCTAGATCTGAAAATCAGCTTACTAAGCTTCACCATCGTTTTATCCTCGTTGTTCTTTGTCATTAAACCGCAATCGGTTTTCAAAAAGAGGATAAAATTTAAATATTCAGAAAAGTACATGCTGCTGATTTTTGTCAGAAAAATCAGAAAATCAGCAAGTACAACCAAAAAGAGTTTTTAAATCTGCTCCACAATATTGCAAATCGGGAAGGTACACTGGCAGGTGAACCATTTACTCGTAGCAGGAGAGCTCGTGGAGAAGTCGATCCTACTTTCGATCTGCTTCAAAGGCACAACTTCAGTATAACACCGGCGCGCTTTTCATCACTAAGTTCAGCTGATCGGTCAGCCAGAAGCGCCTCACCTCCACGAAAAAACTAGTTTTCACAAGGAGCCTCCACATCCCTTTGTAGTGCCTTGCTGCTCAGCGGAACTGTATTTCAGCCCGTGTTCTTTTTCCACCCGTCCAGATGGCGGTACCATGGGGAAATGCTATGGGTCCCTTGGCCTTGCCGCATCCTATTCACGCGCTCCCACATGGAAACCGAAAGAATTTTCCCAAATTTGACGGGAGCGGAAACCAAAGCACGGATTCACACATATCTGCATTCATCATGTCATGTAGTATCCTGGATGTGACTCATGAAGATGTGTCGGTTCACCTTTTTCTAGAAACTTTACAAGGGCCCGCAGCAGAATGGTTTCAGCATTTGCGGCCGGATCTATTACCAGTTGGGCCACCTTGCGGGATGCTTTCGAGGACGGTATAAGCCTTCGGAAGATGCGTTTGCATTATTATCACAGATCACTCACCTAAAAAAGGAGGCCAATGAGACCATGCGTGATTTTATCGCCAGGTTCAATGCATTAATCAACCGTGTGCCTGTTGCCATGCTTCCAACACTGGAAAATCAAAAGTGTTTCTTCGTGAACGCGATGAGCTCGAAAGTAAGTTTCCTACTCTTGCAAGAACAAGTAGCTACCTTGATTCTCACCAGCCACTGCCATCCGAATTGAAGATAATTTACTAATATTTGGTGAATTAAAAAGGGAATCATCCAAGCCTAAATCTTTGGGCCCTTCTCCCGCTACTTGGCCCGATCTGGCATTTCAAAAGATGGCGAATGACTTACTCGCATTAAAGAAGTTAGCCCAAGCTTCCCTCGGTTCCTCATCTTTGGGATATCCACGAGGAATTTCATTTCCAACAATGTTCCTCAAAGGCCGCGCTTTCCTACAACTGCTCCGCGGTTGGCGCTTGAGGCTCCTCCGGTCAACGCTTTAGTCGAAATCGAAGAAGAGGAGCAAAATTACGAAGAACCTTCGTCTCAAGGCATAGATGATCAAGATGTTGGTGGCTGATTAGCAACTCTACTATCGGGTATATGGAATTTGACGAGGAAGAATCTGATGAAGAAGAGGGTACACAAGGGTATGCAAGTGGACAATCATATGTTGTTTTTACCCGCTCACAAGGAAAAGAGGCAGAGGTCACTGCCGATGTGCGGAAAGAGAAGGCCGTGTCAAACACGCCTCCAACCATTGCTAAAAGAGGTAATCCTCTTCCTACTCAACCCCTGTTAATTCTTTTACAAAGAAATCTTTTCCCCCCATCTCTCCTCCAAATCAACCTTCTTCTATTTCCATGAAGACCAGTAATCCTACTCTACCATCGCGAAGTGAAGGACTCATTCCTTCACCAATGCAACCCTTGGCCGCATTTGACATCATAGATCATGCTAAAAAGACTAAGATCCAAATGTCTGAAGCCGAGTATCTTGATCAAACCCTCTTATCCCGTAAAATTGGCAAGGGCAATTTTACTGATAACCACAAAGGGATTTTGTTCCGATCCCTCATTAGGGATCCCTTGTGTTCGGAACATTGCAAAATCCCTTCCCGGGAAATATAGTTTTCCGAACTTAGCCGTTTTTGGTCTTTTTTGGTTGGGCACATATAATGACTATGCAACATCAAGTTTTGATGTGCCCCTTTAAATCCTTTGGCGCATGCTTTCTTGTGTCAACAGGCATTTTGGTGCGCCTCACTATGTTGAGTCTTCCTTACACGCGCCAAGGCGCATGCGCCTCCATGTCAACAAAACATTTGTTGCGCCACTTTTTGGTGCGCCAATGGCGCACATATTCCTCTGTCGACATCACTTTCGGTGTGCCAAGGGCGCATATAACTTCGTGTTGGTGAGTCTTTCGGTGTGCCACAGGGCACATGCTTTCTAGTGTCGACAATGCTTTTCATGCGCCACTTAAAAAGTTGGTGGCGCATTTATTACTACCTCGCCTATATATAGGCACATCTGCGCTGTCATTTTCACCAAACACAAATCACGTGATTATTTTTCTCTGTACCTATCAGCGCACCAGCCCTGTCGCTTTTGAATCTTTTCGTGGACCCGTTTGCACACTTCTCCACTATTTATCCTGGTAAGAGGTCCTCTTTCTTTTGTGCACTTTGTGTTTGTGGTTTTTGACTGCTTGTTGGTATAGATTGGATTGGAAAGACTGTGAAATCATGAACTTCCCCCTCCCTTCCTTGTTTTCTTTTCCATTCTTCCACATATTCTTCCCCCTTTCTTTCAGATCTCTAGTAGAGGAAACTCGTCTCCGAAATGATTGCTTAAAAACTCTTTGTTTAAGCCTCTTCATCACCACAAGGTACCCTAAAAAGGAGCTTGACCACATATAAACCCATCAGAGAGAGAATCAAAGCTTAAAAAGAAACTGTATTTTTCTTCTCCTTTGGCACATTGGCACCCGCAACATGAAAAACGATTGCACAATGGCGATCATCTGTCGCCCTGATTACATAAAGAAACGGCCGCGCCAATGGCGCATATTCCCTTCTGCTACATAATGAAAAGCTACGCCCTCATGGCGCACTTCCTTAGTTTGTTGCAAACTTTTTACTCACGACCCTCATGGCATGCCAAATTCATTTGTCGCATCGTTAAAACCTACACCCTTTCGCGCACCCCGCATGTATGCAACATAGAAATTATCCGCGCAAGTGCAATCAGAAACGGCAGCAGTGCATCCTCATTACAATAATAAAGCATGTCATGCGGAGACGCTCCATGCGCCGCGCAGTTCCCTTATGGCGCATGAAAAAATGATGTAACATGCGCAAATCCTGTGCCCTTCGGCGCATCCTGTACCCATGTAACATGCTACATCCATGCGCCCGTTATAAAATGCATACATATGGCGCAGGCGCACTTCTGATTGCAACAACAAAATGTACCATGTAATTTCCATGCGCCATGCCCTTTGGCGCTGATTTTTCCCCTTGCAACAACCTTTTTCTGTGCGCCGTACTATTTAGCCCTGCAACCTGTAGTATCCATGTGCCCTGCGCCCTCAAGCATTTAAATCGTTAAACTCTTTCTCCTGTTAATGCTTTAATGGAAGATCAAACGCTAACATGACCTTCCTGCGTTGTGTTTCGCTTCTTCTCCTTGCAGATCAGCAACTGAGTTCGGAGTTACATATGTCAACATCAAGCAAGAAACCTACCAAATCTAAAGGCAAGACCAAGCTCACAGAAGAAGAAATGAAGTATAAATATCAGAGGGTCAGGATGCCCGAATCCCAGGCAGAGTGTGACTTAGATATCAGAGACTCAAAACTTGGACACATTGATATGGAGGAGTTCTGGACCAGAACCAGAAAGGTCACACGAAGTCCCTGGATGGACAAATTGATAGGCAAGGTGCCTGCGCACTTTGGAGGAATCCCAGTTAGCGCCGTGAACAATGAATTTATGATGGTAGTTGCTCGATGCTACAATAAAGACACAAGATGTGTCCATAATGAGAAGGGCGAGGTTATAATCAACCTCACTGCCTATCATTTTGAAATAATGCTCAGCATCCCTCACCACCGGCACTTTGTGGCCGTCAGCCGGGAAGACTGCATCAAGGCCTGGGATGATAATGAAGATCAATGTGCGGTGATGAACGAGGTATATTTGAAGAATAAAAAGGTGGTGACTCGGTGGCCACAAGTCATTCATTGTAGTGACTTTTCAGAAGAACTCAGCGACACCATTACATTCTTGAGCAGAGTCTTTGGGCTTCCTGACGCCCATTATTTTCACAAGTGGATGCTACGGTGCCTAGAAATAATGAACAAAAATGTGCCCAATCAATGCTTTGAGTGGGCGTAAATCATAAGCAACACAATTTCTGAGCAGCTACAACAACTTAACACAACGGGAGGTTCTATATGAACTCCTACGTGGTCCATGTTGCAGCTTCAGAAAGAGATTATCCAGCTATGATGCGGTGCGGGGTTTGGCCCGTGTTAAAATCTATGAATACTATCCAGAACTGAAGCTGGAAAATAGCATCCCCCAATTTACAAAGATCAATGATGCATTCTTCTATTTCATCATCTGCCTGTTGAGGCCGAATATGACTCATGGTCGCACGATCAAGAGTATTGTAGCAGCTACCGAGAAGTGGGGGGCCCTGTTCACTCAATTCCCCACATTCACCTATCTAAGGGCGGCTAACTTCTTGGGGGAACCAACTAAACTGCCAAGGTATGCCGGTCCCAAATTGATCTTGCTAGAATCTGTCAAGGCAGCTAATCACCTACCATGAGAAGTGCCTCAAGAGAAAGAAGGGTGGAACTCCTTTCCCCCTCACAGTGGGTAGGTATACGTGTCTCACTCACCATAAGGCAAAAGACATGTTTCGCAGAAATGAGCTCTGAATCTGAAACATAACTTCCCAGCAAGGCCCACCTTCGACCCAAGAAATTGTCTGCCTAGGGCCAAGCTTGACCCGATCCACATCCCTCAAATCGAAGATATCTACATCGATATATATCATGAGGTTGAGCTCAGGAGGAAGGACCATTCTCGCTTGGCCTTAGCAGAAATCATCCAGTACGGGGTGGCCATCATCCCCAAAGGCTACCAAACTACTGAGCAAGAAGTGGATCAAGTGTATCTTGACACAGGTGGGGACGATTGGCCTTTCACGGTGATTGATAGAACTAAAGCACCCTGACAATAGAGGAAAGGGTCAAGGAAACTCTACGCAGGACGGAGCATTGGTGCCAAATGAACGGGCTCATCTACCTCGGAGTCGATTTCACAACCTCTCTCGTTGGGCAACGCACCTCCTCGATCAAAGCAGCCAAAAGGCAAGGGAAAAGGAATAGAGGGTGAATCCAGTTCCACCCAAGAGGAAGCTCCTGAAAGCCCTCCTTCCGCTTCACAAGAACGGGTTGAAATCCCGAAAAGCTCAGAAGAAGAAGTGGCGGAAGATGTTCTAATAGGCATATCCACTCAGGATGTGGCCACGACTATAACAATTGAGGTCCCTTCTGTCCCTTCTCCCTCTCCTCCTTCCCCTCCTCAAGTGACCCAAGCGACCATCCCTTTGGTCGTGTCCTCTCCCCCTTCTTCTACCATTCCTCCTACTTCCTCGTCCATCTTCTCTTCTCTCGCGGAGCTGTCCCCCTCCATTTCTTCCCTCATCTCTGAGCTCCCTTCCCTTCCTATGTCTTCCTCCCCTGTAGTATCCCTTCCTCCCGTGGGCACTTCCTCGGCTTTTCTCTCTATGCCGCCGCCACGTGTCTCCACGTTTTTCCCTTCTACTACTGCAGCTGTCCCCTTCTCTATTTCTGGTCCTTCTCCCCTGAGTTCAGCCTGGATCTCCCAACACCTAAGTCAACAGAAAAGGAAAGTTCCCATTGCACCGATGGACTTTTCCGTTATCCAATCAAAGGGGGCCAAGAAGCAAAATCCTATCACATGCTTCTCTCAGAGTGCTTCGGGAGAGAGGGTAATGGAGATCGCATACCCCAATCCTCTGAAAGATAAAAAGGATTTGTCTTCAACAGATTACACAGTGACTCAAGTCATAATGGGGATGTCTTCCGAAAGCCTTCAGGGAGAGGCCCTATCTGCAGTTGACGCCCTCTGCAAGAAGCTTCAAGAAGTAAAAGAAGATAAAAGGCTACTGAAAGAGCAAAATAAACATCTACTCCATGCCTTACAGAAGATGGGTAGTGCACCTCCCACAATCGCGCCGAAACTCCCGAGCCTTCGAGTCGGGATAAATTAATGAATATGCGAAGATCGGCAAAGCAGGGTATGCGATTTCACTGGAGGAGCCAGATCCTCAAGGACAAAGTGAATGAGTGATCGCAAGTTTATTGATTTGTATCTCGAACATCAACAAGGTGAATAAAGAGCTCTAAGCGTTAGCAGGACCCATATCCGAAGAGCTAGACCATGCTAGGCTGCAGCATGAGACCTTTCAACGAATGTTCGACTGTTCAGTCAAAGATCTGGTCAAGTTCGGTGTTTTTGGTCACCCCAGGGCCCTCAATAAGACCCTTTCCACTCTGGATTACCGGATGGATCAACTGGAATTTGTCCTTGAAAAGATTGATAAGGTAAAGGAAGAAGCCCTGGACGTAATGCATCAGATGGAACAAATTGTTCTAACGATGTCTCCAGGGTTGCTTACTCCTTCTTTCGCCTTAAGGAAGGTTGACGAAACCATTCAGATCTTCAAGGAGATCATTTCGCAAGGGCTGGGGCTAGAGGTCACTTTTGATGCAGAATCCATCAATAACCTGCTGGCCTATCGGGACTTCATCGGGTTCTTAATAGAAGCAGAGAATGAATATTCCAAACTCCCAGAGAAGCTCACAGACGAGCGGGAGACTTGCGAGGCTATCACTGAGCGACACAAGGATCCTTCCCAGGATCAACTAGAGCCCATGATCAGCAAGTTCATGGAATACCATGCCCAATTCCACATCTCGTCACCTGAGCAGCAGCAGAAGCAGGATCCCCCCTTTCAGCCGCGGGATGACGACGATGAATAATTTCTCTCTTCTTCGACTTTCTTTTTGTAAATGTCTAAAGTATGTTGGCACAAATGATGACATCATCCATGTTGCACCATGGGATGATGTCATCCATCAAGTTGTCAAAAGTCAACATGACTTTGAGATATTTTGTAGATATTATGTAAATAGGTGGTTGGTTCCTTTTTGCCTTCCTTCTTCTCCTTCTTCTATAAATACTCGAATACTTGTTGTATTCGGGGTGAATACTTTTCAGATGAGAAATAGAAGTAAGAAGAAGATTTTGAACTCTCTGTAACAGAAACAAACATCAAATACAATATATTTAGACTTTGTCTTTGAATACATGTGTTTTAATATCGATCTTTCTTATGTTAGATTTGTGTGATTGTTCGTTGGATTTGCTTCTACTTTGTTGTCATTTATTCATCAGTATTGCTTTATCCGTCTATGTAAGTAGGTTTGGCTCTGTTTTCTACCAACCCAAACCATAGACCCTTTGACCCTTCTACTTTGGAATTCATTTCTTTTCTCCCTTCGGATCTAATCTTTCCTCTGTCTCCCCCTTCGTTCCTTTCTTTCCGCAGTTGGAAACACCCCTTCTGGGATGAGATCCCAAACCCCCGAAGGTAGAATATTGTGAGACTTGCACAAATTCCTAGCTGGTAGAATAGCAATAAACCAGCTTTTCTTTGTTGACTCAAAGAGGGCTATGCCCTGCACACTGTTGACGCGTTTATCCATAAATCTACCCAAGCGACAGATTTTCGAGCCAACAACCTCGAACAGCTTGTAAGGTTGACCAAGTATATTCAAAGTCAAGCTGTCATATCTCCCAGATCTCCCTAAAAGGAATCCTTTCCACTCCTCCCGCATCCCGCATAAATGTTGCCTCAACATCTGCATCAGGCAAGATAGAACATTTCTATCTCTCCCTCCTAATCAATGGCACAAGTTAAGTAAGCGCATAATTGATTCTGGAGCTTCTGATAACGTCATGCCGGCCAAAGTCACCCATGCTTTGGGCCTCACCCTTACCAAGCCTTTTGGCAGATGTTATTCCTTGGAAACCAAGCAGGTTTTTGATTGGTCGATCAAAGATGCGCATCTTGTGATTCGCATTTGCGGCGTTCTAGAGAAAAGAGTAAAGATGACCATCCTCGTTGTCGACATTCTAGCAGCCTATGGAATTTTCTTTGGGAAGAAGTTTTGCAGTGAAGTTGGTGGGGAGATTCATATGGACTGGTCTAAGGCTAGAATCCCTATCAAATGTGAATGTAAACATTGGAGCCTGAATCACAAAAGAAGTACTTGGTTACTAACTCTGAGGACCCCAAAGCCCAAATTCTTTTCGAATCATCAGGAATGGGGAACTATTTCTTGTCTACCGAGTTTGACAAAATGGTTGTTCTCGTCCAAGAAGAATATATCAAGTTAAAAGGATATATCAAGTGAAGAATGAGAGGCTCATGCATTACCGCAACGCGGTATGGGACATCATTGAAGAATTTGATGCTTTTTCAATAGAATCTATTCAAGTGCTCGAGAATGACATGGCCGATTCATTGGCCGTTTCAACATCCCTCATGCTCCTCACCTGAGTTTGAAAATAGACAAATACACCATTGAGGTGGTTTTCCAAGCGTGCCAGACAATTCTTAGCATTGGCAAGTATTCAACGATGACAATCAACTCATTGCCTTTCTAGAAAAGGTGGAAAATTTTAAGGAACTTCACTTTGAAGGATCCACTTCTACGTGCCATGAATCAGTCACCGGTCAGGACGATGAATCCAAAGGGAACGACGGCATATGTTAGCTCAAAGGAAATAAAATTCGAAGGGCCTGGTTTCTTTAGAGTGGTTATTCGACAGGCATGCTCGTTTTATAAAAAATAAAGGTGAGATGATACTGGCTCCTCCCCAGAAACCGAACCGGTTAATTTAGGTTCGGTAGAACGTCCGCAGTTTGTAAACATCAGAAAATGTTGCACACCTAAAGAGAAGCGGAAGTTTTCAAACTGCTGAAGAAATACATGGATGTATTGGCATGGTCCTACACCGATCTAAAGTCTTTTAAGCCAAAGGACATCTAGCATGACATCCCGTTGAAAGAGGACATCAAACCCTTTCGCTAGAAGTAGAGGCATTATAACCCTAAGATCTCAGGTACTATCCAGGCTGAAATTCAGAAAATGCTGGATGCGAGAATCATTTTTCCTATCCATCATAGTACTTGGGTGGCAAACATTGTGCCAGTGCGCAAGAAAAATACAGTGAAATACGCATATGCGTAGATTTTCGAAACCTGAATCAAGCATCCTTAAAGGACAACTACCCGCTTCCTATAATGGATCAAGTTCTACAAGCGGTAACTGGATCAGAAATGTTGTCCATGCTTGATGGTTTTTCAGGCTACAATTAGATTGAAGTCTCACCTGAAGACCAATTCAAAACAACATTCACTACCCCCTGGGGCACGTTTGCCTACAGTAGGATGCCTTTTGGCCTGACCAATGCTGGTGCCACTTTTCAGCGGGCCATGGACCTTGCATTCAAAGGTATGATGGGGAAGGTCATTGTGGTTTATCTGGATGACTTAACTGTGTTCTCTAAACAATGAAATGATCATTGTGATCATTTGGAGCAAGTATTGGCTAGATGCCGAGAGCACGGGATTTCCCTGAACCCAAAAAGTCTGTTTTTAGAGTCGCATAAGGAAAGTTGCTAGGACATGTTGTTAGCAAAGAAGGAACAAAGATAGATACCAGAAAGAGTTAAGGCTATTCAGAGCCTTACTTTTCCTACAAGCAAGACCGACATCCACTCTTTCTTCGGAAAGGTGAATTTTCTCAGTGCTTTGTTCTGAATTTCTTGAAAAGACTCGTCATATATTAGACATGATGAAAGGGTCACCAAATTTCCGATGGAGCGAAGAAGGGAAGAGGTCATTCGAAGAAATAAAATCTTGTCACTCATGCACTAGTCCTGGTATGTCCCGATTTCTCCAAGGATTTCATCATGTATAGCTATGCATCCGAGCATCTTGTGATATCGCCATCTTGATGCAAAAGTCCCGAGAATGTTGAATCCCCAATTGCGTTCATGAGCTCTCCCCTCAAGCCTCACGAATTAAAAATGTCTCAGTTGGAAAAGCATGCCTTCGCCGTTGTCAAAGCAGTCAAAAACTTCAGGTATTACATTTTAAATTCTCATACAGTGGTGCTGGTCCCTGACATGGCAGTCAAGTCAATTTTAACTCAACAGGAGTTAGGGAGCTTGCGAGGAAATTGGATTGCAAAGGTCCAGGAGTACGATCTGGATATAAAACCAACTAAGTTGGTAAGAGGCAAAGGCCTGTGTCAACTTATGGCTGAAAACCAAGATTCAGAAGTTCCCGGAGGAAAAGATGATTGCACCAATGGAGCACAAAGCTAGTTGGAGAAACCCGATTCACTGCCTATGGTCCTATTTGTCACAACCAACGATGAGTGGTATTCGATATTGCTTTCTTCCTCACCTACGGCGAATGCCCAACTCACCTAACTGCAAAGGAGAAGCGCGCTATAAAGCTCAGAGCAGCCAAATATGTCATCTAGGATGACGGTTTATATAAATGCGGGATAGATGGCATCTTCTTGCGATGTGTTGACAAGCCACAACAAGTGAAGTTACTCGAAATTTTTCATAATTCAGCCTGCGGGGGCCATTTCTCCTCTTCCGTGATGGCACACAAGATCATCCAGGCTAGGTACTATTGGCCGACGCTTTTCCAAGATACAGCTACCTGGGTGGCAAAGTGTGAGCCTTGCCAGCAGTTCGTCGGCAAGCCCAAATTAGCTGCTTTTCCCCTCAGGCCGGTCGTTGTCGATGAACCATTCAAGCAGTGGGGAATTGATTTTATCGGCGCACTCAATCCCCAATCAAGTGCCGGACATAGTTATGTCCTAACAACAACAGATTACTTCACCAAGTGGGTGGAAGCCATACCTGTCAAACATGCCACTTCCGAGGTTGTTTGCAGTTTCATCAAAGAAAATATCATTATCAGGTTTGGCGTTCCAAACAAGATTGTTGTTGATAACGCTTCCAACTTCTCCTCACGAGAAGTTGTTGGTTTTTGCTATGAATACGGAATAACTTTGGCTCACGCCTCAGATTATTACCCTCAGGGAAATGGTCAAGAATCCAATAACAAAAACTTAGTAACCATCATATGAAAGCTAGTGGATGAGAATCAACGAATGTGGCACAAGTCCTTATACGACACTTTGTGGGCAGACCGCATTACTCCCAAGAGATCTCTCGGTATGTCACCTTTTCAAGTGTTATATGGCACCGATGCTGAGCTTCCCATTTCGCTGAACTCCCTGCTCTGCGCTTGGCACGGGCAATCGAAGATGAGACTTTTCAAAATTCCCTTGAAAAGAGGATCATGTATCTAGCAGAGCTTGAAGAAAAAAGAGTAAGGGTGGTCGACAAGATCACCGAACATCAGAATCAGGTCAAAAGATTGTTCGATAAAAAGCTAAGCAGAGAAGTTTCCAAGTGGGAGACCTCGTCCTTTTGTGGGACAAATGAAGAGAGCCAAAGGGCATGCATGGAAAGTTTGATTCCCTGTGGAGAGGGCCTTTCAAGATCAAGAAGCTCAATGGAGAGAATAGTTTCTATCTCTCATATTTGGATGGAACTGAGCTCCCGCTTCCCTATAGCGGGCAACATCTGAAGATCTTCAGGAAGTAGAGCTTGCTCTCTTCTTTGTATAGTTTGCTTCAGTTGTGTGTTTGTTTTTGTCGTGTGTTTACTTTTGTTGGTTGTGTGTTTCCCTTTCCGGTCTCCCTTGTTTTTGACTCTGTTGCCCAATGGATAGGCACATGAGATCTGGGATTCTCTACCCCTGAGGTTCACTCAAAGATAGTCCCCAGAAAGAGCCAGTTATTATCCCGTAAAATTGGCAAGGGCAATTTTATAGATAACCCTACCAAATTTTGTTCCGATCCCTCGTCAGGGACTCCTTGCGTTCGGAACGTTGCAAAATCCCTTCCCGGGAAATCTGGTTTTCCGAACTTAGCCATTTTTGGTCTTTTTTGGTGGCGCACTTAATCTCTATGCAACATAAAGTGTTCATGCGCCCCCTTTAAATCCTTGGCGCACGGTTCGAAGTGTCAACACACCTTTTGGTGCGCCTCACTATGTTGCGCCTTTCTTGCATGCACCAAGGCACATGCGCCTTCATGTCAACAATACTTTTGTTGCGCCGCGTTTTGGTGCGCTAAGGGCACACGTATTTCCATGTTGACAACGCTTTTGGTGCACCAAAGGTGCACATAACTTCGTGTTGGCAGGTGTTTTGGTGCGCCAAAGGGCGCATCCTTTCCATTGTCGACAGGCATTTTGGTGCGCCACTTGAAAAAGTGGTTGGCACATTTATTACCACCTTGCCTATATATAGGCGCATCTGCCCTGTCATTTTCATCAGACAAAATCACGTGATTATTTCTTTTCCCTCTGCACCTGTCAGCGTGCGCCTGTCGTTATCGAATCACGTCGTGGACCCAGTTTCACACCTCTCACATTATATAATCCTGGTAAGAGGTCCCTTGCTCTTGTGTTTTGTGTTTTTGGTTTTTGGCTGCTTGTTTGTGGAGATTGGATGGAATAAATCTGTGAACCATGGAACCCTCCCCCTTACTGTTTTATCTGTCCTTCCCCATGTGCTTCCCCCTCTTTCCAGATCTGCTGGTAAAGAGGACTGTCTCGTAAAGAAATTGCTTGGACCCCTTTGATTAAGCTTCTTCACCACCCAAGGAACCCTGCAAAAGAAGCTTAAACCACATGTAAACCCCTCAGAGAAAGAATCAAAGCTTAAAAGTAAGACTGTATTTTTCTCCTCTTTTGGCGCATCTGCCACCCCTGCAACATGATATATAGTCGCGCCAATGGCGCATCTACCATGCCTATTGCATAAAGAACAGCTGCGCCCTCAAGGCGCACTTCCCTTGCTTGTTGCACCCGCTTTCCCTGCGCCCTACTTGGCGCACCAATCTCATGTGTAGCATTGTTAAAACTTGCGCCATTGGCGCACCCTGCGTCCATGCGACACCAACTTTATTTGCGCCAAGGGCAAAACTGTGAACGGCGCAGGTGCACCCATTATTACAACAACAACATGTTGTGTAGACCTTCCATGCGCCGCGCCAAGTTTCCCTGTGGCGCATGAAAAAATGATGTTACATGCATTAAACCTGCGCCCTTTGGCACATCCTGTACCCATGTAACATGAAAAATATCAGCGCCCATTATAAAATGCATACATATGGCGCAGGTGCACTTCTGCTTACAACAACAAAAAATGTAACCTGCAGTATCCACGTGCCATGCGCCCTTTGGCGCTGTCTTACCCCTTGCAGCAGCCCTTTTCTGTGCGCCATATTATTTAACCCTGTAACCTGCAGTATTCATGCGCCCTGCGCCCGAGGCCTTAAAATTACTAACTCTTTCTTCTGTCAACGCTTTAATGGAAGATCAAACAACTAATATGACTTTCTTGCATTGAGTTTCACTTCTTCTTCTTGCAGATCAGCGGCCCGAGTTCGAGTTACATATGTCAACATCAAACAAGAGACCTACCAAATCTAAGGGCAAAGCCAAGCTCACAGAGGAAGAAATGAAGTATAAATATCAGAGGGTCAGGATGCCCGAATCCCAAGCAGAGTGTGACCTAGATATCAGAGACTCAGAACTTGGTCACATTGATATGGAGGATTTCTGGTCCAGAACCGGAAGGTCATAGGAAGTCTGTGGATGGACAAACTGATGGGCAATGGGTTGCATTTTGCTGGAGGGATCCCAGTTAGTGCCGTGAACAATGAGTTCATGATGGTAGTAGCCCGCTGCTACAACAAAGACACAAGATGTGTCCATAATGAGAAGGGCGAGGTCATAATCAACCTCACTGCCCAACACTTGAAATAATGCTCGGCATTCCTCATCACCGGCACTTTGTGGCCGTAAGCCAGGAAGATTGCATCAAAGCTTGGGATGACAATGAGGATCAGTGTATGCAGTTGATGAACGAAGTATACCTAAAGAACAAGAAGGTGGTGACCAGATGGCCACAAGTCATTCATCGAAGTGACTTTTCAGAGGAACTCAGTGATACAATCACATTCCTGAGCAGAGTGTTTGGGCTTCCTGATGCCCACTACTTTCACAAGTGGATGCTGAGGTACTTAGAGACGATGAACAAAAATGTGCCAGATCAACGCTTTGAGTGGGCGGAGATCATAAGCAGCACCATATCTGAGCAGCTCCAACAACTCACCACAACAGGGAAGTTCTATATGAACTCCTACGTAGTCTATGCTGGCCTCAGAGAGAGACTATCCAGCTTTGATGCGGTGCGGGGTTTGGCCCCAAGTTAAAATATATGAATACTATCCAGAACTAAAGCTGGAAAACAAGTATCCCCCAGTTCACAAAGATCAACGATGCCTTCTTCTACGGCATCATCTGCCTTCTTAAGGCCAAATATGACTCACGGTCGTATGACCAAGAGTATCGTCGCAGCTCAGAGAAATGGGGGGCCTTGTTCACTCAATTCCCCACCTTCACTTATCTGAGGGCAGTTAACTTCTTGGGGGAACCAACCAAACTACCGAGATATGCCGGCCCCAAGTTGATCCTGTTGGAGCTGTCAAGACAACTTATCACCTACCACGAGAAGTGTCTCAAGAGAAAGAAGGGTGGAACTCCTTTCCCCCTCACAGTGGGCAGGTATACTTGTCTCTCTCACCATAAGGTGAAGGATATGTTTGCAGAACTAGAGCTGCTAAATCTAAAGCATAACTTCCCAGCAAGGCCCACTTTCGACCCAAGAAATTGTCTCCCTAGGGCCAAACTCGATCTGATCCACATCCCTCAGATCGAAGACATTTATATCGACATATATCATGAGGTCGAGCTCAGGAGGAAGGATCATTCCCGCTTGGCCTTGGCGAAATCATCCAGTACGGTGTGGCCATCGTCCCAAAAGGCTATCAAACTACTGAGCAAGAAGTTGATCAAGTGTACCTTGACACGGGTGGGGACGATTGGCCTTTCGCCGTGATTGATAGAAACAAAGCTCCTCAGACAATAGAGGAAAGGGTCAAGGAAACTCTGCGAAGAATAGAGCATTGGTGCAGAATGAATGGTCTCATTTACCTCGGAGTTGATTTCACTACATCTCCGTTGGGAAACACACCTCCTCGGGAAAAACAGCTACCAAAGGGAAAGGGGAAAGGAAAGAGGGTGAGTCAAGCTCCACCCAAGAGGAAGCTCCTGAAAGTCCTCCTTCCGCTTCACAAGAACGGGTTGAAATCCCGGAAAGCTTAGAAGAAGAAGCGGAAGATGTTCCGATAGGCACATCCACTCAGGATGTTGCCACAACTATAACTAATGAGGTCCCTTCTATCCCTTCTCCTTCTCCTCCTTCCCCTCCTCAGTGACCCAAGTGACCATTCCTTTGGTCGTGTCCTCTCCCCCATCTTCTACTATTCCCCCTTCTTCATCATCCATCTTCTCTTCTCTCGCGGAGCTGTCCCCCACCATTTCTTCCCTCATCTCTCAGCTCCCTTCCATTCCTATGTCTACCTCCCCTGCAGTATCCCTTCCTCCCGTGAGCACTTCCTCGGCTTCCCTTTCAATGCCGCCTCCAAGTGTCTCCACGTTTTTCCTTCTACTACTGCAGCTGCTCCCTTTTCCATTTTCTGGTCCTTCTCCCATAAGTCTAGCCTAGATCTCCCAGCACCTGAGTCAACAGAAGAGGAAAGTTCCCATCGCACCGATGGACTTCTCCGTCATCCCATCAAAAGGGGCCAAGAAGCAAAAGCCTATAACCCGCTTCTCTCAGAGTGCATCAGGGGAGAGAGTAATGGAGATTGCATACCCCAATCCTTTGAAGGATAAAAAGGATCTGTCTTGACAGATTACACAGTGACTCAAGTCACAATGGGGACATCTTCAGAAATCCTGCAAGGAGAGGCCCTATCTGCAGTTGACGCCCTTTGCAAAAAGCTCCAGGAAGAAAAGGAAGAGAAAAGGCTGCTAAAGGAGCAAAATAAACATCTTCTCCACGCCTTGCAGAAAATGGGTAGTGCGCCTCCTATAACTACCACCAAAACTCCTGAGCCTCTGAGTCAGGATAAAATCAATGAATATGCCAAAATCCACCTGGAGGAGCCAAATCCTCAAGGAAAGCGAGGGAGTGATCGCTAAGTTCACCGGGTTATATCAGAATATCAATCGGACGAATAGAGAGCTCCAGGCGATAGCAGGACCCATCTCCGAAGAGCTGGATCATGCCAGGATGCAAGCACGAGACCTTTCAAAAAATGCTCAATTGTTTAGTCGAAGATCTGGTCAAGTTCGGTGTCTTTGGACACCCCAGAGCCCTCAACAAAATCCTTTCTACTCTGGATTATCGGGTGGATCAGCTAGAGTTCGTCCTGGAGAAGATCGATAAAGTAAAGGAGGAAGCCCTGGATGTCATACATCAAATGGAACAGATTGTCCTAAGAATGTCTCCAGGCTTGCTCACTTCTTCTTTCACCTTAAGAAGGTTTGAGGAAACTATTCAGATTTTCAAGGAGATCATTTCACAGGGGCTGGGGCCAGAGGTCACGTTCGACGCTGAATCCATCAACTGTTGGCATGTCGCGACTTCATTGGGTACCTGATAGAAGTAGAGAATGATTATTCAAAACTCCCAGAAAAGCTCACAGACAAGCGGGAGACCTGCGAAGCTATCAGCGATCGACACAAGGATCCTTCCCAGGATCAACTTCAACCCATGATTATCAAATTCATGGAGTACCATGCCCAGTTCCACATCTCGTCGCCTGAGCAGCAAAAACAGGATATCCCCTTTCAGCCGCGGGACGACGATGAATAGTTTCCTTCTTCCCGACTTTCTCCTTGTGAAATATCTAAAGTGTGTTGACACAAATGATGACATCATCCATGTTGCACCATGGGATGATGTCATCCACAAAGTTGTCAAAAAGTCAACAAATGACTTTGTAATCTATTGTAAGATATTTTTGTAATTAAGTGGTTGGTTTGCTTTTGTCTTCTTTTCTTCTCTCCTTCTATATATACTTGAATACTTGTTGTATTCAGGTGTGGATATTTTTTAGATGAAAAATAGAAGTGGGAAGAAAAGGCTTTGTACTTATTATAACAGAAGAAAATATTAATACAAATATTAAGACTTTGTGTTGAATATGCGTGTTATGGGCATCTGATCTTTCTTATGTTAGATCTATGCATTTATTCTGTTGGATCTATCTCTACTTTTTTGTCATTTATTCATCAGTATTGCTTTATTCATTTATGCAAGTAGGTTTGGCTCTGTTTACTACCAATCCCAAAACATAAACCCTCTGACCTTTCTGCTTTGGAATTCATTTCTTTTCTCCCTTCGGACCTGATCTCTCTTCATCCTCTCTTCCATTCCTTTCTTTTCACAGTTGGAAACACCCCTACTAGGATGAGATCCCAAACCCCGAAGGCGGAATATTGTGAGACTTGCACAGATTCCTGCTGGTAGAATAGCAATAAACTAGTTTCGCTTTCTTTGACTCTAAGAGGGGCTATGCCCTGCACACTGTTGGCTCGCTTATCCATAGATCTTCCCTAGAGACAGATTTTCGAACCAACAGTTTCTACCATTTTAGATATTTTTACCTATGATTTTGTGTCGAAGCTTATCGATGGCAAATCCTCCTTTAAAATAATCTATCTCTTTAACAAAAAGCACTAAACTTCTTTACGAACCTTTTGATCGTCCATCTCAGTCTACGATGTTGAACCCTTGTGTCTTACTAGTCACATGAGGTTGAGACTTGGGGCCAAAACATTCCTTCCAAGGGAGAATCAAACTATAAAATACAAAAAAAACTATAAAATCAATCATTACACCTTTCGTCCTTACAATCTTCGGTGACGAGCCCATACTTTCACCGGTATTATGAGAATGGGAATGGAGGTAGGTGTCATTACTCGCCAACACTTTTTCCTCAGTGTCGAGCCCTTGTCTCTAATTGGTGACATGGGGCAACATGTAGGGGGTCCACAAAAATAATTAATCAATAAATCCTTTATCAAATCTAAATCAAAAGTTCTTAATAAAAAATATACGAATAAGTAATTTAGTTGCTCATGTTAAAGAGAAACAATAATTCCTTCAACCATATTTTTCCAATCAATAGGCCATCAACGTCCAACTAAGTTGATTTTAAACCTATAAAGTGGAATCATCTTGGAATTGGTCGATACTCTTGACTAGAGATGAGGAACATTTTTCTCATATGGATCATTATTACACCTTGTGTCTTAGCATCCATCATCTTCATTTACATATCACTATTCATCTCATTCTTACGTGATTTTTGGCTCTCGGTGATGAATCCTCACATCTTCCTAGTTGCGTGGAGTCAAGAATGGAGTGAGACATCCTATCATTACATCATCTACATATCTTCCAATGGAATGGAATTCTTGCAATTGTTTGCACTTACATTCAAGTTGTACAACCCTTTACCAAGTCAAAAATTAAAAAAAAACATTCAAATATGTTTCAAAAATATTCAATTATGTTTCTCAAAACTACAAAAACAATTAAAAATGTTCAAAAATACAAAAACATTCAAATATGTTTTCCAAAACTCAAAAACATTCAAATATGTTTCATAAAAGTACAAAAACATTCAAATATGTTTTCCAAAACTTAAAAACATTCAAATATGTTTCATAAAATACAAAACCATTCAAATATGTTTCACAAAATTCAAAAACATTCAAATATGTTTCAAAAATACAAAAGCAATATAAAATTGTTCCAAACTCGAAAAATAATATATAATATTTTTGTAATTCAATCTCAGCAACTGAATAACATAGTTCAACAGTTTCTCCATTTGATGGCACTCCTCATGATCATTCTAGATCATCTTTCGCTAATCACTTTTCTTTCCCATGGTGTATATCTATGCTTGAGGCAATCAATTACCCTTTCGCAATATAAATTTTCTTGGGGCACACTTGGATTAAATCCAATATAGATTAAACTTCAATGGGATTTGATAAGAGTTGTTTGGAGTATCTAAGCATCACTCCACTCTTTGGCCCGATTTAATCCTCTCGCATTCTAAGCTATCACTTGGGGGCATTCATATATGTATAGTTCTTCAATGTGGAACACATTCGGAGTGTCATTAGATGTTGTTATTGTAAATTGTGTTGTATTGTTATGGTTTGTCAACATTGTGATGATGCTTTTTCTTATGTCAGTTTGCTATTTTTTTGTACTTTGTTTACCTTCATTGTATACCAATCGCAAGATAATTCTTGGCATCTTAGTTCACAAATAAATTTGATGTTATTAAGTCCTGTTTATATTGGGTTTGTTTACATGCTTGTTTTGTGTCTTTTTTACCGCTTGCACGTGTTGTGTTTTCCTCTTGGTTTATTAAATAAGCCATTGTATGTTTACATTTCTTTGTATTTGTATTTCAAATTCTTTGAAATTTTGTAAACCCACCAAAAAATCATATATTTAAAAATTCAAAAAAATCATAATTTTTTTGAACAAACATTCACTTATCATCGAAATCCTACAATTGAAAAACCCTTAACACGAATCTTTCAACATTTCAACACAATCTTGATAAATTCATACCTTTATCTACTACCCTAGTGATCATTCCAATCTTACAACTATCACTTTCTTCCCTTTGCATGATTACTAACTCTGCTTGGGGCAAGTAACAAAATTGTTTTTCGCTCATGATATAACTTTTCTGGGGAAATTTCTTTCAGATCATTTGTAAAAAAAATCCAACAAGAGTGTTATGAGGAGTATCTAAGCATCACTCCACTCTTTAATCTAATCCTATTCCCACCTTGGGAGCATTTACATCTATTTAATCATCATTATGGCATGCATTAGGGGCATGACTAATTGTCTTCTTTTTCAACATCGTGTTGCATTGTTGATGTTTACTTCTTGAACCAATTGCAAATAGTGTGATAAAATCTTGGTTCCTTTATAACCATAATGTCTGCACCTACTGTTCATATTGGGCTTGCTTTTCTCTCTCTCTTTTCTTTTGTTTGTGTGTGTATGTGTTTTTTTACACACATATGGGTTAACCATCTTGATTCCTTAATAAGCATGGTGACAAATCTATTACGCAAACGGTAAAATAAAGGTTGTTCTTATATTCATACTCTCTAGATGATGCTCATGCTACGAGCACACTCCTTCATATCCTTGTTTTTTCCTTCGTTTTCATCTTATCAAGGGGTTGTCCTTCGCTTCACCTGTGTCGCCCACCTACTTAAGAGGGCATTCCTCTACTATCCTACTTGTTGGGGCATCCAAATCTTTGCACCATTTTCCGCTCGCTAATCTACATGTGTCTATTATCTTTAAAGCATTATTACTTCGCAATAACACTTTAAAAAGGGGCAAATGTAGAAACCCTAAAAATACATACATATTTCTATCCACCGCTATCTAATTAGAATTAATTAAATTAATTCTATCTTACCACAACATCCCCTTTGGAATTAATTAAATTAATTTCATCAATTAAATACCCCCTTATAGAATTAATTAAATTAATTCTATTTCCTAAGTCACATTCCCACCTCTTAGAATTAAATAATTTAATTATATTATGTCTTTGGAATTAATTAAATTAATTCCTACATCCTTCTAGCTAATATAATTAAACATTTAATTAAATAAATGGTTAATTATTCCCTCACAATTAAATACTAATTAATTTAGTTATTTAATTAATTCCTTTTATCCACTCATGCTCCACTTCACTCCACTTCTAGAAGCCTACAATGGTGGGGGAAGTAATAATGTACGTGTAACCACTTCTCAGATGAATTCAAAGATAATGATTGCCCTGCAAAGTTACAACTGCATAGACATGGTCATCTTACTATTTCAGGTAATTATAATTATTACTGTGGATCCAATTCAACCCAAGATCCACTTCTCATGGCCTCACCCTCAACTATAAAAGTTGGCCATTTCCTTTGTAAATCCATCGTTGGAGCTTTGAGCAAATTACATCCAACTGCTACCAATTTGACATTTGCATCCTTAAGAAAGTTGCTTGCAGCATCTTCAAACACATTTGGAGAACAATCTAAAATAGCATCCACAATCCAAATCTTTAACAAGACCAAACAAGTCTAAGTGCTTCTACGGTCTTATCTTGAGGTTTGCAAGAGGTCTACAGTGAAGGTAATATGTATTTGTTTGTTTATATTCTTTGTATGTGATTTTACTTGTATTACATAACTATTAGAACACTAACTACCATTCTTGTTTGAATATATTAAACCACTTAAATTCGGTCTCGAAAAGTGCTTTCAAGCTAGATAAAGCAAACATAATTTTTAAATTTTTTGGGACAATAGTTTGCTTTGCAAATTGAACTATTTTGGTAGTTCATCTAATTAGGTCATCACGTACCTTCCCACCAAATCATGGATTTTACATAAGTACTATGTCAACTTTGCATTTTCTTGAAAATTTTGCATTCGTGGCCTAAATTGTTTGACAATTTTATTTTACGAGGTTTCCACAAACTCGCTTGTAAAATTTGAAAACCTACAAAGAACTATAGCTCCAGTTTTCATTTTTGTGAATAAGTTCTAAACCATTGCCCAAAGTGGCTTGAACTATTTTGGTAGTTCATTTAATTAGGTTGTCTCCCACCTTCCAACAAAATCATGTTTTTGTTGAACACTATATCAATATTACATTTTTCATGAAATTCATGCATTTACAAACTTCAATCGTGTCATAAGTTCACTTAATGAGGTTTTCATGCACCTATCTACTAAATTTGAAAACCACAGAGCATTGTAGCCTATTTTAGAGCCTTTGTCATGATTTTCGAGACACATGATCCATTTGAATTATTTTGCCATACAAAAATAGTCTCACTAGTATATAATATCACGTAGATGCCACAAGATTTCACCAAATGATTAGCAAGTATTACATCAATACCAAACTCCTAAAATAAAAGACATTACCTATTTCCAAGGAGAGAATAACAACACAATTTAGCATAGGGGTGCCCAATATATTATAGTACATTTTTCCTCCATCATCCAACCTACAATTGTTAGTCTAGAAAAATATGATTCATTGAATATATTCTTGACAATATTATTGCAATTTCAAAAGGTGTGGAAATGGGCTTGTCACTCTCAACATAAGGTCTTGTTTATAAAAATTAACTTCAAAAAAACTTATGAGTGTATAAAGTGGCACTTTATGTTGGCTAGCTTAAAGAATTAGGATTCGAGCCTACCTTTATTCACTATGTGGAAATGTTTTTTTATATATGTTTGATCTTACCTATCTATCAATGGAGTCAACTTTAAATAGTTTGGTATCTTTTGGTCTATTCACCAAGGATGCCCCTTTACCCTTGCACTTTATGTTTCACCCACCTGGTGGATTTGGATTTTTTTTAGTGAATTCTATTTAGCAAGGTTTGATCAAACAATATCTCCCTTCTAGAAATGATACTTGCACAATTAGTTAATGGATATTTTAAAGATGATTTGTTTCTTACTTTAATTGAAGAAAATGATATTATTCAACAAGCTATGCATTGGCAGGACATCTATTACTTATATTCCATCTCCAACATCCAATGGCAAAAAACTTGATGTTTTAGAAAATCCTTTCTTCCTCCCCCTCCTTGGTTAAACTCGTTTAAATGGAAGTGGATCTAACATGGAGAAATCTTCTAATTTTTGGGCATCCTTTTGCATTCCAAACAACCACTCTCATCTATGGTTGTATGTGGTTGATAGAGTTGAGAAGAAGCTCTCTTACTAGATCATTAAGCCCCTTTTGCTAACTAGCAAATATCATTTTTTCTCCAAAGTCCATTTTCCCACCCATTGGGCTTCTTCTTAGCTAGCTTCTTATAAAAATCTTGAAAAGATGTTTGAGATTTTTATGGGCTAGTTCTAAATTTGGCAAAGGGTTTCACGGTGGTTGCTTGGGAATTTTTTTGTCTCCCAAGGATTTTAAGGTCTTAGCTTTCTTGAAATTGAGAGTCAAGGCACTTCCCTTTATGTAAATTGAATCATTTGGGATAGTGAAGGACGTGAATCCTAAATAATTATGCTACATATTTAGATCACAAAAGGAACATTTGAAGGACCATAAAACTTAGAAAGGGCTTGGATTTCAAAACCTTCTCATTTTTAAAGTTCCAGTTAAATTTATCTACTCCTTTGTCATCAAGAGCATCTGGAAGGCATGGGAGAATATCAAACCATGGTTTTTGTGGGATGGGCATGGATTCAAAAACAACTTTTCCATCAATCATCATTCCATTTGGTGGTCTCTAGTTATCAACTTTCACATCATCCCTCTTGTTGAAGTGCCTTGGATACATGCTCTCAAACTTTGTAGATGAGGGATTCACACTGTGAAGGATGCATTTTGCAAGAATTTTAGGAGGGTTCTCTTTTGGCCAAAGGCCAAATATAAGTATTTTCTAATTAACAATAACCAAGAATCCTTCCGATAAATCTTGGATGCTATACCCATGGAGATGCTCCATAAAATTGGAGTGCTTTCATCCCGACCATGGTGGAAAGACTAGGAAAAGTACCCTGAAACAACATTTTAAAATTATTCGCCTAGCAAGGGCTATGAATTACTTTCATCAAACTTTCCCATGGTGGATAAGATTAATGTTCATTGATCTATTCATTCTTTTGTGCATTGTTGGATCAGCAAGCTTAAGACAATATGGAATGCCATTGTTGAGCCCAAGCTCACACACTTTGATTGGTGTTTGTTTTATCATGCCCTACCTCTTGTCCAAAGCCTTAACCATATATGCCTCCATCATCCATCATCCATCATCCATCAATTCTATCAGTCTTGATACAATTGATTTCTATAACCACAATGCCTTTTTGGTCACATACGACTCTTATGCACCTAATCTAGTTACGTAAAGCTCAAACAACTTGGTCTTGGATTCATGATTTTTACAACCCCTTTAGACTCAAACCATTTATCTAGCATTACATCCTCTTAGGAGATTGACCTTCTCTCCCAATAGATTTTACCCAAAGTTGGCATGCTTTTAGAATGAAATTTTTATTTTTCATGTGTAAAAAGAGAAACACAACTACAATTGCAATCTTAGCTTATGGCAATGTTATGATTGTTTCCAACGTCTTTTGTAGATTCGGATGCAAGCTCAAAAGGTGGCTTTGGAAGTGGTCCATCTCTATGCCCTTCTTGATCATTAGATCAATTCTCTTCGATTATGACTCATGAATTGCCTCCACCTACCTCTCGGGAGTTATCCACTAGAGGTAGAGGTCATTGTTGCAACCAGTCTCGTTTTCACCCTAGGTGGAGTTCCCAGACTCATTCTCACCCTCCTCCATTGCCTTAGCATGGGGGTGGGGTTCTGCTTGTCATCCACAATAATTAGGCTCCTTAGTCTACGTTGGACAAGGTTCTCCATTGTCTTTAGCCATCTCGTTGGCCTAAAACCAAGGAAATGAATAATATGCATATGCCATTAGGAATGCAACCACCGGCTAAGAAACCATTCCAAACGAGAATGACCTTCAGACGGAGGTTGGGGCAAGCGGAGAATGATTGAGACCCACCTCATGTTAGCCTTGTAATTGGTTATTACGGTGTTTTTGTAAATTGTTCTTTGTGCGTTGACCTAGTGTGACATTTTTGTGATGTGCTTCCATACTACCATTTTTTTAATAAATAGTTATAGTATTTTATTTTTAATAATATTACTACAATTTCATCAAATAATAATAATTGATATATATTATTATTTGGAGAGTCGTGGCTTAAAATCTATAACTTATCAATAAACTCTTTTTTTGGTAAACAACCCAGGTATCGAGAAACAACCTAGGATTCGCCGGCGTGTGCGATGAAGCTTGTGCCCGACACGTAGAGGTCCCTGTGTTGGACCCACTAATCCTCGGAGGGAGGTAAGTGGACCCACAACGCCCAACCTCCCAAATTCCATCGAAACAATGAGAATCAACCTTGGGACCTTAATAACAATATAATTAAATTTAATATAACAATTACTTTCCCTCCTTCATATCTATTCTTTTCCTTCCTCTCTTTCTTTTGTCAAAGGTTTTCCAATTCAATATTTCAATAATTTCCAAACGTAGAATTTGTCTTTGAATATGTCATTTAATAATTTCCGAACATAGAATTTACCTTTTGGATATGGATAAAAAATCCATGTCCTTCCTTAAAGTTATAAGAAAAGTTCCCTTAGTTATTGAAGGATACTGCTACTATCTGTCAGTTATCCTTTTAACTATCTTATAGTATATTTATATTTATATATAAACATATCCTTCGTCAATGGTAGAAGTTTGACGTGTGCCAACTAGGCGGAAGGATCAATTGTTTTTTAAGTATAACCTTTGGATTACAAAAATAATTGATTAGGACAAAATCAAAAATCAAAGCTGTCAAAGAAAACTAACAATCCTTTGAAATTGATGCTTCTGATGAATAAGACACGACCTTCATGCCAGAAAGAAATTGACCGTGGTGGGAACTCAAATCAAAGTATTTCCTTTAAAAATTGTCTTTATTGGTACTGTTCCATAGGATTTTGGACTGCATCTTGAACAAAAGTAATGTCAGAAAGAAATTGACCATGGTGGGAGCTAAAATCGAAATACCTCCTTTAAAAATTGTCTTTATTTATACTGTTCTATAGGATTTTGGACTCCATCCTGTTTTTTAAAACATCATGCATTACAATCCATGAATAATCTAAAGTATCATTTTTCTTGAATATTTTATCATATGTTACTATTTTAATTTCCAAAATCTTTTTGTGCTCCATCTGCCAATCCAGTACAACGGGGATTTTCCTGCAGAGCTTCTCGGCCCCACGTCTGCTCTCATTATCAAGAAGTTCTGAAATACGAATGACAAATGCCTTGCTCACTGTATTACTGATAAGACAAAAAAATGCATAGGAAGTGACATGGTCTGAATTCATAGCACAATTTGCTCTGCAATGAATTGTTCATTCAAGGGACACCCAATTGAGAGAATTACATAATAGACTACAACACAATACAGCTACGTGTATACCCACTTCTTTGAATTGGAACAAAGAGGTGGAATTTTAGGAACGAGAGCCTTTTTGGTCTATGATTAAGTTGAACAGCCAGATTCAACTGCTATCAAGGTGAGCTATCTCATGTGCTATGCATTTTTGTAACAGTCTTGAGTTTTCATCCAAGCATGTACCCATTTAGTTATTTTAGTTGTTTCATTCTTTGCTTTTATGTTATAATCATGGTTACCAAATACGGCCGTATTTTAGATTTTTACCGTATTTTTGCGTTTTGCAGTGTCCACCGTATGGAACTCCGAAATTTTCGGGATTTGATTTTTAAAAATTAGAAAAAGCAAAAACTCAGGAAACCAAACCGTAAAAGCCAAAAAGTGAGGAATTACAGGGAATTGAGGGCATTTGTTTAGAATTTTCTATTTTTATAGTAGCCCGCACCATATTAATTAAGGGCAGTTAGAGAGTGAAAGTGCATAGTGAGCACCATATTAATTAATTACCATATTTTTTATATATACAAATTACCGTATTTTTTCCGTATTTATCGTATTTTTTCTATGGACCATTTTTTTCCATATTTTGTGTCCACCGTTTAATACTCTCCATACGAAAGTTGCTACTATGATTATAATGGTGATTTTAGCTGTCTTACTCTCTTCTTGTATGTATGACATCGTAATTGTGTTTAGCTATTTCAGGGGTTGCCTGAGCCTTGCAGTACCCAAATTCTGGTTTTTACTGTTTCACTGTGTTTTGCATGTATGGTGTTGTAATGGTGTTTTAAGTGTTACAGGGATTGACTCAACCTTGGACTGCAGTACCCAAATGGCGTTTTTCTCTGTTTCACTGTCTGCTTTAATATATTTTATATGTATCATGTTCTAATGGTATTTCCTGGATTGACTAAGTCTTGGACTGCAGTGCAAAAATTGTTGGGTTTAGCTGTTTTACTGTCTGCTTTATATTTTGTTTGTATCGTGCTGTAATGGTGTTCTAGGAGTATGTGAGCCTTGGACTGCAATACCCAGAAGGTGGTTTTGGTAGTTTCACCGTGTATGGTGTCCTAATGGCTGATAAGTTGTTTCACGGATTAAGTCTGTCTTACAGTACCCAAATGGTGGCTTTATTTTTTCAGGTGTTTCGTTGCCGGCTTTTATGCGTATTGTACGTATGATGTTGTAATGGTGGTTATATGTTGTTTCAGGGATTGACTAAGCCTCGACTTCATAGAAAAACTAGACTACCAAAGAATATCGATTACAGAATAGTAACAGAGTATGTGAGTAGTCCATGCTTTAATCATAAGTTGTGCTCATTACAAGTTGCTGGGTACATAGAGGACCTGGTACTAAGCACACCCTTTCTCAATATACATCATTTGATGTATTTGACGAGAAGACTCGATGAATTTTCTGTTAACAAAACCGTCACAACTGAACATACCAATAAACTATAATATAATAATACTAATATAACGTTCTACGTCCTGCAGTAACAAATGGGGTTTAAGCTGTTTCACTGTCTTCTTATGTGTTTTGTATCGATGATGTTGTAATGGTCTTTTAGCTATTTCACAGATAGGTTGAGCCTTGGGCTGCAGTACACAAATTATGGTTTGCATTCTTGTACTGTCAGCTTTTATGTATCTTGCAAGTTGCATGTATGATGTAACCCTGTTTATGGTGTTTGAGCTATTTCAGCAATTGACAGTGTCTTGAACTGCAGTACTCAAATTATGGCTTCCCTCGTTTTACTGTCAGCTTTTATGTATTTGCATATATGATTCTGCAATGGTGTTTTCTCTATTTTAGGGATTGGATGACCTTTGACCTGTAGTGCAAAAAAGCTGTTCTTAAGTTGTCTTACAGTCTACCTTTATGTACTTTGTATATATCTTGTTGTAGTGCCATTTTAGCTATTTCAGGGATTGACTAGCCTTGGACTTCAGTACCCAAATAGTGGTGATCGATTTCATCCATTTTCTATGTCTCATGTTCTAGTGCTGTTTTAGCTATTTCAAATAATGATTGAGCCTTGGACTGTAGTACCCAAATGGTGGTATTAACTGTTTAATTGTCTTCCTTTTATGCACTTTGCATCATGATGTTGTAATGGCGTTTTTGCTATTTTCCATTGATTGAGTGAGTCTTCAACCACAGTACCAAAATGTTAGTTCTTGATGTTTCACTGCCCGCTTTAGTATTTTGTATGTATCATATTGTGGTGGTGTTTTATCTATTCGGGGATTGATGGTGGTTTTATTTGTGTCATTGTGTTCGTATGTATTTTATTGCAGTTGTGTTTTAGCTACAGGGGTTTTCTTAGTGTTGAACAACAGTACCCAAATGGTTGTTTTAGCTGTTTCACCGTCTTATTTTATGTATTTTGTATGCATGATATTTCTGTGGTGTTTTATCTATTTCAGGGTTTGAGTCGGCTTTGCATGGCAGTATCCCCCTTGTTGGAGTGTCTGAGCATTGGATTCCGGTGCCCAAAAGGTAATCTAGCCAGTTCAGGAAATGCATAGCCCTGAATTATGACACCCAAATCATGTTTTAGCTATTTCATTTTATGCGTTTATGTATTTTGCATGTTTGTTGTTGCAATATTAAGTGGGGTGGTAGTTGCCCTTTTCTTTCCGTTTTTCATTGGATATACCTATGAGTTGCATTGATTGTTTTGGTAGCCATCTTCTTCTATACCCATTTCCTTAATTCTCTAGTAGATGTGCTGCAAGTGGTATCTAAATGCGACACTCATCTTATTTCCTCCACATTTTTGCAATATTATTAAATTTTCATGCATATATGGTGTTTTAGGTATTTCATGGATTCAGTGAGCCTTAGACTGCAATACCCAAATGGTAGATTTAGCTATGCTAGAGTTGCCCATGGTCTTCTACTTTTCATATAGAAAATGCTTATGAGTTCCATTGACTATTTTGGGTATCCCAACCTTCCTTTTTCACACGCATAACCTTAATTTTTTAAAGGTGTGTTGCAAGTAGCATTCATATGTAATGCCCTGTCTTGAGATTTGCATTTTCGAGAGTTCTGAGTTTTCATACATGTATGGTATCTTTGAGGAGTTCCTTAACCTTGAATTGCAATGCCGAAATTGGATTGCAGTTGTTTCACTATTTGTTTTCACGTGTTTTAAAATTAGATAGGTTGGAAGTTAACCTTGTTCTTCCTCGTGCTGCATTTATTATTTTGGGTAATAAAACTTTATTTTCTATACCCGATACCTTGGTTTTCTTGGAGGTGTGCTGCAAGTGGCATCCAAATTTAAAGTACATCTCACGTGGTTTGTATTTCAGTAATAGTCATCAATTTACATGTACGCGTGATATTTTAGCTATTTCAGGGAATCACTGCACGTTGAACTGCAATACCCAAATGGCTCGTTTAAGTTATTACACTATTTTCTTTCATGCATCTTAAATGCATAATGTTGTAGTACCGCATAGGATTGGGATCCTCATGCATTTATGATGCCTTAGCTATTTCAAGGATTAACTAGAGCCTTAGACGAGAAAGCTCAAATTGCAGATTTAACTTTATCAATGTTTGCTTTAATGCATCTTGCACTTATGATATACTATTAAGTAGCATGGCAGCTGTCCTAATTCTTCCACTTTTCATTAAAAATACATGAGATTTATATCAACTTTTTGGGCTTCATAACCTTCCTTTGTAGGTGTGCTGCAAGTGAAATCCAGATGTAGTGCGTGAGAGAACAATATTACACAGCTGTGTGTAGTTCCACTTCCTTGGCCTGCAACAAAGAGGAGGAACCCAGCGTTGGCCTATGATAGATCATTTAAACAACTAACCTCAACTATCATCAAGGTAAGACCCATCTCATGTGCTCTGCATTTTTGCAAGTCTTGATTTTCACACATTTATGGTGTTTTAGCCAAATTGAAGGGGTTACTTAGTCTTGGATTATAGTGATCAATGATACTTGAGCAATTTATTAACGAATTTTATATATCTTGCATGTATGATTTAGTATTAGATTGGGTGGTCGTTGCCCATGTTCTTTCCCTTGTTGCATTGGTCATTTTGGGCAACCAAACTTGCTTTTTTATACCCGTTTCCTTAATTATCTTAAATGTGTTACAAAAATGAATGTACCATTCATCTCTTGCTCTTTGCATTTCTGTAATGGTCTTGAATTGTCATGCATGTATGGTGTTATAGTTATTTCAGAGAACGGCCAAGCTTTAGGATGCATTGCTCAAATGGTATTTTGGCTATTTCAGTGTTTTCTTTTATGTATTATATAATATTGTATGGATTTGGAGCTGCCCCGTTTTTTCCTTTTACATGATATATGCTTATGAGTTTCATTGACTATTTTTGGATAGCTAATCTTCCTTCTCTAAACCCATTACCTTAATTTTCTGGAAGATGTGCTGCAAGTTGTCAATATGTCATGCTCGTCTTATGTGCTTTGCATTTCTGTAATAGCTTTGAATTTTAATTTATAAATGGTGTTTTAGTTATCTTATGGAGTGATCGAACCTTGAATTGTAGTGCCTAGGTAGGGCTCAATAGGCAGACTTTTAACTGCCAGTGAAGAATCATAAGATATAGTGGCTTCAGTACAGGGAACTGGAGACCCAACCTCACTTTGAGAGGATGAACTTGAAGAAGCGGGATCCAATAGTGAGGTCCTCCAACCAAATGAGCTTTCTGTGTTACTGTATTTCTCGTATCATTACCATTTTCATGGACTTGACTCTTCAAGGATGAAAATATCTACGACACTATTGGCATGTGCTGAGCTAACATTGTCACTGTTAAGAGCCTCTTGCTGCTTGTAATTATCAGCTCCAGCATTTTGTATCCGTGCATCCATTTTCCCTACCTAAACGGGACGTGATATTGTACCACATTCCATAGTGATTGGCAACATTGTTTGCTCGAACTCGATCCTTTTCACTTGGAACCCAAAACTTGTTAAGAACTGCTGCCACCGATATGCTCCAATCGTTTTGATGATAGGAGGCTGAATATTCACCTAGGAACTTCTCCTTCTTTGGTTGTACCCTACCAGCTGCAACAATGTGCACATTTTCTAGTAGATTTTGACACTTATTGAAAAGCTCTGACAAAATTAGGTGTAGGAAGTGTCCTAATCCTTCCGCCATCTTGTTGATAGATGCATTTTTGAGGTAGTCATGGTTTAAAAATCTCTTGAGCTTATATTTTAGAATTTATAGGTGTACATTCACCTGCACAAGGACAATCCCACAACAATCCACACTGTGACTTCACCAATGAAGTCGCCTCCTCTCCTGACTGAAAAAATTATAATTATTTTTTTCCCAAAAAACCAAAACGTTTCAGTATATATGATAAGCCTCAATTTTTCAAAACAATGACTAGATTTTATAAACCCAATAACACCATTCCAAAATGGACCAGCCTTGCATGATGGTTTTCCAAGCCAACTGATTTTTGGCAAGCCACATACACTGCAATTATCAACCTTCATCCAATTTTTTTCAGGGTTTCCCCAACAAAATTTGGCATGATATTTTTTATTCAAATGCCATAGAGTGAAATTATTGACCTTCCAATGCCAGAATCAACTTGATTCCATCCCTCAACCACAAATAGTGCTACATATTCACTTCTTTAAGTCTATGTTTGGTAGTGTTGATATTGATGTGAACAGTGGCTCTATTCTCATCAAAAACACTGCTACAAATTCGCATATTATAAAACGGTAGCCATCTATGCGAAGGGATGAGAAGCAACTAAATTCTTTATCTTCTCTCTAATTTCTTTGTATCTAATTTTTACCATGCAATTCACAATTCCTTTATAGCTGTTTTTAGCAAGAAATGAGGAGTTCAAAAATAAAATATGAAGTAATTTTCAACTTGGAATGTGAAATGTCATGTGGCAATTGCTTTCCCAAGAATTTGAGAGGATTTGTCGTGGCTTCAAACTCATAAATTACAAAAATTCGGTTTTCTGAAAATTTATGTATTTTCTATATATTTTACATTTTGCGATTTCAGGGCTTTTAGGATTGGAATTCTCCTCGAGAGTTTAGCTAGACTCACTTAAGGGGAAGAAAAACCTTTTAAGGCATCCAAAGATTTTTTATATCATAAGCTTTCCAATGCATGCCATTGTTTTGAATTCGAGCTACAGTCAAGTAGTTATGGACCCAACAATGTGAAGTGCTAGTTTGTTGGTAATCTACCAAAATACTGCCCGGAACTGCCATATGGATGAGCCTTTATCATTTTTACACCCTGCATCTATACGATCACATTTCTTTGATCCATGCAAGGGATTCTCCCCGCCGAGGGGGCCCCATGGCCTCCTCATTGCCCCCTCAGGCCCTGGATTTTCATTCATCTGTCCATAAAGATCCCATGGAGCTTTTTAGGAATGAATTATTGCACTTCATGCAGCACCATGCCCGAAGGAATATCATCAAACCATTTTTACTGTCCAGAAAGAAGAATGGCTGTTATCAAATGCTAAAAAACCCTCCCAAATTCAGTTCTCAATGGAAGAAGAGCATATGGTGAGGTACTTACCATGCTTACCTCAGTCAAGGTTTGTACATCTTGTGTAGAGGCTATTCTCCTTTGTTGGGTAGATTCTTCGTTCCTCTTCTTCACAATTGTTTTGGAGCTTGAATGGACTTTTGTCTTGTGTAACTAGTTCTTGTTGCAACTCAATGATACCAACAAGGAAACCTCCACTGTTGGTCAGTCCTCCTTGGAGCTCTTTCTTCTCCTCTTTCAATTATTGAACTATCTTCCATAGCACTTGTTACTTATCTTCCAGTTGCTGATTGCAATCTCATAGTTATTGTTTCCTTGAAGTTTTGTCCATGGTTGAACTATGCCACCAAACAGGCTATAGTTCCATGTTAAATATGAAATGTGGATCAAATACACACAAAGGTGAATTGTGTTGGAAAAAGCTTACAACCCACGGGAGTGTGGTCTATCGGCAAGTAACAAGGTGATCGGGGTTGTATTAACATAGAGACTCAAGTTCAAACCCGATGTGGGCATGGATATAAATAAACCTTGTATGTATATGAGGCGTCTTTCAAAAAAAAACCTTACACAAGTCACAAGGGCAACCTTCTATGACACCACATGATCCATAATCGACTTGAACATACAAATGCACAATTCTTCAACATGGATTCTAGTTTTAGTTATGTGCCAATGCAATGCTATTTGCTGCTAAAACCAACATATGTAAAGTGGAAAATTGATGTTTGTTACAACTCACAACTCTGGGCTTCCATCTACATCTTTCGTTCAATTGCAATGTGTATGTGTCCAAATTGATGCCTACATTCTTGCAAACCTATTTCATATACTTCTTTTTTTGTTGGAAAAATTCATCTTATATTAGTCCAAGGAACAAAAGAATTCATCAGTTAAGCATAATGCTAACAAGAAGAGCATCTTCATACGTAGGCAAGGAAAGAAAGCACCTGATCCTGTGCCCCAAGGGGAAAAAAGTTCACATCTTTGTGAAGCCACTCAAACTGAGCTTGTAGAATCAAAGCCAACTCTTGTCTGAAGAGTTTCAACTTTCCCATATTGAGAGGGGAGGTATCATCCTGAAAGATGGTTTGGCATCTTGTCCTCCAAAGGAAGCTGATTGCTGCCAGCCTAGGTGATGCCATAAACCCTTGCAGCTGTCCCTAACCATCCAAGAATTACCTAAAAGAGGCCCTTTCCAAGAGTGATGAGCAACAAAAAGGATGTTGAATTTGGCTTACAGCCATCCCCAAAAACCTCTTGCTGTTGGGCATTTCTAGAAGATATGATCAATTGTTTCTTCTTTCCCACACACAATGCAGAATGTATTTGCTAAACTAGCTTTGCTCAATCGTACTTTGACAGCTAGACCTTGCTGTATTACTAACCATCTCAGCACCTTGTATTTGAAGAATGTCCTTGCTTTCCAAATAATTTGGCAACGCAATTGCCATCTCACTTCAAGGTCTTTGACTTGCCATTTCTTATTCAATTGGGGGCAATAGAGCTGCAGCGGTGCACTTGATGATACAAGTCCTTTAATTTATAGTTGAGGAGAGTTTTTCAATGTTCCACTTCCAATCCCTCCACTAGGGGACTACGCTCTGAAAATGCATTTTGAAGAGACAAGTTTTAGGAATCATATGACACAGCTCTTGAAAAACAGTGGTCTTCTGGCGACTAAACTTGATCCTTGTTTAAGCCCCACCAATATTTCCATTGTTGTTTCCCATCGTTCCAAAGGTCTCTGCAACAAAACAAACGCTTATGTGACAGCCTTTTGGCTGTAAAGAAAAGCTGAAACCCAACTTGTCCATGTTGCGAGTTGAAGGTCCAAATAGGATGTGTAGATAAATCTCAGGCATCACATGGGCCCTCAAACTGCCAATGAAGAAAACCCACAGATAGCTGCCAAGCAGCCCAAGTTCACTTAAGAAGCGGTGATCTAACAATTATAAATGTACAAGTGTTACCAATTATGTCGCAAATTTGGAAGGCCCCCCTGATTTTATGGACAGGATGTGCATTAAGAATTCTATGAAGAATAAGGACATGCCAAGGGGAGACACCTTCTACTTCCTGTACAATCCATTTCCCAGAAATGGCCATCCCTTGTGCTTTTATGTCTCGAATCCTAGATGCCCCTTGATCTCGTGTAAGGGTACAAACATCTCAAACAATGAGGGGGAAGGGGGCAGAGGGTGTTTCTTCCTCCTTGTTTCCCTCATAAAAACATTTAAGAATCCTCTCGAGTGCTTTAAAATTTCCCTAGGAAGGAAACAAACAAGACGAGTAGAACATATGTCCTGCTGCAAGAATTTTGTCAACAATCGTAACCTTCCCAGCAAGAGGAAGGTCAAGCTTATTCCACATGAGCAGCTTCTTTTCAGTTTGATCAGAAATAGTGAGATGCGTACCAAACGGAATACCCAAATAATGAACTATTTTGCCTGGTTTTATGAACTTCCATCAGTGGTTCAGCCAAGGTGGAGGGTTATCTTGCTGAATGAGCAGAACTTCTGTTTTTTCTTGACTTACAACTGAACCAGCAACCTCAGCAAAAGTATCTAGACAAAACATTGTACCCTTAACATAATGTTGAGTAAGTTCAAGGGTTCGAGGTATATTTCATATACATTTTGTGATTCCCTCACACACAATTTTAATGCTAGAAGAATAATAGTGGAAAGGCAAGAGATTGGCAGGTGAGTGCAGATATAGAGATTGGGGGCCCTCGCCCTCTTTCTATTTTGTCGACTCGATACTTGATAGGTGGGTATTATCATTGACTCTATACTTGATAGGTAGGTACGATACTCGATAGGTGGGTATGGTCATTGACTCGATAAGTGGGTTCAATCATTGACAACCACCATATATATATATAGGCAACATAAACGACCCCCTATCTGAACTATGGCCATTGTACCTCACCCCTATCTACATGTTATGTGATATATGGCAGGTTCTTCCTCCCCTCACAACTAGATACGGGTCGTCCCTCCCAAATACAAGTGGAATCCATTCTCGAGACATCATGTCCACCAGCTGAAGCTTAATTCTAAATAAGTACAAACATGCACTTGGCAATGAAAAATCTTCAAGGCTTTTTGGGATAGTCTATTTGGATTCTAACTGTGTTCTATTCTATTTTAGCTCTATATAGACCAATGCAAAAATGTTTACCTGTGGAAATCTCAAAATTTTAATATTCAGGACTCCTAAAGAACATCTGCCTAAAATGACCCTCTCCCCTCTCATTACTTTAATCCTTTTGCAAATGGGGTAAACATATTCACATTGCCATGCGTACAAGATCCCTTTTGCCATATGTATGTGAGTTTCCTTAATGTAGTTGAAATTATCCTTACTCATTCCCTATACTGCTTGTAAGGTCAGCAGACTGTAACTGACTTATTCCTAATGATGACTATATATCTCGCTAGATCTTTGAGATTAGTTCCACGATTTTTCCAGTTACAAAGCAGCCTGGATGCAACTTTATTCGATTCACTTCAATACAGATAACCGATTGTGTGATTGTACTCACTTCAATATACATAACCAATTGCGTGATTGCCTAACTGATGAGTAACTGACTTATTTCTGTTTGTGTCTGCATGGCTGATTAGGAACTGTCTTATTTCTAATGCACTGATAACTAACACAAGAATTTGACGAGGGTACAGAATTACTGATGATTAATACATTTTACTGGAAATCTCTAATTGTTCTAATGACTGACAGAAGGGTGCATTTTTATTCAGGCATGTTGACATCACTTTGTTCACTGATTGCCCTATCTTCTTGGTAGAATGTAGATCAATTATACCTTTCACTTCCCGTCACTCCTAACACATACAAAAACTTACATTGGTATGTTTTTGGACCTTTTCTCCCCTTGAGCTTGCAATCAGCTGGAGTTGTTTGCACTTCAAATTAGAAAGTTTAATACCATAGTCCATTTTCCAAGTTCTTACAATTACAATAGGAACCATCCATATTGTAGAATTCTTGGATAAGATCTACCATCTCTTGTATTGCATATTTCTTGGACCAGGCCTACTTTCTCCTACCATCTTGTTTTTCTCTTATTTAATAAATTATTCCCCCACATCCAGGATAGCTGATGGTTGCACAAAGCATAATGGTTCAAAGATAACCACCTTACTTCTGAACATTGTTTACCGGGTTTGGATGTTTTAACTTGTTGATGCTTTCTAAAGAAATTCCAGTTGTTCAAGAAACAATGTAATTTATATACATTTTGAAACACTGCTAAGCTAGGGGCAGCCTCAAATAGCTCACGATGATGGTAAAACCCATATGCCAACAAATGAATGCAATGACAATGATGCTACACCACAATGATGAAGACTTCCATCAAGTGTGATAATATCATATTGTGCCAGACCACCTAGGGCTGGCGCCTAAAACTATGCTAGATGGCCTGATAACCTTTCCTTGAAAGTAGCAGCGAAGAATATGACTGCAATACAGTAACACACCAAGTTATCTTAACAGTGACTCAGTTCATGACACATGTGAAAGCTCGAGTGGTTGAACCTGAGTTGGTAAATAGTGATAACGATCAATTGAAATACTAGTTGCAGGGGACTATTTACATGGTCAAATGCTCATGAAAGTGAAATTGTAACTGAACATCATTTGAAGCAACACAATGAGGAGGTTTATGGAATCATGCGCTTAGAGCTGAATTGCAGCAGTTGTTGTCTCATAGGACAGCCTCTTCTGGATTGCACTCAGCTGGAGCCGCTGTGCGGCTGTACCACTAGGGACATCTTCCTCTAACCCCCCTCCACCTTATTCTTCTTAATCTTTTTTATGGAATCTGTTAGAAGGGACTTTAATATCATTGATAAGTAATTTTTAACAAATCTGGATATTTTGTCAAACCCTAGGGCAGCAGTAAAAAATTGAACTTTTATGACAGCAACAACAATCTGATTTGTATAAGAAAAAACAGTAAACCCCAATATGCCAAAAAAATGGATTTTTCTTTATTTTTTTCAAATCAGCTTCAATAAAAATACCAAAATGTCTGAATACAATTATTTTCTCACAACTGATGATCTAAATGGAAAGATGGATGAAAGATAAGAGCATGCAAACTAATTTGACTGAAATCCGCCCCAAATACTAAAACTGTAGTTGTACTTGTTTTGGATGTAGAATCAAGCTTGAAAAGTGTGCCCTAACTGAACTGGATGAATACTTGTACCCTGAATGATCACTGCAACCCCTGAATGGAATTGTCAAGCTTAGATATGAGGGTTTCTATCCTCACACTTATGTGCAAATGAAAGTTTTTGTTCTCTATTGTTGATGCAGAAGTAGAAGCTACAATGAAGGTAGTTGATAAATTTCCAAGGTTTGTGTAATAATAAACCTCAAATCTACCTTTATAACTTCCAAGGCCTTATCCAAAGTTGGGCCCCCTCCTAAAAATAGCAATAAACAATATAAAATTATTTTATCCTTTCTCTCATGTTGGTGCTCCATCCTTAAAATAGGAATAAACAATATAAAATAGTTTTATCCTCTCTCCATCCTAAACATAGGATCTTGAAGCTTATGCAACACAATATAAAATTGTTTTATCCTCTCCCATGTTGGTGCTTCATCCTAAAAATAGGTATAAACAATATAAAATTGTTTTATCCTCTCTCCATTCTAAATATAGGATCTTGATGCTCATGCAGCCCATTCTATCTTTGGCACCCTTTAATAGATTGCTTTATTTAATTATTATTCTATCTTTAGCGCTTCCATAATAGAAGTTCGTCATTCTATTATTATTTTATTCTATTTTTGCTTTTTTGGATTAATAATATAATTTTACTGTCAATTTTCCAATTAAAATATAAAATTACCTTTGAACCACTTAAATTAATTTATTTCCCTCTTTAATTTCCTCTTAGCCTATGAAAAATTAGAAGAATAGGCTTTGGGTATCCATAGTTAATTAATTCTGAAAAAGGGACATTACAGACTTCAACTTGTTTTTAAGGGGAGATAAATGTAGACTGTTGCTATTAATAAGCATTGTTTTGGTGGCCAACTTAGTTATTTTCTCAGTTATTCCGTTTTTGGCTTTCAGTAGTGCACTAATGAAAATCTAGTTATGAATGTTTGGGTCAACAGTTGTGTTTTAACTGACAACCTTTGGTTCCCTTTGTCTTTAAAAAACAAGTTGAATGTCTGGTTAAGGGTGTTGGTGTGGTAAGTCCTCCCTGCATCAGACAATGTACTTTACACTACCTATACACTAAAGATATCGGTCTATCCTATTTTGCTGTGTTGTGATCATTCTGTGCTGGCACTGTGTTTATATTTCTGCAAACAGTATAGTTTGCTAGTTTTATAGCAAACAAAGATTTCCTTGCAATCCAACTCCATTGGCCTAGTCTGAACAATTTGCGAAATATGTAGTTGAATCTATCGTCAACAAAACATACACGTATATAGCCATTAGGATTGATTCCTTTGTTAGGAAAACTGTAGCGATCTGACCCTATAGGACTGTCCCATTTTATGTTTACATGTGTCTCTTGACCTTATTTGATATCCCTTTGATTCCACTACTATGCTATTTGAAATTCAAAAAGAGCTGCTTGGATGTTTTTGTTTGACAATTCGATTGGGAATCAATATTCCTTGTCAGCAGTTCTGACAAATTTCATCCTTGACAACTTTAGTTTGGTTTAGCTTCTTGTATGTTTAATGGGATGGTTTCAATTCATTACAGAATACAATTTACACTATTTTGTAATTTTGATTCTAACGAAGGCTCCTGATATACGTGAAGGAAAAACAAATACAAGAGAGCAATTGTGGATGCAATATGAACCCATTGGTACAACCAGTTGACGAGATCATCACTCAGGATGGATCTGTTGACATCCGTGGGAGCCCTTCTATCAAGAGCAAGTCAGGAAACTGGAAGGCTTGCCCATTTATTCTGGGTACTCCAGACATAACTTTAGTCCTGAATTTCAAGGCACACTTAATTTGAATTCAAATTTAAAAAAACGATTCAACGAATATAAAATCAATCCCTGAATAGTTCTGTATGAGTTGGGGCAGTCGATTAAATAGAAATGGATGTAGTTAACGTTCATATATCCAAAGGTATCTATAATTTGGTATTAGTTCCTTATTTCTTGTGATTTGTATCCAGCTAATGAGTGCTGCGAGAGAATGGCTTACTATGGAATCAATACAAATTTGGTGAATTACTTGAAGGATGGTTTCGGTCAGAGCAATGCTACTGCAGCCAACAATGTTACTAATTGGTCTGGAACATGTTACATAACACCCTTATTAGGGGCTTTTTGGCTGATTCATACTGGGGAAGATTCTGGACAATTGCTGTGTTCTCTACAATCTATTTTATTGTGAGTACCGCCTTTGTTTACAGAAAGTTTTTCTAAACCTTTAACATGAAAGGAGAATATCCGTATATTGAAAGTGATTTGAGAAATATATGCAGAATGTGTCTGAGAGGCATTCTTTGATTGTTTGCAGGGGATGACCATTTTGACTCTATCAGCATCCATACCCAAACTTAAGCCTCCATTTTGCAGGAATGGGAATGATGAATGCCATTCATCTAAAGTCCAAATTGATGTATGTTTTCTTGCACTTTATCTCATTGCTCTAGGAACTGGTGGCATCAAGCCTTGCGTTTCCTCATTTGGAGCAGATCAATTTGATGAAATGGATGAGGAGGAAAAGGAAAAGAAAAGCTCATTCTTCAATTGGTTTTACCTCACAATAAATATTGGAGCTCTCGTATCTTCCAGTGTTCTTGTCTGGATTCAACAAAATGTTGGTTGGGGCTGGGGATTTGGTATCCCAACAGTCACCATGGGCATAGCAATATGTAGCTTTCTCCTGGGCACGAATTTCTATCGACATAAAAAGGCTGGGGTAGTGCCTTAACTCGAATAGCCCAAGTAGTGGTTGCATCGACACGAAAATGGAAAATTCAAGTACCTCCAGATAAGTCTCTTCTATACGAAGTTCAAGACAAGGAATCTGCTATTGAAGGAAGTCGAAAACTTGATCATACAGACAAATTTCTGTAAGTTGCATTTACTGGTGTTTATTGTGTCAAATAGTGCAATTAATTCCTGTATGTGTTGGAGATTATTTTGATGGTGGCGTGAAGTGAGATGATTCTAAATGGAGAACCAAATTCACAACAGTATCAAATTATCAATTATCATTAAATGAACACGAGACCTAACTGCCATAAAAATACACTACATTTTGGTAGATATTGGATGAACACCATTCTGAACTGAGGAGGGGAAGGATAAAATTAAAGAATAACTAGTCCAGCTCTTGTATTTAATTATACTTGACATTTAGTAGCATTATTATGCTTCTTGCATCTTTCATCCATAGGACCATAAGCAATGTAGAATTGCAATTTTGTGGTCAAGCCAGTATTCGATTATGACAAGCCATGCCTCATATTCACATTAAGAACATGGATTATTTGTGTTCGAGTCATGACTCATATTTTGTTAGCCATTTCACCTTCTATTTAGATATAAGAAATTTAGCAAATTAAATATCTTTCTCAGATTCCCAGTGGTCTAAATTTAATATTCTTACATGTAGAACAATTGATTAAAAGCCATCATCATAAAAGTATTTAGAAAACTATCGTATAGCTATGCATAAATATGTATTTTCTACAGCATTTTCAAATTGTACAGAATTTGAAGGTGGAAGCTTGCAGCACAGGTGCACAAGAATCTGATAAACAGAAATTGTATTCATGCAGATTTCTTGACAAGGCAGCAACACGAACTGAAGATGAAAAGTGGATAGTAGGATCTCTTAGTCCATGGAAACTCACCACTGTGACTCAAGTGGAGGAATTGAAGTCAATCATCCGCATTCTTCCTATTTGGGCTAGTGGAGTTATATTTGCCACTGTTTTTAGTCAGATGGGTACTTTGTTCATTGAACAGGGGGACACTATGAATCTTCATGTGGGTTCCAACTTCAAAATCCCATCTGCATCATTAAGCATATTTGACACAATCAGTGTTATACTTTGGGTGCCAGTGTATGATCGGTTCATTGTTCCATTTGCATGTAAATACACAGGTCACAGGCGGGGCTTCACTCACCTGCAGCGTATCGGGATCGGCCTAATGATATCTACTGTTGGAATGATAGTTTCTGCCATTGTTGAAATTGAGAGACTTAGATTTGTAAGGCGTCACAACTACTATGAAAAGGATCATATACCAATGAGTATTTTATGGCAAGTACCTCAGTATTTTATACTTGGTGCAGCTGAAGTATTTACAAACATTGGGAACTTAGAGTTCTTCTATGATCAAGCCCCTGATGGCATGCGCAGTCTGTGCAGTGCATTGACACTTACAACAAATGCTTTGGGAAGCTATCTGAGTACTCTACTCGTCACCACTATTACAAACATCACGACAAGGCATGGTGAAGTAGGTTGGGTACCTGCCAATTTGAACCATGGACACATTGATGATTTTTTCTGGCTTTTGGCATTCCTGAGCTTTCTGAACTTTCTTATCTATTTAATAGTTGCACATTGGTACAAATACAAGAAACCTACCGAAACATGTCCCACTAATAAGTCTACAATTCCTAGCCCCTAGCGACTTTTGAAGTTGGATCAATTTCTTATGTAAAATTTGCATTTTCTTATAGATAAGATTCTTATCTACTGTGAAGGAAATGGAGCGAGATTGGAATGTAATTGTAGCCTCTATCTTAATGGCAGGTTTCACGTAGAACTTAGATGATGATGCAGTTATATATGCGTATAAAAACTATGCGGGGGTTTAAAATACTATGCTGTCCATATTATTAGAGAATCACTTCTAATTGCAAGTATTTTTAGTTTCATTGTCTCTGTGACTATATTTCCTACTAGTTGGGAAAAATAGATATTGTTACTATAACTTATAAAAATGGCATGGTTGCAATATTGTTGATCATGAAACCAAAATAGTTCTAGCAAGAGGGTTAGATTTATCTGATAAACTTAGCAGCTTTCCATTGGATAGACAAGCAGGTGACAGTAGATAAATTTCACAACAGAACAAAATATTACAAGAGGGGCTTAGTTGACACACGACTTTTTACCTTGGGGAGGTCAATTCTACTTCTATCCATTGTTTGCAGCATGAGTGGAGGTAGCCATAGTCTTCTGTTAGGAGGAAACTTTTAGAATTTGAAGTGTCTTCCATGGAAGCCACCTTCACACCACAGGCTACAATTTTTATTCTTGACCTTGGTCTTTCTGATTCTTGTTTAGTTTGCATACTTATTCTCTTCATCCATTCTCAGTCATTATACTGTTATTTATTGTATGTTAGTGTTGAGTTATATTTGGTTCTGTATGACGAATAAAGAAGATTTAATGGTTGCTGCCAGATCCTTGGGCAATCTTGGTTGAATCGTGATTTTATTATGATAAATTGAATAATATAAATTGACTTTATTTAATATATTTAACCTTATGCTATAAAAGCAGAACCCTGTTGAATCCAAGCTACGCATTCTATAGTTGAGACCTGAATGACTCAATTTCAAAAATGTCTCATTGAAATAAGAGTAGGTTTATATTTCCCACGGCTAGTTCCATGGCATCTCGTTAGTGTTTCCCAAAGTATATTCATTACAATTTTGACAAATACATTTTGTGCATTATTTTCTTTTGCAGCAAACACCCACTTAGGAACCTTTTGAATCTAGTTTTCAAAGCACATAGAGTTGGAGATTGAGAAAACTAAACATAGCTATTGTATTTTATGGTCCTTGAGCCCTGCCTCTCAATACCACTCTCTTGTATCCATTTCACCATAGGCATCTTCCTCGAATTTTCTTATGACACATCCAAATCCAAATGCATTGTACAATGTGCCAAAAAGGATCTTGTATAGTGGCTTTATTAAGTTACCGATGCTCATAATCAACACACATGGAGCTTTCTACCCATTTTTAAATCACTTTTCAAGTACAAACAATCAACAATTTTTAGTTATTATCTCTTTTGGAGTTTCTTATTATGGACATTCAAAAGGATTGATTTGCAGGCAACCTCCACCCATAAAGGCAACACCTTGTAGTCATAACCTAGTATATTAAACCTTAAAAAGACGATCACAAAAGACTTAAGAGAACTAATATTATAACAGAGCACCCATGAAATCTATCTTGTAAACAAATAAATACACTTTGACAGGTTCTTCTGAAAAGTGCAACTTTTGCTCAATGAAGGTAATAAATAATGGAGGCACAATCTATCCAATAACCAAGAAATTCAACTTAGGATGTGGTAGAAAAAGGTTGATATTGAAACTTATGGTTCGATAATGAAACTTACCATTAATTATTTTGTTGTTGGACAAAGGCTGACATAGAACCTACCACTAATGATTTTGAAAGAAATGGTTTTCCTGTAAGATTTGTTGCTAGGCATAGGTTACTGACTCAAATATTCGCGATTAGCACTTGAAATCTCAAGACGCATGCATGCGCGCGCACACACAATGTAAAAGTATTGTCAAGAATCTCGAGCTCACCATCAATAGACCCAATTTAATATTTCCACAAACATTATCACCTCAGCTACATTAAGCAACTGCGTATTTCTTTTTGGGCAGAAAATTCAAGAGTAAGTGTATTCAAGTAAGGGAGGTAAAAGTCCAATCAACTATTTTCTTGCAACAAAATTGTGTAGAAACAATTGCAAATACAGGCACGAAAGATGCAAGATACAATCTTGGCTATCCAAACACTAAAATTCACAGCAGTGTAATAATGGTATATAATTTAAATATCACCACATGAAGAATTTACAGTATCCCAGAAGACTCGATCGTCAAACAATTTTAACTTCATCAAAACATAATTTGATACCATACAACTGCTTATACTAAAACTATCCAAGTTTTAAGCTACCTGCGTTTGCCAAAATTATCAAATATCAGCGGGATTAGACCTCTCTAATGCCACCATAAATTGAATTTTAGCAGGAAGTTGCGACTGCTCTGTAAAAATTTGTATCCGTTGTACCACCTCATTACTAAAGCCAAAGGCTATCCAATAACGTCCCAATTGCATCTGTCAAAAGCTTTTGACTTTTCAAGTTTTATCAAGAACCCAGGTCCTTTCTGAGCTTTTAGAAATAGTATTATTTGTTGGGATGGTGTCGTGTTATCAGTTATGTCTTTCTGGTACACATGTTGATTGATAACTCAAAATTAACTTCTGTAATCGAAAACATATGGCAAAGTGCAATTGGCATATTTTATCAGTTTTATAAATTCATCTTTGAGAATGTACCAGAAAATCTGATAGAAAATTCCAGAAATAATGGTCCATACCTCCCCTACAGTAGCTGGTCTCATTATATTGTTGTTATCCCGTTCATTGACGAGTTTTGGTATGTTGTTATCAGCTTATTCTTAGTCTGTCCATAGGGAAGAATATCTGTTGTCTTGTGCATATAGGTCCCATCCAACTTTTTGAGCCTATCTTCTGTATTCAGATGTCTGTTCACAACAGAATTTTGAAAGTATTTGGTATTCTGATTCTCATTACCTGCTCAAAGATATACTGATATTCCAGGTGATGGAGTTTATGCTTGTGGTGTTAACCCCTTTTTAAGTCAGACAGCGACAACTTTGAAAAACGGGTTGCTCTCTGTACCTCTGTCTCTGATATCATTTCTCTCATTTGCAGATGCTAAATTCTGAACTAAAGCCTGTTTTTGCAGTACACTTTCATTGGTGGAACCAATGTCTCTGATGTGTCTGGACAGCAGCAAACGCGTGGCTGTTTGTTGCTGCTTCTTGAGGGTGCCACCAAACTCTTTTTTGTGCCATTGTTTGGGTTTGAATTTTGGGAGATTTAGTTTGCCCACAAATCTGTATATTGGATGTCTTTGTGATGCACTATTTTTAGCAGGGGTTTGAAAAGGTCATAACTTGTGTTTTTTAAAACCATTTGTTTCGATGAGAGGAACACATTAGTCAACGTGCCCTGCCGGTTGGAACACGTTTCAGCACATTCTCGGGCCTGAAATCTGCCATTTGAAGGCCGAAAAATAGGATCTAAGTTGTAATTTGGTTTTTCCCTATTTTAGGGCATTAGTAAATTTTAGTCTCTTGAATGCATAGTAGGTTAGAAAGTTGGCAATTCCTCTAATTTAGGCATGTAGAAGATGCGTGGCAATTTTGTGCCCGTATGAATAAGCATGCGAACTTACTAAGAATAACAAGTTCTAGTAAACTGCTAAAAATAGTAAATTCTACCACCTAGAGTAGATTTAGTCAAAGTTAGTTAGAGTTTGCTTGACAACTCGAGTTGGGAGTTGTTTTCCTATTTATGAAGCATTATAATTCATGATTCAATAACGAAGAAGAAGATTTATTTTCTTTGAGTTCAAGATATTTGCAATGTATTGAGTTTGTGTTAAAGTTGGCTACATTATTTGGTATCAGAGCAAGTTCGAGTCTTGGTGAAGGAAAAAAAAAAAAATGATAGGAAGAGGAAGAGGGGGCGGAATTGCCTAGATGAATAGAAACATGTAGGATCTGCTAGAGGCAAGTTGTTGCACTTGCTGCAACTATAGCCCAGAGAGGAAATCAAGGTGGAGATGACACAAATGAAGATGAAGTTTGTGAAGAGGAGGAAGCACAAGGACCACCCTTAGCTTTTGAAGAAAGGATGCTTTGAGCATTAGAAGGAAAGAATGATGGGATAAGAGTTGATGTTTCAGAATATGGAGGTAGCCTAAAACCAGAGGAATTGATCGATTGGTTGACTAACATGGGAAATGTTTTTGAGTGGAAGGCTATGTCAGAGGAAAAGAAGGTAAAATTTGCATGCACAAAATTAAAAGGTCATGCTATGTTATGGTGGGATCACCTACAAAAGGAGCGGTCAAGAAAGGGGAAAGAAAGGATTAGGACCTGGAGTAAGATGGAGAAGAAGCTAAAAGACAAATTTCTCCCTGTGGATTATGCACAAACCCTTTTTAGGAGGTTTTAGAATCTCAGACAGAACTTACAAACCGTGCAAGAATACACAAATGAGTTTTACAAGTTGTCCATTCATGTAGAGCATGAAGAAACTAAGGAACAAATGGCTGCAAGGTATGTAAATGGATTAAAATTTTCTATTCAAGATGAGCTAAGCATGCACATGATCAAGAGCATGGAGGATGCCTATCAACTAGCTTTAAAGGCCAAAGAAAAACAAAACCATCAAAGTTTTAGGAGATCGCCTGGGATGAACGAGGGGCTCATCCTCCTTTCGAGGACGAGCTAGTTTCAGCCAAGGTAGAGGAGAACAACCTTGTGGAGTGGAAAAGAAAGAAGATACAAGACAAGATCTCCCAAATCAGCAAAGAGGTAGAGGATTTCCTAGGGGCAAAGGATATGCTAGCGGCTAGAGGATGGGAGGCTCCACGAAGACCATTTGTGTGCTACAGATGTGGTGAAGAGGGGCATAGAGCATTTGAATGCCCGCATTATTATACACATGACAAGAGGCAAGCAGACCCTCCAAGAGTAAATCTTGTTGAAGTTAAACAAGAAGAAGACGATCATGACCTAGAAATTCCACCAGATGTGGGAGAAAATATGATGATCAAAAGGACGATGATTGCTCCAAGAAAGGAGATCAAGGGGGATGCATGGCTACATACAAATATTTTCAGAACAAGATGCACTTCAGGAGGAAAGGTATGTAATGTTATTATTGATGGTGGTAGTTGTGAGAACATGGTTTCAAATGAGATGGTTGAGAAACTAGGCCTGCATTGTGAGAAGAATCCTAACCCTTACCGTATTGCATGGTTTAAGAAGGGTAATGAAGTTATTGTTGATAAGAGATGTTTAATAAATTTTTCTATTGGGAAAATTTATAAGGATGAGATTTGGTGTGATGTTATTCCTATGGATGCATGTCATATGTTGCTAGGCAGACCATGGCAATTTGATAGAAAAGTTATTCATGACAGGGGGAAGAATACGTATACTTTTTGGAAGGATGGCACAAAAATAGTTTTTGCTACCTCTTAAGGAAGAGGGAAAGGCTGAAAATATGTTTTTGCAAAAGAATTTGTGAAGGAGGAAAAGGCAACTGGGTTTTGTTATGTGTTGGTCGCAAATAAGGATGAACCTACAAGTGCACAAATACTAGTAGAAGCAACAGAATTAATAGAAGAATTTTCTGATGTTATTCTTGATGAGCTACCAGATGGGTTACCACCCAAAAGAGATATCCAACACCATATTGATTTGATCCCAGGGTCTTCACTCCCAAATCAAGCGGCTTATAGGATGAGCTTGACATTACATGCAGAGTTGAATAAGCAAGTGACAAAGCTCGTGAGAAAGGGTGTAGTAAGGGAGAGCATGAGTCCATGTGCAACTCCAACTTTATTAACTCCAAAGAAAGATGGAACATGGAGAATGTGCACAGATAATAGAGCAATCAATAAAATTACAATCAAGTATTGGTTTCCTATACCTCGCCTTGATGATATGATGGATGTGCTTGTTGGATCTAGGTATTTCACCAAGATTGATCTTCGTAGTGGTTACCATCAGATTTGGATCAGAGAAGGAGATGAGTGGAAAACAACATTCAAGACAAGGGATGGATTATATGAGTGGTTGGTGATGCCATTCGGGTTATCTAATGCACCTAACACTTTTATGAGGTTGATGAACATTGTGTTGTAAGAGTACAATGGTAAGTTTGTTGTGGTTTATTTTGATGATATCTTGATTTTCAAGTAAAACTAAAGAACATTTGAGGCATCTGAGGGTGATATTTGAAGTGTTAAGGAAAGAGAAGCTCTATGCAAATTTGAAGAAGTGCACATTTATGCAAGAGAGTTTGGTATTTTTGGGTTTTATTATTTCAACAAATGGGGTACATATGGACTCAGAAAAGATAAAGGAAATTATTGAATGACCTACTCCACAGAGTATAATAGAGGTACGAAGCTTTCATGGTTTAACAACATTTTACAGAAAGTTTATTAAAAAATTTAGCAATATTGTAGCACCTATAACAGATTACACAAAGGGAAGGGAGTTTTTGTGGACAAAGGCAACTAAGGATAGCTTTCAGTTCTTGAAGAAGAAGGTGACAAAAGCACCTATTTTGGCACTACCAGATTTTGATAAAGTGTTTGAGGTTGATTGTGATGCCTCACATGTGGGTATTGGTGTTGTCCTAAGTCAAGGAGGGAAGCCAATAGATTTCTTTAGTGAGAAATTGAATGAGGTAAGAAAGAACTACTCTACTTATGATGTGGAATTTTATGCAATTATACAAACACTGAGGCATTGAAGGCATTACTTAGTGCCTAATGAGTTTGTGTTATTTCTGAGACCACATAACCCTGAAGTATATGAATAGACAAAAGAACTTGAATAGTAGGCATGCAAAGTGGGTATCATTTTTGCAGGGTTATACTTTTCTCTAAAGCATAAATCAAGAAAATAGAACCAAGTTGCTGAGACTCATTGAGTAGGCATGTGACTCTATTTACAACTATGGAGAATGAGGTGGTTGGTTTTGAAGCAATAAAGGATTTGTATTTTTTTATTCGATTTTAAGGATATTGTTGCAAGGTTAAGTAGACCATTTTCAGGTGATGCAGGAGATTTCCAAGACGAGTACCTTTTATAGGATGGCTATCTATTTAAGGGATGACAACTATGTATTCCAGTTGGGTCTATGAGAGATAATATAGTGAAAGAGATGCATAGCGGAGGATTGGCTAGGCACTTTGGTAAGGATAAGACGATAGCCTTGGTAGCAAGAGAAATACTATTGGCCAAAGCTGGAAAAGAGATGTGGTAAGATATGTGGAGAGGTGTCAAATTTTCCAAGTCTCGAAAGGCCATGCCTAAGAATACAAGGTTGTATATGCCATTTCTGTTCCCAAAGGGTCATGGAAAAATTTGAGTATGGATTTTGTTTTGGGATTACCAAAAACACAATGAGGTAATGAATCAATTTTTGTGGTTATTGATAGGTTTTCTAAGATGGTTCATTTTATTGCCTTCAAAAAAACTAGTAATGCAACAGGAGTAGCAGATTTTTTCGAGAGAAGTTGTTTGCTTGCATGGTGTTCCAAAACCATTACTTCAAATAGGGACACAAGGTTATTAAGTGTTGAGAGCGGACATAGTATTGTCCTAACGAGAAGACACACTAGGATTCATGCACGGGAACAAGGTGCATTTGAAAGCGTGTAAAGATAGAAAAGGAAACGCGTGCGAGAATAAGTTGACTTAGGACTTATTTGTTTTTATGGATACGAGGCTATTTTTGGAGTTAATGTGCGGAGCACACATCGGGATGGAGAATTGCGTGACACACAAAAGGTATTTTGGGAAGGAGCGATTAATAAACATCATGCATGAGCTTGAGTTAATAATAGGATTACTTTTTCTAATTAACTATGGGATGACTATTATTAACGCACTAGCATGTGTGCATGTTATTGAAAAGGCACATGACTATTATCAGCATGCGACCTATTTTAGGAAGTGTGTAGGTGGTGAAGGGAAAGTCCCCGCCCCTATAAGTATGTATTAAACTATGTAGTTTAGCGGTGGTGAATTATTATAGAGTTGTGCTATTAGATCGATGCACACATGACTTATGGCGATACTTTATAATGTAAGAAGCTTTTATGTTTTACAATGTTTAATGTAATGGAGTATGTTGATTGGATAATGGTGTTAAACATGGTAGAATTGGTTTTTGTGTTGTCGATATTATTATAGTTATTGTTTAATTCATGATTCTTTAGGATCTAGAACTAGAATATGCTCTATGGAATGTTTATGGTTCTGAATATGCTTTATCTTCATCACACTAACATCCTACACAAGCAACTCTAAAGAGGGCAGTACCTTTGCACGCTCGGGTGAGCACTCGGTTCAAGCTGGGTGATGTGCCAGTGCGCTTTGGGTTTCATATCAATGGATTCTAGGCTGCATCATTGGTTTCGTTGTCGAGGACCTCTTTTTCAGCTATTTTGAGGATGGTTTGTGATGAAGATGTACCGGTTGACCTTAGAAAGTGTTGAGAAGTGGATAAAATATCTGGAAGAAGAGTACGCTTGGAGGTTCAACACTGGATCTGAGTTCGACGCACGTGCATGGGTGGAGCAGAATTTGTATGACTGTTTATATGAGAGCTTCTTTTCTATATTTCCAGTAGAGTTGTACGAGTGGCTAGTTACTTATGCGTCTAAAAGGAATTGGAGGTATCACACACTTGTTTGGACATAGGAAGAATTTCAGGCCCTCTATGATCTGATATGATTTGGACATGCACCGTGGACACTTGGTTCCATGGTGTTATGAATAGCTATATTTTAGAGTACTCAATTTCCACTTATTCTTACCCAGAGATAGCTGATTTCTAGTTTTTTACGCTATCTTAGGGAAACTTATTTTCAAGGCATTCCACTAGTAATAAAAATCTTGATAGTAACCCTAAACTTGGAAGAGAAGCCGATGGCTAGCTAAACCCCACCACGCATGGGGGCGGGATCGAGTTTGGTGAAGGATGACAGACCTAGCAAAAAAGAGGTAGTGAGAAGAAATGTGGCTTAAGTACAATGAGGCGCGCGAGAGGGAGATAGAGAAGTAGCGAGATATTGCAGAGTGGATGGCATTGAGGAGAGAGATGGATCGTTAAGGATTTGGAGCTCACGTAAAGGTGTGGAGCTAGAGCATCTGGAACTCCCCCATTTGGGAAAGCATAATAGGGAACCCTCCTAGGTCTCACATGGGAGCGTGCCAACAAAGATGACATGGGTCGTGGGTGTACATCGAATGTACCTAGATGTTAGGAAATAAGGGATAAAGTATGCATAATAATCCCTCACAGAATTGCAATAGTAGAAACTAATATGCAAAAAATATTACAGATCTCAAATAAAAGTGCAGAATAAAATAACACAATACAAAGAGACAATATTTAACATGGTTCACCCAATTTGGGCTATGTCCACCAAGAATCACTTCCTCAGATTTCATTTCAAGCCACCACTCTCTCAGTACAATATCTAGATTTGTTTGGAGCTATGCTCAACAAACTCTACATAATTCATATCCGAATTCAAAACACATCTACAATTTTATATTATACCTACCATATGCATAAAACCATATAAGTAGACAACTTCTTAAGTAGTTTTACAAAACCGTGGGTATTAAAACCATGGTCCAAAACCATCCCATAAACCTATGGGTCAAAAATCCCGCCCATATGAGAAAAAAATGTTTCCCGATATATCGGGCACGTTTTAAGGCCCGGCCCCAAACCCTGGCGAGACAATTGTGGAAAGTGTACAGTACTCTTAGTGTACAGTCTTCAACACTTTCTCACATGAAAACTGACTCCACAACCTAACATTGGAAACCTAGCCCTTATGCTTGGTTTTCCAGTATCTAGTACAACCAATAGTCAGGAAGCTAGTTTGGGGAGTGGTAGAAAAGGAGTCAATCAAGTAGAAAGTGCATCTATGAATGGGAAAATGTCTTATTTGTTGTTTGGAGGTACCTTCTTAGGCCCATCATTGGCACAAAATTCAAGCGCACAAAATTTTGGACTCACTTCTGGGAGTAGTACCACTTCGCAGACTGTAGGAGTTCAGTTTAGTACACATTGTTGGGACACAGGGAAGTACATCCCTTGTCGCTTTTGGCTACATGTGGAAGATTAGGGGCACATGTAGCTCTAGTTATGGTGGATCCGGTGGTTACGGAGGCGAGGTAACATAGAAGGTTTTGGATCACGGGGAAGGGTCCTCATCAACCCCATAATATTTACATGGAGATGTCTCGCTATCTTTGAGTAGAGGGACATAGAAGATGTTGATGAACACCTACACATGTGTGAGATACTATGGCGCACAAAAGGAATCATAGATTCCGAGTGCAAGACAAGTCAGTTTGTAACTACATTTGGGAAACACACAATTGGTACATGAAGTTTGACCTGATCAGACTTGCGTAGATTATACAACATTAAAGGATGCTTTCCTTAGGGAGTTTCATATCCATGAGTTAGCATAAAAGTATAAGCATGCTCAAGGATATTAAACATGGCACTACTAAGAGCGTTCGGGAATATGATGCCCATTTCAAGACATTATTGTCTAGACTTTCTTATGATATTCATGCAAGTCAACATGCACAATGGTTCGTTGGGGGCTTGATCACACCTTTCAGAAGGGCATTGTCACAGAAGACATATATGGACCCACGCGAAGCACTTAAAAAGCTGCTTTATGCTTTGAAGCAACCGGGAGTATAGAAGCGGAGTGAGGCCATTCCTTGAGGCACATATTACTGACTATGTCAAAGTAATTGGAGAAACTATCAGCAAATTCAGCACATGAGACATGCACTAGGATTTGTTGTACAAATTGTGAAGTGGAAGGGCACATTGTCCCCATAGATCAATGCATTCATTGTTGCTAGACTGTGAGATATGTCATTTGGACCATGATGCAAGTCGCTGCCCATTATTACAATGCGTAATAAGAAAAAGTGTATCTTCTTTATTATAAGATTTTACGGTCCATGACTCACAATCTGAGAAGACTATAGGTTAATTGGTTAGATTCATGATGCCATAGATATTGGTGTGTGAAAGATAGGAGTATCAGATAACTCTAAAGGTAAAAGTGAGCACCATGATCATGACCACACTCAAGCGTGTTATGATCGGAATGAAGGGCACTTTGAAGGAGGTTATGGCAGAGGTCGAGGATACCGTGGTGGATTGAGGATGAGGCCATGGTGGTGGATGAGGCGAGTTCCCTCATGGAACATGTTTTACATGTGGATCTCCTAACCACTACAGGCACGAATGTCCTCAGAATATTACTTGTTCTTTTTTTGGGAAGAATCATAACTATGAGGAATGCCCAGACTTATATGAGCATCTTAGCAAGCAACATAAATAGGAGAACAAGGGCGCATGGATGGTTAGAATACAACACGCTATGGAAAATCAGTGGATGCCAAAGTTGGCACGGAACATGAGGTATTACTTATGAAGATTACTACACGCGCTAAAGCTACGTGCACCATGGAAACATTCAACAAAAGCCTACCATCACTAAGGAGGAATTTTTACATGCAAGGTACCCAGATCCTGCACATCAGAAGGAGGTTTATCAAGAGACCATGGAGGTACTCATAAATCTTCAGGGTGAAATACAATGTTTAAAGGAACAGTCATGAAAGTTAGAACAAAAGAAGGCAACAACAGAGACAATCTAATCAGATATTGATGACTTAAAAGAGGTATGCAAGATGTTGCGCTAAGAGAATATCATTCCATTATTAGGGAATTGGCTAAAGGGAAATACTCCGCACGTAAGTATCAAAAATGGATGGCAGATCCTGCATGCTAATCTTCCCCCTCATAGTTTGGATTATGACAAGGAGATTACTCTGAATGTTATTGTGGATGGGTGGCTCTTGAGTAATATATTGAATGATATAGGTACAAAAGTGAATATGCTTACTTTAGATGCATGGGTACATATGGGAAGACCTCCATTACAACCATCCTCTAATGTATTGTTTATGCTAATCGAACTAAGGCCACTCCAATCGAGTTTTAAATGATGCATCCATTCTTTATACAAGGGGCCAAGTTCTTTGGGGACTTTGAGGTCTTAGCACTTGCAGAAGCAAACAACTTCCCAGCTCTACTTGGGTTCCCTTGGTGTTATGCAAATAATGTTGATCTATGGTTCAACAAGGGGTATATAAGTTTTGAGAACAAGGAAGAAAGAGTGATTATCCCTTTGACAGATGGGAAATCTATATCTTATGTTGAACCTTTGAGTGAGGAAGACCTAAACAGAATTTATGTATGCACCATTCGGGACCCAGAAGTACTTGATCCATCTAAGGAAGGAATCCTTCAGTGGGAAGATGCATAGTCTATTAGTGATACTACAAGTATTGCTTGTGATAATTGGGTGCATGACACCTATGAGATGGTTGGGTGTGAAGTAAGAAGCACATTTGCATGGAGAAGCAAACCTCGTTGTGTTAGGAGGATAGAAAAATCTTTACCTCGGTACACTAGAGAAGGAGACCCTATAGTATTCCTGCACCCCATGGAGAAGCAGAGGACATATCAAGTGAAAAGAATAAATATGTTAGTGTATACCCTGCGTGGGACAACAATGCGGTGGTGGATGGTTCACAGGGATAATCTCATCAAGTGGAATGAAGTTAGGATTGCTCTAACTACTCGGTTCTTTAGGAGAAATGTGCCTACTCAAATATGCATATTTCATGGTAATCAACATGTTCAACACCACATTCAACAGTGTGAGATACTTTGGATAGAGGAGCAGGAAGCTTTACCACCTTCATTATGGGTGCACAAGCTGTATTCCACTTTACAAGGCTGTGCACATGCTTGGTATGTTTATGCAGAGCTGTATAGGAGACTGGAAATTGACATGACTTGATTGCGGGAATAAGAGACTTTTGAATACTTCTCTACTAAACCTCCGGTGGAAGAGGCATTAAGGGTCATAAAGCGCTTAACTATTGGAGCAGTCTGCAAAGGTGAAGAACTCATTCAGGATTTATTTGGTGAGGAATGACAAGAAGCGTGTTTCGATGAAGCGGATGATATAGATGCCGAACTATTTACGCACACTTTCTCTAAAAAGGAGAAAGGAAAGATGGTCTACATAGTGGATGATGAGGAAGTATATGATTTGGACATAGCTCATTTAGCGGTATGTGTAAAGTGTTAGACAAATGAGATAAGAACGCGCACGCCTATCATGAACCTATGAAGACTAAGAAAGTGAACATTGGCATGGATGTTGAACCTAAGGAGGTAATAATCAGGGATTATTAGTTTGATTCTGAAGTGGCAAAGATAATTGAGTTACTACGAGAGTATTGTAAGGTGGGTGATCACTATCGGCATCTTGGAAAATACGGGAAGATAGATGAAATTCTTTTGAGGCCTATTCTTTAGTGTAGAGCCATTTGAGAAATGTGATGTAGAATTTGAGAGTCTTATTTCCCAACAACACATAGAACTAGATCACGCTATATCATCACTTGCACATATTATCTTACTAGGTGGGAAGAAGCAATGCCTACTGATGAATTGTACAACATCCGGGTTCTTAAGGGAAAATTATGGATGTCCGTTGAAGTGGACAAGTGATACGAGCACACACTTCTTGAATGAGACAATTAGGATATTGTTGGATGAATTTATGGTTCCGCACCACAAGACTACACCTTATCATCCTCATGCAAATAGTACTGCGAAGGCCTTGATGTAAGATATTGAGCCAAACCTTGACAAAAAATTATGATGTTGGAAGGAAAGATTGGGATGATAAATTTTTGTTGTACTTTGGGCATATAAAAAAACACTGTAAGAGGTTGAATAAGACCATACCCTTTCAGGTGGTGTTTGGCGCGAGAAGGCGAGTTCTTCAATGGAATTCATGTTACCATCATTGTGTCTTGCTCATCTTTGGAGGTTTAGCTGATGAACAAGCATTAGAAGAAAGAATTGTGAGGTTAATATAGTTGGATGAGAGGCGCGCCATAGACCTGTGAGTCGAGCAAGAAAAGGCCAGGAAGAAGGCACGACATGACAAACACATCAGGGACAAGAAGCTTGAGGTTGGACAAATGGTACTACTTTATGATTCTAAGTTTATACATCATCCAAAAAAGCTTAAGGTGCATTGGTTGGGACCGTATGTTATCACTCATATACTTGAATCAAGCACTTGTCAGTTAGAGGTGCTTGATGGAATACAGTTACCTAGTTACTTCAACGGGAGTAGGATGAATCCCTACTATAAATAATCTTTCTTGGTGTTTGTAATAAGGCAGTATTTCCATTTAGTAGAGGTTTCCCTTTCTATATTTCCTTTAATGTATTTTCTTCTTTTTCATTAAGCTTTGTTAATTTAGTTTGGTGTTTTGTGTAATAAGTGCATTTGTGCGTTGGAAGCTAATTACAATATGAAGTATTTTTATGCGCAGAGGACTGCACATACCATTGGTGTGGGGTGGTTGTTATTTGTTATTCACAACTAGGTACACATGAGAAAAAATTATTACAGGTGTTATTCAAGTATGGAAAGGAGTTGTTAGAAAGGAGATTGCTTTTAAAGAAGACCATAGATGGAAATGAATGAATGATCAATATAACACAAGGTAAGTAGCGGCCATGGAAATAACCGAGAAGAGGGTGCAATAGCAAGGTAATTCATGCATGGAAGTGCTTGTAAGATAAGTCTATATCCGAGAAGGTAGGAAGGTGCGCTAGAAGGTTATAGGTTTGGGAGTGCGAAGGTGTTGTTAGTCATCAAACTTGTACCCACATATCATATTTGGAAGAACCTAGTCATTTGAGATCACAATGGAACCGTCCCCAAGTTGTGGGACCTTGTGCACTTGGGACAGTCTCCAAAGAACGCCGGTTCCTCTATCTATTTCTACTAGTACTACTACTCCTAGTGTTAAAAGGGAAAACTAATGCTAATGATGCCAAGGGACTAGGGATAAAAGGATAACATGGAAGGAAACCTACACTAAAAGGTGATAACACCAAAAAGAGGGATGAACACTATCTATTTTGAGTGAAAATGAAGGGAAATACATGAAAGAAGGATAGGCATGTGTAGCACGACTTAAAACATAGTTACCATATTAGTTTCATGGAACACAACTAAATAAGGAGCTGCAAGGGACATGAAATGGTACAACAGCACACAATGCAAAATAAAAGGCAAGGAGAAGGAATGCAAACACATTAGGACAAAGAATAGTCACAAAATGATGCTTCTATTACTTCCAGAAATGCACAGAGTTATTATAATGGCAAAAGAGGTGATATCCACATGTAAGAACTAGATCCAGAGGTCTACAACTCAAAATACAGAAAATATGAAGTCCTTAGAAAAATGTGTAAGGATTCAAAGTATCCAACATTAAAAATGAGCCCAACTCTTACATTTATAGATGAATTCATGGAAGAAGAAGAGAAGGAGGGAAAATCTGAATTTGAAATGCAACCACCAATAAGAAGCATTCAATGCTTGCAAATCCACCTAAGAATATATCAAATGCACTTCCCCAGTCTGTTTGGCATGTTGAAGAAGGAAGGAGGGTGAATTAGATCAAATCGGGTGGTTAGAGCAATTAGATCTTCCCATTAATGCTTAGAAAGATGTTTCCCATTTCTCACCTACCAAATCCACCAAGAATTTGAATTTGAATATTTATGATGAAGCCTATGTCAACAACTACCGACAAGTCAGTGCATGCTGATTAGAGATCTATAACAAAAGATACGGCTATTAGAAATTTTTAGAGTCATCGGCGTAAGTAAAATAGGTGGCATGCACGGATTGGCTGAAAGGACAACCAACTATGCAAATGTTCTTTTCATTTCTGCCATGTGTCACTCGTTGATTTTTTGCAAGGATCCAAAGCCCTATTGGTGTGCTTTGACTAGTCATGTGTAACACACTTAAGTGTGTCAGAATGACATGGCATGAAAAGGTGCATAGGAGGATACAAAGGTATGCACGCTTGAAAAGAATGAAGTGCGGGAAGAAGATAGAGAGGGAGGCATGCACAACGTGCGTGAGGAAACAAAGAAAGCTGTTAGCGGAGAATGCATAGTTAAGGCACAACTATTACAAGATGATGTGTGGAGCGCACGCGAGGGCCATGGATTTTGATTGAAGCAAGTGCAAGGCACACGTGTAATGTGAACAACTACTTAGGTAGAAGGTGAATGCATAGAAGATGCATGCAAGGGGAAGATGGAATATAGAGGAGAAGGAAAGGATGAGAAGAAGAGGAAGCGCACAAGGGCACATGAGGAAAAGAAGAGAATGTGCGAGGGAACTCAAGACACGCAACCTTGCAATGAAGAGCTCAGAGCCAGAAGATGTATACAAGTTACCCAAACAACTAGGAGAGTTATTTGGATAACAATTTTGGTGACTTTTAGGCCATCTACTTGCTAGATGAAGGAGATCATTATCTTGAAGCATCCATTGGGCATGGAGTCTGCTATGTAATCATGAAATTCTGATTTGTAACTTTGAAGAACATCCTTGAAGTCACTTGAAGGATCATTTCTTGATTCTATTCTAAATCCTGCAAATCTACTAAAAATGCCAAAAGAAGATTAACACCTGAAGCGAAAAAAGAGCGTGTGCGGGAATCACGCGAGAAGAAAGAACTCGACAACAAACAAACAATGTGCATACGCAACACACTTAGAGGAATTGCAAATACTCTAGTATATACAAAATGATGCAACAAACTCAATGGAAGGGTTTGAGATGAATCCCATTTACGGAATTTACAACGCGCCTCCACCAAGATGAGTTAACTTGAAAGAGTTAGCCTCTTTGCATGAAGCCCGATGGTATATGAGCCACTCCAAAGTGCATCAAACTTTGAATGGCACCCTGGTTTAGCTTTGTCAGCATCCCATTTTAAGACCAAGTCCCCAAATTTGAAATCTTAAGGCCTAGCCTTTCTATCAAACCATTTCTTTGTTGCTTGCTGATGTTGTTCTAGCTTGATTATGATAGAGTTTCTTGATTCTTCAAGATTAACTAGCTTTGCCATTCTAATTTTTCTCTAGTCTGTGCCTTCAAATTCTAGTTGTTGGGAAAGTGCTAATGAGTTCAACTCTAGTGTCGAGGGAAGGGTAGCCTCCTTGCCATAGACAATCTTGTGAGGCGAAGTTTCTATTGCCTTTTTAACTATGATTCTATCTTCCCAGAGTGCGTGCTAGACCTTTATATGCCACTGTCTTTGGCTTATGTTCATTATGCACTTCATGATTCAGATCAGGTTCTTATTTGTTGACTCTGCCAAACCATTTCCGTGGGGGAAATAGTTGGAAGAAGTCTTCAGATAGATGCCCAAAATTAGCACCCAATCGGTTATTACGGTCCTAAGGAAGGATTTTGCATTATTGGAGATAATAGTTTGAGGAAAGCCAAACCTTGTGACTATGCCCTTGAGAAAGTCAAGGATGGTGACTCGGTTGATTCCTTGAGTAGGATAGCTTGTCTATCTGGTGAAGTAGTCTGTGGTGTCGGCACCCACTTGTGTCTAGCGGTTGAAGGTGGATTGATCATGCCTATGAACTCGAGACCCCATTACGCAAAAGGCTAATCCACTTAGATTGGTCGGAGGGGAAGCACTTGTCAATATTTTATTTCTGCAAAGAAAGTGCATTCCTTGAATTTTGTGACCCACTTGTATGCATTTGTAAACAAGGTAGGCTAAAATATTTGTTGGGCCCTAAAATATTGACTAAGTATAAAAAGGTGCATGAGTGTGCAAGGCCGAAGTTAAGGGTGGATGCGCTGAGGAGAAAATATAGGAGAAGGATGCATCAAGGGGCTTGGGATTGTAAATTTTTTTTTTGAGAGCTAAGGGATGTAAATCCAGTTATGATGTATGACTTCTTTGCCTATCCATACTGTGATGTTCTGTAATGGATCTAATGGATGTAATGAGGTTACCAACTTATTTGAATATGATCATTAATGATTCTGGTCCATACATATATCTTCATAGTTCTTTCATGTATGTTTATGGAATGAGTATGAATCCTTATGCATTTTCCTTTCTATTTTGGTTCAGTCCTATAATTTGTTAAGTATCTTTCTATGTCTAGAATGACTGCATTGGTCTAGAAGCCATTTTGAGCTCTATGATGATTGCATGTCTCATTTCCACTCACTCTCTTTAAGTTCCTATCATAGATGATGTTTCCCACTAAACTCACATAAAGGAGAGACTCGCACACCTGCATGTGTGCCTCGGTGAGTGCCCAAGCGCCCACTGGGTGATAGGCCGATGTGCATGGGATTCCCTTGTTCTTTGGTGGGTGTAAAAATGACTACATCTTGGTTCCATTTCGGGACCTCTTTTCAAAGTTGTAGTGGGAAATGGCATACATCATGATCTGTGCAATGAGTGATGACAAAGTGTTTAACTTAGGAAGTGTTGAATCATGGTTTAAGAGCACGAGAGGATGAATTTTTCTCAGAGATTCAACACTGGACCTGAGTTTGATGCACGTAGATGGGTAGAAGAGAACCTCTACCATGAGTTGTATGAAATTTTTTTTCTATTGCTTCCCAATAGAGTTGTATGAATGGCTCTTGGCATATGCATCTAGATCAAGCTGGTATTATAGATCACATGCGTGGACCCAAGAAGAGTACCAGAGGCTATAAGATGTAGATATGACATGGACTCGTGTTGTGGATCATTGGTGGAAAGGAGTATTGGCTAGCTACACCCTGGAATACACTATTTCCACATATTCTTGTCTGGAAGTTGTTGAGTTTGAGTTTTTGAGGGAGCCCAGAGGATCATTTCTACATGTTATTCCCCCTGGAAATGAAGATCTTGATTGTTACCTTGAGTTTAGAGGCATTTTGATGGCCGGCTAAACCATTCTGAGCACTGGGTGAGGAAGCTAGGGTGGAGGAAGATGGAAGATATTATGACTGAGAAAGAAAGGGAGGAGAGATGACTCAAGTATAGTGAAGCGTGTGAAAGGGAGATTGCTAGACACATGAGGTTGCAAGTGTGATGGATTTATGGAGGTAGACGTTCATGGGAAGGATTTGAGGTTCACGCAGAGGATGTGGAACCTGAGAAGTCTATGCTACCCCATCTTGGCAAGTGCGTAAGAGAGACCCCTTGACTTTGATGAGAGTTCATCACGCAGAGAGAGAAGAGTCATTGTGTGCATCTGAACCCACCTAGTGACCAAACCCTGGTGCTTGGTTTTCCAGATCAAGGGAGGAGTATCATTAACCTAGTTGGTATCGGTGGAAGTGACCGATCCGTGCCAAGAGATACAATTTTTCATTTCCTACTTCTATGGCTGCACATACTATTCCAGTATTGGAGGAATTTTTGGACAAGGAGAAAATACACAAGGCTTGGGTAACATCGAGGAGTGGTGTGGGACACACATATGGCAGTGGCACAATCTCACAGATGGATTGGCACGTAGTTTAGTGGGATGTTGGGGACCCTAGGCATGACCACTTCAGGCCCATTACGCAGGAGGATCTGGAGGTGGAACTGGGTGGGGACTGGGGGGGGCACATGGATCAGTGGATCTAGTGGATCTAGTGGAAGAGGAGGAAACACCGAGGAAGTCAAGGAACTGGATCAGAGGACAAGGCCCCAACCACCTCCTCAAGTCTTCTTTGAGATGTCTTTACATTTTCCAGATTACAGAGGTATTGAAGATGTTGCAGAGCATGTTCACAAGTGTGAGTTACTTATGGCACATGCAAAGGGGATCACAACCCCAGAAGTGGAAGGCCAATCAGTTTACAATGATGTTGCAAGGGCATGCACACATAGCTGGTATAGGAAGTATGACCCCATCAGATGGTGGTAGATTACACCACATTGAAAAATGCCTTCCTAGCAGAATTCCACATCCCTGAGTTTGAACAGAAGAGCATCAAGTGCCCTTAAGGAGATTCAATAGGAATGGAGAGAGAGTGTGGAGTATGATGCATGGTTCAAAACCCTCCTATCAAAGTTATCCTATGACATTCACCCTTCACAACATGCTCAATGGTTTGTTGGAGGGTTGATAACACCATTTAGAAGGGCATTATCTCATAAGACTTTCACAGACCCATGCGAGGTGTTGGAAGCTTCCTGCATGTGTGAAGCTATTGGGAGTGTTGACACTAGTGTTAGCCCATTTTTGGAAGCTCAAATCACTTGCTATGGCTAAGCACTGGAAAGTTGTCTCGTGAACTCAGCCTCATGAGACTCAAAGTGGAATGTGGTGTACAGATTGTGAAGTAGAGGGGCATGCCAAGGATAGTTTCCCTAGAAGTACGTACACATATAGCAGTAGATCATTGTGAAATTTTTCATGGGGACCATGATGTAAGTAGGTTCCCTCTACTACAACATGTAATCTGTAAAAATGTATCTTGTTATATAAGATCTACACCTCTACACCCATGATACTAAGGATTGTAGGCTTATTGACAGATCCATGAGGCCATTGATCTTGGTGTGTGCCAAACTAGCCTTGCAAGTGGTTCTAAGGGTGATGATCACCATTATGAGGAGCGCACAGATGGAGGTGCATGTGGAAGGGGATTTTGTAGAGGATTTGTGGTCATGGTAACCACTGGAGGAGGAAGAAGTGAGTTCCCACATGGAACCTATTTTAATTATGGATCTACAAACCACTACAAGTGTGAGTGTCCAGACTTATTGTAGTGCTCATGGTGTGGGAAGAAGCACAAGTATGAGGAGTGCCCTGAGTTGTTTGAGCACATGAGTCAACAGCACCGAAAAAGACAAGGGTGTTGCAATGGTAAGCATTAAGAAGGATGACACACAATGGATGCCATGGGTGACATGTGATGTAGGCTTGGAACCTATTATGGTAACAACAAGAGCAGAGGCCAGGCACGCATGCAAAGGAAATGCCAAGGCAGAAGAACCTAGTTTCAAGGGAAGAAGTGGTACATGGGAAGTACCAGACCCTACGCATCAAAGGAGGTATATCAAGAAACCATGGACATCATTTAGAGTTTACAAGGAGAAATCCAAAGTGTCTAAAGGAGAAGTCCAGGAGGGAGGAGAAAAGAAGGAAGGTCGAGGCACCAAAGGATGACCTGGATGAGGTCAAGGAAGTATGTAAAATGCTAAGGCAAGAGAATATTATTCCCTTGCTAGGAGCATGGTTGAGAGAGAAGGTACCACATGCCGAGAGAAGAGTGTGAGAGGTAGGTCTTGCATGCAAACCTTCCCCCTCACAACCTTGACTATGATAAGGAGATCACGTTAAATGTAGTCATGGATGGATGGATCCTTAGTAATATCCTCATTGACACAGTGTGGAGGTCAATGTTCTCACCTTGGATGCATGGCATCAGATGGGAAGACCTACATTACAACCATCTTGAATGTGTTGTATATGGAAAAAAAATGAAGGCAATGCCCATCGGTGTCTTAAAGGATGCAACTATCACCATTCAGGGGGCTAAGTTTACTAGGGACTTCAAAGTCTTGGCTGCTCACCGAGGTAGACAATTTCCCAACATTACTTGGGCACCCATGGTGCTATAAGAACAATGTGGATCTTTGGTTCAACAAGGGATACATAAGCTTTGAAAATGAGGAGGAATGGGTCATCATACCCCTGGCTGATGGAAAATCAACACCCTATACTGAACCCTTGGGAGAAGAGGTCCTTGATAGAATATATGTGTGCTCAATCAAGGATCTAGAGATAATCCATCCCATAGAAGGAGTTATCTAGTTTGAGGATGCCTAGTCTATGAGTGATACCACAAGCATGATGTGTGATAATTGGGCACATGGGACCTATGAGTTAATCGGATGGACATTTGAGAGGATCGGTGACAAAGGTGACAAAGGCATATATCTCCGGTGCCTAGGAGGAAAGAAGCTACCTAAGTATTCAGGAGGAGCCTTCCCGAGATATTTTTGCAGGAGATGGAAGCTCAATGGAAGAAGGAGAATGAATGAAGAGGGATGTTAAGTTATGTCCTACTCGGAAAACTATTGCATGTGGTGGGGGGACACATCAAGATAACCTCTTGGAATGGCATGAGGTGAGAATTTCCTTCTCCATAAGGTTTTTAGAGAGCAATGTGCCCATGGCTATAAAGACTACCATGGTAAAGAGACCACTTCCTTCCATATCCAAGCATGTGAGACAACCTGGATGGGAAGCAGAAGCATTACCACCTTCATTATGGGTTCACAAGTTATACTCCACCCTACAAGGTTGTGTGTGCATGGTACATCCACTAGAGAGACACATCACCAAAAAGGGAATTGGCAAGAGAAGTGGCTGATCTCATTCAAACATTTGAGTATCAGAGTACAAAACCCTTGGTGGATAAGGCATTATAGGTTATCAAGCACCTTACCATTGGGGATAGTGCTATGGTGGAAGATAGAATACAAGATTTGCTAGGTGAACTGGCCTGGAGGTGTGCTTTGAGGAAGAAGAAAAAAGAAGAGATACAAGTTTGAGCGTGTGTGTATAGAGAAAGAAAAGGGGAAGATGGTGTATGTTATTGATGGAGAAGAGGCAAAGAACTTGGATGTTAACCACTCTGTAGGGATGCACGAGGTCATAGATAGTGCTGATGAATGGGCACATGCCTACCATGAACCTTTAAAGACAAAGAAGGTTAACATCGGCTCAAGAAGAAGAGCCTAAAGAGGCTATCATCGGAGACTATTGGTCGAGAGAGGAAGTCTCCAAGATCATTGATCTTTTACGTGAGTTTGAGGATTTATTCCCATGCATGGGTATCATGAACTCAAAGGTGTTCACCATTCCTTGGGGGAAATGAGAATTAAGTTGAAGGAGGGTGTGTGCCCGGTCCAGAAGAGACCATACCGAATGAATCCTAACCTACGTGCGTGAAGGTCAAGGAAGAAATAGATAAGATGATAGCATCGGGCATCATTGAAGTTGTTGAAGAGTTAGAGTGGATAAGTCCAATGGTAATTAGTATCAAAAAGGATGGAAGGATAAGGATTTGTGTTGATTACAGGGACCTGAATGTAGTGTGTATCATTGATCCTTTCCCAACCCCATTTACTAAAGAAATCTTAGAGGGAGTGGTAGGACGTGAGGTCTACTCTTTCACAGATGGATTCTGGGCTATCACCAAGTAAGGATCATGAAGGAGGACAGAGGAAGATGAATTTTCACCACTGAGTGGGGAATTTTTTCCTATACAGTCATGCCTTTTGGGTTGAAGAAATGCCCTATTGTGTTCTCGCGCATTGTGGTACAAGCTTTCCAAGACTTCATCCATAAATTTCTTCAAGTCTACCTAGATGATTGGACAATATATGGGTTAGTGAAGGACCATTGTGACAACTTAAGGTTGATGTTTGAAAGGTGTCAGCAAGTTGAGGATATCCCTCAACATTAAGAAATGTGTCTTTGCTACCCCATTTGGAACATTATTGGGACACATCATATGTAAAGAGGGCCTACTAGTAGATCCCACAAAAGTTGTAGTAATTGTGGGATTGAGGGGAGCCTACTAGTCAAAGCAAGTGCATGGATTTCTTGGGCATATGGGGTACTATAGAAGTTCATCAAGGGATATGCCAAGATCACCATGCACCTTTAGAAGATTTTCTTAGACATAAAAGTGCCTTTCATTGGGGAGAGGCGCAACAAGAAGGCATTTGACACTTTAAAGGATAGGCTTGTCACCGTGCCCATACTACTATGATTCCCCTCTTGGGATAAGCCCTTCCATGTTCATGTTGATGCCTCAGAACCACCATTAGAGTAGTACTTGCACAACCTAGTGAAGGGATTATTGATCATCCTTTGTGCTTTGCAAGTAGGAAGTTGACACCAAAGAGAGAAGAATTATACTACAACTGAGCAGTGAGGCATTATCAATGATCTACGTGCTTCACAAGTTAGAAAAATATTTTCTAAAAACCCTTTTATATTTTACACTAACCATATGGCATTGAAATATTTAGTGAACAAGCCCATTCTACAAGGGCACATATGTCGATGGGTACTATTGTTCCAAGAATTGAGTTCATGGTGGTTGTCAAACTAGGAAAAAGTAATTCTGGACCTGATCATTTGTCTAGAATCGATTCAGGGAGGACACAAAGCATTGAGGATACCATGCCAGATGCACAACTATTTAGGTTATGCATGCATGCCCTCAGACTTAGAAGATATTGTAGTATTTCTCAAGATAGGTGTAGCACCAGAAAGGGATGAAGGCATTGGATAAAAAGTGGTTAGCTATATGCTCCCATGCCCTACATGTTGATTAGTGGGGATTTATACAAATTAGGACATGATGAGATTTCTACGGTGTGTGCTAGAACATGAGCACCTAGCCATAATAGAAGAAGAGGCATGGAGGTAGTGTAGGTGGACACTATGTAGGTGATGCCACTACATGCAAGATATTAATGGCCGGATTATGGTGGGAGACCCTATATCAAGACTGCAAGGAATATTGCAAGGCGTGTGACCATTGTCAGCATGCATTGGAAAACTAGGGTGAAGAGATGAAATGCCTTTTGCACCCTATTCCCAAAGTGCTCGAGCCATTCAAAAAGTGGGCTATAGACTTTGTAGGCCCTATTGCACCAGCCGTGGCGTAGGACTGGATCATGGTATATAATCACTTACATAGATTACTTGACAAGGTGGGTAGAAGCAACACCTACTAAGGATTATACAACAGCTACTGCAGCAAGGTTCCTATGGGAAAACATTATTACAAGGTATGGATGCCCTTTGAGTTTGACTAGTGATAGGGGTACACATTTCTTGAATGAGACAGTAAGGATTCTATTAGCAGAATTCATGGTGGCTCATCACAAGACTACCCCTTACCATCCACAAGAAAATGGAACACGATGTGGAGGCATTTAACAAAATACTTAGTCACATGTTGACTAAGATCTGTGATGTTGGTAGACAAGGATTGGGATGAAAAAGTATCATCCATTCTTGGGCATATAGGACAACCTACAAGAGGTTAAATAAGGCCACACCATTTCAATTAGTTTGGCATGGAGGCTATCCTACCAATTGAATTCATGTTACCTTCTCTACGTATAGCATGTGCAGAGGAGGAGATGATGAACAAGCACTGGAAGAAAGAATTGACAAGTTAATGTAATTGGATGAAAGATGATCATTACAGGTGGAGCAGAAGACTGAAAAAAAATAAAAACAAAAGGCATGGCATGATCATCACATTAAGAACAAGAAGTTTGAGGTTGGGAAGATGGTCTTACTATATGATTCAAAGTTTTTGCGCCATCCTGGGAAGTTAAAAGGTCCATTGGTTGGGTCCCTACATCATCTCGTACATCCTTGATTCAGTGCATGCCAAGTTACAAGCACTGGATGGGATGAGATTTCCAGGACACTTCAATGGGAGTAGGTGAAGCCCTACTATAAATAAGTCTTCTTGGTGTTTGTAATAAGGTAGTATTTATTAGTTTAGGATTTCCTTTAGTGCATTTTTTTTTATTGTGTTTCCTTTCTCATTATTGTTTTTGTTGTGCCTTGGGGTGCTTGGTAACCTAATTACATTTTTTTCAAAGGTTGTGAATGCACAGAGGACCATGCACATCATTTTAGTGTGGGGTAGAGTAAGGTGGAAGAAATTACAAAGTGTGAAGCACCAAGAAGGATTGCATTGGAAATCCTAGTTGGATGGCCCTGGGAAAGGAAGTGCATGGAAGGAAAGGTGAAAAAGGATGGTTGGTGTCAGGGTAAGGCTACATTGTGGATCCATGTACAAGAGAGGAAGAAGCAAAAAAGCAACATGAGGTAGGTGAGAGAAAAAATCATGATGGAAGTACCTTTGGTGATTGGTGACGCGCGCGCAAGAGTCTCCTGTCAAGATGGATTGGTTGTTGCATGCCATAAGGTTGGGGGATTGTTCCACGCAAGGTTGGGCACGTGAGTTAAGGTGCTAAAGTTAGTTTTGTTGAAAAATCCACATTAAGTGTTGAAGTATGGTGGTAGGTGAGGTAGCATTTAATGTTAAAAAGTGGGAAAAACTATAAATAGAAGGTCGACACTTCATTATTTACATTAAATATGAAGAAGGAAGAGATTTTGTGAACTAGGGTTTAGAGTTGATCCGTGTGAAGAAAAATTGGAAAAATTTAACCGTGAGTGACTAGTTTGGATCTGCAAACCAGGAGGGAAATAGTTCATGGGTGTAGAGAGAGTTGTGGAGAAGTCATCTTGTGAAAGGGATATTCCAGTGAGGGTTTGGCAGCTAGGGCATGGGTTGAAAAGGATTTTCTTCACAAGTTTGAGATCTAAGCTTGGAAAGGGTAGAGAAGTAGAGAAAGAGAAGTTGAAGTGCAAAGATAACCTACACAATGGCACCCAAGAAACCAAGTTGTAACACCTAAGAAGGGAAAAGGCAAGGGCAAGGGAAAACAACAAGAAACTACCACAAGTACCAATGAAGAATGGTATGTAGAAATGCAGTACCCAGATGGGGTTTTTCTTGGAAAGGAGTGGGAGTCCCATTTAAGAAAAATGATAGTAAGTGATTATAACCATCACACAAATGTGACTGAAAAAGAAATGGCGCTGGAGTTAGTGCACCCGAAAAACAAGAGGACACCAAAAGGGTTACCCATTTATAGTGATGAAGTAAAAGTGAAGTTGGAGAAGGTGGGATTGTTGCAACTCTATGAGTTCCCTACTTTGGGAAGCCTGAGTGCCTCTATCAATGGCTGATGTCATGTCGTGTACACGAAGACCACTTTCACTTCATGGGGGCACAAGATGCGCATAACTCCTCAGCTGATTTCAAAATTCACAGGTCTCATCTGTGAAGGAGAAAGTATAGAGGATGACCTATGTGACAAAGAATCCATCAAAGAAAATCATCACCACATATGCATACAAGAAGGGGTCAAGGTACTTTGATATTGTGGATATCCAAGACCCGGTGATGAGAATGGCACGTGCACCGGTAACCAAACTTAATGACCAAGAGAGGTGGATGCAAGTGAACAAGTCATGGCTCAATGTTTGTAGAAGGATATCAGAAGGTGCCATCTACAACTTGTCCATGTACATCATGGATGAGATCATCATCAACAGCATGCAAGAAGGTGACAAGATACTTTTTGGCAATGTCCTCTTAACTATTGTGTTTTCAGAGATCGAGTGCCAGATGTGGTAGATAAGTTCATTTGGGAGTACCCAGAGGAAGACCCCCTCCCGCAAAGAGATTCAAAAAAATACACTTGCGATAAGCATGATGACCATTCACAAGGCATCTTGAGAAGTGGTATACACACTTGAGGAATGCATTTGGGGAAGAGTGGAGGATCCCAAAACAACTACCAAAGCTCACAGAGGGAGAAGTTGAATTCACAGTATACCAACACTTTTGCATTGGCAGATTTAAGTTGGTTGATGAAAGCATGAGCCCATGGTGTAAACTTCCATTTTCCTTCACCACTCAAGTACTTCCAGGTGGGAGTAAATAGATTCAAGGAATCCAAGAAGCTGAAGTTTGACCTTGGAAATATGGATCGGGACCACAGGAGATGCATGTGCAGATGTTGGTCTACCCCAACAAGCATGCGTACATGGAAAAGTATGTATCACATGAAGTTTAGATGATGAAACCTCTAACTCTACCTATTACAGGAGGTCCACACATGTGTGTATACCTTCACATAAGGCCCAAGTTTGAGAAGGGTGCTTATCTTGAAAATGAGATATCTATACCTGAAGACCCAACAGGTAGAAAGAAGACCATGCCCAAGAAAAAGGAGATGAAAGAGATAAAGAAAAAGGCACCAAGTGTCCAAGATACACAAATGGTGGGTGCCCCAGAACAAGCACTAGAACAAGTACTTACACACACAAGAAGAGGTCCCTCAGTCAGAGAGGAGGCACCAGAACAAGAAAATCCTATCGCAAGAGGAGAAATCACTAGAGGAGGAAGAAGAAAGAAAGCAGAATCCCTATACTGGAATCCCCAGTTAGGAAGAAACAAAGGTGATAAAGGAGGCTGATTCAGAGGACACAGAGAGCTTGGAGAAATACAAGGGTGAGAGGGATGATGATGAAGAAGATGAACCTAAAGGAGACCAAGAACCACTTGTTTTCAAGTGTGCATGATTCGAAGAAGAAGAAGGTGAAGAGGAGAAGAATGACTATCACTTTGTGTGAAGGAAGGGAAGCCAGGAGGAGGAGGGCGCCCAAGACATGGGAGGAGGTGAAGAGGTTAGCATGAAGGATCAGAGGACTCCAAGCCTCACTAAGGATGAAGTAAATGAGGTGGAAAAAAGAGAAGCAATGAAAATCATTGAAGCCTTAGTAGAACAAGAGTTGGAGTGCAACGCTGAAATAGTGATGAATGAAGATAAGGAAGAAAGCGTAGGAAAAGATCATGGCAGCGGGAGGCCCTAGTCTAATGGTAACTATTCCTAAGGGCACACACATAGGAGGAAAGTGCATGGAGATCCAAAGACCAAGAATGAGCTATATTGATGATCCAAACAAGGTGTGTTGTGCGTGCTTCCAAAGCACAGTCCCAATAGATCAACTCTTGGAAATGAAGTCATTTGATGAAGAAGGTGCATACCCTCGATGAGGAAAATGCTTTCTTGGGAAATTGAGTCCCACATCGATGAGCCTAGAATTTGAGGTAAGCCAAGGGGAAATAATGAAGATGCCTGAGTCAAAAGGAGACAACCCCTTGGTGAGCTCAACAACTTTTGATGAACAAGTCTGTAATGCGTTGAATAAGGTCTCAGTTGAACTAGAAGCTAGGTTATTTGGGAGGAATGACAGGTAAAATTTCTAGAGGTAGAGCTAGAAAAGAGGGAAGAAGAGCTAGAAGAAAGGACCAAGGACTTAAAACAAGAGGAACTAATTAGCATGTGCGCACAACTAAAGCGTGAACTAAGGGAAGAAAAGGAAAGGGTGCATGAGGTATATAAGAAGGTAGAATCCATCACAGATGCCATTGTTTTGAAGCATCCAGACCTAAGCACCACCCCCCATGCAAAAGTATGGATCTTCCCTGAGTGCCTTGAAGACTTAACATGCATCCTCACCATGGAGAGGCAACCTCTGGCCTTAGAATCCATGGAAGAAGTAGCAGCATGCCTAGAAAAGGAGGAAAATTGAAGGTTGTAGAAATCATTTCGAGTACAACAAGGTTCTTGCTGATGTGAAAATTGCTACCCATACTACTGAGGCCACATATGAAAATTGTGTAGATAGAGATAGAGTGGTGAGTATTCTGGTCACCACTCATGAGGTAGAGCTCAAGGAATTCCAAGAGAAGAACAAAGGAAATAGAGCAGAGGAGAGGATCCTAGCCGAGGTTGAGAAGAAGTTAGAAGCTATTAAAACCTTACGAGGTTCAATTAAAAACTGGTGAAGGAGTTGTACCCATAGATTACAAGAAGGATGGATGTGCTTGAGGATGTGGGAAAGGAATTGGAAGGAATGGTTGAAACAATGAACACTCGAGGAGATGGATTGGGTTTTGAGGAGGTAAGCACCCTAGTCGGTGACCTCTCTCCAAGAGAGTGCAAAATGAAGTCGATGCCTGGAACAAGTTGGAGGCCGACTTGCAAAGATATTTTCCTATCTTGTTGTAGTAATGACAACACTTCCCCATTCTTTCATTTTTCCCAATTCTTCATTCCCTTATTCTTTTTCCAAGATGTTAAGTCTATTGTAATTCTTTTTTTTGAAGAAGTGTTCCCAAGGGTGGAGAATAGGTAAAGTGTGGGGTGATGTTGGGCCCCTAAAATATTGACTAAGTAAAAAAGGCATGAGCGCGCAAGGCCTAAGTTAAGGGGTGGGTGTGCAAGGAGAAGGCATGCAAGGTAGGGTTCTAGGAGGGTTTTAGAAGGACCCATGATATATATGCACCGAAGAACAAGGTCTCAGGACTTAGCCATATTTGGCATATTAGGAAGACACGAGAAATGTGACCCACTATGCATGATGAATGGATAAGGTGCCAGCCTAGTGACAAGTTGGCCTAGAAGGAATATGCCCTACGATGGAAGCTTCTAGAAGACCATCATGGCAAAGGAGTGGAGAGCTCAGGCCTAGAGGAGCATGCTCCCATGGAGGACCACATTGGGACACTTGGTGATGGATCTGAAGCCTAGAAAGGAAGAGTTGGTAGTTCAAGAGGCCTATAAATACAAGTGCCCAAAAGAAGAAAAAAGAGAGAGAGATCAATAGAGAGCGGAGCTCTAAGAAAAATGTGAGGAGTTGTATTGGGTTGGGTAGATAAAATATAGGAGAAGGATGCATCAAGGGGCTTGGGATTGTAAATTTTATTTTTGAGAGCTAAGGGATGTAAATCCAGTTATGATGTATGACTTTGGTCTTTACCATACTGTGATGTTCTGTAATGGATCTAATGGATGTAATGAGGTTACCAACTTATTTGAATATGATCATTAATGATTCTGGTCTATGATGATTGTATGTCTCGCTTTCGCTCACTCTCTTTAAATTCATATCATAGATGATTTTTCCTACTAAACTATACAATCTTCATAGTTCTATTTCATGTATGTTTATGGAAATGAGTATGAATCCTTATGCATTGCACATGATGGCGAAGACTGCTTTTCCATGTGATTGTATTTTGATTCAAAATTCTTCAACGTTTGGTGAAGAAAGCCCTTTGGTTGTTCCAACCCTTTTTGTTTTCTTATGTTAGGACAACAACAACACTCGCATCAAGCACAATAAGCATAAAGAATGAAATCCTTGGAATAATCTGGGTTGATGAGTGTTGGTGCACAAGTAATTTATTTCTTGATTTTGTTGAAGCTTTCTCTTCCTTTTGCTATCCATCCGAAGGCTATGTCCTTTTTAGGATTAGGGTGATGGGCCAAACTAGTCCTGTAAAGTTAGGGATAAAACACCTAAAAAAATTGATCTTGCCAAGGAAGGATTGCAAGGCTTTCTTATGCACCGACAGGGAAAGATCTAGAATGGTTGAAACGTGCTTAGGATTAATTGCGATGCCATCCTTTGAAACCACATGGCCCAAAATATTACTGCTGTGCCACTACAAAATTGTACTTCTTGGGGTTAAAAACACCCTATACTTTATGCATCTCTCATAGACTTTCTCCAGTGTGCTATATGATCCACGCTTTGCTTTGAGAAGATTGTAATATCATTGAGGTAAACCAAGATGAACTCATTAATATAACCTTTGAATGTGATATCCATGGCATGATGAAATGTAGTGCCAACATTGTGATGCACAGAAGGGCATCTTTTGATATGCATATGTTCCCTACTTGGTTGTAAATGTTGTTTTGAATTGATCCTCTTCCTTGACCAGGATCTGATTGAAACCTAAATACCCATCTAACATTAATAATCTTTGCATGCTGGCCATAGTTTGCAAAATCTTCTCCATTGAAGGCAAAGGATAATGATCCTTTAGAGATGCCTTGTTCAAATCTCTGAAATCAACAAAAGTCTGATTTCACCATTCTTCTTATGTCTTTGGAACTAGATTCACGACCCAAGTAAAATATTTGATGGCAAAAATAATTTTTGCCTCAATGAGTTTGGATAGTTCCTTTCGTATGAGAGGGCTCTATCTTTGGATTGATTGGCGTTGCTTCTTTTTGACAGGATTGATACTAGGATCAAGATCAATGGAGTATTGAGCAACACTTGGATCAAAACCTTTGAGGTCTTCATACTCCCATGAAAATATATCATTGTATTTTTGACAGAGAGATATGAAGTCCTACTTTTCATCGTGCACGTAATTCTTACTTAGCAACAACTCTTTCCGCATGCAATAGTGACCATGGAGCAGTCTTCTTGTGTGGCACACATGTACCTTTCTTCACCCTTGAACTCATCATTAGGGATAAAAATTTATTCTAAGGTGACCGACCCTTTATGAAGCTTGTTTGAATTTAATTGAATCACTTCGTCACCATAGTTGTCATGCAATTCAGCTTACGTGCTTGATGAGAATTCAACTTCATTCTAGATGAAATGAGCGATCTACACATCATTATCAAACACTTTCCAACTGGTGTTGTTATCTGGAATGGATGGTCTAATTACCATTTTAATGTGCTAACTATTTCCTTTGATAAAGTCCTCAGCAGGAGAGAACTGTGAACCAAGTGTAACCATTTGGTCAGCTTCCTTGTTCATTTTGTGGGGAACCACCTACATATTTAGAGCATCAAAGGCCTCAAGGAGGTCCCAAAATCTATGTTTATAAGCTTTGAGAAGCTTATTCCTTTCCTATCACTTGTTGGTAACCTGGTGAATAACCAATTTAGTATCCCTGAATATCTGCAGTAGCGCCTTAATTTTTTTCTTTTCAACAATAAGCAGACCATGCACTAGCGCTTCATACTCTACCACATTGTTAGAATAGGTAAACTGTAATATGTGTGCGAAGAATAATTTATCATCCTTGGGAGAAATGAGAACAACTCTTGCTCCCACGTCATTTCTTCTTCGGAACCATCAAAGTATAACTTCCATAGACCAATGTTCTCTTCATTTTGCTTGAGTGTGCATGACAACACAACTTCTTCTTCAAGAATGTAGTAAGTACCAAGCCTAGTTTCATAGGCTTCTAGTTCTTCAACATATGGGTCAAATTTATGGTGCCTCTCTACCCATTCATCAAGTACTAGATCAAGAATAGAAGGTGGAAGAGGATGCTCTTCAGGAACTAAAGCGATTCTTGGATTAAACAGTTGGCTTGGAGAGGGGATGGGACATATGAATCTACATGATAGGAAAATATTGGCTCAACTTGTATGGTAAATCGGGTACCATACCTTGTCTTGAGTAACATATGAGACCAATCAGAAGACAAGTAACCACCCACTTTTGCTAGTAAATTCTCTTGATAGACATAGGGAAAAAAAAGGAGGTAAGTCAATGATAGATACATCTTGAGTTATGGTGAGGCTTGGACATGCATGAAGGGTCAACTCAAGATCCTTGATGACTCCTAAGGTAGTGATAGTTGAACCATCAAGTTGCAAGACTCCTTTTGTCAGGGGGCTATACTTAAGACCTAAGACATCAACAATCTTCTTAGGCATGACAGAAGTACTAGTACCGATTCAATCATGTAGTTATGCAATAGGTGTTTTCCTATGATCAAGGACATATAGAAGGGTGGGGTTTTAACAATTTTACTTACTTGCTTCTCCTCATCTTGGAAGTTATTGATAGAAGCACGTAACTTGTGAACAGTTGGATCAATGTACAAAAGTTGGGACAGGCCTCATGTAGCAAATCCCATTGAGATGGAATGGTTAGATCATCCCACATTGTGAAATTTATATTTTCTTCTTCATTTGGTCCACAATACTGGATGAAAGACCTGATGACTTGTGCATTTGAAGAACAACATCCCTTCTTGACTGTTCATGCACGGAAAGAGGGGGTTTAGCCAACGCAGAGGCTTAACCTACCAAAGGAGGGGCATGTGTCACTTCTAAAGGAGCTTTTCGCGGGGCCTCTTATGGAGGGACTTGAGTACTTTTACCATTGGATGCCTTGGCTATATCCTTCTACTTTTTTGTTCCGCTTGTGTTGTTGGAATTATGTCCTGCGCATCGACTCTAGCATTCTCTTCTTGTACCTTGTTTTGTCCATAACTTAGGTATGTGGTCCGCTTGCATTCTCCGTAGCTTGGTTGATTACACAGAAGTCCTTAGTGCTAAAGAAAACAAAATTGGAATTAGGAGGAACCTCTAGCCTTCCTTGGTTTTTTGCTTCAGGGGCACTTGTTAAAGGCTCACAGGTTGAAGCATTCTGGATCATGTAGGCTTGGGCGTGCACAACATTGGCACAATAATATTGACTGTGAGAATGTTACAAGGCAAGCACCATTCTGAATCATGTGCCAAATTTTTCTAAACTGGAACAAGTGATTGACTTGTGCTAGGCATTGGAAGAGATGGCGTGGGAGGAACAACTTGCAAGGGTAGATGTGCACTAGCATGCCATCTATCATTCTATTGGTTGGGCGTGTATCTTTGGTTTCCATATTGATTCCACCAAGGATGATTGCTTTGGCTATGCACTGATTAGAACTGCCTCTATAGGCTTGTGCCTATTGTTTCTCTAATGATATGGATTTATGTGACAAATTTCTAATCAGGGCTTTCAATTATTCATCTTTTTCTCTCTTTGCGCTAGAGAGTACGATTTTGATGCAACCGGTTGCATGCGCTTTTCTCAAAAATAGGAATAGGGGTCAAAGAAGGCTGGGGCACTTGTGACATTTATGGGAACAAGGGCATAGTTAGGCTAGGAGATATTTTCCCCACCTAAATAAGTCTATTTTCTACCCTTCTTTACCGCAATATTATAAGTAGCTGGTAAAGTCCTACCTCCCATGGATCGAATCATGATGAGATATCGATCTTTGATGCCTTTAGATAATATAGAAAAGCATGTTGGGTTTTAGGTCTTACCACAAGAGAGATTCTATCCTAAGTCTTCTGAAATATGATGTTAAAATCATTCATCTACTTGTTGGGCACCCTCCTTGTTGTTGTCATTTGCTCCACTAGAGATAGGTGATCTGACTTATCTTCAAAATAATTGCAAAGATTTGTTCCCAGCTCATCCCAGTGGAAATGGATCCAAGTCTCAAACCTCGATACCATTGAAGTGCTTTACCTTTGAAAGAGGTTGTAAGTAACCTGATTGCTACATCATCATGTGTGATCAAATAAAGTGAACATATGTTTGCTACATCCTGGATATGCTCCTAAGGGGTGAATTTATTCTCACCAATAAAGTATGGAATACTTTTGAGTGCGCCATTTGGCATGTCATGTTGCATAGCCAAAACCAAGGGACTTCCTCCAATGAAATTAGCAAAGTTCCTTAGTGGAGGGGGTGGGTGATGCGCCATTGTAGGGTGTGTTGGTTGTCTATTATGAGGAGGAGTTGAATAGGCGCGCGTGCACTAGAGATGGAGATGCACACGTGGGATTTCTGGAATGAACTCTTCTCGGGGATAGTAGGAGGTACTCAAAAGATTCTTCAGCTGTTGCAGACTTCTCCTTTTATGTACTCTTCTCATGAAAGGCACTCAAAGCTGCTAAGAAAAATATACGAAAATGTTGGGAGCCGATAGATGTGTTGAAATGAGCCTCCAAAGGTTGAAATACTATGTCCACACACCGAACTTAACAATGTGAAATTTAAGATTTCAATGTAGTCCCACTGGGTATGCTAGAAACCATTGGTCGTCAAACTTGCACACGCATCTCGATCTGGAAGAAGCTGAGTCATTTGAGATCACAATGGAACCATCCCCAAGTTTTGGGACCTTGATCGCTTGGGATGGATCTCCAGAGAATGTCGTTTCCTCTATCTATTTCTATTATCTACTACTAATCCTAGTGCTAAAAGGAAAACTAATGCTAATGATGCTAAGGGACCAGGATAAAAGGATAACATGGAAGGAAACCTACATTAAAAGGTGATAGCACCAGAAAAAAGGGATGAAAACTATTTGTTATGAGTGAAAATGAAGGGAAATACATGAAAGAAGGCTAGGCATGAGTAGCCCAACTTAAAATGTAGTTATCAGAGAAGTTTCATGAAACAAAACTAAATAAGGAGTCAGTAAAGGACGTGAAATGACATAACAGCACACAATACAAAAGAAATGCTAGGAGAAGGAATGCAAACATGTTAGGACAAAGAATAGTCACAAAACAATGCTTCTATTACTTCCAAAAATGCACAAAGCTATTATAATGGTGAAAGAGGCTGATATCCACATGCAAGAACCATATCTAGAGGTTTACAACTCAAAATATAGAAAATATTAAGTCCTTAGCAAAATGTGAAAGGATTTAAAGTATCCAACATTAAAAATAAGCCCACTCTTACATTTATAGATGAATCCATAGAAGAAGCAGAGAAGGAGGGAAAACCCGAATTTGAAATGTAACTACCAACAAGAAGCATTCAATTCCTGTAAATCCACCTTAGAATATGTTAAACACGCTTAGCCAGGTCTATTTGGTGTTTTGAAGAAGGAAGGAGGGTAAATCAAATCAAATCATGTGGTTGGAGCAATTAGATCTTCCTATTAATGCTCAGAAAGACATTTCCCATTTCTCACCTACTAGATCCTCTAAGAATTTGAATTTGAATATTTAGCACCATAGCCTACGTCAGCAGCTACCTGACAAGTCTAGGTGCACATTGATTGGAGCTATATAGAAAAAGATACGGTACATTTGTCGAGTCGTCGACACACACAAAATACATGTCATGCGTGGATTGGTGAAAGGATGGCCAACTATGTAAATGTTCTTGTCATTTCTACCACGTGTCACTCATTGATTTTTGTAAGGATCCGATGCCCTGTTGGTGTGCTTTGACTGGTCATGTGTGGCACACTCAAGCATGTTAGAATGACGTGGCATGGAAAGTCACAAAGGAGGGCGTAAAGGTATGCCCGTGGAAGAATGAGGTGCAAGAAGAAGATAGAAGGGAGGCATGCGCGAACGCGTGAGGAAACAAGGAAAAATATTGAGCAGAGAATGCATGGTCAAGGAAAAAATATTACAATATGATGTGCGAGGTGTGCGCGAGGGATAGGGATAGCTAATTGAAGCAAGTGCAAGGTGCGCACGTAGGGAAAACAACTCCAAAGGAAGAAGGTGAATGCGTAGAATATGCAGCACAAGAGGAAGATGGAACAAAGAGGAAAATGAAATAAAGGGAAGAAGGGGAAGGATGTGAGGGTGCATGAGTAAAAGAAGGGAATGTGCCAAGGGATCTCAGGAGCATGCAACCTTGTAATGAAGAGCTCGAGATCTAGAAGATGTATAGAATTTACCCAAAAACTAGGAGATTTATTTAGATAATAGGTGTATGGTGCAAAAATTGAGAAAATGGTCAATTAATGAGAGGATTCTTGGTAGGTGAAGGAGAAATAAATGCACTAACTTTATGAAATTATATATAAATATGTGATGGGGGTTCATTTTTACCTTTGTGATCACAAGTATTTGAAGGAGCTAAGTGTCACCTGAGACAAACAAATCATATTGAGGTGCGGAGACCTAAAAACTAGATGTGGAGAGTAGATTTATGTGCGGAAGTGGCTTGCGTCCCCATTGGTGAAGGGTTTGAGTGCAATAGAAGCATTGAGAAGGAGCTAGGGCACGCGGTTTCAAGCTAGAGCATGCGATTTTGAGCTAGGGTTTGAGTTTACTTGACACTAAAGAAAAAAATTGGGATTTTTACAATGACACCAAAAAAAGCACTGCGGCAGCAGCACAAAGGGAAAGAAAAAGGTGGAGATTGAGATTGAAGTTGTACCTGAGAGAAACTTTTGAAATGCAGTACCCAGAAGGAGTGATAGTTGGATGGGATTGGGATTCCCATGTTCATCGATGCAAAGTAAGTGATTACAATCACCGCACCACCGACAATAGGGGAGAATTGGATGTGTTGTTGAACAAGAAGACCAACAAGTGCATAGTGGACGATATGCTAGTATATGATGATGTTGGAGAGAAGTTGCTTTGAAGAAGGTAGGGGTTTATCAATTATATGAACTCCCATACTTTGGAAAACCAGAGGCTTTATACCAATGACTTATGAGCAGAGTCTATGAGGACTTTGTCTATTTGGTTGGATGGAGGGTAAGGATCAAAACAACCCTAATTTCCACATTGATGAGGATTGAAGGGCACATGAAAAAATATTATGAGTGATTTGAATGATAAAGGAGCTATTATAACCACTAGCGAAGAGTTAGGATACTCCAAATGTCCACACGGAATGGACATAGACAAATTGAAGAAATTTCCTGTAGTGCAGGCAGCCGCATATCTACTCACCAAGTTAAATGATCAAGATAGATGGTCACAGGTAAATACTATGTGGCTACACATTGCAAAGAAAATGACAGAGGGAGAAATCTACAACTTGGTTGGCTACATTGCAAAGAATACTATTGAGAAAGTGCATACAAGTGAGAAGATAAGTTTTGGTGTTATCCTACTATCCCTTGTTTTTATAGAAATTGGAGTGTTTAATGGGCCAAAGAACAAAATTTGGGAATACCCCACTGAGAAGAAGTCCCTCGCAGAAAGGTTTGAGAAATATTTATGTAGAAGATCAATGAGTGTCCCATTCAAGCAAATGGCATAACTATGGTATGAACGACTTGAGACAACATTTGAGGAGTAGTGGTGCATTGCGAAGGAGCTACGTGTGATAGTAGGCAAGGAAGTACAACTCTCGGTGTATCAACATTTTTACATCATGTGGTTTTCCATGAAGGATGGGACATGGAGTCCATGGTGCAAGCTTCCTTATGCCTTCACAACGTGTTACTTCCGAGCTTGAGTTCACCACCGATTTACTTATGCAAGCCGGCTGAACTTCAATGCAGACAAGGTAGATTATGACTATCATACCCTCAGGAAAACATATGTACATCCAGGTTGGTTTCCCTACATTGAGAGGCTCATTTCAGATGTCATAAACATAAATCCAGTAATCTTGGCTATTGGGAACAGTGGATTTGTGATCATATATATTTAACTTAAGCCTAGGATGGAGAATGATAAGTATGTGGAGAATGATTTCATGCTCCCAAGGATGCCTAAAGGAAAACATACAATGGAGAATGTGTCAGCTCTAAAGCCTTCTGTGACCATAAAAATAGACAAGAAAGAATAAGAACACAAAGATAGAGGAGGCTTAGATCATAGAGGCTGGAGGCAGCCCATAGATAGAGTGAAGAGTGAGCCCGCAGATACTCCACCAAAGATGCAAGAAGTTGAAGAGGACTTGAACATAGATGCTGTCCTTGAAGAGTGACAATTCAAAAAGGTATTCGAAAGAACCAGGATCTAAGGCATAGGAACACCACAACCTTTACGGATATCACCTCGACTCTCCCCTAAAAAAGAAGCACCTGAGAATAAGAGAAGGAGAAAATTGATGCTTAATGAGGAGGTAAAGGAGTCTGAAGAGAGCACACGGAATTTCAAGACAACCAAAAGATGTGGAAGAGGCCGGGGATGAAGAAATGAAAGATGAAGAAGAAGGGGTGAAAGAAGTAGAAGAAAAGCGAGTGCGAGAAAACTAGCATGTCGGTTATAACTCAAATAGAAAAGGGCAACTCCAAGCCTTGGCACTTCGGTTCTTAAGGGGCCAAGGACAAGGAGAAGTGAAGAATATGTTGTGCTAAGTATGGGCTATGCTGAGGACACAAGTAAAATAATTCACTTTCGGTTTCAACGTATAGTGGACCTTAAGGAGTTATATGGGTGGGAGCTGATGGACCTAGATATGGCCACTACGTATGGAAGGAAACAACTATCCTGATCCATGTAGACTCAAATGGATGAACCAAATTTTGATGTGTACGAGGAGTCTTGTGTCTCAAGGAGAGTAAAGAAGGCAACTTAGAGCAAGATACATGACCATAAAGCCCACACTTATTTCTCGATGAGCAGGTCAACAATGCTTTAGTCAAGGTAATTCTTGAGGTGGCGCGAGAGAAATATTTATAAGGTCGTCACCATTAGAGGGGTGATGGAAGATAATAAGGATAAAGCGTGGAGATACAATGCTTAAAGGAAGATAAGGAAAGAGAAAAAAAAAGAATGAGGCATTTTTAGCATTGAAGAGGAGATTGGTGATTACATTCTGAAAGCAAGGCCTCATCTAGAACCAAAGGTACCGAAAAATTTCCTTCTGCAATGCATTATGTGTGCACTTTGGTTGATTTGGTGCTAGAAGATGGACCGCTTAGAATGCCTGCACCAAATGCTGAAAACGAAACAGAGAGAGCATAAGCCTCTATGATTAGAAAAATTTCAACTTACGAGGAATTTCTCTAGAATTTGAAGCATGAGTTGAAAAAAGTAGACCAAGCTCTAAATTTGTGTACAACTCTAGAGGCAGTAATAATGACCAGAACTTTGGTTGAGAATAATGATGTTTTGGAAGCGATGAAGGATGAGACTTTAGGGTGCACATAGAGATTAAAACCGGTGAAACAGAAGTGTGAAGCCCTTGTAGTATCCCAAGATCCACATAAGGAGAGGATAGATGAGATTGGGAAGCTCATAGCACAGAAGATGGATCTTCTGGAGGGAATGATGTCTACTATGGCCAATGTTTTCTGCATTTTACAGAATGAGAAGGAAAAGATTACTTAGGACGAGTTAGATGCCATTGCTACAAACATTCCAGAGAAGACAAGGACCATGCTAGATGAATGATAGACATTGGAGGCTAAGATTAAAAGTGAATATCTAGAGTTGATCCTTCCGGTTGAAGAAGAGGAAGTCTGTAGAGTAAAGACCCATTCTTTTGTACAATGATTCTTTACATTCTTTCAATTCTTATTCTTTATTATTTAGGAACATTAGAAAGAATCCCCATTGCCGGGACAAAAATGTAATTTAGTGTGGGGTAATGTTGAGAAGACATAGTATTTTCCTAAGGAGAAGACACACATAGGATTCATGCATGGGAACAAGGCACATTTGAAGGCGCGGAAAGATAGGAAAGGAAATGCGTGCAAGGACAAGTTGACTCGAGACTTAGCCATTTTTATGGATACATGATATTTTTGGAGAGAATGTACGAAACACACATTGGGATGGAGACTTGCACGACACGCAGCGGGTATTTTGGGAACAAGCGACTGATAAGTGCCATGCATGAGCTTGAGTTAATAATAGGATTACTTATCCCGATTAAGCGTGGGATGACTATTATTAGCACAATAACATGTGTGCATGTTATTGAAAAGCCGCATGACTATTATCAACATGTGACCTATTTTGGGAAGTGCATGGCGGTGAAGGGCAAGTCCCCACCCCTATAAGTATGTATTGAACTATGTAGTTTAGCAATAGTGAATTATTGTATAGTTATGTTGTTGGATCGATGCGCATATGACTTATGGTGATACTTTATAATGTAAGAAGCTTCTATGTTTTATAGTGTTTAATGTAATGGAGTATGTTGGCTAGATAATGGTGTTAAACATGACTATAACTGGTTTTTGTGTGGTTGATCTTATTATAGTTATTATTTAATTCATGATTCTCTAAGATCTAGATCTAGAATATGCTCTATGGAATGTTTATGGTTATTTATGGTTCTGAATATGCTTTATCTTCATCACACTAACATCCTACACAAGCAACTCTAAAGAGGGGCTTGGTACCTTTGCGTGCTTCGGGTGAGCACTTAGCTCAGGCTAGGTGATGTGCCGGTGTTCTGGGTTTTATACAATGGATTCTAGGTTGCATCATTAATTCATTTCTGGAGGAATTTATGGAAGAAGTTGGGAACTAAACTACAGTTCAGCAGTGCCTATCATCCTTAGACTGATGGGAAAATAGAGGTGGTAAATAGGATTTTGGGAAACCTATTAAGGTGCATAGTTAGGAAAAGATAAAACAATGGGACTTAACATTACCACAAGATGAGTTTTCTTATAATAGCTCCATAAATAGATCCACAAGAAAGTCCCCATTTTATATTGTGTATGGGAGTAATCCAAAATGGGTGTTAGATTTGGTGTAGCTACTAATGGATGGTAGAATCAGTGATCATGCAGAAGCATTTGTTGAACATATACAACAATTGCAAGAAGAAGTGCGAAAGAAGTTGTAGACTAGTAATGATCAATATAAGGAAATAAAATATGTGCATAGAAGGAGGAAAGTGTTTACAATGGGTGATTTGGTTATGGTATACCTTTGGAAGGAAAGGTTTCCAAAAGGAACCTATAACAAGATGAAGTACAAAAAGATTGGTCCCTGTAAAATCATGAAGAAGATAAATGATAATGCTTATGAGGTAGAATTGCCAGAAATTTTGATATCTCTCCAGTGTTTAATGTTTTAGACTTATATTATTTTCATGGGGATAGTGAAGAAGGGGTTTTATTGAAGAAGTAGTAGATTGGAGGCAACAAGTTCCGGTGAAAAAGAAAGAAGAAGTGGATCATATTTTGGACAAAAAAATAGTGACCACGTGACATGGACAATACAACAAATATTTGGTACATTGGAAAGGATTGGAACAAGAGGACAACACATGGGTCATAAAGTGGGAGATTAAGAAGTTGGATAAAGATAAATGAAAGAAATTTGAAGAAGACAACTTGCAGGAGTTGTATTTTTTTCAAGTAGGGGAGAATGATGCACTATTTTTAATAGGAACTTGAAAAGGTCATAACTTGTGCTCCGGGTGTCTGTTTGAGTCCATTTTTTTAAAACCACCTATTTTAATGAGATGAATGCATTGGTCAAACCACCTGCTAGTTGGAGCATGTTTCGGCACATTTTCGGGCTTGAAATCCACCATCTGAAGGCCGAAAATTAGGATCTAAGTTGTAATTTAGTTTTTTCCTATTTTAGGGCATTAGTAAATTTTAGTCTCTTGAATGCATAGTAGGTTAGAAATTTGGAAATTCCTCTAATTTAGGCATGTAGAAGATGTGTGGTAATTTCTATGCCCCTACGAATAAGCATGTGAACAACTAAGAATAGCAGGTTTTAGTAAAGTACCAAAAATAGTAAATTCTGCCACTTAGAGTAGATTTAGTCAAAGTTTGTTAGAGTTTTCTTGGCAACTCAAGTTGGGAGTTGTTTTTCTATTTATGAATCATTGTAATTCATTATTCAATAACGAAGAAGAAGATTTATTTTCTTTAATTTCAAGATATTTAGAGTGTATTGAGTTTATTTTAAAGTTGGCCACATTACTTTGTATTCTGTGGGGTGTTCTTTAAACTATTTCTCCATTTGGCCTTGAAATTATGAATTTTTTAATCACATGCTTTCAAAATGGAACTAGAGTTTACATATTTTCCTATTCCATGTAGCCATCTCGACACGTTTGGGTGAGTGATTCGAGAGAGTGGTCATGCGACCCTATGTTGTTGAATATCTTTGTGAGGCTATCCGTTGATTTGATAACATTATCCTATCAAGATTTTATGCTATATATCTTCTACCCTTTTTTGTTTTACTCTGTGTAAAAACCTTGAGCAAGTAATTTATTTCCATTAAGTGGATGGGTGTCGCCAACACACCCAAATTCCCATTTTTCCTTGTTTTATTGTTCAAAATGGTTTTGTAAATATTTCACCTCTAAGTTTTGTATGTGAAAGGAAATATAACAACAACCAAAACCACGTCTAACCCTAAAGCCCTTGTAGACACCATGCTTACCCTAAAAATGTATGGAAGATACTCCAATTTGTATTTCCATTTTAAAAATATGGTCAATTGAGAATAATCGATACTCTAAATCCAATTGGGGATAGAGAAAATAAAAAATAAAAAATCCATTCAACCTTAGGGAAACCCAATGGATGATTTCTAAGGTTTTTGCTTTCATATGATTTACAAATTTCCTGACCTTGAGGTAGAATATACCCAGTAAAGGTAAATGTTTGGGCCATAAAAAATGATATAGAAGATACTTTACATGATTGGATGGACCCCATGGATACATTCAAACCTATGAAAGCCCCAAAGTGGTATACAATAAGGAGTTTTTAATCACATGTAAGAAATTCTATGGGCATATGCGAGGCTAAGAGGAGCTAAGACCAGCAATTGCATGTGAGCGGTACAATGGAGACACTGATAGGGATGCATTGAAAAAGTTAAATTTGAAGGAGTAAAATATTGAGGGAGGAGGGGTGATGAAGAAGGTGATTGAGGGAGGAGAAGTTCGAGAGTGGAGAAAATTTTGTGTGGAACATATGCGAAACTCTTCTTTCTTATGACAAGACACATGAACCATGTGCTATTTTTATCAATAATTTGAAGCATAAAGGTGGTACAGTGTAGAAATCATTGAGGCAATGTACGTAGGAGATATCTCAGAAAGTAATCCCTATCAATCTAAATCTAGTTGTGAATAGTCACTTTTCTCTATGCCATTCCTTGTGTTTTGTGGATGGTTAGAGCACACAAGAATTTTAGGGGAATTTTCTTGCGTGTCTGAAAGATACTTTAGATGCAACAACATGTGGAGGGGACTCAACATGCCTTGTTGAGCTGATGCACTAGTTGAATTTGATAACCACTAAACATGATTGGGTCAAGTAGTTTGCGCCATCTTTATAGACCATTATCTTAGGCTATTCTCCATGCTTTCCCGTGTAACAACGGATATCAACAACAAGATTTTTGCTTGTGGAATTGTATAATTTGACATCAAATCCTTAACATTCTAGGTTCTTAACTCTCATTAAATTTGAAGTATTGTCATGTGTAAAATATTATGCATGTTGATGAGGGTCGTTAATCCTCACCATTAATAATGTCAATCCAAAATTTGGTGTCCGATGGTCATTTGTATGCATTAAGAGAAGAAGATCTTTGGAAAATAAATCCTTTAAACACAAACCAAACTTACATAAAATAAATCACACTTACAAAAATTTAAAGGCACACTTGCATAAATAAAGGCACACTTGTAGAAATAAATTTTGCATGAAATAAATCACACTTGCATGAAGGAAATCAAACTTGCAGGAAATAAAAAACACACTTGCATAAATTGAAATTGTTGAATTGGAAATAAACATAATTAAACGAAACACCTGTAGGTTCACAATAGACTAGATTTTCACAATACAAAGATAAAAAAATACAACAGAATGAATTACAGAGAAATGAATAAACATAAACATAAATACATAGATCCATCTTCCTTGAAATGAGTGGCCAACTCATTCCTTAGAAGAGGATTTAAATCATACTTTTGAGATTTTAAAACTATAGAATATTTGAGAGGAAAGAACATATCTTTATTTCTTGGGAGAAAATAATTACATATCTTAGTGTGGAAGGTTGCATTTATAATTCATGCATCCAACCAACTCATTATTTTAGGAAATACAATATGATCTTATCTTTATTCCAAGCCTAACAACTAATATTTCCATTTCCACAAAATATGGAGAGAGATATATTATTAGAGTCAAAGTCTAATCTCACTTGTTCTAGGAAGATTTTCTCCCAAATATTCTACTTGCTTTTCGGTAACAAGAATCACAATGATTTTATTCTCTTACATTATTGGAAGGAGGTTTTTCTTCAAAATATAATTTTGACAAAATACCTTTCCCGGATTTTTCATTTGACTTTGTTATTGTTGATTGTGAAACTTTTGACGCTTGTCTAATACTGGCGTTTTCCTCATACTACAGTTCACTAGAAGTTATATTTATATTTATTGGAAAAACTGTTATAAATTTGAATGAGGTTTTTGTTAAAAAAATTATGAAAAAAACCTCTCTTAGATTTTCCGTTTGACTTTTATGTTTCTGTTTATGGAACTTTTAGTGCTCATCTGATACATTTTTTCTTGGACTGTAGCTCACTAAAAGTTAGATTTATCTTCATTGGTAAAACTGTAGAAAATATGAATGATATTTTTGTTAAAAACATTGCTATGAACAAAAACCTCTCTCAAATTTTCCATTTGACTTTTTATTTTTGTTTATAGAACTTTTAGTGCTCATCTAATACACTTTTTCCTCGGATTGCAGCTCACTAAAAGTTAGATTTCTCTTCATTGGTAAAACTTGTAGAAAATATGAATGAGATTTATGTTAAACACATTACTATGAACAAAAACCTCTCTCATATTTTCCATTGAATTCACTTGATTTTTCACAATTCCTCAAAATCTGTCATTCCGTTGATGGGGTTTGGAGCTAACGTTGTCATTCCTTTTATGCAAGTTCCGAACTAAAGTTTTCATTCCTTTTATGCAAGTTCCAAAACTAAATCTTCTTTTTCCATGAATTTCAAGTTCCAGAACTAACTGTCATTCTATACCTTACAACTTTGTCCACTATTTTAATTACTTGAAAATATAAATATACGAATTGCAAGTTCGAAACTAAATGTTATTCGATTGATGCAAGTTCCGGAACTAAATCTATGAGTTCGGAACTAAATATGTGAGATCTAAAACTAAACCTATTATTTCGAACTAAATCTGTGAGTTCCGAAACTAAATCTGTGAGTTCCAAAACTAAACCTGCAAGTTCCGGAACTAAATCTGTGAGTTCCAAAGCTAACTTAAAACAACTATAAATTTTGCATACCAATATCAGATTGAGATGATTCTTTTTTGAACTTGCACAATTTTCTCGAGAAGAATCTAAATATGAAATCATATCTAAGTTTAGATGTACTTTTAATGATCAGTTCCATTTTTCCCAATACTAGCATTATGTTTCTTTTATGGTCCGTATACACAACACTTTGCATCTTTTCCTAAATAATCAATAGGATTACTCAACAAAATAAATAACAAAATATTTCTAAAGAATGAACAAGATATATATCCTATATTCTATCTTAAGCAAACTACAAGTTCCTAAATTAAATTTAAATCCACTTTCAAAGGTAACTTAGAAGGACAAAATAATGGCAATTTATGGCCAATTTATGGCCTCATCACATGTTGTTTTGAAATTTTGGCGTTATGTGGCATTGTTGTATAAAGAAATGGTTAGAGAAGATGAGAAAGGACCAAGTGTATGGGTATTCTCATAATTTTTTAAGGAACTTATAAAAAACTATTCACTAACTATCGATCATTACATTTTATTTTCTAATATTATATACATATTTTATATAGCTTGCAAGGTTTTCACGACCACCACACTTTTGTTGACTTCGTCATTGTTAGTAATGTTATCACCAACGTTTAAACACATGATCTAACACTTTGCTCTTATTAGTTTCTTATTTCTTAGTCAAAGGCATGGATTTTTTCCTTCATCATGCCCAATAAATATTTTTGTGAATGTAAACCGTCACCGTCAAATGGTTTGCTATGTGAGATGCAAGAATAAGAGGATTTAGAAGAAAGATTTATAGGATTATTTGATTTCACATTGCTTTTCTTTCTTGTGTTTATGTCATGATTGTAATGAGGGATTGCTTACATGAGAAAATGAAAATGGAAAATGTATCAAGTACATAATACATATACAACAAAGGACATATGGCAAAATATGCTAACCTTAAGATCAATGGTCTATAAATACTATACACCGTCACTCTTCTTTGCAACAATAAATAACAAAAATGAACTTATTAATACTAGTTATTCAAATACAGGTACTAAACTTATGTGGAGATGTTTTGATACGGGACTTGAAATTCTATGGGCTTTGTATTCCAATATAGGACCTCAAATCGTATAGCATGACGTTTTTCTATTGCCACCACCCACCTATAATTTTGATAGTACATATGTTTTGTCAATTTCTTTGGTTACATGAGAACACAATAAGACATTGGAGTCATCTTCAACATCCCACAAATTTTCCAAAGCTGGGAAGAAAGAAGCAATAACTTACCAAGGCATTAGTCATAAGACGAAATCAAATTTGTTGGAAAAAGACTTGAGAATGTATGCCTTCAATTTTAATTCTAGAAAAAATCTCATGCATGGCATGAGGCACATAACATAGTTTACTTACTACACTCAGGCCCACTAAAATATCTTCTAAAAATATTCAAGTAATGCAATCCTTTCTACACGTATAAGAAGAATGCGAAATATTGTGGATATGCTCCTTTGAGTGGTAGAAATCATATGTATCAGCTTGTGGTATTGATATAGTTTCCCCAAATGTAATCAATAGGTGTCCACCTTATACAAATCAACCTCACATATTTGAGGTGGAGGTGGAGGTGCATGGATAAATAATGCACATTTTTAACACTTCAATTCAATCATATAATGCCAATGCCATTCGCCACCTCTCTAAATTTAAAACTCCACGCATTATCTAGAGAGGGTTTGTGACTCTATAGAAATGAGGTGTTTCCTAGTCTTCTTAGCACACAATGCCCTTGTAGGCCTCCTTGAGTAGTGTTTCCCCCATTGGAGGAGGTTCCGCCTAATGGAATTCCTAGTAGTAGGTATCAGTACATCCTTATGCACTCCCATACATGTAACCAAAATGATTCCTTTTAAACATGTGATTGTGACAAAAGTATTCACTCACACCTTATTTAAAATGCATCTCTAGCTTCTTTAAAATCCTCACTTTGTTGTAACAAGTGGTAGCCAATAATGGTTGTACCATCTATTTTTGGGTGAATGTTATTTAAATCTTCTTTAGCCACCTTTCTCTACTTTGTGCTCCTATTATGAAAAATATTTTGTTCACCCCCTAGGATATTTTTGCTGCAATTAATTATTGAGAATGAATTGATAAATGCTAGTTAGATTGGAAGGAGAGAAACAAATTCAATGCAAATTATTGTCACGAAATAAGATGATGATGAATGTAATTAATTTTAAGAGGGGATTGTGCGGAAAGATATGGAACTACAAAACCTTATTTGCTTTGAGACATTAGACAATGTCCAGATATATGCCAAGTGCAACCAAGCCCATGGTGTAGAGTGTTAGAGGAATGGCGTAGGTAGTGGTACAACACCAATAGAAACAAGAGAAGACACATTTCTGAATTAAAGTTCAAACACATAAATGTATTTCTAGGTCTTGACAGAAAATAAAACATTCCATCATCAACATTGGTGGCATGCATGGAGAGGCTATGTAGTGCCCCACTTTCCATGTAATGCAATTAACAGTCTAAATCCTAACTCCACTTGTCATTGTCAACATCCCTCTCCCCTCAAGTTATGCTCTCACCTCCCAAGAAATTTCTTCCATCTTTTTCAGCTTCAACAGAACATGGAGAATGACACATCCTCAACATCCTTTCAGACCTACTTTTCCTTGCAATAAAATACAAGCACTTTGTTTGAGGTCCAAAGGCGTTAACAATCTAAAACCCAAGTTAACATTGTAATTTATCAATGATTAGATAGTGCAGTGAATGCCAAACTCCCATAATCAATTAAACAAAATGTTATGGGAACCATGCTAAGTCAAGCTCTACAAATAGTTGTCCTAAATCCTATCACATTAAGTTCAAAGAAGTGTGTGTAGGGAGATAAATATCTAATCATAATATCTCCTCATTTTACTTTACACAAAAAGTCTCGTCATTTATCATATATAAGGTGATTGATGCGGATCGATTTCTATATCTGAAGTAGGTTTAAATGTTTCGAAATGAAAGGAAGCTGTTGCCTTCATGTTGTTGTTTTGTTTGTTGTGGGAAGAAGAAGATTGAGGTTTTAGAGGTGTTGTACTCGGGTGTAACATCTTGCTGAATTGATTTTTCTTCTAATCAAATGTGCTACGTGAACTATTGGACAAAATACCTTAAAGAAGCGTGGTCTCATAAAAGGAAATGATTGTGGATTATGCAGGGGACATGGGAGCAAGTATAGTAATATGTATGAAGCATTGTTTTGTTTCACAAATACAATCAACATGTGTCTATAGATCGGTTCTATGTCGAATTGAAATAGGAGGTTTAAAGTAGGGTATGAGAGGAAGAAAAACATGATTTATTTTTAGCAAAACACCTCAAGCGGAGAGCAAAATTTAGGGAATTTAATCTTCTTTTCTATTTTATTAACATAATTGTTGGTTTAGGGAAATACGTGGGTATCCTCATGAATATGTTTCCTACTATTTCACCAAATGGAACCAATAAGCATACACATGGTGGATTTCACCTCTACTAGCATACCCTCAAGCTTGTTAGAACAAGAGTGTTGAAACAGGGTAAGGAAAACACCGAACCATGAGATTTGATGAGTATTTTTTTAAGATGTGTTTTCAAAATTCCTCAAAGAAATACATTTCATGGAATGTCAGGGTTGTAGTATATACACAAAATGGATGTGTTTGAGAAGCTTTATAAACTTTCAAACAGATGCAAATTTTGGGTGCTTAGAAAAGGCTATGGAATGGTAAATATTTATTGGGGTTCCTCAAAAAAACTTGGTCTCATAGGCTTCCTTCATTGTGGGGAAATGCTTAAATCATTTTGTTGAACAAGGATTGAAGATTTCAAGTAAATGAAAATGGTGGAATTGTGGTTGCATGTAAATGGCTTGACAAAATATCTATATGAGATGCTGAACCAAATCCCACAATTTCGATTGGCTTCATTCCTCTAGACATGATAGGTTCTATCCCTTCTCGATGGTTTACTCTCTTTGATATTTGCATATGTGGAATCTTGTCTTAAGTTTTATTATTTTAATAAAACTGGATGTTGTAGAATGTATTATATACGTGATATTTTAATATTATGTAAATTACTACTATGGGTATGAAAGTGATACCTAGAAACATATTTTACCTTAACTAGTCTTATGGTTGCATGCACAAAGGTGTTTAGAATATAATAAAACTTGGTTATAATGGGTTGAGCGATCTATGTAATGTTTTCCCAGTATGTATGTATATCGTTATAACTGATATATAAAACCATGCATGCATGATCTAGTTGTTTACATAAGAGCAATGTAAAATGTGAAGGTTGTAATAAGATGAGCCATGCATCTGGGGGTGGTTTTAGTTATATTGATTTATGGGTGTGGTTACTCTTGCTCTATTTAATCGAAATACTATAAATTTTTGATTCGGGTTGTTCTTTCTTTGTGAAACAAAATCACTTCAATTTCGTATACCCATATCTCTTTCAGGGAACCCTTATCTCTGTAATTCCCTCCATATCTCTTCATATATCTGCAATCCACTCCATATCTCTACAAGTCCCTCTGGAAGTTGCGATTTCTCTAGGTTTTGAAGATAAATAAATAAAAAGAAAAGTTAAAATCGAAAGAAGAAATGGGAGAAAAACCAAGTCTGAACCTAAAGGAGTCAAGGAACTACTGAAGAGTGCAAAAGTTGTCACCATATCTAGGAAAGATGGATGTTTGAGCTTATTTGAGAAAGCACATGGATTTGACAGAGATATTGTAGAAGATTTTGTGGCTAATCTTGAATAATTCCACACCAAGGTAAAAAATGTGAAGATTTCAGTGACTCCTAAAATAATAAGTGAACTGAATGGAATAAAAATAAAGGTACAAGAATTCAAGATAGACCTACTTATACTGATATTTTGTAAATATTTCATGTAGAGGGTGAACAAATTCCTTCTTTATTTATAAATACTAAAAATAAAATCAAGGGCATAATTAGAAATACCCTACCTGAGCCATGGAAGATTGTAACCTACTAGATAATGAAGTATATCACTTGTGAGGGGAAATATAGTCTTGTTCTAAGGGAAAATGAGAATGATAAACCATTTGAGACACTCAACCAATAAACATGAGTGGAAAATCAATCTGCCTAGATATTTATATGACTCATTAAAAATAATGTATAGTAGGTTTGTTCATGAAATTAGATCATTAAAACGCCATTGCCTAATGTACCTTATTTTCCAACACCATTTTAAATCCGAAAACAGGTGTTTTATTTTTTCCACTTTTAAACGCTTTCAAGGATCTTCAATTTTAATCAACTTAAAAGGATTGTATACTTCCAAAAACTGATCAAAATATGATTTATGGCTGAATTCAGAACTGAAATTAAGTTTGCAATTTACTCAAAATTTCACTGTTTGATCAAAGCCCAAAAAGTCATTGTTTCAGATTTAATTGATTTTTCCAATTTTATCAATTCTGATTATAGTTGCATCCATATTCAAATTTGGAATGTAAATTACTGCAAATAATCGAAACTGAAAATAAAAATTAGAACACAACACCAGATTGTTTACGGGGTTTGGAATTCCTATGTCCCCGGGTTTGTGATGAACCGATCCATTAATAATGTTAAATATATAAATACAATAACCTTTACATTAACCAATAATGAATCAAAAACCTGAAAAAATTTGTTTTAGACCTTGAAGGACGTTAATGGAGCTTAGCCTCTATCCTTCACCTTCCTGATCCACTTGCAGTAGTGTCTCCCTTTGGTTCTATGCCTTCGTGTGACTTTAACAGAAAAATAAATCTATAAAAAAAGCTCCAAATGAGATAAATGATCACATCATTGCGATATTCTCGAAATTATGAACAACTTTTATATATAACTCAAAATCGGAAGTGAGCATAAGTGCCCCAAAATTGCACTTTTCCAAAACTACATGTTTATTGGCTTGACACAGACCTGACACTTGTCCATTACAAATACAAGTGAGCTTTATTTATACCACTTACAAGAGGGTGGTGGGTTGATAATGCCACTTATTTTTTATATGAGGTGCTGGGTTCAAATCCCCCTTCCATAGGTTTAGGCACCCAATTTAGCCATTGACCCCACATTTGGTGGGAAAGGGATAGGATAAGCCTTTAAATAGCTTTTTGTCCACAAAATCCTCCTTATCCCATGGGATTAGGCTTATTCCCATGGAATGGATTAAATAAAATATTATTATTATTATTTTAAATCTAAATACACTAAATCCCTTCCATGTGTCACATCCATAATATGTCATTTGTCCACATTAGAGTGTGCCATGTCATCATTTGACCACAACTTTGACTATGCATATCTTTCGCATACGAACTCAGATTTGGTCCGTTCAAAATGCGTCGAAATCTTGCAAAGAGATCTATACCATGGAACTGATTTTTAAAAAATTACAAGACCATCAAATTTTCTTTGTCGCCAATTGCCACGTGTCACCTTGTCATTGGTCCACTTGTTGACATGTTGACCAAAGTTGACTTCCTATTGGTGAACTTTAACCGGACATAATTTGAGCTCGAGTATCCATTATTCACGTTCTTAAAGTCATCAAAAATATCTCTAAAGGCTCTACTACATTGGCATGGTCTAGGAATTTGGGAACTTTTGACCTTTGAAAAATATCCCCGATCAATTTTCTTAAACAGATCTAGGGGAAGAATTATATAAGAAGTTTTCAAACAATAAAACAGGAAGAAGAAATCAAAACATACTAGGAAACAAGACCTTCCCCTAGTATAGATAAGCTAAAGAAAAATTCACTAAGGGTCAAGCTCAAACTGGTATATCTCTGAGACCTTGCCTTCCATTATTCTTGATGGAAAAATCTCTAAGAAAACAACGAGGAAGCCTTAAAAACCTATAAAAAAGGATGCTTTTGATGCTTCATAAGAAAACCACAATCAAAATAACTTCAATTACAAAGGAAAGTGAGGAATAACATGAATCTATTATGTTATCAAAATCTGAGTAGGAAATAGTTGTCACTCATTCCTCCCTTGTGAGAAGAAGAAGAAAAAGTTTCTTACAAAAGAAACTATTCTAAAACACTCACCAATAAAATGCAAGAATAGCATAGAAACCTTCCCACAAGAACTAAATCCTCATTCAGGAGTGAAAGGAAAGAGGGTCAACACGAAACCTCTCACACAAAAACTGTCTCAAGAAAAATTCAGAAGAAAAAAGAGATAACAAAGAGGAATCCCCACAAGAACACGACCCCTAAAGAACAACATAAAAGTATTAGAAAACTAATTCTCCCTACAGATGAATTATAAGAAGAACTCTAATATTATGATATTGCAAAAATATTGGAATAATTTAATCAACATCCACTAATCAATCAGGAATAACATAGGCCTATATACATGCAAGAAAGAGTAGATTCCACCGGTGAAAAATAAATGGTAGGTACTACAAATGTTCAAAAGATAGCATGATACAGCGATATTCAAAGATGGAATGAAAAATAGTTTCCTTTCAACCATATTCTTACCATGCACAATTAGAAAAGGAAAATAATAATGGAAGAAAAAGGGCTTGACTTACAAGGTCTAATGAGAGGACCAACAATCGCACCAATCCTTAACCTTGTCAAGAACAAATCTATTGATCAAGAAAAAGAAGAAAAAATCCAATTTTGAGACAATATCTAGTTGAGAAACAAATGAAAATTATTGAACTACGAAAGCAAGATCACTTGACTCAAAATTTGAACTATAGAACAAGGATATTGAGTTAGTGAGTATAAAAGAATATCTTGCTCTTATGAAGCAAGAAACTACGAAAATGACCATAGTATTATGGCATTGAATAAAAAATGTCAAATATTAGAGAGAGAAAATAATGAAAATGAAGATAACATTTCTAATCTACATAATGAACGTCAGGAAGTAAAAACTAAACTATCGATAAAAGACAAAAATTTCTAATTTAAATTAGACAGTGGAATTTATTAAAATGAAAATCCATCCTCGGTATTTCTAATAGAAAATGATGAGAAAAACATCTTCAATCTGAGAAAATTATGAATATTGGGGAAGAAAGCTGATTAACTAAAATTAAATAAGATGGGGGATAATGATAATTAATCTAATTTAGAAAACAACATGTGAATACAATAAATAAATGCAATAAATAAATATGGAAATTACCCAGAAACTATAGAAGCTGGAAATGCTAAACCTTAGAGTACTAGAGAGGTAGAATGAACTCAATTGATTAGATGATCTCATTGGATTGCGTCGCGAGTGCATGGAGAAGCAGTAGCATGAGCGTATATGCTTGATCCCAAAAAGGATGGATCTGCGGGTGATTCTCTAGGACAGGGCACCTCGAGAGGGACTAGGGCACCCACTGAGATGATTTTGTCTGTAGAATGGGTACTGGCTCATGTAAAAGATCTAGAATTGAGTTTCACAGGTTTGGAAGATGGTGTAAAACCCTTGTTTTGTGTCACATTAGATTCATTGCACTATGCCAAGTGTTGCTGATATTCCAAGATAAAGTAAAGAACTACAAGAGACCACAAGAAGTATCAAAACCCTAAAAAAATAAGAATGAAAATAAATAAGTTAGATTGACCTCGAGATGCCATAATAATGGACTTACTAGCTGGCGCTACACTACATTCTAGACCCAAATGTAGTTCTATATGTGTGTGAACCATGTGCCCTAGGAGCTCTTGTGTCGGTTTCACTTTGTGAAGTAATAAGCAATAACTAGATGTTAAAATGTAGTAGAATGACAGATGGAATAGAATAGAATCCCCTCATATGCTTGCGTGATGTAGATGAACCAACCATGTCCCCCTGTGATGAGCTAGATGGATGCAAATGATCTCTAAATGGATGCAAAATTAGATGATGATAGTAGTGCCTATGTTCACTTTAAGAGGTAATTAATTTCCATGTGCACAAATTGGATCTTCACTTTAAGAGGAAATTAATTATTCATGTTTCTCATCAAGATCCAACAATGTACGACTCTCCTTCCACCCTTCATGTTTCTCATCAAGATCCAATGTGTGCAAATGATCTCTAAATGGTTGTTCATTCTTCTTCCATGCCCCCCTCTCTCTTTCTTCTCCAAGGTCGAATGTGGAGTTTAAGCCTCCTCCCTTGGCTTTGTAATGGAATTTTCTTGCCTCTTGCCCATTAATGGTGTACTGTGTGAACTTATGGAGAAATAAAAATTGTTTCGTGATGTGTTTTGTCCATCTTTTGCTCATTTTGTTGTCTCTTCTTGCCTCTCACCATTGCAGGGTATATTGTGCATATCTCGATGTCCATTAAAAATATTCACTTCAAGAGGCAATTAATTTCCATGTGCACACATTGGATCTTGATGAGAAACATGAATACTATGTTACCAGTTGTTGTTTAGACCTTGTTCAAACTCTTGCTTTAGTCTATGTCTTGTCTCATGATTTGTGCCTTTGGCTTATCACCTTTTCATCGGGAGTCTTCTAGCTACATTTTTCATATCCTTCCATAGTAATCATGCTTTTCCCTTACTTCATTCATAACATTTTCGCCTTTTTACCATGTTTGAGGGAAAATTTGTGTAGACACAAAATCTATGCACTTGGGTACATTTCTAGGTCCTAAAGCATAATAATGTATATATGATTCCTAAGCAAGAAAACTAGTGGTTGAAAACTCCTTTTGGGTATTTTGATTTATCTCTTACATTATTATTGGCCTTACATATCTTACAACTTTTTGGAACTTCAATAATTTATCTTTTATGGCCTCGAAACTAGCGACTAGTTAGGTCGAAGCACCCACACACTCTTGTCCCTCTTGGGCACTCCTGACCTTCTTTATCTAATTTTTACTCTTTTGTTTCTTTTTTACTTCTTGGTCTTCTTTTTTTACTTTGGGCGGCCTTTTAGTTTTAAATTAAAAAAATTCAAACAGGGAATCATATATACTTAGTTACTTATTACGAATAAGGAGCCAAGAACTATAAGAATGATCTATCACCACCTAATCTTGCAAAAAGGAACAAGAGCATTACAAGGCATTCATCTAGCACATTCGTATAAGGGACAAGGGTTGCATTAACATGCATATACAACATAGGAGGGGAATTTCATTCTATACCATCACACACATTTACATACTTGGAGCAATCTAGATCTAGACTGCTATCATAGTGGAAGTTGCACAAGGGAAACCTAGGTTGTCATTACACAAACATATACACAAAACTACATGGAGTCTAAGATGTAGTGTAGTGTTCGATCATAATTTCACTCCTCTAGTGACCTTCAAGATCAGTCTGAATCCTCATTCTACATCTTATTTATTAGGTTTAATGTGGTTTGTGGCCATGTGCAGCTAGTCATATATTTTGTAGGTTACGAGTGTATGGTGGTGAGAATGCGGTAAAACTAGAGTGATAAAGAGAATCAACAACAAAGCTCTTCCAACCTAGAAAATACTATAACTTGAGCATCTAAGTCGATACTAGTGCCTTGTTCGAGTCACTAGTGCTTAGGTGATCCTATCCTCCTTGGCTACTTATATCCTATGTAGTTTTGTGTTTCAAAACCCTTGGTGAGCCTTGACGACACTTTTCCTAGTCTATTCCAAAGTAGTTTCTTAGTCGGGTCACTCCCGGGTTGCGAAAAATCAGCTGATTCTCCTTCTCTCTCTCATTTGCTTAGGGTTTTACATTATTGTATGATTATTTCTTGTGTCTTATTATAGTTCATCCTTTGAATATCATTAGTTATAATAGTATTTGTCTAAAATTACACCCCCTTGTAATTTTGAACAACTCATCAAGGATGGACTCAACTAATTTAACTCTAGAAAATCTGTAGGACACTTTGATCTAGTTTACCGTGGAGGAAAAAGTGTAATGTTATGTGGGTCCTCCTAACCTACGGGACAAAGGATAATCATCTCATGAATTAGGAAAATTCGTAACTTTTAAATAAGTTCGTGGCACTAACTCGGTCTCTCGCATGTTGAAGGTAAGTTATAGCACCATGGGTTTTACGCTGTGAAGGAGATGGAAATTTTTCTAAGGATAGAATGCAGTAGAACTAATGATGAAGTCCAATATGCAAAATCTGTGATGTTAATGAGCAAAGTGCCACAAGGTACCACATAAAAAGGTAATGATATTGAAATGTGACTAAGGTTGGAAGCCACGAAACACTATCCTAGTGTTGCACATTTTTCCCACTTTTTGTGTTGCGTAGTTTCTCTAGAGGCCACAACACAATAGAACACGATCACATACATAATTCCATCCAAACAAGAAGGTTAGATCCTGTGACATAGTGATGATATCAAAATACAAAGTGTGGAATTTTGAGCCACAATAAAAGCCATGAAACATGTAAATCTGCAGAATGTTAAAACCATAGGATTCTTCAAAGCGTGGCCTTTTGAAATTCAAACACCAACCACCCCACTAAGTAGAATTAATGGAGTATGGGCACCATCCTCGTGACTGTGAATCGATGGTGGGTGATATAAGCCATGTTAGGCGCCCAAAACCATCATTCAAACATCAATGACGATTGATCCTTGGTGGTTGAATTCCTCTTTTTGGTGCCTCTCTCTCATTATCTTTTATCCTCTCGATTTATCTATAAAATTGGAACTTATGCATCATAAAATGTATCCCTCTTTGTTGTAACGATACCATGCCAAAATTGTGGCCAACTTCTCATGAGTTTCAGACTTCAAAATTGATCTCTGTAATTTATTCTCACCTTATACCATGAATGTAACTAAATATGCATCCTTTAAGTAATTAAATCAGGTTTTTATGGCTATTTTGTACCCTATTCTCATGTTTTATGTGTTCTTGCCTCTCTATTTATGTTTTTGGTATGTTGTGTGTATTTCCTACTTACAGGTTCCATTTTTCTGTGTTGTCAATGTGTGGGAAAGGTAAATCTACATGGTTCTGTCTAAGACACACATATCTGCCCTCTCTCCCATGTTTTCTCCATTTCCTTCCCCTTGTGGAGAGCGATCAAACCCTTTTTCTAGTGCTATCACCACCTTTTAGCTTAGGATTTCCCTTTCTCACATCTTTTTAACTCTCTCTCTCTCTCTCTCTCTCTCTCTCTCTCTCTCCTGGTCCCTTGGATTGTTAGAATTAAGATTAGATAGTTGCATTCCCTTTTGTAGGAGTAGTTTAGCATTATGATCAGGTAGAGGAACCAACCTTCTATTGAGGCTTGTCTCATGTAACAAGTTGCAAAACTTGAGAGACAATCCCATGTTACAAAAAAATAATGATTACTCATCCATTCATTCATGAGAAATCAGAGGGTGTTGTTTTTCGGTGATAACAATAGTTACTTTGAAATAAAGTTTTAATTCAAAGTCATTTGGTGAAACTATATCCTCATTAAAACACTAGATCTTAGTCTTGCATAATATCTCCTTCGTACCATCAACTTAGATACTATAGGATCCTTCCATATTCACCAACATGAGTGTCTCCCTCCCTACTTTCTTGTAGGCCAATCCTGAATGTGAGAATAAAATACATTATTTTTGTCTAACACTTACATTCATCCCAACACTTCTCCTAAGTATGTGTATCATAGATTCACTACAACATTATCTTTTAATGAAGAGCATATTACCTTTACATCTACTAAAATTTCTTCTCAATTTGTTTTAGATAATGATCCCCCCTTTATATTCAAGTTTGTATCAATAAAATAGGGGTTAAACAATCTTTAGTTGATAATGGATTCAGGATTAATATTTGTAATTTAGCATTAATTCAAAAAATTGGCCTTCTGAAGCCTCCTTAACTCCTTCATCTCGTCTCTATTTGTGGCTTTGATAATGTTCCTAAATGTGTCTTAGGTACTATCACACTTCCCATTACTGTTGGGCTATGCAAATTGCCCATCCCATGCCACGTGATTCCTAATCATCTTAATTATAATATTCTTCTTAGATGACCTTGGATCCATGTCATGCATGTGGTCCCTTCAACCCTTCATACATGTATTAAATTCCTATATCAAGGTGTCGTCTATGAGGCCTTAACAGATCCCTCCTCGTTTGCCTTTTGCAACACTATTGAACATTCACCGAAGCTCCCATTTCTACCACATCTCATCCTCATTTCATAAAATATGGTCCTAGCTATCAGTATATGCTTCACTACAATTTCACTAGCACCGGATTAGGCCAAGATGGAAATGGAGTTTTAAAACCATTCTCAATTCCCACACAATCTACCAAAGCTGGGCATAAGGTTTCGCCCTCTGTCCACTCCTATAATTCCTACCACATCTTCTCCTAAGGTTTATACTACCTTACATGCTCCGACTTCCTCTCTACTATATCCCGAGCTTATTGGTGATTCCGCTTCCAATTCTTGGCCTAAATTGGATACCTTCCTTACGATGATGCTATATTATAATACAAGGAATTACAACCATGTAGACACCAATTCTTGGCATTGTTCCTCTCTTTCAACCTGCCTTTTCTCTTTCCCATTCAAATTCCTTTTCCCTCCTAAATTTAATTAATTCCATTTCCCACCAAAATACATATCCAATTAATCAATGTTAATTGATTAATTGATCCCTTTTAAATCCCTAATCCTCATTACATGTTAATATGATCCATGTCAATCCACTTGTGAATTTAATATTCAAATTTAATCCATATTATTCCACTCATGAATTGAATATTTTAATTTAATCCATATGTAATCCACTTATGAATTTAATCCATATGCAATCCACTCATGAATTTAAAATTAATTTTTAATCCATATTCAATCCACTCATGAATTTAATATTCAAATCATGTCCCCCACTCACCTAATCAGGTTTACTTTTCTAAATCTTGATTACCAAAAAACCCCAAATTAATCTCACCCTTAGGCTATAAATAAAATCCTTTCCCCCTCTTTCAAACAAGCTAGAAATCATAGCAAAACTCTGGCATTCTTATTCCACTAATATCATCTTAGTATTATCCTAATGTCCTTGTGATTCCCCTAGCCATCCAATTTCCTTGCATTATTTCTATTTCTCCTTGTTGAGGATCTTCTACAGGGCTCTTAGCATTCTTCCATCTTTGATTGGTTCTGCTCTAGTCACTATCAACCATACAATCTTCTTTTAGGTCATTGCCGAACCGCTCTAGTTAAAGGATTGCAGCGAGGATGATCATTTCTTATGCACCCATACCATTCTATCACCCCGCACATCAAGAGGTTACCTAAACGCTCCCATACTTTTAAGTTTTTGATTTCTCATTGGTTTTCACTAATCTGGAGCAGTATTGAAATCTCGTTAAACAAACAATTTCCCCTCTTACCATCACAAAAAGCGTTTTCCATCTGTTCTCATTGCTACTACTTACTTTGGTGAATTTGATCCTCTTAACACCAATATTGATACTCCTAACACCATTCCTATTGATTGATACATAGAAGACTAATCCAATCTCTTAACTAAGGAAACTATTCAAGACAACCTGACCTTGGCACAGCGAAAAACCCCATATGGTTTTATTGGTTTCCTCTCTTATGCCTTTCAAGAAAGATGATATCAAACAAGTGCTTCATGAATTTTCAGACATATTTGCATGGGATTATAGTGATATGCCTGATATAGATCCTTCTATTTCTATGCACAATATAGTCCTCAAACCCGGTGCCAACTGAGTACAACAAAACATTCAAAAAATGTATGTTAAAGTCGCATTATTAATCAAAGAAGAAATAAAACAAATTTTGGATGTCGACTTCATCCATGCCATTGAATACCTTGAATGGGTATCTAATATAGTTCCTGTTATGAAACTAAATGGAAAATTTTGCTACTTGCACTGATTTCTATGACCTTAATAAGGCTTGCCCCAAATATAGCTTCCCATTACCACATATCGATGTCATCATCGATTCTACTATAGGATATGACATTATTTCCTTCATGGATGGCTTCATTGGTTATAATAAAATTAAAATCAACCCTTGTTGATCAAGAAAAGACATCATTCACCACACCATGGGGTACATTTTTCTATATTGTTATGCCCTTTGGCCTTAAGAATGCTAGGGCCACTTATCAACATGCTATGACACATATCTTTCATGACTATATACACAAAATTATTGAGGATTATGTTGATGACATACTTGGTAAGTCCCAACTTAGTGCCACTAATAGTGATATCTCACACATTTTTGAAAGATTGTAACAATATAACATATGCCTGAATCAAAAAAGTGTGTTTTTGGTCTTATGGTTGGAAAACTACTCGGTTACATTATTTCCCAACATAGAATTGAGATTGATACAAAAATGATTTGTGCCATAGTTGACATGCCTCCATGAAATTTACATCAACTACGTTCATTACAAGGAAATATATAAGCCATCCATTGCTTCATTGTACGGTTATCAAAAAAATCAATCCTTTACATGCCTCATGAAAAAGGATACTAAGTTCATTTGGGATGATCATTGCCATCGTGCTTTTGAGGATATCAAAACATATTTTCTAAATCCCTCTATTCTTGTACCTCCTATGACCGATTGAATATTCTGTTGTACATCTCTACTACATTCATGCCTTATGAGCCCTTCTTCTCACACAACATGATGATTCTCAAATGAGCGGGTTGTCTATTACATCAGTCACACATTACTTTCCTATGAGTGTAATTATAGCTATATTGAAAAATTATGCCTTGGCCTCATCTTTGTTGTGGATAAGTTGTGACATTATCTTCTCAATAACGAGATTCATATTATTACTAAAGTGGATCCTTTATGATACCTCTTATCCTACACACACCTCTCTAGACACCTTTCTCGATGGGTTATGTTACTCATGGAATTTGATTTCAAATTCATCCCATAAAATCCATTAAGGGCCAAGTCATCACCAATTAACTAGTTGATGCCCCTCTTTCTGACCTTTCCCCTATCTGTGATACTTTTGCGTGATGACTTCACTACTTATGCAATCAATACGACACTTGGACAATGTATTTTGATGGATCTCGTTGTCTCTCGGGTTGAGATTGTCTTCATCACCCCACATGGTGATCATCTCCCCTTTGCATACCACTTAGGTTTCTCTTATACAAACAATATTTCCGAGTATGAAGCTCTCATTCTTGGCCTCACTATTCACCCATAAAATACTTATTCAAAATATCCATTATTCATGGAGACTCTACTCATTTTCAATCAAGTCAATAACACATATCAGACCAAATAAGAGTGTCTCATCCCCTATAAAAATCTTGTAAAATCATACTAGCTACATTCAAATCATATTCTATCACTATAATCCCTCGTAAAGATAATCATCATGTTGAAGCCATGGCTAGTGTCACATCCCTCATCCCTCAAGACATTACTAATGAGCATGCCACTTTATAATTCATCACTTATGATAACCATCCACCGATATCGACTTTGGAATCCTACATTATTACACACAACAATGATCATTCAAAATGGTTCACACAAATCTATAATTTATTATATCAACAATCCATCTCGAAGACCTTCAACCCCACTAAGCCCATCATCTAAGATAGGAAGCCACATGGTATGTAATTATTGGATCCTCATTATTCAAGATGTCATTTGATGGTCATTTTTATGATGTTTAGGCATTGATGACATCCCTATGGTTGTATCTCAAGTCCATGATAGCTTGTGTGGTGGGAATTTTTATGGAAAAGATATGTCTCATAAACTCTATGACAAGGTTATTATTGGCCTACTATGGAACAAGATTGTTTGGAATATATAAAATTTCAAAAAATATGTCAAAATCATATGAACTCCAAAATTCATCATGGCCATTTTCCTTATGGGGTTTTGACCTCGTTGGTAAAATTAATCTGAATCAATGGTTTGATGGCCATAAATTCATTATTACTACTACTAAATATTTCACTAAATGGGTTGAATCTGCACCTTTACAAACCAATATTGGTCCTGACATCTGTCATTTTATTACTACCCACATTATCACACGCTTCAAAATTCCCTCATCCATTGTCACTGATAATGGCTCTTCTTTTAAAAATAAGGATGTCAAAAGGCTTTGTGCAAAGTTCAAAATCAAGAAAACCTTTTCTACTCCTTATTATCCACAAGGAAATGGTCAAGCGGAAGCCACTAATAAGACCATTTTAAGATATTGCACAAAACTGTTGATACTAGTGGAAGTGATTGGCATAATCAAATTTTATATGCTCTTTGGGCTTATCGCACAAGCATCCGCACTCCCACCAATGCTACACCTTTTTCACTAGTCTACGACACTAAGGTTGTCATTCCCTTAGAACTTGAAATACCTTCTTTGTGTGTCACTCAAAGGCATTATGAAGGATAATGAATATCGTGAAAATCAATTGCATGAGCTTGAAATGCTTGACTCTCACTATGTACAAGCCTTGGAACATCTCCGTGTATATCAGACACACATCACACAAGCTTATAATAACAAATTACGCCCACACAAATTTCATATCGGGATCTTGTTTTGAAAGAAAATCAAAAGAACACTAATGTCGAGGCTCAAGTAAAAGGAAAATTTAATCCTAATTGGCTTGGGCCCTATGTCATTACTTCCAAGCTTGGGGGTGGAGTCTATTTCTTAATACTCTCCTTGTAAAACCACTCAAGAACCCACTTAATGTGATGCACCTTAAGTGATATTATGCATAAACACCTCTTTGTTACCTGATGACACACTCTAGTTCTACGGTTCACACTTGACTATTGAGGGAACACTTCTTAAATGAACCTTACATCATCTATGCTTCACAATCTATGATTCATGATACATATTTCTAGCATCTAATCTAAATCACATACAACACATTTGTTACCCAATGAAGCACTCTTGTTCTATGGTTCATACTTGACTGTTGAGGAGGATTCTAAATGAAACTCATCTCATGCACATCCACTGGGGAAACAATACTCCTACCATCTACATATCTTACATATCTCATAAAACCATCACTTTCACACATCATTTGCACATATTGGCTGCATTTACTTTTGCTAGCTTATAGTATTTACATTATGCACTTTGTTTCCTATGCTAGTTGGATACTTAGTATGTAATTACATTTTTTTATATACACATGCACATTCACTTGGTACCTTGAGGTGAATGTAGGACCTTTACATATTTTTACATAATGCATGATGCTTAAAACTTCTCTTTACCAGTCCCACCACATCTCGTGGGGAACTACCTTTTCTACTCTCATAATCTACACATCATAGGTCCTATTGTTACAATCTTTACTACTCCTTATTACCATGACTTTAATTTTCATTGATCTATACATGATTTGACATACTATTTATCTTTCTAATATGTTAATGAGTGCTTTGAATGTGTAGCATTTTCCTTACACAACTCTATAAAACCATGCTTATCTGTCATTGTTTGTTTGTTTACTATTGCTTGCTATTGTTATGGATATGCCCTATGTCATGCTTGATCATTGTTTTCTTATAGACCCTTCGGCCTTGATTGTCTTATGACATTGTGAGTGATGTCTCATGTATGCGCCAATTTTCACATGGTTTGTCTCTTGTCTTCATAGTTTCTTGCTACATTTTACTCTATTGCATGCTAGTTATTTTACACTAACACTTGTTTTTAGCATGTCCTTTTACATGTTCCTTGCTTTCTACCATGGACATCCCCTACCCCCAAAAAGTATCCAATCCATGATATGCCTATCAATTTCAGGTCCTCTCATTTGGGCCACATCCTCCTACATTCGTCACATATACCCCAAACAAGGGGGCATCTATCGGGTGAAGAAATCACCCTTCTAACAACTCAAAGCTCCAATACACATATGGAAAATCTACGACTCGGTGACATCTTTGATCCAACTTGGAAGAATGGAAAGATTACAAGAAATTTCAAAGCTTCAAACTAGGATCCCACCATCACCATTTCCTGAAACTCTACCAGGATTTTAGGGTGGTTATCAAAGTTTTAATCAAGTCTGTTGGTTAATGTTGTTGTTTCCTTATTCTCGGTGCATCTTGTTTTTGTGTTATTAGTTGCTATTTTGTTGTTGATTGGTTGTTTTTGGGCTCTTTTAGGCAAGTTGGCCCTGTTTACATTTACTTTTTACTACTTTTTCCTCTTTTGGTTGGGGTGTGGACCCCATGGATAAAAAACCACCTCTGTTTTACTTTTCTTATCTTGGTTGTTGAGCCTTTTGTTCTGTAAACTTGGGTAAGGTCCCTCCAAAACCTTTTACCAATAATAATAAAAAACAACTCGAGCTCCAGAAAAGCACAATAAATTATACAATTGGAAAGATTGACACAGTCATAGAATGCTCCTAGAATCATAATTGGATCATAGAAAACAAAGAATACAATAGCACCTAGTATTAAAAAATAGTGGTGGGAACTTGTGTACCCCTAGGTTCCCTGTATCCTTGGGAAAAAATACAACAATTTCTTAGTTCAACATAGTTTCCATAAGTTTTAGTATAGATCTCTAGTATCAGACACTTCTCTTGATTATAGAATTAATTCAATGAGTTACAATTTGAGTTACAAGGTTACAAATCGGGAAGTTCCATCTGCAATGGCACTTATTTGGGAAGTGTCATGGAAGGAGAGAAAAATAGACCTCTCTCCCCAACACTCTTCTCTTGGTGTGAGATCACCCAAAAAAATTGCTCTTAGTGTGAGATCACCTAAAAGCCTCACCATCGGCCACAAGATATTCAAATATAATAACATCTCCAAACACACAAACATCTCTAAAGCCAACTTTCTATCCTTTACTCTCTTACACATTAGGTGCACTCTTTCCTTTATACACTTTTTACATATACAAACATTACTCTAATTTTTCACATACAGAACTTTGACTACTCTTTCACTCTTCTTTTATAAGTCCTTTGTACGCAACAAGAAGCAACTCACATCTCCAATAACATGCTGCTACACATATGCTTCACCCTTAGGATATACTTACCTTTCCTAGATTTCATGCTTCACATTATAATCACTTCACATTTCACTTGTCCACTCGGCATGGCATCTACAATATTCTCTATAGGATTACAAGGTACACATATTTTATCTACTTTATGCTATCGAGTATTTACTCAACAACATAAAGTGGGGGAAATGTAGACACAAAATTTATGCACTTGGGTAAATTTCTAGGTCATAAAGCATACTAATGTATACATGATTCCTAAGCAATAAAACTAGTGGTTGACAACTCCTTTTGGGTCTTTTACTTTATCTATTGCATTATTATTGGCCTTACACATCTTACAAATTTTCTAGAACTTGACTAATTTTTATTTTATAGCTTTGAGACACTAGTGCCCAATTAGGTCGGAAGCACCCATGTGCTCTTGTCCTCATGGGTGCTGCTCCCGACATTCTTTATATTATTCTTACTCTTTTGGGTCTCTTTTTACTTCTTGGTCACCTTTTAGTACTTTGGGTCAGCCTTTCAATTGTCAATTATGAAATTCAAACAAGGGAATCATATATATACTTAGTTACTTATTCTAAATAAGGATCCAAATACTATAAGAATCATCTATCAACACCTAAGATTATAAAAAGCACAAGAGCATTACAATGAATTCATCTAGCATATTAGTATAAAGGAAAAGTGTTGCATTGATCTGCATACACAACATATGAGGGGAAGTTCAATATATTCCATCACGAGACATTTGCATACTTGGAGTAATCTAGATCTAGCCTGCTATCATAATGTAACTTGCACAAGGGTAATCTAGGTCGTCATTACACACACATATACTCAAAATTACATGGAGTCGAGATGTAGTACAACGCTCGGTCATAAGGTTACTCCTTTGGTGACAACTAGGGGTCAATCTGACTCCTCATTCTACATATTATTTATTAGGTTTGATGTGGTTTGTTGGCATGTGCAGCTAGTCATCTATTTTTCAATTTAAAGGTATGACCGATGACATTGCAACAAAACCAAAGTGACAAAAGAGGATCAATAATGAAGCTCTTCCATCCCATAAAAGACCAAAACCTGAGCATCTGAGTGGACACTAGCACCTAGTTCAGTCACTAGCACCTAGGCACTTGTGTTCTCCCTTAGGTGCTTCTTTCCTAAGAAGTTCGAGTTTAGAACCCTCGGTGATCCTCGACGACACTTTTCCCGATCATTCTAGCAGTTTCTTAGTCTGGATCACTCTAGGTTACACGAAAAATCTAAGTCACCTTCTCTCTTTCGTTTTCTTAGGGGTTTACATTATTGTTTGATTATTTCTTATCTTATTGTAGTTCATCATTTGAATATCATTAGTTACAATAGTTACTCTGAAATAAATATTTAATTCAATTTAGATTAAATAACTTTTTCCCTTCTTTCAATAAACAATCTTATACTTCTTTCTATCATTTTTTTCTTGGCTAGCTAGCTTGCTGGGGGCATGCTCGCTCCATCTTATGTCTTCATTGGTATGATTTCATCATCTTGTTGAACCTATCCTTCTTGGATTTGAACCGTCTTATATTCTTCTTGTATATAGGTGCATGATTCACCATTGTATATTCTCACCTCTCATTGGGGAATCTTTGCATCTCCATTTTCCTATACATAGCTTTGGAAAAATTTAAGAAAAACCTAAATTTTTGTAAAATCCTAGAAAATATAAAACATTCAAAAATGCAAAACATTGGTAAAACCTAAAAATAAAAAACATTAGTAAAACCCTAGAAAATCCAAAAACATTGGTAAAACATCATAAATCTAAAACATTGATAAAACATCAAAATCCTAAATATTCACATAACATAAAATCCTAAAATTGGAAAACTATACTACAAAACTTCCTAATTCGAGTTCTTGTTAGTTTTTGCACACAACATAAAGATCATATTATAATCTTCCTTCATCAACAAAGCTAGTTTTCTTATCATGTATGTCTTCTCGACATATATCATTTCTTAGGGAAGTTTCATAGGGCACATTGCTTTTCATTGGAATTCTATGTCCTCCATCTATTCTATTACATGTATCCTTGTGTGGGGCATCATTTTAACCCCTATTTTATAATTCAAACATTTGGGAACTAAAGTTGGATATCAAAAAAATTGGTTCAAATTTCTTGAATGTTTTTTATTTGAGTACGTTTGTTTGTTCTTGTTTATATATATTCCTACTTGTTTACTATCTTGTCTTTGCATTGCTTTATGTATTTTTCTTTGAGTTAGTCCTTTAACAATGAACAAAAATTAGTATTATGGCTCTTTATGTCATTTTACCCTTTTATTGTATGTTTATATCAAATAAAAGTTATTTCCCAAGATGATATGTATACTATGTCACAATCTTCCCTTTTATAATCTATCTTATCTTCCATTCTAACTAATTTTCTACCCATCATTTTCTAATTCTTCTACCTATTCCTCCAAGACACAGTTATCACTAGTGACTCATTTCTTCCCTCCCCCTCCCTTTCTTCTTCCACTTGAGGAACGATCTCTAACTCTTTTATCGATTCCAATAATGGATAACCAAGCTAAGTTCAAATCCCTTCATGTACTATGATTTTTATTCCACAGGATCATTAAGAAAAGCATCTCTTGTTGGTATGATTGGCTTATCTTCTAGCATGATCATTCTTCTCTTATTTTTGAGCATCAATTGACCTCTTCTATCACCCCATTGACACTCGAGGTGGCATTATCCATCCTACTAATTTTTCTTCTACTCTTTCAAATTGTCTAAAATTGTCTACTATCTTTGAAATGGCATCACTTGTGCTACACCACATCAAAGAGGGGAAAATGTAGACACCTAAATCTGACTATGTAGTTTCATACTAGAATTGCACTATTTATCCTCTTTCCCATCTTTTTTTTTATAATTATTGGTTTCCCACTAATTAGCTAACATTCCACTTCATCTTAGTCAATTAACAACACTTCGTTTAGCACATGGTAATTGAAGTTAAAGTTTGAAGAAGGACTGATTCACTCCCCCTCTCAGTCCATTATGATTCTAACAATTGGTATCAAAGCTAGGTCCTTGTGAAGCAAGTATAACAGCTTGGAGGAGATCCTAGAAGCACAATATGGCTAAGAAAATAAGGAAATAAAATAAGGAGTTGAGATCCATGGCCAAGAAGGATGAAGAAACCATAAAATGTCTCAAGATTCAATTGGAGAAGGCTATTTCAGATTTTAGTTCAAAGGAAGAGGAATGTGGAATATTGAAAAACATCCATGTGATGTGTGTATGCATGGTCAAGATGATCTCAAAGAGGTGGTGATGGATCTACAAGAAAAATTGGCCTTCAGGATAAAAGATAACATCAATTTAAAGTTTGAAATCAAAGGTATAACAATAGTACTCAAGACAAAAGAAGAAGAGTATGTTAAGCTCAAGGAAGAGATACAAACCCTAAAGGTCAAAGGAGATGAGAAGCCTAATCTAGTAGATTAAGAAGTTGTTCCTAGTTCCAAAGGAAGTGAAGATGAATGTTTTCATGCCAATAAGGTCTACTTAAGGCCTAATCTCATTAGATAACCAAATGCTATGAGGTATGAAAAATTTCATGGTTATTGTTATGCTTTGCAATGGTTTTGGTCATAGAGCAAGGGATTGTAGGAATTTTTTCAATTGTGTGTACCCTTGGAGAAATGGAAAAGACCACAATAGTCATCAGTCAAGAGATATGCAAGAGGTTATTTTCCTTAAGTTTCATCACAAGGGTCATATTGCAAGGTTTTTCTCTCATGAATCATCAAGGAAAGTAAAGAAGGTTGAGGATCTCAAAATCAAGGAAGTATGGATGCCAAAATCAGTCAAAGAAGAATTAGATCTAGTCAAGATGAATGAACAAAAGGTAGTTAAGGAGAATTCAAGATCAAACAAGGATATCAAGATTCATAACCATGCAAATGATGTCAAAAGTTATGAAGAAAAGAGTGAATAAAATCATATGTGTCTCACGCTATTTTATTGAGTCTCATTACATGAGAAGTTGAGAAGGATAGGAATTTGAGATACTTGAACGGTTATAGGGTATATGGTTTTATCTATCCATGAGGTATGTAGACCTTGTTGTTGATAGGTGTCTGAGTTTGTAGAGTCTATTTTCATATTTCATCTAATTTAAGGTCTATGTGTGTCCCTAGAGGTTTCTTGTCAAAGTATTTTTTTTCATCATGTCAAGAGTTTGTTGTCGGTATAAATTGTTGTGTTAATGTGTCCTTATGTCTTGAGCACTTACTATGAGAAGATTTTGTGTTATACTAGTGAGTAAGTTCTATTGAAATGAGGCTTGTCAAGTTATAGGTCTTGAACAATGTTAGTGTAGACACAAAATCATGCACTTTGGGTATTATTTAGTCCGGTCTCATACTACTATTCATATGGTTTTTGAGTGAAGAAAGTACAAATTAACCCCCATCCTCTGGCCATTTTACTTTGCTTTTTGTTGTCACTACATACCTCTCACACATACATGCCTAGTCTATTTTTGTCATTTTACATCATTCTACCCTTGGTGGGGTGCCCGAACTAGTAATGGGGTGCCCTGGTGCCCTAGTCCCATTCGGGATGCCCTGAGCCTTTCTCCACTTTACCTCTATATTTTGGACACTTTCTAGTAGTTTGGGATTTCCATATTTTTAGTGGTCAGCCTTTTCATGGTTAATTACAAAATTAGAACAAGATAACCATATAAATATAACGTTATGCGACCATAAAGAGGAACCAAGCACTAGCCACTACTATCATCACCTAAGGTTGCATTCCATCTAAGGCATCTATAGCTCATTTGCATCCATCTAGCTCCATCACAAGGGATAAGGATGGTTCATCTACATCACATTGCATAGGAGGAAGTTTATTCTATTCCATCCACCATTTTATTACATTTATACATCTAGTTATAGCTCACTACTTCACAAAGTGTGATTAACACAAGAGCACCTAGGCACACGAATTTCACACACTCACCTAGAACTACATTTGGGTCTGAAATGTAGTGTAACACTCAGTTAGTAAGTCCACCATTGTGGCCACTAAGGATAGTCTGACCCCTTCATTTGCATCTTTCTTTTTTTAGGGTTTTGATGCTTGGCTTGGGGTTTTACAGGTCTCTCCTTCATCATTGATTACTAAAGAAATCCAACACAATGCAACAAAACACATGTGAAAGGAAACAAAGACTTTGGATCATCTAGTGACCTTGCAAGTTTTGTTTATGGACCTCCTTCATAGGCCATGACACCCATATTTCAGATCAAGGTGCCCCAGGTGCCCTTATACTTCCCGTGCACTTTTGATCTACTTAGAAAACTTAGATATATCCATTCCCAAGCCCTCGGATGATCATTCCTGCATTTTATTTACCCAGTCATCTCTATGACACATTTTAGCAAGTTCGTCAAATCAGCTAAGCTCTTTCTAATCCTCCTTTGCACATTAGGGCTTTATACGTAACTTAGTTTAGACATTTATTTCACTATTGTACTTCTTAGATTAAATTTAAAATATTCATTTTTAGTTAATCATTTTGGTGAACCCGTACTCGATATTCACGTTTAGGATCCTCATTTTCCCTCTATAATGTCTCCTGAAGTTGTGCAAGTTTCTTTATGTGATTTTCTTAAGATGCATCCTAATTACCAAAATGCTCTAAAAAATCTCTAGACACAATATATCATCCTAAAAACATATCACCACATGAAATAAGTCATATATTCGATTGTTTATATGACATCACTAGTCCTAGTGTTCCTCCATCTAATCAACCCTTATTGGAATCAATTCAAGCTTTAGGTTCTTTATTTCAAGAAAATTTTACAACTATGGAATCCACAATCACGTCGCTAAAATTTGAAATTCAACAACTTAAGGATGCTTATCAAGTGCATGTTTGTTATCCTTCTACATCTCATCCTCCTATGTCTTCTACACATGCTCATGTTCTTGAACCTCAAATATTGCCACTCCCTGGACCTATCAAGTTTACATTCAATACTAAGTAACAATATATTCTTTAGAAGAACTCATCAATTAATTATCTTTCCATCTACTCATTTTTATCCTCCTTATCATCTTGCTAAATATCAAGGTCTTCCATATTTAAATTATCATCAAATCAATGGACATACTGATAATGATTTCTATGCTTTACAATGAAGAATCAAACATATTGAGCGTAAATGTTTCATCTCATTCACCACACAATATTTTTCTTACATGGTCCTCTCCACTTGTTACATCTCAATGGGTTCTTAAATCTGAATCGTCTAATAAGGAATGTTGGGCCTCAAAATATTGGCTAAGTACCAAAGTGCATGTGTGTGTGCGGAACCAGTAAAGAAGAAGGGTTTGCAGGGAAAAGTGTGCAGGATAGGGGTTTTAGAAGGGTTTAGTAGAAACCACGGCGCGCGTGCAAGGCTAGAACAAAGGATCTCAAGACTTATCCATATTCAGCTCTCCAAGAAGAACTTGAGGAAAAACATGACTTGACTAGGCATGTTGAGTGGATAAGGTGCCAGCTTGGCGACTTGGTGGTCAAGGAAAGAATATCCCATGCGTAGAACATTCTCGAAAGACATCATTGCAGAAAGTGGAGAGCTCGGATCAGAAGAAGCATGCTCCATTGGAGGACCACATTGACACTGGAAAGCAATCTACTCCTTTAAGAAGGCATGATAGTGGGTGCTAAACCTATTTATAGATATGCTCTAGAGCAAGTAAGACACACCTAAATGGAGAGAGGTCAATGAGGGAAGCTTTAGGATCATCACAGAGAGGATGAAAGGCAAAGCCTTACAAAAAATAATATGAGGATCTAAGGGCTAGAGTTACCATTAGAGGGTTGTAGGAATGATATCATATCTAAAGGGATGGGTCTATGAAAATTTATGTAGTATGGGAAGCATAGCTAGGGTATCTGATACACGTGTCAGGTATTTCTTGATACATTTGGCCTGTTATAACCCTTTTGAATGTAATTTCTTTACTAGAACTATGATAAATATAAACATATGTCTTTGTTATGAATATATTGTTCATGGGTGCAAACCCTAGTATCTTTTCTTTTCTATATGTCATGACTCAAATCTGCTCTCTTTATGATGTTTCTCTTATCTGAATGGGTATATTGATATAATAACTCTTCCTATGCCTTCAGAATGTAAGCATGATCATTTAATTTTTTATCAATGTCATCATGTTCTCACAATGATCACATAAAGGAGGGTCTCAGCACCCACGCATTCCTTGGGTGAGCATCCAGCGCCCGTTGGGTGATAAGCCAATGTGCATGGGATTAGAGTGTTGTTCTAAGGGCACATAAAAATGACTACATCTTGGTTCCATTTTCGGGACCTTTTTTCAAAGTTGTTGTGATAATGATGTGTGATGACAAAGAGCTTGACCTTGAAAAGTGTCGAAGTATGGTTTAACAACATAGAGGATGAGTTTTCTCAAAGATTTAATCTTTGGACCTACGCTTGATGCACACAAATGGGTAGAAGAACACATATATCATGAGTTGTATGAGACCTTATTTTTCTATTTTCCAGTAGAATTATATGAATGGCTCTCAACATATGCATCCATATCAAACTAGTGCTATGGATCACGCGTGTGGACCCAAGATGATTACTAAAAAGCTGCATGATGTAGATCTAACTTGGACATGTGTTGTTGATCACTAGTGGAGAAGAGTGTTGACCAGTTATATCATGGAATACACCATTTCTACGTATTCTTGTCCAGAGGTTGCTGAGTTTGAGTTCCTAAGGGAACCTAGAGGATCATTTTTGTGAGCTATCTGTTGGATATGAAGATCTTGATCATTACACTAAGTTTGGAGGCATTCCCTATGTTCGGATAAGCTTTCTCGAGTCTTGGGCAAGGAATCTAGGGTGGAGGAAGATGGTTGAACTTGTAGTAGTAAAGGAGAGGGAAGAGAGAGGAATCAAGTATAATGAAGTGTGTGAAAGGGAGTTAGCTAGAAAACGCGAGGTTACGGGAGTGATGGATCTATGGAGGCAGACGTTGTGGGAAGGAATTGAGGTTCATGCAGAGGACATGGAACTTGAGCATTCTGTGCTACCCCATCTTGGCAAGTGCGGAGAGAAACCCCTTTAGCTTATGATGAGAGTTCATCACATGGATAAAGGAGAGTCATCAACATGCATCTAAACATACATAGTGACCAAACCCTAGTGCTTAGTTTTCTAAATCAAGAAACAAGTATTGCTAACCTAGTTGGTATTGATGGAAGTGACTGATCTACACCTAGGAGGTATAACTTCTCATTTGGGACATCTATGACCACACAAATAATTCCTGTGTTTGGAGGGAATTTTGGGAAAAGTGCAAGTACACAAAGTTTGGGTATCACATTTGTCAGTGGCGTAGGATACACGTCTGGTAGTTGAGCAATATCAAAAATAATTGGCACGTAGTTTAATGGAATGTTGGGAACACTAGGTGTAACCACTTCAGGCCCGTTACTAGCTACATGAGGAGGATTTGTTGGAATAAGAGCTAGAGGACCTAGTGGACCTGGTGGATCTAGAGGATTTAGAGGATTGGGAGGGATAAGACCTGGTGGATCTAGTGGATCTAGTGGTGGAGGAAACACTAGAGGGAATCAAGGTTCTGGATAAGGAGGACAAGGACCTTAGCCACCTTTGTAAGTATTTTTGAGATGTCCTTACATATACCATATTACAAGGGTGTTGCGGATGGTGTAGATCATATGTAAAAGTGTGAGCTGCTATGGCGTACAAAGGGGGTCACTTCCTCATAGCAAAAGGAAAGTTATTTTAAAATGACGTTGTAGGGGTGTGCACATAGTTAGTGCTTTGGAAGTATGACCCCCCATAAGATGGTAGTAGATTACACCACACTGCAGAATGCCTTCTTAGCTAAATTCCATATCCCTGAGTTTGAGAAGAAGAGCATTAGTGCTTTGAAAGAGATCCAGTAGGGAATGAAAGAGAGTGTGCAGGAATATGACATGTGTTTTAAGACTCTCTTATCAAAACTATCTTATGATATTCATCCTTCTCAGCATGCTCAATGGTTTTTGGAGGGTTGATAACACCATTTAGGAGAGTGATTTTTCACAAGACATTCACGGACCCGTGCAAGGCCTTAGAGGCTACCCTATGTCTTTGAGGATTTTAGAAGTGTAGATACCATTGTTAGCCCTTTCCTTAAGGCTCAAATTGCTACAATGGTGAAGCATCACGGAGAAGTTATCTGCGCAAACATGGTGCATGAGACTCACAATGGTATGTGGTGCCTGCACATTGTGAGATAAAAGGCGAGATGAAGCATAATTGTCCTCAAAGGTTAGTATGAACCATGATAGAGGACTATGAGATTTACCACATGGATCATAATACAAGTAGGTTTCACTACTTTTGCGGCGTGTGATTTGTAAGAATGTGTCTTGTTATTGGAAGATCTATACCTCTACGACCCATGACACCAAGGATTATAGGTTAATTAACTAGATACATGATGCCATTGATCTCGGTGTGTGCAAGATAGCATTGAAATCAGTTCCAAGGATGATGATCACCTCTATGAAGGGTGAGGGAGTGTGGAATAGGTTTCATGACGGAATATCATGGTCGTGGTAGCCGTGGAGGAAGAAGTGAGTTCCCATGAGGAACTTGCTATAACTATGGGTCTATAAAGAATTATAAGTGTGAGTGTCCTGATCTATTGCAATGCTCGTGGTGTGGAAAGAAATATAAGTATGAGGAGTGCCTGAGTTGTTTGAGCACATGAGCTAGGAGCACCAGAAAGACAAAGGCGGTGGGATGGTAAACATAAAGAAGGCCAACTCATAGTGGATGCCAAGAGTGGCATGTGAGTTAGGACTAGAATCAAATACTAATGACGATAAGCGAAGGCCATGTGCACGGGGAGATACGAGACAAAGAACACTGGTTTTAAGGGAAGAATTGGTACATGGAAAGGATACGAACCCTGCTCATCAAAAGGAAGTGTATCAAGAAACCATGGATGTGATTCGCAGTCTCGAGGGGATATTTAGTGTACGAAGGAGAAGTCAAGATTTTTAGGGTAAAGGAAGAATGATGAGGCTCCACATAAGGATCTAAATGAGGTTAGTGTTTGGCCCCATAATATTTGGCTAAGTATAAAAAGTTACATGGGTGCATGGGACCTAATTGAATAAGGGCACATGGGTTAAAGGCTCGCATGTGGAGGGTTCTAGTAGGGTTTAGAAGAACACATGACATGCACACGTAAGACAAGATGGGGTTTTGGGACTTATCCATATTCGAGTTCTAGACAACACATGAGGAAAGTGTGACCTGTCTAGCATGTAGAGTGGATAAGGTGCCAACCTAGTAGTTGTAGGATCAAGAATGGAATATTCCATGCATGCGATGGAAGGTTCCGAAGGACATCATTGCAAAGAGTGGAGAGCTCGGATCAAAGGAGGCATGCTCCATTGGAGGACCACTTGGACACTTGGCAACTGATTTGTTACCTCAAAAGGCATGGTGGTGAAGGCAAAAATCTATATATAGAGATGTGCAAATAGTAGAAACAGAGGCGTGGCGAGTAGTAAAGGAGGTGGAAGAGAGGTGAAGCTCTACAAAAATATCATGGAGGATTCTATGGGTTGGGATTAGAGGAAATATAGGAGTGATGGCATATTTAGAGGGATGGGTCTATGTTTATCCTTGTAATATAAAGGACATAGTGTAGTTTTTGATGCATGACCTTGCTCTACATTATTATGTTGGTTTGTTATGGCCCTAAGGGAATGTAATGTGGTTACTGAACTCATTAATATGAATGGAAGGTTCTGTTCTAAAGCATATATGTGTTCATGAGCTTAATTCTAATGCATTTCCTTTGTGTTATGAATAATTTCTATATGATGTTTAATACTCCTATTTTTCTATCTGAATGGATGCATTAATATGATAACTCATCCTAGGTTCTCAGAATGAATGCATGGTTCTTTTCCATTCTTTTGCACTTAAGTATCTATCATAGATGATGTATTCTCACAAGACTCACATAAAGGAGGGGCTCAATGCTCACGTATGCCTCGGGTGAGTGCCCAATGCCCACTGGGTGATAGGTCGACGTGCATGGGATTAGACTGTTATTCTAAGGGTATAAAAATGACTACATCTTGGTTCCATTTCCGAGACCTCTTTTCAAAGTTATTATGAGAAATGACATACATCTTGGTCCTTGTGATGCATGATGACAGAAATTATGACCTTGGAAAGTGTTGAAACATGGTTCAAGAGAACGAGGATGAGTTTTCCCAAATATTCAACCTTTGGACTCGAGTTGAATGCACATAGGTGGGTGGAAGAGAACTTGTACCATGAGTTGTATGAGACATTCTTATGCTTCCTTCAAAAGTAGAACTATATGAATGGATTTCAACATATACATCCGGATCAAGTTGCTACTACAAATCACATATATGGACTCAAGATGATTACTAGAGAGGCTGCAGGATGCGAGATCTAACTTGGACATGTGTTGTTGATCACTGGTGGAAAGGAGTACTGACCAGTTATATTCTAGAATATGCCATTTCTACGTATTCTTGCCCAAAAGTTGTTGAGTTCTAGTTTCTAAGGGAGCCCAAAAGGATCATTTTTATGATCTATTCCTTTGGCTATGAAGATCTTGATCATTACCTTAAGTTTAGAGGCATTTCCCATGTCCGACTAAACTTATTTGAGTGTTGGGAGAGGAAGCTAGGGTGGAGGAAGATGGTGAACATTGTGGCTGAAAAGGAAAGGGAGGAGAGATGACTTAAGTATAGCAAAGCTCGTGAAAGGGAGGTGACTATAAAATGCAAGGTTGCGAAGTGTTATAGATCTATGGAGGTAAAAGTTGCGGGGAAGGAGTTGAGGTTCATGCAGAGGATGTGGAACTTGAGAAGTCTATGCTACCCTATCTTGGAAAGCATGGGAGAGAAGCCCCTTCAACTTTTGATGAGATTTCGTTACATGGAGAAAGGATAGACATTGGCATGCATCTGAACCTACCTCATGACCAACCCCTGGTGCTTGGTTTTCTAGATCAAGAGAGATGTATTATTAATCTAGGTGGTATTGGTGGGAGTAACCAATCTACTCCCGGAGATATAATTTCTCATTCAAAACATCCATGGCTACGTAAACCATTCTAGTATTTGGAGGAATTTTTGGACAAGGTGCAAATACACAAGGTTTAGGTATCACGTCTGGGAGTGGTACGGGACACACAACTAGCAGTGGGACAATATCACAAACCATCGATGCATAGTTCAGTGGGACATTGGGAACACTAAGTGTGACCACTTCAGGACATTTTCCGGTTGTAGGAGGTGGATTTGGTGGTATAGGGCTGGAGGACTGGTGGACCTAGTGGATCTAGAGGATCTGGTGGGTCAGGAGGAACAAGACCTGGTGGATCTAGTGGATCTAGTGGAGGAGGAAACACCGAAGGAAACCAAGGTTCTAGATCAGGAGGACAAGGGCCTCATCCACCTCCACAAGTATTTTTGAGATGTCTTTGCACTTACCAGACTATAGGGGTAATGAAGATGTTGCAAAGTATGTTTAGAAGTGTGAATTACTTTGACATGTGAAAGGGATCACTACCCCGGAGTGGAAGGCAAGTCGAGTTTCCAATGCCATTGTAAGGGTGTGCGCATATTTGGTACCGAAATATGACCCTCATCAAACGGTGGTAGACTACACTACATTGAAGAACGCCTTCCTAGCAGAATTCCATATCCCATAATTTGAATAGAAGAGCATCAGCACTCTAAAGGAGATCCAACAAGGAATGACAGAGAGTGTGTGAGAGTATGACGCATGTTTCAAGAATCTCTTGTCAAAACTATCCTATGACATTCACCCTTCTCAACATGCTCAATGGTTTGTTGGAGGATTGATAACATCATTTAGAAGGAAATTTCACACAAGAATTTCAAAGAACTGCGTGAGGCATTGGAAGCTATCGTACGTACTAAGCTTGTTGGGAGCATTGATACTAGTGTGAACTCCTTTCTAGGGGATCAAATTACTTTAATGGCCAAGCAGTTGGAGAAGTTTTTTGCAAACTCAATGCATGAGGTTCGTAATGGGCTTTGGTGTATAGAATGTGAAGTGGAAGGACATGCAAAGAATATTTTCCCTTGAAAGTTGGTATGCACCATGGTGGTAGACTATGATATTTTCCATGGGTATCATGATGCAAGTAGGTGTCCTCTACTACAACATACAATCTGCAAGAATGTTTCTTACTACTACAAGTTTGTACCTTTATGACCCATGATACCAAGGATCGCAGACTTATTGATTAGATCAATGATGCTATCTTGGTGTGTGCCAGACTAGTCTTGCAAGTAGTTCAAAGGATGATGATCATCACTATGAAGGGTGCGTAGATGGAGGAGTGCATGGAAGAAGTTTTCATAGAGGATTTCGTGGTCACAGTAACTATGGTAGAGGAAGAAGTGAATTCCCATGAGGAACTTGTTATAATTGTGGATCTAAATAGCATTACAAACATGAGTGTCTTGATCTATTATAATGCTCATGGTGTGGAAAGAAACATAAGTACAAAGAGTGTCCAGAGCTTTATGAGCATATGAACCAATAGCATAGGAAGGACATAGGCACCGTGATGGTGAGTATAAAGAAGTCTGATTCATAGTGGATGCCAAGAGTTGTGTATGAGTTAGGACTAGAACTTGTATTGGTGATGACGCGAGTAGAGGCTATGTGCGCCAAGGAAATTCCAAGACAAAGGACACTAGTTTCAAGAGAGGAAGTGGTTTGTGGATAGTATCGAACCCTTCTCACTAGAAGAAGGTGTATCAAGAAACTATGGACGTGATTCATATTTTTCAAGGGGAGATCCAATGTCTAAAGGAGAAATCAAAGTAGTTGGAGCAAAAGAAGAATACCGAGGCTCTAAAGGATGACCCGGATGAAGTACAAAAAGTATGTAGGATGTTAAGGCAAGAGAATATTATTCCCTTTCTATGAGAATGACTGAGGGATAAGGTACCACGCGTGGCGGAGCAAAGCATGCAAGGTAGGTTTTGCATGAAAACCTTCCTCCTCACAGCCTTGACTATGATAAGGAGATTACATTGAATGTAGTTGTTGATGGGTGGCTTCTAAGTAATATCCTCATCGACACGGGAGCGGAGGTCAATGTTCTTACCTTGGATTCTGGCATCAAATGAGAAGACCCACATTACAACCATCTTCGAATGTGTTATATATGGAAAACAAGACAAAGGAAATTCCCATTGGAGTCTTAAAGGATGCGGTTATCACCATTTAAGGGGCCAAGCTCACTGGAGATTTAAAATTCTTGGCACTCGGCGAGGCAGAAAACTTTCCATCATCACTTGGGCACCCTTGGTGTTATAAGAACAATGTCAACCTATGGTTTAACGAGGGGTATATCAGCTTTGAGAACAAGGAAGAAAGAGTGATTATCCCTTTAACGGATGGGAATTCAAAGTGCCTATACTAAGCCCCTAAGAGAGGAAGTCCTCACGAGAATCTATGTGTGCTCCATCAGAGATCCAGAGATAATTCATCCCACAGAGGGAGTTATCTAGTTTGAATATGCTCAGTCCTTGAGTGATACCACTAGTATGGCATGTGACAATTGGGCACATGGGACTTATGAGTTGATTGGGTGACAATTGAGAGGATCTATAACAAGGGTAATGAAAGTGTGCTTAGTCAAGTGCCTCGCATGAGGAAGAAGTTGCCAAGTTACTCTGGAGGAGCATACCCTGAAATTTTCTTGCAATAAATGGAGGCTTAGTGGAAGAATGAGGATGAGATAAGGGGAATGCTTAGTTATAACCTACTTGGAACTGCAACACACTGGTGGACTACACATCGGGAGAGCCTCCTAGAATGGCATAAGGTAAGAATCACATTTTCTATAAGGTTCTCCTAGAGTAACACACCCACTGTCATACAAGACTACCATGGTAAAGAGACTGCCTCATTTCATGTCCAAGTGTGTAAGAAGGCATGGATGGGAAGCGTAGAAGAATTACCACCTTTGTTATGGGTGCATAAGTTGTATTCCACCTTACAAGGTTATGTACGTGCATGGTATATTCATTCAGAGATGCGTCATCAAAAAGGTAATTGGCAGGAGTTGGCGGCTGATCTCATTCAAGCTTTTGAGTATAGGAGTACAAAGCCATTGGTGGATAAGGTGTTACAAGTGATAACGTGCCTTACGATAGGAGATAGTGATATGGAAGAAGATAGGATCTGGAGTTGTTGGGTGATCCTTATTTGGAGACACACCTTAATGAAGAATAATTAGAGGAAGTAAAGCTTGATCGCTCATGCATGGAAAAGGAAAAAGGAAAAATGGTCTATGTTGTAGACGATGAAGAGATGGAAATTTTGGATGTCAACCATTACGAAGGTATGCATGAAGTCATAGATATAGCGATGAGTGGGTAGACACCTACCATGATCCATAGAAAACAAAGAAGGTTAACATTGGGATAGAGAAAGAACCTATGGAAGCTATCATTAGAGACTATTGGTCGGAAAAAGAAGTTTCAAAGGTCATTGATCTGTTATGCAAGTTTCAAGATTTGTTCCTGCATGGATACCATGAACTCAAAGGTATCCACCATTCCTTAGGAGAGATGAAGATAAAGTTGAAGGAAGGTGCATGCCCATTCCGGAAGAGGCCTCATCGAATGAATCCAAATTTATGTGTAAGGGTCAAGGAAGAAATAAACAAGATGATATCATCTGGTATCATTGAGGTTGTGGAAGAATCATAATGGATAAGCCCAATGGTCATCAGTATCAAAAAGGATGGGAAGATAAGGACCTATGTGGACTACAGGACTTGAGCGTAGTATGTCTCATCGACCCTTTCCCACCCCCTTTCTCGAAGAAATTTCGGAGGGAGTGGCAGTGTGAGGCCTACTCTTTCATAGATGGGTTGTCGTGGTATCACCAAGTCGGGATTGCAAAGGAATACCAGAGAAAGACAAAATTTTCCATTGAATGGGGAAGTTTTTCATACATGGTTATGCATTTTGGATTGAAAAATGTGCCTTCTGTGTTCTCGTGCATCGTGGTACAAGCATTTCAAGACTTCATCCATAAATTTATTCAAGTTTACATGGATGATTGGTGTATATGATTTGGTAAAAGACCATTGTGACAATTTGAGGCTAATGTTTGAGATATTTCGGCTATTGAGGATATCCCTCAACATTAAGAAATGTGTCTTTGTTACTCCATTTGGAACCCTATTAGGACATATTATATATGTAAGGAAGGCTTACTAGTGGATCCCTCCAAAGTTGCAGTTATTGTGGGAATATGGGAGACTAATAGTCAAAGAACAATACGTGGATTCCTTGGGCATATGGGGTAGTGCAAGAAATTCATCAAGGGATATGCCAAGATTGTCGTGCCCTGGAGGAATTGCTAAAACACAAGAGTTCCTTTCATTGGGGAGAGGCGTAGCTAGAGGGCATTTGACACTTTGAAGGATAGGCTTATCACTACGCCCATACTATGTTTTCCTTCTTAGGATAAGCCTTTCCACGTGCATGTTGATGCCTTAGGGACAACTATGGAAGTATCTTGGCATAACCTAGTGAGGGGATTTTTGATCATCCCTTGTGTTTTTGCCAGTAGAAAGTTGACACCAATAGAACAAAATTACACCACTACTGAGTGCGAGGCAATGTCAATGATCTATGTGTTGTATAAGTTTAGGTAGTATTTGTTGGCAATGCCTTTTATATTTATCTGAGACCACATGGCATTAAAGTACTTGGTGAATAATCTCATTTGACAAGGGCACATATGTTGTTAGGTCCTATTATTCCAAGAGTTTGAGTTCACATTGGTTCTAAAAATAGGAAAGAGAAATTCAGGACCTGACCACTTATCAAGGATTAATTTAGGGGAGGATGCACAAAGCATTGAGGATACCATGTCGGATGCGTAACTGTTTAGGTTACGGCATGCACCCTTAGACTTGGAAGATATCACAATATTCTTGAAAACAAGTGTGGCACTAGAAGGGATGAAGGCTCTAGAGAGGAAGCAATTAGCAATATGTGCCACACCCTACATGTTGATTAGTGGAGATCTGTATAAGTTAGGATGTGATGAGGTTTTGTGCCGATGTGTATTAGAACATGAGCGTGTGGCAATTATGGAGGAAGTGCATGGTGGGATTGCAGGAGGACACTATGTAGGAAATGCTACCACGCGGAAGATTCTACTCATAGGGATTTGGTGGGAAACCATCTACCAGGATTTTATTGAATTTTGCAAGGCCTGTGACCATTTCTAACACCTTGGAAAACTGGGAAGAGGGATGAAATGCCCTTGCGACCAATAGCCAAGCGCTTAAGCATTTGAAAAATGAGCAATCAAATTTGTAGGGCTAATTTCACTAGCCATGCGAAGGATTGGTTCATGGTATATCATTACTTAAACTAATTACTTGACATTATGAGTATAGGTAGCACCTACGAAGGATTGCACTACAGTGACAACTGCTAGATTTTTATGGGAAAACATAATCAGCAGGTATGGTTGTCCTTTAAGCTTAACAAGTGATAGAGGTACACATTTCCTCAATGAAACGGTCAAGATTCTATTAGCAGAATTTATGGTGGCCCATCACAATACTACCCCTTATCACCCTCAAGCAAATGGAACTGTTGAGGCATTTAACAAAATAATAAGTCACACGTTGACTAAGATATATGACGTCGAGAAGACAAGATTGGGTTAAAAAATATCAGCCGTTCTATGGGCATACAAGATAACCTACAATAGGTTAAACAAGGCCACACCATTTCCATTGGTGTGTGTCACAGAGGCTATTTTACTAGTAGAATTCATGTTACCATAAGCTGTGTATAATGCGTGTAGAAGGGTTAGATGATGAACAAATGCTAGAAGGGAGGATTGATAAGTTGATGCGGTTAGACGAAAGGTGATCACTTGCTAGATGGATTCGGGGAGATAGAAAAGGAAAGACAAATGGCATGGCATGATCATCATATCAATAAAAAATAGTTTGAGGTTGGGTAGATGGTGTTGTTGTATGACTCTAAGTATCTGCTCCATCCGGGGAAGTTGAAATTCCATTGATTGGGCCCTTACATCATCTCGTGCACGTCCTCATTCGAGGCATTTTCCATTTACAAGCGCTAGATGGGACAAGATTACTAGGTCATTTCAATGGAAGTAAGTGAAGCTCTACTATAAATAAGTTTTCTTAGTTTTTTTAAATAAGGCGGTATTGCTAGTTAGCTTAAAATTTCTGTTATTGCTTTTTCTTTCTTGTGTTTCCCTTTCTCATTTCTTGTTCCTTTCTTTTTGTTTCATTTTCTCCTTGTGCGCTAGTAACCACATTATTTTCTAAGGTTGTGTATGCACACAGGACCACGCATCTATTTTAGCATGGGGTGGAGAATGCAATGTAAAGTATAATCCAACAAGTAAAAGTTGAGTGACCCAAAGTAGTAGGAATCACGTAAGAATGAGAAATCATGTTGGGAAATAGTGGATAATGAATTATGGTGTCAAGAAGGTTGTAACAAAGACCACGTACAAAGGATGAAGAGAATGGGAACAACATGAGGTAGGTGAGGGAAAAAATTAGGTAAAGGATAGAAGAAGTGCCTTCAGAAATGTAGACACGTGCATAAGAGTCTTTGGTTAGATTGGAGTTTTGCGTACCAAAAGGTTGTAGAGGGTTTTTCGCGCAAGATTGGGTGCGTGGGTAAGGGTGCTTAAATTCGGCCTAGCGGAAAAAGTTGTATTTAATGTTAAGTACATTGGTAGGTGGTATAAAATTTACTACTGGAGAGAAGTGAAAACTATAAATATGAGGTCGGGAAAGTCATTATTCTACCTTGCTATTACGAAATTGAAGCACTCTTGCAAACTAGGGCATCCGAGAGAAATTTGTGTGAAGGAAGAAGAATCCTAGAAATCTAAGTGTGTGACTAGAGTGGATCTGCAAACTAGGAGGAAGGAGTACATGGGTGTGAGGAAAGTTAGTTTGTAGTGTGCCATCTTATGGAAGGTTTTCCTAGTTAGGGTTTGGCAGCTAGGGCATGAAGATAGAAGGGTTTCTTCCAGGAGTTGAGTTTCAAGATTGAGCAGAGCGGTATAGAAGAAGCAAGTAGTATAAAATTTTAAACTGACAAAAAGAATGAAACCAAAGAAAGTGACTGTTTCACCAAAGAAACAGAAAGGCAAGGGTAAAGGAAGACAAAGCGCATCTTTGTCGTGACCTCCAATGAGGAATGGTATGCAAAAATGAAGTACCAGAGATGGAGCGTTGCTTAGAAGCAGTGGGTGTCACACTTGAGACAGATGACCGTGAGTGATTACAACCATCGCATGAGCACTACAGAGAAAAAAATGGTGTTGGAGCTGGTTTGTCCAACTAACAAAAGGACACCAGATGGGATACCAATTTACAACGATGAGGTAAAAGTGGCAGAGCTATTGCAATTGTATGAGTTGCCTTATTTTGGTAAGCCCAAGTGACTATATTAATGGTTGATGTCACACGTGTATGAAAACCATTTCTACTTTGTAGGTCACAAGATGTACATAACACCACAATTTATATCCAAATTCACTTGCTTAAATTATGAAGGAGAATTCATTTGGGAGTTTCTAAAAGAGAATTCTCGCCCGCAAAAAGGTTCGAGAAGTATACTTGTGAAACCATGATAGTCACTCACAAGGTGCACCTAGAAAAGTGGTATAAATGAATGCATGACACATTCGAGGTAGAATGGAGGATCCCAAAGTAGTTTCCCATACTCGTGGATGGAGAGGTAGAGTTTGTAGTTTACCAACATTTCTGCATTGGCAGGTTTACTTTGAAAAATGGGACTAAGAGTCCATGGTGCAAGCTACCCTTCTCCTTCACCACATAATAATTCTAAGCAGGGGTCAATATGTTCAAGGAGGCCAAGAGACTAAGGTTTGACCTTAGTGAGGTGGACTAGGACCACAACAAGCTATGTCAAAAGCTTGTTTATCCTAAGAAGCATGCATGCATGGAGAAGTATGTCTCCCACGAAATATAAATGATGAAGCCTATAATGTTGTCGATCGCTGGAAGGGCTGGAACAAGGGTATATCTGTGCATAATGCCTAAGTTCAAGAAATATGCCTATATGGAGAGGGATGTCTCCATTCTAGAAGACCCCATGGGTTGTAAAAATGCTACGCCAAAGAAGAGTGAAAGAGAAGAGGTGCAGGAGAAGAAGGCACCAAGTGTGCAGACTGCACAATCAGTGGGCACACAAGAAGAAGTCATGAAGCCTAGAAAATGCACGTAGAAAGAATTCCCCAGTCAAGGAAAAGACCCCAGAAGAGGAGTTGCTGGAGCATGAAGGGTCCCTCACACATGAATAATCACCAAATAAGAGGTCACCTATTAAGGAGAAGGAGAATGAAGAATCTCCTCTACTAGAATCACTAGTTAGGAAGAAGTAGAAGGTGACAGAAGAAGGCAGACTCAGAGGAGACAAAAATTCTAGATTCGTACATTGGCGACAAGGATGATGATGAGCCTAAAGGATTTCAAGACCATATGGTGTATTATATACATGACTCGAGGAGGAGGAAGGTGAAAATAAGTATGACAAGGGAGATGAAGAGGAGAAGAATAATGAAGAGGAAGCAGAGGATCAAGGCAAGGGGGTGAGCAAAGAGGTAAACACCAAGAATTAGAGAACCCCAAGCCTCACTAGGGAACAAGTGGAAATAACCACGAGAGAGAGAAGTGGTGGGAATCATTAAGGATTTAGTGGAGCAGGAGTTGGAGTGAAGTGCAGATGAAATTTTGAAGGAGATGGAAGAAGAAAGCGTTGGGAAAGAATATGGCAGCATGGGTGGGAATCCCAATTTGGCGGTAAGCTTTCCAAAAGCTACGTGAACAGTGGGAAGGGCATAGTAGTGGAGAAAGAGTAAGGAATGGGATACATTAATGATCCAAGTAAAGTGCTACATGCACACTTCCAAAGCACCATACCAATGGAGAAACTCCTGGCTATGTCTTCGTTTTATGAAGAAGTCACATATCCCCTGATTAGGGATTATTTTTATTTCAAAAGTTCCCTAAACATCCCTAAATTATGTCATTACAAAATATCATTTCGAGAGCTTTCCGATGACTATGATAATCGGACAAGCAGACATCGGGAGCTCTAGTTATGTGCAGGCAAGGTTGATCAACAAGAAAGTCAACTTTGGTCAACTGGTCAATATTGGACCAATGACACTGTGACACATGGTGAAAAGGAAAAGGGAGTCATTTGTTGGTTTTCAACCTCCAGTCTTTGTGAGCATAAAAGGCAAGGGGAGCTCGACTGCTATGTGGACTAGTTTATCACTGACGTGGTGGGTCCACAAGCCACCACGTGGCTGGCTGCCACTTAGCCATATTTTGTTTTGAATATCATAGTCTTATATGGTTGAATTTTATATTATTCACCATGTTACTATGTTATTTCAATTTGTAATATTGAGAATTGAACCGAGTTCATTATACTTGGTATTATTTCCACTAGCTCGGCGAGTTACCTTTTCATACTAAGTTGATCGCATATTAATTCGCCAAATGGCTAGGTTGGAGATACCACATGAATCAAACAACATATGGAGGATTACAATGCAGAGCCCATGACTTGGCTCACAACACGGTAGTAGACCCAACTGATCTCACCAACTCATGCAACGCTCGCCATATAGAGTGACCAACATAGTCCTCCAATGAACCAACAAAATTCACATGACTCGGCAGTGAGCAATGACCAAACCAAGCCCGAAGGGTAATGTGTGACTGAGGCCACAAGGAGGATAGGGTGGTGAGCCCTATTAAAACCATCCACCTCCCCTCATGCCGGTCAATGTGGGATTTCCCACCAAATGTAAAGTGGCCCGACCAAACACAACATGGCCGAGCTATTAGTGAGGCGGGATTTGATCCCCCGACCTCGGTGGTGGAAACGAGTTATCAACCAACTCGGCCAGTGAGTTGGTTGAGTAGTGAGTTGGCCGATAAGGCCCTTCCACTAAATTTTAGGGGCCTATTTTAATATAAATAGGGGACCCCTCTCTATTGAAACACACACAATTTGGAAGCTCATTCCTAGAGCTTGAAAGGCAGAGATCGGGCCAAGAGGAGAGTTAGATGCCATGTGAAGAACATAGTTGAGTGAAGTCCTTATTTATTTAGGCATTATTATTTTATTTATTATTGACCTATTTTTTAGGCAATAGTAAATTAATATTAATGTGGCTAGGAGTTATTAATACTACCTAGTCGGCCCATAATGCCACATGAGATTATTGTGAAGCCTAGAGTATCAACCAAAGTGCCATAGGGCATTATGAAGCATCCGGAAGGCCAATCGAGAAATGGAGGATTTTGAAAGTTGGAGCTGGTGCTATAGAGCTTGCCGAATACGCCAGGAAGGTGGAAGTCGAGTGTTATCTTTCACCCTTATCATCTGAAGGTCTGGATATTCTTCTAAGCAAGTTATTAATAGTTTTCATTAGGTTTTCTTGTGAAAGTACTATTGTAACTTGTTATCCAAAATTCACCCCCCCAGGGTAATTTTGATAACATGCATCAGAATATTCAAGTCCCAGGAAAATTGATTGATTCGGGGCCAAAAATCATGTTGCTAGAGTCCCCTCAAATATTTTCTAAGTCCCCTGTCTGAGAGGAAAAGAGCAAGCTCTGAGAAAATGCAAAAAAAGGTTGCAGAAAGGCAAGTAGGTTGATCCAGGAAAAAGTGTGAAAATTGGCTAAGTCCTGCTCAAGGTAGCATTTGGGACAAATGGGACAAAAAGGCCCGAACCGGCCGGATCGGTCGAAATGAGCACAGACAGTCCAAAAGAAAACGGGACAAATGGGCCAGAAGTACGCGGCGGGCGCGAAATGCCGGTTCGACCGAGAGAAAATCGACTAACTGCTTGGGTTAAGAGGGCCGAAAAGGCGCGAACCGGCCGAACCGGGCGAAAAAGGTCCAGAGGGTCCAAAATCAAATGGGACGTCTGGGACAAATGGACGCGAAATGCCCGAACCGGCCGAAATGAGCACAAAGGGCCCAAAATCAAATGGGACATCCGGGACAAATGGAGGCGAAAGAACGAAGAGGCCGAAATGGGGCCGAAGGACCAATCAGAAGCCGCCACGTGTCTCAGGAAAAAAGGTCAAATAAGTCAAAGGGAAAGTTTTAAAAGGGTCAGCCCGGGCCAACGAGAAGCTGCCACGTGTCCAAAGGCAAGAACATGTCGGAGGGGTCGGAAAGCCCGACAACAAAGGAAAATTTGGATAATCTGGCGGAAGCGGGTTTCGGGAAAACACGAGCATCAAACATATGTCGAGCCACCTCCCAAACCCGATGCAAATGCATAGGAGAATCCCGAACCCGACAGGCTGAAGACCTTGCTCATCCAATCAACACCTGACACGTGTCATCAAGGTGGCGAAGCGCGGGAAAAGCTTTTCAAATCCATTTTTGCCTGTTTTCTTCAAATCGTCGTATCTTTTGATCCAGAGCTCGGATTTGCATGTTCCTTATATCAACGGAAAGCTAGTGAAATCCTCTACATGATTCTGGGATCAATCTCGAGTTTTGGTGCAGTCTGAAGAGAGAAAATCAAGAAACGACTCTGACGTGTGGTAATGGCCAGAAGCGACCTTTCAACAACCCGTTTTAATGCTAATGGGTCGCATTCTTCTTCTGCACGGCCAGAAGTGACATTTTAGCGGCCAAATTAATACAAATGGGTCGCTTTCTCCTCCAAAATCGCTAAAAATGACAGGGTATGGGTTGGTAAGATCCTCCATGCTGATTTAATGCATCTGCAGTCAATGAGGAATGGGCTTGCACGTTTTCCCACGTTTTCTGTCCCCTGGGCTCGACCCATGCAATGTAAAAGCCAGATTTGGCTCATAACAAAGAGGTTGTTCATTCTTTCTGCTCTGCCCTCCCTTCTTTTCTTCTCTAGGGTTGAAAATGGAGTTCGAACCTCCTCCCTACTCTGTAATGGCGTTTTTTGCCTTTTACTAATGGAATGATGTTCTGTGCAAACTTCTGAAGCAACAAAACGTGTTTTGTGATGCATCTGTCCATCCTTTCTCGTTTTTGCTTGTTTTCTTCTTGCCTCTCTTCATTGCGGTAGTATGTGCATGTTTGAGCGTTCATTGCAGATCTGGAGGCTGTGTTCATGGAGTTTTGGGACATTTTTGTGTGAAATCTATCCTTGGGCTGTGATGCATCTGTCCATCCTTCCCATTGCTCACCTCTCTTTGTCCCATGGCGAGTTTTGATAGATGTTCAACATTCTCCTTCTACGGTGTATCACCGTTTTAGTGTAGGCTTTGCTGTTTTCCCTTCTCTCTCTCTCTCTCTGTCTCCTTGGCATGGTTAGATTAGGATTAGATTAGCTTGCACTGCACCTTTGGAATAGCTTGTGGCGGGTAGTTTAGGAGCGAGGAACCAGCCTTCTCTGGAGATTCCTCTCTCGGTTTCACAAGTCCCACGCTTGGAGAGAGGTTTCCATGTTGTGCAATCTGCTTGGATGCTGAACATCAACCTAGAAGCGATGTGCGTCAGGAGTGCTTGTGATTTTGCACTGCGGTTTTGCACGCCCGGTGGGAGATCACGAGAAGTTAGAGTTTCATCTTTCGAGAGGTGTCTCATTATCAAACAGAGAAAATCTTAAGTCACCGTGCGGCACTAACGTTTTGCACGCTTGGTGGGAGCTTAGAGGTCTTTCACTTCATCTTTTGCGAGGTTGATGTGTTCTGTGAAGATTTCAGCCTTTGGAGGCACTTACAAACACATCGGCGACTCCATCGGTCAACAACCCATCTCGAAGTTACGAGACCTTCCTTTCCATTCGTTTCCATCCATTTTCATCCATTCTTCCTTCCATCTCTTCCATCATTCTTTCGTTCATGAAGTTGTGCAATCATGACTTCATTTCCATCATGGAACTCACATTTCCAACAGCGGTATATCACACCTCCAACACATTTTACAAATCCTCCAAATCAGCATTTGAGCAGATTCAAGATCAGTATGCATACCCATATGAGCAGCGGTGCAAAGTTAGTTTGGCTATGGAGCTTTCAAGAGCAAGAGTATGCATACAATGAAGACCATCGAGATCCAAGATGCTGGTGCTGTTGGAGAAAATTCAAAAGATGGAGGTGGGGATGGTGCGATCTTGAGCAAGCACTCAAATGAGAGCTTCGAGGTGGTTGCGAGACTCCTTGTCCATGGGAGGCCTTTTCCAAGACACTTCAGCCCTCGGGAGAAGCTGGACTTCATGATAAAGATGCTGCCCCAACTTGCACAATGGATAGCGAGGAATAGAGGCCTATGCACTTGTTGTTGAACAACCTTGTCAATGGGTAGGTTCTACACCATCATCTGGTCTTTCTCTTTCTCAAGTTGCACCATCTCATTTAAACTCTCCATCTGCTGTCCCAAATGTTGAATCCATTTCTCCATCCCCTAGTCTTCCACCCCATCTCGATTCTTCTTTCCTTTTCCCTTCCAAACAGTCATCCCCTCCACAAGAGCTAACAGAAATACCCCCTCCTCCAAAGAAACAAGAGGTTTCACTGCCTCCACCACCACAAAAAATTGTAAAATCAGTTGAGTTTCAGCCCATTCCTCTTGCATTCCCAATTTCATATGGGGAAGAAGGAATTGAAAAAATCAGTCATCAAGGACAGCAGGAAGAGGAGCCCAACAGAAAAGAAATGACAGATGACTTGAAGGTTTGGGCTACCAAATTTGGGATGACAAAGATCCCCTTGATGGTTAAGCCTACAGAAGAGGCTAAGGTTGAACAAATGGTGGTGAGGACTGATTTTGTTGGAGAAGAAGATCTTGCAGTCCCAACTTGTCCTCTAGAGCAACAAATTGAAGAGTTTGACTTGACAAACTTCATGCTGGAGGAGGAGTTCAATCAAGAGCAAGATCGTCTTCAAACATTGGAGGAAGGAGAAGCTGCTCCAAATCCAAAAGAAGAGGAGCACAATCTAGGCTGTGGAGGAGAAAATGCGAGATCGAGGGCTTTGAGCACAAAGCGAGGCTACTGAGGAGAACCTTGGTTCTTCTTTCTACTTCACCTCTCTCAAGTTCTAGTAATGAAGAGGAGTTTGATCTCTCAAACTCAATATTGGAGAGTGAAGCAAACCATGGTGGTCGGAGTTGCACATCAAGAGGACACCACGGAGGAAGTTGAATACGAGCGGCGGCACGGCAATGATAGAGGCGGTTTACATCGGATTTGGAGGCTGTTTTGATGGAGAAGAGCCGGTTGAGTTTTCACCATTCTCTCTTTCATCATCCACATTCCAAACACAAAGTCTGCTTTGTCATGAAGGAGAGCTTTCATTTGCAGCAGCCTGCATCTTACAACAGCCCTTTGGAATCAAGATTGGAATATTCTAATCTTCCTGTTCTTCATTGGAGGAAGAAAGGGCAGAAGGATTCCACCATTTCTTCCACACCATCCATTCAAGGTCTACAAGAAGACTCCATTCTTGGAGTTGAAAATCACAGCAATGGGCATATCAAAGCGGATCGGACCTTGCCCAATCGGGTATTTGGCTTCATTGGAGCCAAAGGAGAAGCCTGACGAGTCATGCTTGCTTACGAGCATGAGGATGAGCTACAAAGTACCAAGGATCAGCTGCCATACCTCTCCGATCAAATGCGAGCAACTAAAAAGAGGTATTGGATTTTCGATTGATACCTTGATGATTTGGATAGAAGACCGACTTCTTGTTGATTTTCCATCCATCCAAACAGCCATGATCGAGTGCAAATCAATTGCATGGCTGCCCATTTTGAAGAAAGGAAGCTATTTTGCACAACGATTCGCGGGGTTTGTTTAGCTTGCCTTTGTTTTCGATTAAGTAGAGTAGGTAGGTTTGCTTTCAGCGAAGAAGTGCTTGTGCACACTCTGCATGTTCCATTTGGGGCATGTATGATTTTGATTTTGTACATAGTTTTGGTGTTCTTTGGTTACTGCTCTTGCAGTTCATTTGGTGGCATCTTGGTGAAGACACTCCGAGGTTCAATGGGTTTCCAAGTGGCTCGAGAGGAGATTTTCAAGGTTCGAGATCAGTTTTCAGGCTTGCTTATGACTCCATGCCCAATGGATTGCTTCAGGCTACTGGTCTTTTCATCTAGCAGGCAGATGACCCCACTGAGTCGCCAAACTGTTATCCAAAATTCACCCCCCCAGGGTAATTTTGATAACATGCATCAGAATATTCAAGTCCCAGGAAAATTGATTGATTCGGGGCCAAAAATCATGTTGCTAGAGTCCCCTCAAATATTTTCTAAGTCCCCTGTCTGAGAGGAAAAGAGCAAGCTCTGAGAAAATGCAAAAAAAGGTTGCAGAAAGGCAAGTAGGTTGATCCAGGAAAAAGTGTGAAAATTGGCTAAGTCCTGCTCAAGGTAGCATTTGGGACAAATGGGACAAAAAGGCCCGAACCGGCCGGATCGGTCGAAATGAGCACAGACAGTCCAAAAGAAAACGGGACAAATGGGCCAGAAGTACGCGGCGGGCGCGAAATGCCGGTTCGACCGAGAGAAAATCGACTAACTGCTTGGGTTAAGAGGGCCGAAAAGGCGCGAACCGGCCGAACCGGGTGAAAAAGGTCCAGAGGGTCCAAAATCAAATGGGACGTCTGGGACAAATGGACGCGAAATGCCCGAACCGGCCGAAATGAGCTCAAAGGGCCCAAAATCAAATGGGACATCCGGGACAAATGGAGGCGAAGTACGCGAAGGAGCCGAATCAGCCGAGGACCAATCAGAAGCCGCCACGTGTCTCAGGAAAAAAGGTCAAATAAGTCAAAGGGCAAGTTTTAAAAGGGTCAGCCCGGGCCAACGAGAAGCTGCCACGTGTCCAAAGGCAAGAACATGTCGGAGGGGTCGGAAAGCCCGACAACAAAGGAAAATTTGGATAATCTGGCGGAAGCGGGTTTCGGGAAAACACGAGCATCAAACATATGTCGAGCCACCTCCCAAACCCGATGCAAATGCATAGGAGAATCCCGAACCCGACAGGCTGAAGACCTTGCTCATCCAATCAACACCTGACACGTGTCATCAAGGTGGCGAAGCGCGGGAAAAGCTTTTCAAATCCATTTTTGCCTGTTTTCTTCAAATCGTCGTATCTTTTGATCCAGAGCTCGGATTTGCATGTTCCTTATATCAACGGAAAGCTAGTGAAATCCTCTACATGATTCTGGGATCAATCTCGAGTTTTGGTGCAGTCTGAAGAGAGAAAATCAAGAAACGACTCTGACGTGTGGTAATGGCCAGAAGCGACCTTTCAACAACCCGTTTTAATGCTAATGGGTCGCATTCTTCTTCTGCACGGCCAGAAGTGACATTTTAGCGGCCAAATTAATACAAATGGGTCACTTTCTCCTCCAAAATCGCTAAAAATGACAGGGTATGGGTTGGTAAGATCCTCCATGCTGATTTAATGCATCTGCAGTCAATGAGGAATGGGCTTGCACGTTTTCCCACGTTTTCTGTCCCCTGGGCTCGACCCATGCAATGTAAAAGCCAGATTTGGCTCATAACAAAGAGGTTGTTCATTCTTTCTGCTCTGCCCTCCCTTCTTTTCTTCTCTAGGGTTGAAAATGGAGTTCGAACCTCCTCCCTACTCTGTAATGGCGTTTTTTGCCTTTTACTAATGGAATGATGTTCTGTGCAAACTTCTGAAGCAACAAAACGTGTTTTGTGATGCATCTGTCCATCCTTTCTCGTTTTTGCTTGTTTTCTTCTTGCCTCTCTTCATTGCAGGTATCTGTGCATGTTTGAACGTTCACTGCAGATCTGGAGCTGTGTTCATGGAGTTTTGGGACACTTTCTGTGTGAAATCTATCCTTGGGCCTGTGATGCATCTGTCCATCCTTCCCATTGCTCACCTCTCTTTGTCCCATGGCAGTTTTGATAGATGTTCAACATTCTCCTTCTCTGGTGTATCACCGTTTTAGTGTAGGCTTTTGCTGTTTTTCCCTTCTCTCTCTCTCTCTGTCTCCTTGGCATGGTTAGATTAGGATTAGATTAGCTTGCCTGCACTGGAATAGCTTGTGGCAGGTAGTTTAGGAGCAGGAACCAGCCTTCTCTGGAGATTCCTCTCTCGGTTTCACAAGTCCCACGCTTGGAGAGAGGTTTCCATGTTGTGCAATCACCTTGGATGCTGAACATCAACCTAGAAACGATGTGCATCCGGGGGTGCTTTGTGATTTTGCACTAACATAACTTACAAGGTTTGACTAGTGGAATGGTTCAATAAGAACCCGAGACGTAGGTAATTACTTGAACTCCATAATCAATCATTGTGCTTACATTGTCTTTATTGTCTTGCATTAATTTTAAATTGATTACTTAAAAGGAGTAAAGTTTCGGAAAATATTTAAAGCCTACAAGGGTCTGAGATCAGGTAGATAAAAAATTGATTATTTTCGGATCAAGTTTGGTATCATAGTAGGTTTAGCTCCATATTTGCATCATTAAATTTGATTAATAGAGTGATTTCTTCAAGTTGGTGCGCTTTGTTCAATTTGTGTGAACAGGGTACAAGTGCACTATGGGCAAGATGTCTAAATAGGAAAAGCTCAAGGAAATTGAAGCTTATAATCACCTGAGATCCAGAAGAGAACTCTCTCCCGTGATCAATGTATTACTCCTCGAAGAGGAGAATGCTCATTTGAAATCAGATCTATAAACCAAGGATGAGCTCTTGGAAAGGTTGTAATGTGGTGATAAAAGAAAGGAAATAACTTCAACTTTGGATGCAAGATGACCATGGCGGTGACCAGATGACTACAGTGTAAGTTGTTCACCACTAGAATCTTCTTCTTCCTCCCATTCAGTTTCAGATTCAGGTAATAAAGTCTTTGGTTTGTTTGAAAATAATACTAGAGGCATTAGATCCAAGTTACAAGATAAAATGGGATTTGAATGAGGAGGCCTTGGTAAAAATGGCCAAGGCATTGCTAACCCAATATAGGTCAAGGATCATCCTCGTTTTGTAGGTTTGGGTTTTCCTAGTGCGGGAATGGATATTGGAGAATTCTCCAAGAATTGATGGGATCAAGCTTCCGAAAGTAAAGTGAATACCCCACTAGTCCTACAAGAAGATTTTGAGTAGGAAAGTTGTGCTTCGTCATCACAGGTAGGATGTGGTAAGAGAAATTAGTGAAGAGGTAATGAGATTCCACCTCCAGTTTCTTACCATAATCATAAGCACAATAAAACTTCTAATCCACTTTTTCAGCTTAAGAAGTATGGTTATGATTTTTAGAAGATGTGGAATTCCTTTCCATGTACTTTTTGTGGATTACATAATCATTTTGTGGCTAGATGCTAGAAGAGAAGGACATTGATGAAGAATTTGACATCGTTTGTCAGGACAAGGCAAACCGAGAGAAAGGCCAATCTTGTCAAAGCAGAGTCAAGAAATGGAAGAAAGAGTTCCTCATCTCGGAAGAAGGAAATTAAGAGGAATTTTTGTGATCATTTATAGAGGAATGGGAACCGGGTGGGAAATTTCTGGAAACTACATCCATCTCACCATCGAGTAATGGCAAGCCAAAGATGGAATGGAAGCCTATTGCGAAAGGAAAAGGAGGTTCTAATCCACCACCAAATGACAATTCAACCCGAGGACAGGTAATACCTAAAAGTGAAAGTCCTTTAAAATGGGTAAGTCAAAAAAATTTCAATTATATATTGCATAATTCAAATTGATGAATAGTATGTAGTATTGGTTTGGAGATAAGATTTTGGGAGAAAATGCTAAGAGAAAGGTTTACAATACTTAGTGGATTTTTATCCGAAAACGTGTGTTGTAATTTTTATCACTTTTAAAAGTTTTCAAAGATCGTGATTTTCTTAACCAATTTTAAGTATTCTTAACTCCAAAAATTTATTAAATTCTGATTATTATGCATCCATAGAAGTGTGGAAAACTTTTGTAGCAAATAAATAATCAGAAAACTGAAACATTCAGATAACAAAAGAGATTGTTTACGGGGTTTGGAAATTCCTACGTCCCCGGGTTCAGATTGAACCGATCCATTAATAATATTGAAATTCAAGTACAATAAATCTTAAAAAAACCAATAATGAATCACAACCTGCAAATGAGCTGATCAATGTCCCAAGAACTCTGAAAAATAGCAGAAACTGTCCCAAGAATGATCCGTGGCTCCTACAGTGTTTTCACAATGTGATCTCCCTACAACTGTGTTAGAAAAACACCTACAAATGGAGATTTAAAAACATTATATGAAAACAAATCATATTTCTGAGATTATATCTGAATTCTGAACACTTTTCATGTTTACACCAAGTCACAATTCGGACCAGAAGTGCATTGAAATCCGTGTTTCCCAACTAGCTGTCTTGAAGATCCCTGTTAAAATCTGCATTCAAAGCTTCCAAAAATAGGTTAAAACTCAACAAAAAAGATCAAATCTTACATCTTTGGAATTGTCTCAGAATTCTCTACATTTCATCTTTTTACTCCGAGTGCCCAATCTGAGTGCAAGGCCTTCAAAAATGGCGTTCTCTGCAAACTGGTCCTTAAGCTGCTTTACACAGACCTGTACCCCTAGTATAAGATGAAGCGCCCCATTTTATAGTGCGCCCAAGCCTCTAGGTGAGTTGGTTGGAGGATTGGTCTTGGACCCATGAGGTCAGGGGATCAAATCCCAAAGTGGCCTCTATTTTTGGCGATTTACCTTTTTCAATGGGATAAAATCCCAATTTAGCCGATTTGCATTCTAAATAGGATAAAAATCCCATAAAGTGTGGCTTGAATATTTAATGGGATTAAAACCCAAATAAAGCGGGTAAGGTAAAGTGGGGCGGTATTGTTTAGTTAAGTGGGATATCCCACATTTGGCGCCATTAACTTTGGGTAGGGTTTTATTACCCCAAACTCTCACCGTTTTTCACGTGGAACATTCCACGCATGGCTTTAAGCCCAACAACCGCTTCACCACCTTGATCACCACGCATTCCATTAAACATGCTCCCTAACAACCGCTTCACCACCTTCCACGTGGTCAAAGCATATGCATTTGATTTGGTGGTTCATACTAATGTTTTAAACATTAATATATATATGTGGCATTTGTAAAGTGGCCTTACCAAGTAATTATAATTTCGACCCATACAATGTGGCCTAGAAATAAATTAACTCGGTAATTAGCATATATTCCACTTGTCGTCTCCCGATAGGCAAATCAAACAAATTCGACGAGTGGTGGCAAGCCACGTGTCACAGTGCGATTGGTCCAAATATTGACCAGTTGACCAAAGTTGACTTTCTCATTGTCTGAACTTTGACCGAACATATCTAGAGCTCCCGATGTCCGTTTGTCGCATTCTTATAGTCGTTGGAAAGCTCTCGAGATGATATTCTACATTGACACCATTTAGGGATGTTTTGGGAACTTTAAAAATGATCCCTGATCAATTTTCTTACTTAGAAAATTTGATTAATGCTCCAAACATATCTCCTAATCAGCTTGTGAGTACCTATTACAGCTTGGATACATGATTTGACTCATATAAAGCTTAGAGATTGATCTTCCATTTGTGTAGACAATAGAGTTTGCTGGAAACAACTTAGAAATTCATTATGTGTAGAGGAATTGTGACCGTGTAGCAGAATGGTAGCTGAATCACCGTCGGCATTGAAATTGGGTCAGAACTTTATTTTGTGGAGAAGCCATTATGGGCATCTAGTAGAATGGTACCTGATATAGTTTTTCAACAAAAGGATATCTCAAAATATTAGCTCGAACATCATTCAGGAGTCAAGGCATTATGACCACACATTCGAATGGTAGTTGATCATCAGACTTAGCATCGTGAAGCAAAGGCATTGATGTCTGTAAGAAACTTAGACTTGCACAATGGAGGCATTGAAGTATACAATAGACAACACTACACAATGGAGGCATTATGGTCTAAAAGAGACTTAGCTTTGCATAACAGAGGTGTTGAGGTGCGTAAAATACTTAGTACTCCACAATAGAGGCGTTGAGGTCTGCAAGAGACTTAGCACTACATAGCGGAGGTGTTAAGGTCTATAAAAGACTTAGCACTACACAACAGAGGCATTGAGGTCTATAAGAGACTTAGCACTACATAGTGGAGGCGTTGAGGTATGCAAGAGACTTAACTTTGCCACACAGAGGCATTGATGTTTGAAAGAGACTTAGTACTACACAACGGAGGCATTGAGGTCTACAAGAGACTTAACATTGCACAACGGAGGTGTTGAGGTCTACAAGAGACTTAGCACTACACAACAAAGGTGTTGAGGTCTGGAAAGGGACAAGTCATTTTCCATCATTAACATCAGATCTATCATAGCTCTATGTAACATGGAGTTCCTTCAAACTAGTTTGGATTATGTGGAATCAACTCGGAGATAGGAGTTATGTTATAAAGTAAAAACAAAGATCCTTGTTGTCAAATATCGGAAGCTTAGCCTTGCACACTAGGAGCATTGAGGTCTTCAAGAGACTTAGCACTATACAACGGAGGTGTGGAGGTCTTCTTCGAGATATCGAGTGGCCTTGATGGAAGTGTCATGGGACCATAACCCAAAGGGCCAGGATCAAAGAAATGTTATCGAAGTGAGAAGATTGTAGGAGAAAAGACCAAAGGGTCTACTACAAATGAGAACTTCCAAGGTGGTGTGAGTTTCTAGATTCAGGACAAGATGGCAAAATGTTCCAATATAAGCTTTTTGGGACAAAAAGCCTTTCTCAATGGGGAGGTGTGATTAAGGGATCATTTTTTATATCAAAAGTTACCTAAACATCCCTAAATTGTGTCAATGCAGAAGATAATTTTGAGATCTTTTCAATGACTATAAAACACGAAAAACAAACATCGGGAGCTCTAGTTATGTCTAGTCAAAGTTCAGTCAACAAGAAAGTCAACTCTAGTCAACTAGTCAATATTGGACCAATGACACTGTGACATGTGGCGAAAAGGCAAAGGGATTCGTTTGTTGGTTTTCGACCTCCGGTATTTGATAGGCATAAAAGTTGGTGGCCGCGACAAGAGGCTCAACTTTTTTAACGAAGGGGAGCCCGACCGCCATGTGGACTAGTTTATCGCCGACGTGGTGGGTCCACAAGCCACCATGTGGCTTGCCACCACTTAGCCATATTTCATTTTGAATATCATAGTCTTATATGGTCGAATTTTATATTATTCACCATGTTACTATGTTATTTCAATTTGTAATATTGAGAATTGACCGAGTTCATTATACTCGGTATTATTTCCACTAGCTCGGTGAGTTACCTTTTCATACCGAGTTGATCACATATTAATTTGCCACATGGCTCGGTTGGAGATACCACATGACTCAGCCAACATAGGGAGGATTATAATGCAAATCCCACGACTCAGCCCACAACACGGTGGAAGACCCAACCGACCCCACCAACTCATGCAGAGCTTGCCACATGGAGTGACCAACACAGTCCTCCAACGAACCAACGGAACCCACATGACTCGGCGGGTGAACAACGCCCAAACCAAGAACGAAGGGTAATGTGTGACCGAGGCCACAAGGAGGATAGGGTGGCGAGCCCTATTAAAACATCCTTGCCCCTCATGCCGCGGTCAATGTAGGATTTCCCACCAAATGAAAAGATGCCCAACCAAACACAACACGACCGAGCTATTAGTAAGGCGGGATTTGATCCCCCCGACCTCTGTGGTGGAAACAAGTTATCAACCAACTCGGCCAGCAAGTTGGTTGAGTAGTGAGTTGGCTGATAAGGACCTTCCACTAAATTTTAGGGGCCTATTTTAATATAAATAGGGGACCCCTCTCTATTGAAACACACACAATTTGGAAGCTCATTCCTAGAGCTCAAAAGGTGGAGATTGAGCCAAGAGGAGAGTTAGATGCCATGTCAACAACATAGTTGAGTGAAGTCCTAATTTATTTAGGCATTGTTATTTTATTTATTATTGACCTATTATTTTTTAGGCAATAGTAAATTAAAATTAATGTGGCTAGGAGTTATTAATACTACCTAGTCAGCCCATAGCACCACAATAAGTTATTGTGAAGCCGGAGTATCGACTAGAGTACCATATGGCATTACTGAAGCATTTGGAAGGCCAATCAAGAATCGAGAGGATTCCAAACAGTGGAGCTAGTGCCATAGAGCTTGCCAAATATTCTAGGAAGGTGGAAGTCGAGTGCTATCTTTCACCCTTATAAATCGAAGGTCGGGATATTCTTCTAAGCAAGTTATTAATAATTTCCATTAGGTTTTCTTGTGAAAGTACTATTGTAACTTACAAGTTTTGACTAGTGGAATGGTTCGATAAGAACCGAGAGGCGTTGGTAATTTACAAACTCTGTAATCAATCATTATGCAATTGTCTTTATTGTTTTACATTAATTTTAAATTGATTACTTAAAAGGAGTAAATTGTCTGAAAATATTTAAAGCCTACAAGGGTCTGAGATCATGTAGATAAAAACTTGATTATTTTTGGATCATCCCTAGACCGAGAATGATGTTATCTTGGGCATTCAAGTCCCACGTGGATGAACCTGCATTCGAAGTAAGTTAGGGAGCGCTAATGTAGGTGCCAGAAAGAAAAGGAGTTAATCCCTTGGTGAATGCTCAACAATTATTAGATGAGTAAGTCTGCAACACGCTCAACAAAGTTTTAGTTGAGATTGAGGCAGACTGTTCGGAAGTAATGATAGAGTGAGATTCCTAGAGGAAGAATTGGAGAAGAAAAAGAAGGAAATCACTGAAAAGAGCAAGGAATTGAAGTAGGAAGAGCTTATCAATGCACAGTTAAGGCATGAAATGAAAGAGGAGAAGGCAAGGGTGCATGAGCTGCATAAGAAGATTGAAATGATTACGAGTGCTATTGTTTTAAAGCATCCTGACTTAGTGTCACCCGAACAAAAATATGAATCAACCTTGCAATGTCTGGAGGATTTGACTTGCATTCTCACAATGGAAAGGTGGCCACTTTCCTTAGATTCTACATAAGAAGTGTTAACGCACCGAGAAAAGGAGGAGAAGCTTAAAGTTGTCAAGATAGTTTCTCGGTATACTAAACTCCTTGCAGAAGTAAAGGCCACCACGTAATTTGTAGAAGATGCATATGACAACTATGCAGATAGGGATAGAGTAGCAAGCATCCTGGTCACCACTCATGAAATGGAACTCAAGGAGTTTCAAGAAAAGAATAAGGGGAAAAGGTGATCCATAAACTTCTACTTTGGAACTCTACAAATCACACAACTATGTTGTTCTACTTTAGAATTTGGAAAATGACATATTTTCTTGAAAAATTAGAGCTTCGTGATTGATTATCTAGTGCTATAGAAGGGAAATTGCAGAGGAGGAGATAATTCAAACTTCAACACCAAAAATTTTATCCTAGAAACCTCAAAGAAGGAAAACTAGTCAGGAAGGGAAACTGCTCTTTCTTCCCACTTTTATTGGTCTAATATAGACAATTACAGATTACAATAAGTATGAAAATAAGCAACAAAGTAAACCTTCTCTCCAATTACTTTCTTGCTCTGTTTCTAAACCTTTCTCCTACAATTCCATTCCAACACTGAGAATCTTACTCACTTGCTCTCATTAAACTCTTCTCCTTGATTTCTCTCGATCTTTGAATGAATCATTCTGCTCGCTCCTTTCATGTGCATTTATAGGCCTTCCCATGTCCTCTCGTGAACTGGAGGATGTGAAAGGGAATGGAAGGGAAGAAACATGGATAGGTGCTTTAAATTTGCATCCATTCGCATTCCATTCTTCTTTTCTGTTTGAAAGTGATAGGACTACTGCGCCCTGAGTAGACCGGTGGTCTTAGGACCACCGCCCTTGTAGGGCGGAGGTTCTGAAACCGCCTCTCTGCATAGAGCGGTGGTTCCTTCCAAAACCTCTGTTTACCTCATTTTATTCATTTTTCTTGTTTCTCCTTCTTGGTGCTGATGGAACTAATGAAGTGGTGTGTTTTTTTGGATCCCTATGGATCATACCTCCCCTACTTAGGAGGATTTTGGTCCCACAAAATCTTAGTAGGGGAGTGGTAGAGGAATCAACTCCCTCTTGTGCTCATTCGAGTACCATTGGGTCTATCTTAGCATCTTCTCTTGTTTAACCTACCAAGGCTCCTATGGATATCTAGTTTATTGCTCCAGTGCTACATCCTCCTTCGAGTTTTCTTGATTACAATCCTCTTTGGAAGGTAACTTTTGTATCTTTCATTCTTTGTCATGTATAGATGGTGTTAGCGATTGCAAGCTCTTGCAACTTTCTATCACATGCATCTGCATGGAGTATGGCCTAAATGTTTCTTCTCTAACTTGCTCAAGTATGGAAAAGGTCCCATACTATAGTGGTTTAGTCCTTATGTGTCTTTGTCTCTTGAGATGGATTGGTTGAATCCTCTCCAAGTACGCTACTACTATAGTCACCACTGTTCCTTGTATCTCCTCTTCTTCTTGTTGCCCCACGGTCAGGTCTAGTGAATCCATAGGTAGATACGGTGACTGCATAGAGGAAGTTTTTTTTTCTCCTTAAATGAGTAGTTCCTATGGTGGTTTCTTCTACAAAACCTAACAAGTGCTATCCAAATTATCCATCCTTTGTTCAGAAATATCGTGCTCTCACGCCCATTTTGTTCTTCTTCTAATGAAAGAAAACAAAGCGATGATTTTCTGAATAAGTATTGGTTCTTGGTTGGCATTGACCATAGCTTTCCTTGATTTTCTCGGTGTGCCACGATGTAAATTGACTCCTTCCTTGACCCATCTATACTGGTTATCCCTCCTTGTGAACACAACATCCCTTGCATACAAGTAAGGACTCCCGAAGACAACATCAAATGCATCAAGTGGAAATAATATCAGCCTCTAATACATCTATGCATTGGGTATTTATCCCAAATGAAACTTACAATTCTTTGTAACTTGTATTTCTACACCCTTCTTCACCCATCCTAGTGGGTATGGATGTGGATGTGTGTAAGTCTCTAGACCAAGTTGTCCTATAGCCACATCGGACATCAAATTTGAATGAGAAACAAAATCTACTAAAGTGTTTACCTTAGTCATCTTGATTTGGATTCGATTTGAAATAGCTTACTCATCTCTTCTTCTTCTCTTGCCTTGTACATTTTAGTGACCATGCATCCAAGCCTCTCGTCTACATCGAATCATCCTCAATCTTCACCTCTCTTTTTTCTTCACGGTGGCCATGGATTTTTGGAATCCTTGGTTTGGTGCTTTAGGTGTAATTTCGGATGCAACTTTCAACATGTGGTGTCAAGTATGTCCATTTACATCACAATTCTTACAAAAATTCTTAGGATCTTTACAAGTATGTAAATCAATAGCAACATGTTTACCTTTCTATTTACCTCTACTACTTGTCTTCCTTGTTCTTTTCCTATTGTTCTATCGACTAGTCTCCCTTTGGCTCTATTTCTCCTTGCTTCTTCTCATCATCAATGTAGTATTATTGTATACAACCTTCATTGAGGTCCTTGGGCTTAATCGAGATTACCTTCCTCCGAAGGTGAGTGTGAAGTCCTCCCAAATACTTGGTTAGAATTTCCTCATCCTACAAGTCCATATTAAGTAACACGGCTTGTCTCCAAAATTCCGTAGTGTAGTCTGACACTTTGACCATTTCCTATATAAAGTAATCTTGCCACTTAATCATCATGTCAGTCTTATGGATAATAAAATATAATTTAGCTCTAATCAATTCTTTAAAACCTTTCCAAGTACTGATAATAGGACATTTCTTCTTCTCACAAGTGGCTAGATGGGTTTCCCACCAAACCAGAGCATGACCTTCCATTTTGAGACGTGCAAAGGTGACCCTTTGTGCCTCAGTGACATTATGCACACTAAAGTAGACTTCCAACTATTTTATCCATTTATCTAGTAATTCTACATCTACTTTTCCTTCAAAATTCTTTATTTCCACTTTCGTTTCAACTTTAAAATGTGTATGTGTAGATTTTACCTTTTCGCTTACAATTTTCGTCTCTTCACACCTTACCATTCTTCCTCTTCGTGGCTCTTTCCGATACCAATTTTTTTGGCTAGTGCTCAAACCACTGATTCCATGGAATCTTGCTTAACTGAAGCCATCTTTTGTAGATCTGAAAGCTCTTCTTGTTTCCTATGCAATCTATCCATCATGGTCTCTAGCATCTCGACTCTACGAGACAAGTTCTCTTCCTCCATTTGAGCTTGAATTCTCTGTTTCCACTTCTTCGTAGAAATATCTGGCTCGCAAGGTAAAAATTATTCACCTTTGGACCTTGTCACTGTCATACAAAATCACAAGAAATATTTGAATACCACAGTCTGGATATATAATCAGCTCTAATACCAAAATGATCCGTAAACTTCTACTTTGGAACTCTACAAATCACACAACTATGTTGTTCTACTTTCAACTTTGGAAATTGACAATTTTTATTGAAAAATTAGAGCTTCTTGACTGATTATCTAGTGCTATATAAGGAAAATTGTAGAGGAGATAATTCAAACTTCAACACCAAAATTTTTATCCTAGAAACCTCCAAGGAGGAAAACCAGTCGGGAAGGGAAACTGCTCTTTCTTCCCACTTTTATTGGTCTAATATAGATAATTATAGATTACAATAAGTATGAAAATAAGCAACAAAGTAAACCTTATCTCCAATTACTTTCTTGCTCTGTTTCTAAACCTTGCTCCTATAATTCCATTCCAACATTGAAGATCTTACTCTCTTGCTCTCATTAAACTCTACTCCTTGATATCTCTCGATCTTTGAATGAATCATTTGCTTTCTCCTTTCATGCATTTATAGGACTTCCCATGTCCTCTCGTGCACTGGAGGATGTGAAAGGACATGGAAGGGGAAGAGACACAGTTGGGAAATTCAAATTTGTGTCCATTCACGTTCCATTCTTCTTTTCTATTCGAAAGTGACAGGACCATCGCCCTAAGAAGACTAGTGGTATCGGGACATTTGCCTTGGCTGGGTGGCGGTTCCTTCCAGAACCTTTGTTTACCTCATTTTATTCATTTTTCTTGTTTCTCCTTCTTGGTGCTGATGGAACTGATGAAGTGGTGTGTTTTCTTGGATCCCTATGGATCAACAGGGCAAAGAGAGATAAAATCCTTTCCGAGGTAGAAAAGAAGTTTCGGATGTTATTGAGACCTTGCGAGGATAATGAAAAGCTAGCTAAAGGAATTATACCCCCAAATCACCCACATGATGGATGTACTTGAGGACTTGGGAAAACAATTGGAAAGTATTGTTGAGATAATGAGCGCCAAAGGAGAGGAATTAAGTTTTAAGGAGGTGAGTGCCTTAGTTGGAGACCTCTGTCAGTAAGTGTAGAACAATTTTGACGTCTAGGAAAAACTTGAGGTAGAAATAGGGAAGGATTTCCCTCTCCTCCTTCAAAAATAAGCATTTGTTCTCCTTCATTCTCCCCATTCTTTCATTCTTTTTCCCCTATTTTTGAGATAGAAGTGTTTTTGAGGAGGGAGAATAGGCATAGTGTGGGGTGATGTTGGGCCCCATAATATTTGGCTAAGTACAAAAGGCGCATGGGCGTGTGGGACCTAATTGAAGAAGGGTGTGTGGATTGAAGGCACGCGGGAAGGGTTCTAGAAGGGTTTATCAGAACACATGACATGCTCGCGTAAGAAAAAAATGGGGTTTTGGGACTTAGACATATTCAGAGTTCCAGATAGCACATGAGGAAAGTGTGACCCATCTAACATGCGGAGTGGATAAGTTTCGGTCTAGAACCGTAGGATCAAGAATGGAATATTCCATGCATGTGATGGAAGGTTCTAGAAGGAAATCATTACAAAGAGTGGAGAGATCAGATCAAAGGAGGTATGCTCCATTGGAGGACCACTTGGACACTTGGAAACTGATTTATTACCTCAGAAGGCATGGTGATGAAGGAAAAAATCTATATATAGAGATGCGTGGGTAGTAGAAAGAGAGGTGTGGTAGAGTAGCAGAGGTGGTGGAAGAGAGGTGAAGCTCTGCAAAAATATCATGGAGGATTCTATGGGTTGGGATTAGAGGAAATATAGGAGTGATGGCATATTTAGAGGGATGGGTCTGTGTTTATCCTTGTAATATGAAGGACATAGTGTAGTTTCTGATGCATGACCTTGCTCTGCATTATTATGTTGGTCTATTATGGCCCTAAGGGAATGTAATGTGGTTATTGAACTCATTAATATGAATGGAAGGTTCTGTTATAAAGCATATATGTGTTCATGAGCTTAATTATAATGCATTTCCTTTGTGTTATGAATCATTTCTATATGATGTTTGATACTCCTATTTTGCTATCTGAATGGATGCATTAATATGATAACTCATCCTAGGTTCTCAAAATGAATGCATGGTTCTTTTCCATTCTTTTACACTTAAGTATCTATCATAGATGATGCATTCTCACAAGACTCACATAAAGGAGGGCTTGGCACCCACACGTGCCTTGGGTGAGTGCCACAAGCACCTGTGGGTGATAGCTTGATGCACATGAGATTTGATCTGTTGTTCTAAGGGTATAAAAATGGCTACGATTAGGGAAGTATGCAAGATGTTAAGGAAAAATAATATCATTCCCTTACTAGGGAATGGATATGGGAGAAGGTACCATGCTACGGAGGAGAGCACGAGAGGCGGGTTACGCATAATAACCTTCCTCCCCACAACTTTGACTATGAAAAAGAGATAACTTTGAATGCTATTGTAGATGGTTGGCTTCCGAGTAATATTTTGATTAACACAAGTGCAGAGGTCAATGTTCTCACTCTAGATTCTTGGCATCAAATGAGAAGGCCCCCATTACAACCATCTTGAATGTATTGTATATGGTGAACAAGATGAAGGAAATTCCCATTGGTGTCTTGAAGGATGTGGTTATCATTATTCAAGGGGCCAAGTTCACTGGAGACTTTGAAGTCTTGGCACTAGTCGAGGTGAAAAACATTCCAGCATTGCTTGGGCACCCTTGGTGTTACAAAAATAATGTTGACCTATGGTTTAACAAAAGGTATATCCGTTTTGAGAACAAGGAATAATGGGTTATCATCCCTTTGACGCATGGGAAGTTATCACCCTATCCGACCCTTGGGAGAGGAAGTCCTTGACAGAATCTATGTACACTCTATTAGGGACCCTGAAGTAATTCATCCTACGGAAGGGGTTATTCAGTTTGAAGATGCTTAGTCTATGAGTGATACAACCAACATAGCATGTGAATTGGGTGCACGAGACTTATGAGTTAATTGGGTGACAGTTAAGAGGCTCTATGACAAGGGTAACAAAGGCACACTCGGTTAAGAGCATGGGAGGGAAGAAGTTTCAAGTTACTCTGGAGGATCCAACCCTGATGATTTCTTACGGGAGATGGAGGCTTAGTGGAGAAATGAGGATGAAAGAAGAGGATACTCGGTTATAATGACTGCTCGGTATATTGCGGTGCGTTGGTGGTCACCACATCGTGATAGCCTTCTAGATTTGCATGAGGTGAGATTTTCGTTCTCTATTAGGTTCTCCAGAAGCAAAGCACCCACTATCATACAAGACTACCATAGAAAACAACCCGCCTAATTTCATGTCCAAGCATGTGAGAAGGCCTGGATGGAAGGCACAAAATATTTTCCACCTTATTTATGGGTGCATAAGTTGTATTCCACCTTACAAGGTTGTGCACATGCATGGTACATTCACTTAGAGATGTATTGTCAGATAAGGAATTGGCAGGAGTTGGTGGCTAATCTCATTCAAGATTTCAAGTATCAGAGTACAAAGCCATCAGTGGATAAGGCATTGCAAGTTGTCAAGTGCCTTACAATGGGAGATAGTGCTATGGTGGAGGATAGGATACTGGAGTTATTAGGTGAACCTGGTTTGGAGACGTACTTTGAGGAGGAAGAATCAGAGGAGATACAACTTGAGTGTGCGTGCATGGAAAAAGAAAAGGGAAAGATGGTCTATGTAATAAATGATAAAGATATGGAGAGTTTTTATGTTAACCATATTGAAGGTACATGCGAAGTCATGGATAGTGTTGATGAGCGAGCGTGCACTTACCATGAGCCCTTGAAAACAAAGAAGGTTAACATTGGTTCAAAGGTAAAACCTAAGGAAGATATCATTGGGGATTATAGGTCGTAGAAAGAGGTTTTTAAGATCATTGACCTTTTATGCGAGTTTCAAGACTTGTTCCGCATGGGTACCATGAACTTAAAGGTATTCACCACTCCTTGGGGGAAATGAGGATCAAGTTGAAGTAAGGTTCTTGCACTATCTAGAAGAGGCCATATTGGATGAATCCAAATTTACATGTACGGGTCAAGGAAGAGATTGAAGATATGATCACTTCAGGCATCATTGAAGCTGTGGAGGAATTAGAATGGGTAAGTCCAATGGTCATAAGCATTAAGAAGGATGGAAGGATAAGGATTTGTGTTCATTACAGGGACTTGAATGCATTATGTGTCATTTACCCTTTTCTAACCCCCTTCATTGAAGAAATTTGGAAGGAGTAGCCGGGCGTGAGGTCTATTCCTTCACGGATGGGTTCTCAGGGTATCACCAAGTTAGGATTGCAAAGGAAGACTAAAATAAGATGAATTTTTTCACTTTGAATGGGAAGCTTTTCCTACATGGTCATGCCTTTTAGATTGAATAACGCACCTTCCATGTTCTTGCGCATTATGGTACAAGAATTCAGGACTTCATTCATAAGTTTTGTAAGTCTACTTGGATGACTAGACTGTGTATGGACTAATAAAAGATCATTGTGACAATTTGAGGATGATGTTTGAGAGATATCGAGTAGTTGAGGATATCCCTTAACATTAAGAATTCTATTTTTACTACTCCATTTGGAACCTGTTGGGGCATATTATATGTAAGGAATGTTTACTTGTGGATCCCACCAAAGTTGTAATTATTGTGGGATTGGGGAGCCTACCAGTCAGAGCACAATGCATGTATTCCTTGGACATACGAGATACTATAGGAAATTTATTAAGAGATATGCCAAGATCACCACGCCATTGGAGAAGTTACTAAAACACAAGAGTTCCTTTCATTGGGGAGAGGCGCAACAGGCGACATTTGACACTTTGAAGGATAGACTTGTCACTGTGCCCATATTATGGTTTCCCTCTTAGGATAAACCTTTCCACATGCATGTTGATGCCTCAGGGACAGCCATTGGAGAATTTCTAGCATAACCTGGTGAGGGGATTATTGATCACCCCCTTTTTTTTGTAAGTAGGAAGTTGACACCAGCAGAACAAAACTACACCACTACTGAGTGTGAAGCACTTTCGATGATCTATGTGTTGCATAAGTTCAGATAGTATCTACTAGCAACACCCTTCATATTTTACATGAGATCACATGGCCTTGAAGTACTTGGTGAACAAGCCCATTTTGCAAGGGCACATATGCCGTTGGGTCCTATTATTTCAAGAATTTGAGTTTTCAATTGTGGTAAAACCAAGAAAGAGTAATTCAAGACCTGATCATTTATCAAGAATTGACTCAGGGGAGGACACACAAAGCATTGAGGATACCATGCCAGGACATGCAACTGTTTAGGTTGTGACACTCACCCTCCTACTTAGAGGATATTGCCATGTTTCTTAAAAAAGGTGTAGCGTTGGAAGGAACAAAAGATTTAGAAAGAAAACAGATTAGCTATATGTGTCACACCCTACATGCTAATTAGTTGAGACTTATACAAGTTAGGCGAGATAAGGTCTACGCCGATGTGTGTATTAGAACATGAACGTGTTGCAATTATGGAAGAAGCACATGGTGGGATTGCAGGAGGACACTATGTAGGAAATGTAACTGCATGGAAGATTCTACTTGTAGGGATTTGGTGGGAGAGTATCTACCAAGATTGTATTGAGTTTTGTAAGGCCTGTGACCATTGCTAATACCTTGGAAAACTTGGAAGGAGGGATGAGATGCCCTTAAGACCAATAGCCAACGCAGAATCATTTGAAAAATGGGAAATTGAATTTTTAGGACCTATTTCACCTTCCACTCAAAGGACTGGCTCACATTACATCATCACTTGCACTAACTACTTAACAAGATGGGAAAATGCAACACCTACAAAGAATTGCATTACAACGACAACAACTAGATTTTTATGGGAGAACGTAATCGTAGGTATGGATGTCCTCTAAGATTGACCAATGACGAGGGGTACACATTTTCGAATGAAACAATCGGGATTTTGTTGGTAGAGTTAATGGTGGCCCATCACAAGACCACCCCTTATCATCCCAAAGTGAATGGAATTGCTTGAGACATTTAAAAAAATAATAAGTCACACATTAACTAAAAGTTGTGATGTGGAAAGACAAGATTGGGATGGCAAGGTATCACCCATTCTATGGGAATCCAAAATAGCATACAAGAGGTTGAACAAGGCCACACTATTTCAATTGGTATTTGGTGCAGAGGTTGTTTTACCAGTTGAATTTATGTTACCATCACTGCATATAGCACACATAGGAGGATTGGCTGATGAACAAGTGCTTGAAGAGAGGATTGATAAATTAATGTAGCTAGACAAAAGGTGATCACTTGCTAGATGGAGTTAAAAGATAGAGAAGGCAAGAAAAAAGCATGGCATGATCATCATATCAAAAACAAACAATTTGAGGTTGGGTAGATGGTTTTGTTATATGACTCTAAATTTCTACACCATCCTAGGAAGTTGAAATTCCATTGGTTAGGACCATACATCATCTCGTATATCCTTGATTCAGTGCTTTCTAGTTACAAGGGCTAGATGTGATGAGACTAGCAGGCCATTTCAATGGGAGTATCTGAAACCCTACTATAAATAAGTCTTGTGTTTGTAAATAAGGCAGTTTTTCTAGTTAGCCTAGGATTTCCCTTAATGCATTTATTTTCCTTGTGTTTTCCTTTCTTGTTGCTTGTTCCTTTCTGTTGTGTTTTACGCACCTTGTGCGCTGGTAACCACTTATTACTTTCAAGGGTTGTGTATGCACAGAGGGCCACACATCTGTTTTAGTGTGGGGTGGAGTATAAAAAGTGAAATAGAGTCTGGAAGTGAAAGTTGTGTTCTAATGGCACGGGTTAAAAGATCAAAAGCACATAAGGTAGGAGAGAGCACATGGAAAAAGGTGGACAAGAAATTTTGGAGTCAAGATAATAATTTACAAGGATCAAGTATAAAGGATAAGAAGTGCAGAAACAACATGAGGTAGGCAAGGGCAAAAATCAGGTCAAAGACAGAAGAAGTGCCTTTAGCGCTATAGACACGCACATAATAATCTTTAGTCGGTAAGGATTTTTGTGTGCTAGAAGGTTGTAGAGATTTGGCACGTGGGTAAGAGTGCTTAAGGTCAAATTTAGTGGAAAAATATACATTTAATGCTAAGTATGTTAGTAGGTGGCATAGCATTTATTGTGGTAGATAGGTAAAAATATATAAGTAAAGGGTTGGGCACATCATAACTTATCTTGCTATTACGATATTGAAGAGCTCTTGCTAACTAGGGCATCTGCAAAGAAATATTTGTGCGAAGGAAGAAAAGTGAAACTATGAAGTGTGTGACAAGGGTACTGCAAAGCAGTGGAAGGAGTACACAAGCGTAGGGAGGTTTCAGTAGAGTACGTTGTCTTGTGGAAGAGTTTTCTAGGTTAGGGTTCTGTAGCTAGGGCATGAGAGTAGAAGGATTATTTTGTGAATTTGAGCCACAGATTTGAGCAGAGTGAGGAAGAGGAGCAAGGAAGATTTTTTTAACCCGACAAGAAGATGGCACCAAAGAAGGCAACCATTTCACCTAAGAAGGGAAAGGGAAAAGGAAAACAAACTTCCACCACCAGTTTCAATGAGGAATGGTATGCAGAGATGCAATACCTAGATGGAGTGTTACTTGGGAAATAATGGGTATCCCATGTGAGGAAGATGGTGTGAGTGACTAAAACCATCACACAAGTACCACAGAGAAAGGAAATGGTGTTAGAGTTGGTTTGTCCAATAAATAAGAGGACACTAGAAGGGATGCCAATCTACAACGATGAGGTGAAGGTAAAATTGGAGAAGGTCGGGTTCTACAACTTTATGAGTTTCCCTATTTTGGAAATCTCGAGTGGTTATACCAATGGTTGATGTCACATGTGCACGAGGACCACTTCTACTTTGTGGGCCGTAGAATGCACATAACTCCCCAACTCATCTCTAAGTTTACTAGCTTGATCTGTGAAGGAGATTTGTTAGATGATGACCTAGAGGATAAAGAGGCTATTAAGAAGACCGTGGAGGAGTATGACTATAAGAAGGGGTCTCGCTACTTTGACATCCCTGATATCTCCAACCCAGTGATGAGGATGGTTGCATGCCTAGTGACTGAGCTAAATGGTCAAGAGAGGAGGACATAGGTAAATAAGGCATGGTTGAATATGTGTCAGAAAATTTCAGAAGGAACCATCTATAACTTGTCCACCTACATTGCAGAAGAGATCATCAGTGCCACACAAGAAGGAGATAAGATTATGTTTGGCAATGTTATTCTCACCATCATATTCTCAGAAATTGGAGTGCCCGATGGGCTAGAGAAGTTCATATGGGAGTATCAGATGAAGACCCCTCCCCTGTGAAGAGGTTTGAAAAATACACATGCGACACCATGACAACCGCCCACAAGGCGCGCTGGAGAAATGGTACAAGTGAATGCATGACGCATTTGAGGCTGAGTGGAGGATACCTGAATATTTTCTAACACTAGTAGATGGTTGAGTTCGTTGTCTATCAACAAATTTTCATTGGTAGGTTCACTCTGTCAGATGGGACCAAGATCCCATGGTGTAAATTACCCTTCTCTTTCACTGCACAATATTTCCAAGCAGGGGTTAACCGCTTCAAGGAAGCTAAAAGACTAAGGTTTGACCTTAGTGAGGTAGACCAAGACCACTGTGACTTACAGAGAAAGATCATATACCCTAAGAAGCGTGCTTATGTGGAGAAGTATGTCTCCCATGAGGTGCGCATGACAAAACCCATGACATTGCCAATTGCTAGAAGAATCGCAACAAGAGTATACTTATGCATTAGGCCCAAGTATGAAAAGGGTGCTTAATTGGAGAATGATGTCTCCATCCTAGAGTATCCCATTGGTAGGAAGAAGGTCACACCAAGGAAAAGGGAGAGAGAAGAGGTGCCAGAGAAGAAAGCACCAAGTGTGCAGACAACACAATTTGTGGGCACGCTAAAGTCAGACACCAAGTTGAGCACATACGCGTGTAGGAAGAAGTATCCCATCAAGGAGAAGGAAAAGACACTCTTGGAAGAAGAGGTGCTAGAGAAAGAAGAGTCACCAAGGAAGCAATCACCTGCTGGAGAGGAAGAAAAGGAAGAATCCCCAATTAAGAAGAAGCAGAAGATATCAGAGAAGGAAGACTCAGAAGAGATGAAGAGCTTGGAGGCCTATAGGGGTAAAAGAGATGATGGTGAGGATGAAGAAGTTCAAGATCATCTCGTGTACGATGTACATGACTCAGAGGAAGAAATAAGTGAAGAAAAATGTGGAGAAGATGAAGGTACTCAAGGAAAAGGGGAGAGTGAAGAAGTAAATACTAAGGATCGAGAGGACCCCCACCTCACCAAGGAGAAGATAGAAGAGGCCATGGAAAGAGAAGTAGTGGGAATAATAGATAAGTTAGTGGAGAAGGAAGTGGAGCAAAGCACTGATGAGATACTCAAGGAAATAGAGGAGGAAAGCATAGGGAAGGAGTATGGAAGCATGGGTGGAGATCTTAGCCCAAAGTAGTGAGCTTTCCAAAAGAAGCACGCACGGGAGGAAAAGGTATGGTAGTGGCACAAGGGAAAGGGATGAGCTACATCAACGACCTGAATAAGGTATTACGTGTGCATTTCCATAGTATTGTGCCTGTAGACCAACTCATTACATGGTCTTCATTCAAGGAAGAGGGCGCGTACCCCCGAACCAGGAAAATGTTATCTTGGGCATTTGAGTCCCACGTCGATGAACCTGAGTTTGAAGTAAGCCAAGGGGCAGCTGATGAAGGTACCATAGAACAAAGGAATAAACTTGTTGGTAAATTCTCAGCAGTTTTCCGATGAGTAGGTCTACAATGCACTCAACAAGGTGTTAATTGAGGTGGAGGCAAGACTCTTCGAGAGGAATGATAGGGTGAGATTCCTAGAAGGATAATTGGAGAAGAAAAATGAGGAGCTCATTGAAAAGAGAAAGGATCTGAAGCAAGAAGAGCTGATTAGTGCACAGTTAAGGCATGAGATGAGGGAGGAAAAGGAAAAGGTGTGCAAGGTATACAAGAAAATTGAGATGATTATAGATGTTATTGTCTTAAAGAATCCAGACCTAGCACCGCCGCAGAGTAGAAATACGAAACAACCTCGTAATTCTTACGATGGAAAGGCGGCCACTCACCTTAGAATCAACAGAAGAGGCATTGGCACCAGGAGAAAGAGGAAAAGAAGAAGGTTGTGGAGATAGTCACTCAATACACTAAGCTCCTTGCCACTTTGTAAAGGCCACCGCGCAGATAGCTGAAGCTTCTTATGAAAATTGCATTGACAGGATAGAGTAGAAATAATTTTAATTTCTACACATGAGGTAGATATTAAAGAGTTTCAAGAGAAAATAAGGGAAATAATGTAGAGTGGGATAAGATCCTGGTTGAGGTAGAGAAGAATTCATAAGCCATCAAGACCTTATGAGGCTTAATCAAAAACTAGCTTAACGAATTATATCCCTAGATCGGCCAGCAGGATAGATCACGCAATGGATAACCTCGTGCAAACAGTGGAAGACATTGTGAGTACATTGAATGCTAAGGATGATGAACTAATTTTTGATGAGGTAAGTGCTCTAGTAGGTGACCTTTGTCAATAGGCGTAGGGTGAAGTGGATGCCTGGGAAAAGATTGAGGCAGATATAAGGAAGGATTTCCCACTCATCCTTTAACAATAAACATATTCTTCTTCATTCCTCCATTATTTATTTATTTTGTTTCTCATTCTTCATTTCTTCATTATTTATTCCAACCATTCAAATTCCCACCATTATTTATTCTTTGGGAGAGGATGTTTCAAGGACAGAGAACAAGTTTAGTGTGGGGTGATGTTGGGCCTCAAAATATTGGCTAAGTACTAAAGGGCATGTGCGCATGTGGGACCGGTAAAGAAGAAGGATGCATGGGGAAAAGCACATAGGATAAGGGTTTTATAAGGGATTAGTAGAAACCATGAAACACCCGTAAGGAAGAATAAATGATCTCATGACTTAGCCATATTCAACTCTCCAAGAAGAACTTGAGGAAAAACATGACCCAACTAGGCGTGCTGAGTGGATAAGGTGCCAGCCTAGAAACTTGGTGGTCAAGGAAATAATATCCCACACATAGAACATTCCCGAAATACATCATTGCAGAAAGTGGAGAGCTCAGATTAGAAGAAGCATGCTCCATTGGAGGACCACATGGACACTTGGAAAGCAATCTGCTCCTAGAGGAAGGCATGGTGGTGGGTGCTAAACCTATTTATAGAGATGCTCTAGAGCGAGGAAGACACACCTAAATGGAGAGAGGTTGATGAGGGAAGCTTCAGGATCATCACAGAGAGGATGAAAGGTGAAGCCTTGCAGAAAAGAGTAGGAGGTTTTAAGGGTTGGGGTTACCATTAGAGGGCTGTAGGAATGATATCATATCTAGAGGGATGGGTCTGTGAAAATTTATGTAATATGTGAAGCATAGCTAGGGTATATGATACATGAGTCAGGTTTTTCTTGATACATTTGGTTTGTTATGACCCTTTTGAATGTAGTGTGGTTACTGGAACTATGATCAATATAAACATATGTCTTTGTTCTGAATATATTGTTCATGGGTGTAAAACCTAGTATCTTTTCTTAATGTCATGAATGAAATCTGCTCTATGTATGATGTTTCTTTTATCTAAATAGGTATATTGGTATAATAACTCTTCATATGCCTTAATTATGTATGCATGATAATTTAATTTTCTGTATTTAATCTATTATCAATGACATCATCTTCTCACAATGCTCTCATAAAGGAGGGGCTCGGCTTTGTGCGTGCCTCGAGTGAACACCTAGTGCCTGTTGGGTGATAGGCCAGCGCATGGGACTAGAGTTTTGTTATAAGGGCACATAAAAATGAATACAAAGAAATTCAAGATCCGCTTAAGCAACCACCTATGACATCACCAAGTCAACATAAGAAACCTCCTTTAATAATCAGTTCAACACCTCTTTCTCTTAAGTCATCCACAACATTTCCACAAAAATTACGTAAGATCCTCTTAAGAATGAGCTCACTCTCCTCCATTAAAGGTATCTACAACATCACTAGGTCATGCTCAACAACCACCTCCTATAGTTAAACTTGTAATTCCGCCATCTGCTATAGACCATACCTATGTCGATGACTAGGACCCAGATGAAGCTTACTATGATGATGAACCATTTGATGGTCACACTCCTCTATCACTTCAGTGTCCCATCACTTTTGTTAAGGAAACTACTCCTTACATTGATCCACTTAGTGTCTTTTGATTAGAATTCTATCACTTACATACTAGGGGTCATAACATTCACACATTCCCCCTCTCATACTAGTATCAACACATCTCTTATCTTTATATTATCCTATATCAATATCCTCACGTGCATACTCATCACACTTTTAGCGTTTTCATTACTCGATGACACACTTTAGTGTATATGTTCATACTTGACTATTAAGGGTATATTACAAATGAACACCACACACTTCACCATACGTACTACACATTATGACTATTCATATAACTCGCGGCATATGTCTTACATCTTACATCATACACTCTACATTTGGTCTACATCATTTTAAAATTCATGCATCTATTCATCATACATGTCTCACACTCCTATTTTTTACGAGTCTAACATCATATACTACTCATCCTACATACTACATAGTGTGCATCTTCACATTTTACACATCCTACACATCACATGGTCATCTCTCATCATTGCACACACTACATCTACTTCTACGCACTACACTCACTACCCTATGATGCACTCTAGTTACTCGGTCCATACTGATCACTTTGAGGGTTTACAAATCAAATAGACCTTATCATACTCACATGTTCATCATTCAACCTTATATCATGCGACATTACTAGGTTAGTTACATATGTTATAGGCTAAATAGTCACCTATTCCTTCATCTTGTAGTGGTATACACTTTAGACTACATCACCACTCCCTCTATTCATTTGGTAGTGATATACACTTTAGGCTACATCACCAATCCTATGTTAATATTTTCATGATATATGCTTTGGAAATAGGGTCACATACACACTTCATCACTAGGCTGCATATCATCATCAGACATACACACTCATTACAACATGTTAGACACAACGCACACATTGACCATTTCGATGACACAGTCTTGTTTACGGTTCATTCTTGACCACTTTGGGGAAACCCAAATGAACCTCATGACATATAACTGAATTCACTTGAGGGGCACATGGATCCTATCATCCATCTTGCATTCCATTCACCCATCCACAACATATTTCATATCTTGGTTTCTTTTACTCGTGCTTGCATTTTCTTGTATATGGTCGCCTTACTACACATGCAAGTTAGATCTCTTGTATGTCATTATCTTTACCATACACACATGCACATTCATGTATTTTTCTAGTTGTGATTGTAGATACAGGTCTCTTACACACAACATGGATGCTCACCTCCTACCCATCTTACAATGGTTCTAGGGGCATCCACATTCACATACTACAGGTGTTATTGTTTCATTTTGTACTTAGAACACTACTTTATTGGTTATACACACTTTTTACATATTGGTTATCTTTCTAACATGCTAACAGGTGCTTCATGTGTAGCATTTGTTTTGCAGGATTACTTACTTCCATGGCTATCTATTTGTTTGCTTACTATTTCTTGTCTATTGTTTTCTCTTGTATGCAGAAATTTCCATTACATTTTTCATTTCATTTTACATTTTTCATTTCCATTACATGATTTTTACTATATACATGCATATTTGACTACTTGATCGTCTTCTCCTTGCAATTCTAACCGTATGAGAGGAAAGAAGTCAACAACAACAAAACAATGATGGCGACAACAAAAAAATTGTGACAAAGACACACCTCATACTAACATGTAGGTACATCACACACATCAGAAAATACACGTGTTTCCACCCTAGGTTTACTCTCATCACTTTTTAACAAGCTGTTTGCATATTTAGTTTCCATGCTCCATCGTTTTTTCACTCCATGATTTGTCTACTCCATCAACACACTTTCTACATTACTCTAAAAGGATGTCGTATGCATCTCTATCTACTTTATGTTACCAAGTGTTCCACTCACCAACATAAAGTGGGGGAAAATGTAGACACAAAATCATGCACTTTGGGTATTATTTAGTCCTGGTCTCATACTACTATTTATATGGTTTTTAAGTGAAGAAAGTACTAATTAACCCCCATCCTTTGGCCATTTTACTCTACTTTTCTGTTGTCACTTACATGCCCAATATAATTTTATCATTTTGCATCATTCTACCCCGACTAGGCCGCCCAGAACCCCTGGTCCCATTCAAAGTGCCTTGATCCTTTTTCCACTTTACCTCCATCTTTTGGGAAGTTTCGGCCATTTGGGCTTTTGATATTTTTAGTGGTAGGCCTTTTCAAGGTTAATTAAAAAATTAGAACAAGAGAACCATATAAATATAAAGTTATGAGACCATAATGAGGGACCAAGAACTAGTATCTACTATCATCACTATTGGTGAGAAAATTTTTGGGTGTACAAACTTGTGTATTTTTTGCCAACGCTTTGGGAATCTAAGTCCCTCTACTCAACCGGTGCAACTTTTGTATATGAATGTGCATGAAAAGTTGGATTTATGTGGTAACCTTCTGACTGAGGATCAATAGGGAAACTCCACTGACCCTATGGAAAATCTTGCAAATACTGCAAGAGAGGACTTTGTCTGTAGAGAGGGAAAGGGGAGTGAGAAATTAGATAGGAGAACTAATGTTGTAGGTAGAAAATCAGATTCCTACATACATCAATTAGAAGTTTTATCACATGCATTAAAATTAGGAGGAAACAACTCTATGCATAACAACAAGACCAAATGGAATTTATGATTACAAAGTATCAATAAACCCCTTAGTCAAAAAAGGCTTGAAACTCCTTCTTCTTGTATTGATTTCTTAAACCAAGTTGTACATAGTATGAGAATGGAGGAAAAATAGAGAGTGGGGAAAGGAAGAATTTGGCTATCTCCTTTGTTCTCTCAAGGTAGAATGCACTCTTGAGCTTACAAAATTAATGACCAACCCTTTGAAATGGGAATGAAATTATAATTTATAGAATGAGAGGTGACTTATCGTCTACCCCCAATGGATTTTCATATGTCCTTGTGCAACTTAAAACTTTTCAAATTCCTAGGAGAATATTAAGTCCATTTTTATAACATAAAGGTGACTTATTACATTAGGAACATTAGGACATATGAAAAAGTGCAACCCCAACGTGAAATTAGAATATTGGAAAGTGAGCGAAATTTGGGAGAAGAGGAAAGAGAAAGAGATAGAGAAGAAGAGGATATGTCGTTCCCGATGAAGTCCGTTGGTCCTTGTTGATGGAAAGCTCAAAATTCAGTGAAACTCGAATCCTCAAAATCCTTGTACATCATGAAACTCCTTCAAATTATCTCCCGAACACTTGCCAAGTTGAGTGAGTTGTTACGCTAATGACCACAACTCATAGCCTGTGTATGGTATACCTATGATCCGAACTATGTAGTGAGTGTCAAAAACATTATCCATTTCCCTAAGATGATCACCCCTCTATGTATCATTATGCCTAACTTTCCCTTTGAGAAAACCTATTATTAATAGTAAGTGTCCGGATAGAAGGTTTACTATTTTTAGTGAGAGGCGATTTTTGCCTCTTCTTAACCATCGTGATGTGATGAACCCCTCGTTCGATCTTGTGCACACTACCTTTGCTTTGACCACTTCTTCGGGTGACTTACTATTTTTAGCAAGCACCTATATAAGGGACTTACTATTTTTACTATGTGACCATTTTCACTTTGTTTTGTTCTCAGGATATTCATTACGGCTTCTTGGAGGTCTCCAATGCATCTTGTCTTTTCCATATCCACTTTTGACGAAGACTTACCAAAAATAACAAACATGTGTAGGAAAACTTACTATTTTTAGAAAGTATATTTCTAGTGCTCGGTTGCGATGGAGTCTATTTTTCTGGATTTGGCTCTTCGTCACGGTCACATCCTCTAAATTTCACTTAAATTTTCCCACTAGAATGCCGGGAAATAAAATTTAAAATTTTCACTGGCAGTGGCTTCGAGCACGGAGCTGCCATAGTAGCCATTAATGGAGTTCAAAAATTTTAGGTATGGTTTTTATATTTTTTGCAAAGAAAACAACTCCATTGTGATAGGTTTTTCATTTTGATCTTATGTGCAAGTTTTTAGCTCGTTTCCATTTCGAAATGATGGGAAATCCGACGAATGTGAGTCGAGTGCACGAAGTGAGGATTTTATTGGAAAAAATAATTCAGAGCACCATTTGACCTCCCATTTGTTGCATCATGATCGTATTGAAAAATGTGGAAGTTTGCAAAATATGGCACCTCAATCTGACTTGTATCTTATGAGATATGAAGATTTTTGATTGGGTGACTTCATGGTTACCTAGCAAAACACCTTCATTTTCTTCCCTGTTCTTCATTTCTTCAACAATTTTTCTCTGATATTGCTATGTTTTCATGGTGTGGAGATTTTGGTGACTAGGAAGGAGCTAGTTTGGATCAGTAATGGCATATCGGGTGTCTGGACAAGCAAGAACAAGGCCATGGCATGGTGAGAAGTTGTGAAGGAGAAATGAGGGGGAAGAAACGACTAAGTGCCGGATTTGAATATTCAAAAAATGCTCATGCAAGGGTGGGGTGAATTTTTTCATGTATGATGTCCCTAACCTCAGGGATGTGAGGGACATCAAATTCCATGGTGAGCAAGAGGATGACACGTTTCCTCGATCCGGTGGCAGGGGATTCGCTTGAATAAACACTACTAAGCACCTTGGTGAAAGATGGTCACATGGATGACCAAAGGAATCCCCATAGGGGCTGGGTAAAATTTTCCATGTCTTATGTCATTGACCTCAAGTATGTGAGTGACATTAAACTCCACGAAGGTTCTAGAGCTGACACAAGTTCTTGATCCGACGGTAGGGAATTTTAGCTCCAAAAATGCACCTGGGGGTTGAACTATCAAGTCTAAAGGTTGCATGAGGGTCCCGAAGGTCACACGGGGATGGGATAATTTTTCCAAGGTTTATTTACCTGAAATTATGGATTTTAGGGACATAAAGCCCCGCTAGGCTCCCCAGCAGCTAACACGTGTCCTCTCAAAATTTGGCTAAGTCCGAACACACTCCAAGAGGGCGACTTGTGATGATGATATCTTGAGCTCCCGATGGAATTTTTAGATAAAATTTTATAGTATCCTGACTGGAAATGTCATTTTAAATCTAATGGTGGGGATATCATCTATTTATTAATCCATTTTATCCCTAAAAATCAGAATTGTGATTTGGTACTCCACTTGTGCTTGAGAAAAAATGCCTGCAGAGTTGATACACCAAAGTTTTTTGAAAAACATGATTTCACCATCATGTAGGTATTGGAATCCTATTTCTGTAAATATTTATTTTTACTCCTAACTCCATCCAAAGCTCATGGAATCTTCTTATGAAGCTCAATGATTGTTTTTAGGCCGTGTGTCGCTTTAGGCTTGTGAACCTTGTTTTTACTCGAAATTTGCTCCAAGTCTTTCAAAACTTACCAAAACCTTCCAAAATAATTTAAAATATTCTTATTTTAGTTAATCGATTAGTATATAATCATACTGCTTATGTATGGGTGTGACATCTTCAAGGGTCTTATATCATTATGTTGTGGTCGAAGTCGAGTTTCATGAAGTGAAGTTCATTTGAGGTCTAGTGTTCTTAACAAGTAGTTTGAGTTTGTATATTTTGGATCTTTCAAGATGACCTTAAGAATATAGGTTTGTGATCATACATCATGAGTGTAATAAAGGGCGAGTCTATCTTAAAGAGTTCATGTTACAATTCTCTCGTTAATTATGATGTCATTCATGAAATTATAAGATCTATTACATGTATAACAAAGTTATCATCATGGGTCTATAAAGAGAGTATATTGTGTATCAAGGTTCTAGAAGTGTATGATCTATGTCGGGATATTTTTCAATCCTATCATGTTTTGATCATAAAAGTATGAGTGTGCTCATGTTTTAGTTAGCTATGCAAAGAGAAATGAAACTAACACCTAGTAGTTTAAAAAAAGCTAAACTAAACAAGAACCATCATGCTAAGAGATAAAAAAGAGATAAACATCAACATTATGCATTAGAACCTTGAAAGAACTTCAAACTAACATGCTAACATTCATTCCTCTACTCTTTTGAAAGCTAAATAAGGAGATGGACCTATGTAGATCCTTAGCTATAAAAGGGTTGATAGTTGTTTCTTGATCCAAGGGGATTAAAGATGGAGTTAATCAGACATGACTACAAGGCATTCTTGATTAACTCCATGTTATTCAAAAAAAGCTTTGATGGATAAATGTAAGATGATGATACCTAGCTCCTCTATAATGGAAGAATGACTCTAAGATAAAATGCCTATAGTTTAGGTTATAAGCATGTAAAGGTGTAAGTAGAAATGTTAGAAGAGGGTTCCTTTTATAACCCAATGGGTAAAAGAGACTTTACATCCTATTACATGTGGGATAAAAAAAGCTAGGTTAGTAATGGCTAAACATGGTTAAAGAGGGGCCGAGTTTACTTTAGGAGAGTTTAATTTGTCCTTTAGTGACTCATGGGAATTGAAGGGGTACATTAATTAAACCAAGGTGATAAATTAATAGGGGTGATGTAACTTTTAGAAGCATTTGAGAAAAATTTAGTCCGATCTATGATATGAGAGGATTTTAATCAAATAAATGATGATTTATTGTTTAAATAGAAGGGATTAATAATTAATTAATCTAGCTAGAAACGGGGATAAATTAATGGAAGGTTGTTAATCATATTTTTGAGTGATGGAAGGGTTAATTAATTTTGTAATGTAATTAATTAGCGGTGATAGAGGAGAAATGATGTGTTATTGATGATATGTCATCAATTTTTGGGAAAGGGTATAATTAGCACAATTTAGTGTTTAAATTGTTTGATCCAAATTATAGGTGTCTACATTTTTCCCTCTTTTGGGGTGGCGTAAGCGACGCCACTTCAAAGATAGTATACAAGTACAAACACGTGAATTTTTAGGAAATGGAAGAAAAATTAGTGGTATAGAGGAATGCCCCCTCGAGGTAATGGGGTGATGAAAGAGGTCAATCAATGATCAAAAAAGAAGAAAATAGAAAGAAGAAAAGGGAAGGGGTAGGATGCCCTAGATGAATTAGAGGAATAATGTTGATAGGAGAATGATATAGAAGAAGAGTGAAGACACGGGAGAAAATAGAAAGCTTTCATCCATTATATTAAACAACTTTTTATCATCATTATATAGCCAAAGATCTACGTCATCGGTCCTTATTAAAATATAAGCATACGAAAATCATAAGATGACATGAAAAGCCATAATACAAAGTTATTATTCATTGCTGAAAATGCCAACTCAATGCAACATACATAATGTAATGCAGTACGAGAAGTAAACAAGCTCATCTAACAGAGAAAAAAGTACACACACATACCCAAACCAACAACAGTAAATACTATTGCACAAATGTTTTGTTATCAAGATAAAGATCCTAGATGTTGTGTTAAACAACCATAGGGTTAAAAATGATGCCTAATAAAGGATCATGCAAAGGGAATTGATGAAGGACATAGGGTCCAAATGATAAAGCTTTGTGTGTGACAAAATAGTACTAGGCAACTCAATGTGCCCCAGAGTACAGACAAAGCAAGTAGGCTAGCTTTGTAAATGGTTATAGATCCAATGTGATTTGTAAGTCATGGCTAGAGAGAACACATGGAATCTTCAGAAAGATATGGAATAAATACCATGCATGTGACACAAATTTCAGCTGTGTATCATAGCTTTTTACCTATTTTTGAATTTGTTTACAATTTTTAGGATTTTGGATTGATTTTTTGAATTTTTTGAAATTTTGGAAATTTTGCAATTTTTTATAATTTTGATTTTTTGACATTTTCTAGAAGAAAATGAGAGAATGAAGGTTCACTTGAAAGCAAATAAAAATGCCCCAGTGAGAAGAAACGGGCGCCAAGTGGCAAATAATGCCCAACGTAGTAGAAAAGGGGTCAAAAATAATTATTTAATACAAATAATTATCATGATGGTTAGTAGAAGAAAGGAGAATGAGAAATAATGCCTGGAGGAAATAAAATTTCCCAAGGAAAAGAAATGAGTGCTAGGTGGAAAATAATGCCCCAACATAGTGGGAAATTAATGAAAAATAATTATTTAATAAAAATAATATTATTGGCAAGTAGAAGAAGTGTTAGAGTCATCATGGCCATCAAACATCCCCTAGGGGTATCACGGCAGGGTAAAAATATCTTGATATACCCCACCTAAGTAGGAGTAAACCATCGCAACTAATCCATTTTCCATGGAGTTAAATTCTTATCGTGAGTTGAGAACAAGTGATAGAGAGATGACATAGGTCTAGAGATGATGAAGATGAGCCAATAGGGTACGAGAGTATGGATGGGAGGAGGGTGATCCATCATTTATGAGTACCAAATCCCTTCTTGTGAATTTTGGCATTAATTATCATTAATTATCATTTATTAGGCTAGGTTATCCATCGTAAAAACACATGTAAAACGCACACCTAGGGGTGTGTATGTGGTCATAGGGGCATGTACACATGTAAAAAATGTGTATGTGCACACGTACATGCTCAATTATTATGTGTACACCATGCATACATGTCACCTAGATGTGTACGTGCATGTGTAGCATAAAACCTAGCGTACTCAAAATTAGGTCATAACATGCATACGCCTTATCGTATACAAAACACACACACACATATGTGGTAAAAAATGTACACATTAGATAGCTAATATAAATAGAGGAATGAGAATGTGTTATGCGTTGCTGGGCGTGTACATAAGGAAAGAGGCACATACATGCCCAAAAGGACATGTAGGCACCGCAAAGAAAGAAAACATTACACTATTTAGAAGAAAATGTAGGATTTTTGAGAGGAATATGAGTTAGATGAGATGAAATTATTTGATTGAGGATCTCCTTAGAATAAAATAGTAGAAATATTATTTTTAAACACATGTTGTGTTATTTTTACAAAGATAACTTCCTTCCCTTTAAAAGAGGGAGTGACATGACCATCTTGTAGCCATAGAGGTAGGCTTCCATTCATGACATAGGAAGATGATGGGAATGTTCTAATCGAGGTGACAGGACTAGCTCATGTTGTTGGAGGATGCCGATGATCACTCTAGACCATGGTCTTCTCAACATTGGCATTGGTAGAGTGATGGCACATCGAGAACTAGTGTTTGAGATCCCGACAGGGGAGATGACCATGATGCTCAAGGAAATTTGAAACATTCTTCATGAGCCTGTTCTGGGGGAGCCCATTGAGTATATCAGCAAGGAGGAGAAAATTTAGAGACAATTTGATCGAGGTATTCGGTTGTGATGACATTCCTCGTTGAGGGATGGTTGTACATCTTCACTACTATATTACAGATCTTAGATGGCACCACATGTATGTTTATACTTGATGGCTCTTATCGGTGGCTTTTGCTCACCGATAAGAAAGGTGCCACATTTCCACTTTGTCTTATTAGCATCATACAAGGAATTTTTGAAGGAGAGATATGGTTACTATGGCATGCATTAGCTCACTTGTATTGGGATCTTTATCTTATTACCTACCATGGTTAGAAGGAATGGTTCTACTACCACTACTATAGATTTGGGCCTAGGACCATATAGTCGTTGGTCACCCTATAGGTGCTCTTAGAGTGTGAGACCCAGAGGAGCCATTAGTGATGGGATGGGTTTTGTTGGTGATGATATCCATGGTCACCAAGGTGACACATATTTTTATTATAGATTCTTTAATGATGTCTAGTAGCGTGACATAGTATGGTGGCCTTACCATCATTATCAGTGGGTAGAGGATGGTCTAGAGCTTAGTATAGCTATGGTTGAGCATTTCTTGATCGGAATCATGGTTATATTATGGGGATCTACATAGTATATCAGTGTCAAAGGTAGTTTGGGCTCATCCAGATGTACTAGACCAAGTATGTGGTATGCTTGTAGGGCAGCTAATAGATTTGATATGAGTGTTGATTTAGCTAGAGAGAGAGCTTGTGTTAGCATGGATGGAATGGTGCCTCTAGTAAGGGAACCTTTGAGATAGGTTCACGATTCAGGATGCATTATCGAGTATGGACCCTAGTACTAACATTAGTTTTTGCGTATAATCTCTATTCCATAGGCCTTATGGGATGCCGGATTTAGGCCACCTTTAGAGGATGACTAGTGATGACGATGATGAATTTGATGGTATTGGTCATGATGGCGGTGACGTATAGGGTGGTGGTAGATAAGGTTCTCTACCATTACCATGACATAGAAAAAGGTGGGGCCCCTTTTTCAGATAGCTTTAGATGCCCTGAGTGGGCATACCAATAGGTGTACACTTTCCTCTGTAGCATCTGCTAGCACAAAGAGCACCAAAAGTTCTTCCAGGATGGCTAGGGTTACAACTAGGGCTAGTACCTATCCCACACATAATCCACTAAGAGGTGGAGATGAGGGAGATGATGATGGGTGTTTTATGGGTGAGATAATGGTGGGATGGAGGGATAGATATCTCTTACAACAACAGTTGTAACAGGTGGTAGTCGTCTAGCTTCAGGTGATGGCTAAGAGAGACCAAGCCCAGGCTCAATACTTAAGTTCTTACAGCAGAGTGGGATAAGGACCGAGCACAAGCCAGCCTAAGGAGGTGTTAGAGATGAGGCCATCTAGTTCCAGAGAAGATACAATAGTTGGTCTCCCTAGAGTTCCCAAATTGTGAGCTTATTACAGTCTCAGTGCACAAATACAACCAAGTAGTAGTGCAGAGGGATCAAACATAGGTCAATACTCAAGCACTTATAGAAAGAGAGATCAAGGCATAGGCCCAGGAGTAGGCCATGATTTCAGCAAGAGATCGATTGTCCACCACATTGACATAGGCTTAGGTGGATATAGCATGGGTTATAGGAGAGCATGATGCTCTACATCAAGGAATCTATGGCATGGTGGGGTGTCTTAGATTATACTAGATGTTATGCGGACTAGTGGTGAGGCCTCTTATTACAAGGCCACATATTATGAGGTAGTTCTAGAGGAGCTGAGAGTGACACCTTTTGCTGAGTTAGATCATGAGAAGGTTAAGATCTAGGTCATAGAGGACCTCTCGATCAACGAGATCAAGTACAACAACCCATCATTCGGTAGGGTGGGCCATCTCATCAGTAGTAACATCCTCCCCTAAGGCCATAAGCCTAGCCAATCCGGGGAGAGGGAGAGAGCCACGGATGACTCTCTTTTCATTTTGTATATTGACAAATGTATGTATATCTGATGTATGCCTCTTGATGAAGGCTCAGTTTTGATCGATTATGTATCTTTTTGTTTATACGCCTCTGATGAAGGCTTATATTGATTCATGCCCTTGATGGCAGATATTTTGTATTGATGATGTATATCCTTTGGAGATAGACATTATATACATGTTATGGACATTAATTTATATGTTTCCATTTATTGATGTGATTCATGATGATGATTATGTTTATAGATGATGACATATATCATGATGTTATTGGTTTTACTTCTTATGTATGTATCATGATGGATGTTTTGATGATGTATCACATGTGTTTGATTTTATGATATATTCGTAGATGATATCATTTGTATTGTACATGTGATGTGTTAGCTTATTAGATGGGATGATATGATGATACTGGTGAGGGGGGATATTTTTATATTTGTAACCCCTTTTGCCCCCATTTGATGATACGATATGTAATTATTATTAGTATACATGTATGATGTAGATTTAGCATTTTATTTATATATGATGTATAGATGATGTTAGATGTGATGATAGGATGATAGATGTGATAACAAACAAATGTACAATTAAAAAACAAACAAAAAAAAGTAAATCCAATCTAAACAAACATACTAAACAACTTAACAATATGTACATAAGAAAGAACTCAAACAAATGCTTAAAATATATTAAAATTGTCACTTAATAAGAATGAATCTAATCTAAGAAACACACATAATCAATCACAATGAGTTATGTACAAGCAAAAGAATCTAATCTAAGAAAGAAAATATTAATCTAAAAAACTATACAAATGATTTAAATGAGAAAAACTACACAAACAATTTACTAGTAAACAAACAAAGTAGGAAATAAAGAAAGCACAAAAAGTAAGCAAATTACCCCTATGTTTTTGTAAGACTATTTTCGATGCACTTTGTATTGTTTTTAGAGAATTTTGTGAAACAATGTTCTATTGTTTTTGTATTTTCTTGTTTTCTAATGTTTAGGTTTTTTATCCTATTTGAATGTTTTTGAATTTTCTAACATTTGTGAATGTTTTTGTGTTTTCCAATAGTTTTCTGAAGAAATGTATAGGAAAAGAAGAAACATGGATGCCCCCAGTGTTATATGGGAATATACAAAGGAAAGTGCCACATGTTATGAAAAATAAGGTGTAACCATGAAGATGCCCCCAACGTTAGATGGGAAAATACAAAGGAAATCCCTTCACAGATAAATAAGAGGAGAACTAGTGGGATCATGGCTTAATAGGATAGGTGCACACAATGAATCTCATTAGAAGGTGAGGAACTAGCCTAAAGCTAAGTAAAAGTAACCCCTAGATACAAAAGATTGCTTGTGAACAATGAATCCTTCCAAGGCACTGGAAGCTGGTTTTCACCAAGGGACCTATCCAAAGTGCCACAATTGTGTGGTTTTCACATTTGGATGACTTGTTTTCTCTTATATATATATATATATTATATATATATATTTTCATAGTTTTAAAAACATTTTTGGTTGTTTTTTAAATTTTTGCACCATGTTCAAGCATAGAACTACTTGAGGTGCATGGCATTCATGGGCTCTCACAGCTCATCTCCATCAAGATGGGAAAGTTTATATGCTCCTGATCCATATTTTTCCACAATGACATAGGGTCCTAACCAATGAGGTTTGAACTTGCCTTTCTTTTCTTTCTACCCTTGTGTTGAACTGATTTTCTTTCATCACTAAATCTCCAACCTCAAATTAACGAGGTATAATTCTCTTGTTGTAGTTATGTGACACTCTTTGCTGATATACTTGAAGATGGTTGAGTGCATGGATGCACCTTTCATCTAAGAGTTCCAATTCTTCCAGTCTAGCCACTTTGTAATCCTCATCCTTATCCAAATAGTCCCTAAGAGATATTCTCAGAGAAGGAAGCTCTATTTCCAAGGGGATGATGGACTCAATTCCAAATACTAGGGAATAAGGTGTCACACCAAGTAGGGGTGCGAATGGAGGTCCTATATGCCCAGAGGGTAGGGTGAATTTGCAAATGCCAATTGCGACCTGTTTTACTCACCATCTTCTCCATTATTTAAACAAGTGTTTTATTAGTAGCCTCTACTTGCCCATTACCTTGAGGGTAATATGGCGTGGACCACTTTAACCTTATATGAAAAGTGACTGATAGAGATATTTGATTGTCTTGTTCTTGAAATATTTTCCATTGTCAGTAACAATGGTGGTTGGGATGCCATAATGGTAAATGAGGTGGTTCATGATGAATTTTGATATCTGAGCACATGTAACATATGTTAATGGCACAACCTCTACCCACTTGGTGAAGTATTTAGTGGTTGTTATGATGTGAGTATGACCATCGGATGAGGTAGGGGTAAGCTTCCTGATTAGGTCTAATCCCCATTTGGATAATGGCCATGGCGATGTGATTGGTTGTAATGGTTGTAACGGTGCATGTATGAAATTCCCATATTTCTGGCACATCACACATTTTCTTACATAGTTGCAGCAATCTATCTCCATGGTAGGCTAGTAATAACCTACCCATAGTAACTTCTTTTCCAAGACCATCCCATTCGTGTGGGCTCCGCATACTCCTTCATGTACCTCTTTGATCGCTTTGATTGACTCTGCTACATCTAAACAACGCATAACAAGTTCCCATCATAGCCATGATGATAAAGGGTGCCTCCCTAGGAGGGTGTAATGGGATATTCTATGGAAACTAATTTGTTTTTCAGAATGGGTGATGTTGAGAGGGAAGGTACCACTGTTAACATAGGTAAAGATTGGTTCATACCATGGGGAGAAAGGACCAACAACTTCACATGCTAGGCATGATTCTTGAATGTTGTATGCAAGTTGATGTAGATTCTCAATGAAAAATGGCATGTCATTGTTTTCTGGTGGAATTCAACATAGAACCCACTATTTCCATTGCATCTATAGATCAATTTTTGTGCCTTGGAATCTGTTCAAAGGTAATGCACACAAAATATTCCTTTAGAGTTTCCACTAACATTTTTGTATGGGATGAGTTTGTCATCCTTGACTTTATACTCATCATTGACTTTCTTTGATGATTAGTTGTGAATCACCAACAACCTTAAGATGGTGGATATTCCATTTTATAGCCAACTTCATCCCAATGATGAGTGCTTCATACTTTAAAATGTTGTTTGTGCATGGAAATCCAAGACGGAAAGCTTGAGGTATGGGGTCTCTGTAGGAGTGATTAGCACTACGCCAGCCCTGAACCATGGAAAGTAAATGATCCATCAAAATGTACTTGCCACATGACAGATTCTTCAATATACATTAATGATGTGTCCGGTAAGGTCCAAACACACTAGCTCCATTCTAGGTAAGGGTGCTTCCGCTAGTTGATATTCAAGCACTTGTATCTTTGACTGACTTTTGGTTTACGTATTCAATGTCAAATTCACTGAGTAGGATGATCAATTAGCCATCCTACCGGTAAGAGCGGGTTTTGACAACAAATATTTGAGCGGGTTAAATTTAGATATAAGCTTGGTTTTAGTATTCAACAGATAATGGCAAAGTTTTGGAAAGTAAAAACAACAGCCAAACAAGATTTTTCAATTTGTGGATAGTTGAGCTCATAGGAGATTAGAGTACGGTTGAGATAGTATACCACTTTTTTTTTCGACTTAGGTCATATTGAGCAAGTAAAGCACCAATGGAAAATTGGGTTGTAGAGATGTATAATAAAAATGACTCTCTCTGGGGTTGGCATCATGAGGACTGAAGGATTTTTCAAGTATTTCTTAAGCAAGGCAAAGGCCTGTTATTTCTCTGTCCCCAGATGAAGTCAACATCCTTTTTAGAAGATGGGTGAAGGAGTGACATTTTTCCAAAAGCTGTGAAATGAAGTGGCGAATGGCCTATATTTTCCTTGTAAACTATGCAATTGCTTGATGTTCTTGGGTGGAGACATTTCAGTAATTGCAGTGACTTTAGCAAGATCTACCTCAATCCCTCGTCTTGATACAATGAATCCTAATAGCTTCCCAGATAACACCCCAAAAACACACTTCTTTGGATTCAATCTTAATTTGTATTCCCAAAGACGCTAAAAAATATGTCTCAAGACCTTAGGATGGCTTTTTTTATGGTTTTGAATTTCCAAGATATCATCTACATAGTCTTCCATGATTTCATTTAGCATATCATGGAATATAATGGTCATTACCCTTTGATATGTTGTTATGTCAGCATTTTTAAGGCCAAAGGGCATTACCTGATAACAAAATGTTCCCCAAGGGGTTGTAAAGGAAGTATTGTGTTGATCCTCCTCTACTATTTTAATTTGATTGTAACCTAAAAATCCATCCATAAGAGACATCATTTCGTAACCTGTAGTAGAATCGATGATCATGTCGATGTTTGGTAGAGGAAAATCATATTTTGGACATGCCTTATTGATGTCTCAAAAATTAGTACAAATTCTGATTTTGATAGGTTTCTTTTATACTGGAACTATGTTTGATATCCACTCAGAGTAATCAATGGGTCAAATAAACCCCACCATGCTAACAATCTCTCAAACTCTTCCTTGACCAGAAGGGCCACTCGTGGATGCATCTTCTGTAACTTCTACTTAATTTTCTTTGTGTCTAGATGTAAAACCAAGTTGTGCACCACTAATGATGGATCTAAGCTTGGCATATTTACATAAGACCATGAGAATATGTCTACAAATTTCCTTAAAAGCATGGTGAATGTTTTTTGCTCTTGTACCAAAAGTGAAGCTCCACCTTAACTATCTTTGGCTCTTCTTTTGTTCCAATGTTTACATCAATGGTCTCTTCCACTAGCATTTTAGACATATCCTCCATACACGTAGGATCGGGAGGGAGGTTGAGATCTTCTTCTAAAGGAATCTCAATGATATTTTCACCTTTAGCGTGGTCACTTTCTTTATTCATTGATTTTTTAATTGTTTATCGGCCAGTGCCTCAAAGAGGTTTTTCATTGTGCGACTTGGACTTGCATTTTTTCGAGGCTTTGTAGAAGTAATTTTTCCCTCACTTTTCTATAAATTTTGATGACCATGAAGCTCAATTTCCTCTTTGAAGTACGAATAGGTATCCAAGTTAATGAAAAATCCTTTGTTGTGATCTTCGATAGGAATGGTATCCTGTATGCCCATAAATTTAGAAATAGCCTCATCGTTCTCAAAGAGATCTAGAGGCATGTGATGTTGTTGGTCCCAATCGAAAGGGTAGGGTATACAAGGTCAATAGTTGGGTTGGTGGGGGTTATAGTAAGGAAAATGGTATCCATAAAAATTTCGTATGGAGGTAAGATCCTTGTATTATCTATGATGAGAACTTGTATTGATATTCGAATCGATAAAGTTATCATCATGTTCAAAGTTGGTAACATATCTGATCCATGGGGTGAGATCCATAGGGTCGAATGTCAAACCCATATCTCTTTGTTTTAAAATGTAGAATTGGGACTGGTTCCCTCATTCCTTTTTTAAATTTTCTACATCCAAGGCCCTTGTAACCCATGGAGTACATCATTCTGCTAGACTTTGTATATTTTGGTGTTTCATAACAAACATGCATAGTGTCTTCAGGGAGCCAAGTTGTAGGTGGGTCTAATATTTTTTCTTCCACAAGTAAACCACCAGGTAAGAATGTCCCAATTGTGTCTTCATGTCGAGGTCGTTTGAAGTGATAGTTGGGTCTACCTCTTGTTTTAGGTGATAAGGAAAATCGAGACTAGAAGAGCCTGTTGGATATTGTATTCTCCACAACCATATTCAATAAATTTCATCTCCCATGAGTCAAAGGGAGAGGTAGAAGTAGTAGCATCATGAGCACAAGAGCTCAAGGAGTCTAAATCTATCCGTGACTCAAGAGCCTCCAAATGAAGAGAGACAACTATATCTGGAGATGGACATTCATATGCTCCTTTACGTGCAAAGATATTGAGAGCTCTACAATTAGTAAAGGGTTATGGATCTCCTTTAATGGTAATGGTGTGTCCTTCATGCTTTAGTTTGATACACTGGTGAAACATTGATGGAATAGCCTATGGCATGAATCCATGGGCATCCTAGAAGCATTTGTCTAGTCCAAGGTGGGCCCTACCTCCATTGGTAGTGTTATCGTACCATTGATTCCCTTTCGACGTTGTCGTATGTGGTTATGGTGATGATGTGGGACTCAAGATATTCTTTAATGTGTCCCAACTATTTAATGAGTTTCAATGTGCATATGTTTAAACCTAACCTATTGTCCATAAGCACCCTCTTTATTTTTCTGCGAGTAACAAAGAATTCTATATAAAGGGGAAGGTTATGCATGTAGTCTTCATTCGTGATTTATTTTTGGTTGAAAGCAATGTGTTCTCTAGGTGTAATATTTTCATCACGGTGTGTAGATGTGAAGGATCTATTTATGTCAACACTCCCGACCCCTAGAGATTATTGTAAAGGATATCCTTATGTGCATTTGATATCTTAAGAAGGTATAAGATCGAAATCTTAGCAGATGTCTTCTCAATTTGGTCTATAATATTTACTTGTATATCTTGAGGGTAGACGAGAGGAGGTTGAGGATCGTGAGACGAGCGGGCCTTGTTACCGCAATGCAATCTCTTCCTTTGATCCTAATGGTATTGATACACTCATCAGATGAGAAAACACATCCAATCAATGAGTCATATTGATTGTTATCCTTTTTGGTATAAACATAATTCACAACTTTATAGCTTTGGGAAGACTCTCCTGATCTAGATGTTTCTACCTGATTTACCATGTTTAGGAAAGGTTCTTTGAATATACCCATATTTTTATTGGGCGTTTGGTTTTATTTAGGTGATTCAACTTCTATCTCCCCACTATCAATGAGATCTTGGATGAAGTGGCACAAATTTAAACATTTGTATGTTTTATGTCCCTTCACATGATGAAAATCACAATATGCATGCTCCACATAATGAAAAAACCCAAGAACTATTATGGAGTGGGAACGGGAGCGGGATTTACTAGAATTTTCAAATGAAAAAAAGCGAGCGGGAATCTCTAGTGGGTTAGACGGAGTAGAAGAATGAACAGGCCTTGCACCTGAGAAAATATCATGTGATTGTTGAATCCAAGGACAACAAGGAAAAGGATGGGGCTACGAGCATGTGGCTAGAATGTTTGGTTGGCAAAATCTTGGACAAGGCAATTTTTGAGGGACTGGAGCCGTCAAAAGAGAAAGGTAACTTATCCCTTAAAGTCCCTGAGATTCTTTTGGCTAGAACCAAAGCCTCCATGGAAGGTGCTCTTTTTGCTAAATGCCTTGGCTCTAGACCGAATATTGACTACTTTAGAGGTTGGGTCAAGAGGCATTGGGCATCTAATGGAGCTGTTGAAGTTTCAACTTATGCTAATGGTTTCTTCTTAGTCTCTTTACCTAGTAAAGATCATGTGGCGAAGATTCTAGCTGGAGGTCCTTGGTTTATTAGAAAATATCATGTGGTGGTTCAGAAATGGGAACCAGATTTTAATCCGTATGTGACGACTATTTCTGAGTTCCCTATCTGGGTCAACCTTCTGGGCTTACCACTAGAGTTTTGGGAGATGGAAGTCCTTATTGGCATTGCAAAAATCTTGGGTAAGCCGATATTTTTAGACCTTGTCACTAAGGCTATATCTAGACTCACTCACACCGAGTTTGTGTCAATATCGGTCAAGACACTTTATTAGAGAGTAATATAAAAATATTGACTTCGAGGGTGTTTGGATGCGAGATATTTGATTATGATCCTTATCCATTTGTCTGTAGAAAAATTAAGTTGGTCGGTCATGATCATATAAATTGTCCTCTTCAGAAGAAAAAAATTGATCCCTTAGTTGGTCCACAAAAGACAACTAATAAGGAGGCAAAGGAATGGTTGATTGGTAAAAAGGGAAAAGTTGTAGAAACAAAGGATCCTCTTAACATATAGAAGGTGGTCAAAGAAGTGGATACCTCAGCCCTTCTTAATACCCCATACAATGAACTGGTTGTATCTAGTTTTCATGAAGTCAATGCTTTTGAAGTTGTAGATGAAAATGAAAATGAAGATCTGGACTTGGAAGAGGTGGCTCTATAAACAGAGGAAGGGGCTAGCCAAGAATCAGAAGATAATGATTTTTCTCTGTAAGTGGCCTGCGGACCTTTTTTGGATGAATTTTCTTTTATTGGTCAGAGTTCCTTTATCAGAGACAGGAATAACTTCTACCCATGTCTAATGGTTTTGGAATTCTTGTGGACTATGTTGTTGATACGTATGATTTAGTGGTCTCTTTTAAGACCCCAATAAGTAAATCAAAGCCTATTTCTCGAATTACCTCTAGAGCTGATGCTGGTAAAGACTCAACTCCTAAAGGTAGAAACAATAATAAGGAATTAAGGGAGACGAACTCTAGGAGGGAAGTAGATGCTGGTATTTAAAGTACTTTGGGGAAGTTGCTTCTCGAAATAAGAAATGTTAAATGATCCTCCTCTCTTGGAACATTAGGGGTTTGAATAACCCCAGTAAACACATAATTTCTAAGGATCTTAGAGTTAAAAATAAACCAGATATTCTCATGCTCCAAGAAACCAAAATGAAAATGGACAGATTTAAAGAGGTGGGGAGACAAATTTGGAAATAAAGTTACTTGGAAGGGTGTAGCTCCTTAGGAGCCTTAGGAGGTGTTGTCACTATGTGGGATCCTAGAATAGTGCATGGGTTATGATCCTTTCCTCCCCTAGGCATGTGGTTATGAGTTTCATGGAAATCATCTCAAAAAAATCTTGGTATGTTTCTAATATTTATGCTCCCAATAAACTTAGTGAAAGAAGGAATTTTTGGAAGGATCTCTCAAGCTTTAGACAACTATTTAAAGACAAATGATTGGATTATTGGAGGAGAATTCAATACCCCCCTTTCCCTGGTGAAAAGAAAGGTGGCTTGATCTCTTATTATGAAAGTATGGAAGATTTAGTTGACTTCCTGGCCAATAATAGTCTGTTTGATTTAGATTTGGAGGGATCCAAGTTTACTTGGGTAAACAGAAGGATGGGAACTGAGCTCATTCAGATTAGATTGGATAGATTTGTGGTGAGTCATATTTGTATGATCAATCAAATTTATTCTCTAAAAACTCTCCCCAGAATTGGATTGGATCATAATCCCATTCTTCTTGATTTGGGGATGAATCAATCGAACAAAGCTAGACCCTTCATATTTGAAAAGATGTGGCTTGATCAACTTGATATTTTTATCAGAACTCAAGAATGGTGGGATATTTAGGTTCATGGGGTTGCTAGTTTTAGATTGAGTTTTAAAATGAAGCATATCAAAAGTAACCTTAAAAGATGGAATAAGGAGACTTTTGGAAATATTTTCTAGGAAAAAAGTAGAATTGCTGAAGATTTAAGAAATATTGAGGAACTTATGGAGAATGATGGTCTTAACATTGTTCTCAAGGATCAAGAACAAAAACTCTTGTTTGAATACCATGAGATCTGGCTAAAGAAGAGGTGTATTGGAGACAAAAATCTAGGAGGTTATAAAATATGAGGTCATTGAAATGGTCCAATATTTTTTCAACAATGGTCAACTTTTGAGGCAAATGAATAACACTTTCCTTGTATGTGCCAAAGATTATGGAGTCAGGAGGTTGATTTGTTGACAATTTTTGCATTTTGCAAAAATGGGCAACTCGAAACTTTGTTACGATGGATAGAATAGGTGAAGTATATCTAAGCTAGGGAGATCATATTAGATTATGTCATTGTTGTTGATTTACTTAAAAGACTACATGAAATCTGTAGCTATGTGTACTGTTACAAAATGTAACAGATCACATAGTCTACAATTTCATGACTATCCTCAGCAAAAGAACACAAGCCCCGAAGGACAGTTATGTTGTCTTGATGAGAATGTCCAATTGTAGAATAGGTGAAGTGTAAAGTTTTGGAACAACATACATAAGTGTAGATCTCAGAAAATCAGAGTTCATTACTGAATGTTACAAGTTCTACTCAATGTTCTTTCCTTTATGATTAAGACATTCAATTATGTTACTGAGTTGTTTAGTTCATTATACAATCCATATGAAAGTAGAAATGCAGAAAGAGATATACAACTCATTTACAGAATTCAATGTTTTATTCACAAGGAGAGTCAAATGTTTCCCATACAAGCCATGGGATGTAACTAGAAAGTAAAGTACAGCTACTAAAAAGAAAGATACACATGCATGAAGGAGAAAGTAGAGGAGTATGAGGGTGAACCCATCATTGCCTTGTATATTCTTCTTTGTGCAGAGCATCTCCGTGCCAGCTCCTTCATCCTCAAGTCATGGTACCTGAAAAGAAAAACAAATCAATCATCAGTTACAAGCTCAGGGATCAAATCATATTCCTACACTATCCTACTTCGTGCATATGAATCTTCTCCTAAGCAGGAGATGTATTCTACTTGAAGGGCAAACTACATGCATGCTTTAATCACTTAGAAAGAAGAAAGTGAAAAGAGAAGAAGAAAACATGGACATAAGAGAGGCCAAAAATCCTAAATATTTCCTAACTATTTCCCTAAGTGTGTAGGTACAGGTTGTAGCCAAAGAAAGAAATAAATAAGTCATAAGTACATACTAAGAAGAAGGAAGAGTGCAACTCAAGGTTCAACAAACATTCTACAAATGGAAGAGGTTAGAGCTTAGAAGAGAGAATGGAAGGTAGAAGCACACTTTTCAATTTGTAAAGAAGAAAGTAATCAGATTTCAACAAGCTAAGGCTAAAAGCAAAAGGATTATAGTTGAAATAGGATGAGAGAGAAGATTTTGGAAAAATTTTGATAGGGCTTCGCCATGTAAAATCAACATTTCAGATTTTTCAGCATACATATCAAAGTTGTAATGAAAGGAAAAGCAATATATAATTGTAAAAAAGAATTATTTATAGCTTAAACAACTGAAATAAATTGAAATTCCAAGATAAACTCACAAATTTCAGTTTTTCTAAGGTTGCAGTTTTCAGAATAAAGCAGATATGAGAGCACATAATTACTACAAATATCAATGAAATACATCCATTCAAGCAAGGTTGTACTCATCTACAACATAAGCAGAAGCCATTATTACAGGTGAACAAAATATATCTCATGATGACAGTTTAAAGTAAGCTACAAAAGATACAATGTGCATAAAAGATCATCATATAGTAGCTATACAAGTAAAGACCAGATTAAGCTACAGGTCTTCATGAGTCTTTCGTAATAGAGGGATACTCAACAAGGAACATGTCTAGTTTGAAAATATTTTGAAAGAGAGATAATTCTAGAAAAAATTTGGCAGGGCTTCACCCTATAAAATCAACATTTACAACTTTTCCAACATCTATATCAAACTGAAAATCAAAGAAATGCAATGAAAGTAAAGGGTAAAGTATCTGAATCAAGGCTTGTGCCAAATAGTGATATCAAAATAGATCAAGGATTGCTTAAACTACTGCAGATATCAAAGAGTTACAGAAGAATCAAACATAGATATAGTTTTCAGCAAAATAAAAATATATTTTCTTTAAAAAAACTATATATTGCAGTCCCAAGATGATGGCATAAATAGTCTCTAAGTTGGAGGATTCACAAGGAACATATAAGGTGATAAGTAAAAGGAACTATCAAAGTTAAGCCACTGTTCCAGCTCGAATGATAAAGAAAGTAAAATTTCACCATTAGAACAAATTCAGAGCTACAGAAAAATGTAAGATACAGGTGTTCAGAATAGCCTCCCAGTAATGTATCAAGGAATAACATGGTACAGAACTCCAAGTCATCAAAACATTGGCTACTTCAAGTAAAATCTCGAAAAGAAAGAAAGGCCGAGCTTCAAGGAAAAAATGGTGGCCATCGTGGAATATAGGACAATAATGGAAAACATGTTTTAAAAGAAATCCATATCCAAAAACCCTACAATAACACAATGGTGATAAATCCACATGGCCGTAGAAGAATAATCAAAGAAACCACAAAGAAAACTTAGGCCCACAAGGACATACATGTAAACTCTCAATGAAAAATCCAAGATCTAGAGATAGTCAAGAAAAATAAAATACCCACATTAGAGTATTTATAGATCGCAAAGAAATGACAATGGACCCAGAAACAAGAAATGATTATAACTAAGAGTGTACAGTTGAAAGATACTGCTCATGATTATTTCTTGAAAAGAATGGTACAACCTTACCTTTAAAACCTTCAGAATGGCGGCCTCAGCAAAGAACACAGAGGGTCTTTTCTATAAGGCCGAACTCGAAAAGAAAGACCGAGCTTGAAAATGACCACACAGAGCTTGGAATTCCGATAGTGACACACAATCAAGACTTCAGGTTCACGGAAATGGTGGCCATGTAAAATACCATGTCCACCTCCTCAGAAGAAAACATAAAATGCAAATACAACATAGTTCAGAAGGTCGAGAAAATATAGAAGTAACAGAGCTCAAAAATTTCAACCATGGTAGCCAACAAAATACAAAGACCTCCTCTACACAGAAAGATGAGCTTCATAGTTGAAAATGATAGGGAGATCTCACGAAGATATCAATAACAGAGCACAGAAGGCCAAAAGAATGAAAATGCCAAACTTCGAAGTCTCATCCATGGCGGTCTACAAAAATTTTCCAGGGCTTCACCCTCAAAACCAAAATGTGAAATGATCAAATGAGGGGCTTCGAGTTGTTTTAACTCACCACTTGAGCTCAAATTAACCTAGCCCTAATCATAGATCAAGAATCGACGGCTCAAAATCACCAAGTACAATGGATCAATGGTTGAAAAATGAGCTCAGAGATCAAAGAATAACCATGGCTGGCCTCCCACCGACCACATTAATTACCAACTTTAAAACCCTAACCGTGAGTTTAGAATCAATGGCATCGAGCATGGAGGTATAGAGATCAAGGGCTCAAAATGATTCACCAAAATCAAAGCTAACCCAACTTAGGTCAGATTACCACCGACCAAGTTTGCTAAGGGTTGAGTCATCGGGAAGGGGCCAGCCCACGTGTCCACAAACAATATCATTGTGTTTGACTGTCAAAATTCCAAAACCATAGTCATTTCCAAATAATACAAAGCCGAATCCAAATGTACATGCCACAATGATCACCTAAAAGGTGAAATCCAAACTACATGCTACCAACTATGCAAAAGACCGACACATATATACATATGTATAATTAATCAAAAGGTGGTGGATATATATAGCATGTTTATTAATCAAGATGGTCACCCCTTTTATATGTGCTAAAGTCCACAAGGTGGCCAAACTTGGTAATGTGAAGGTGGTCCCCACACCAAGGAGGTTGGAGTAGACTTGCAGAATGTTATCCATGTGATCACTAGCAAACACAATGAGTGTTAGCATTAGAGGAAAGAGTGGTCCCAGCTAGATTAATATAAGGATGAGTATTATTGCAAATATTTGGAATATTTTGCTCACATACAGAAGTTTATTTTTGCATGCCTTCACAATAGGACAAAATAGAGAAGAAGATGAATTTGCATGCTCAAAGGAAGAAGACTTGCCTAGCAAGCAATTTTATTATTAGCAAATTATTCACCCTTCTCTTTCTTAAAAATAGATCAGTCAACTTCAGTTGATTGAGATGTAATCAAAGGCTATTAATGCCTCTTGTACTAGTTTGTATTATTTTATCCTTTTATTTATTATTAAATAAAGGATAAAATTAGGATGCATGGGTGAGTATAGCCTTAGGCTATTTTTAGGAAGGGGTGAATTTTATTTTGCTATATATTGTGTGCCTTTGCAAAGCACAAGGGGATTATGATGGGAGGAATTTTGGATATATGAGTACTGAAGCAAATTTTGCCAGTTTTTCCCTCTAAGTGTGAAGTGTTTTCTACCTTTCCAAGTTACTTTTGTAGTCTTGTGTATGTTATATTAATCTTGTGAATGCAAATTCCCGATCAACCACCTTACCCTGCTACAAGTTTCAGTCCTTTTTGCTTAAATTTAATGTGCATGTTAACTTATTAGTATTGTTGTGATTCTCCCTCAGTACAATCAAGTGTTTTTGCCCTTAGATACTCTGCAAAAACTATTGGTTCGTGCATCAAGAATCCTTCACAGATCAGTTGTGCATACACCTATCAAATCCCTCATACAAATTTGGTGTATCACCTTAGTTTTAATCATTTTACAGTCATCTTTTACCCTAAAACTCCCAGAAAGTAGTTTAGTATACACCAACAAGGAACCGGCCTTGATATTGGAGACTCACCTCAAAATAGGTATACCCATAGACTTGAGGTGTTTCCATTGTATCTACGAAAGAGAGAGATCATTTGTGCAAGCTTAGAAAACCTATAGCCATCTCTCTATAGGGTGCACTTTCGAGAGATAATAGTTTTTGGCATGCCTGGTGGGACCACAAATCAGATATGCATGTGATTTTTAGATCTACAACAGATTTACAACAAATCAAAAGTCACTTTTGGGAACAAATGCAACTAATTTATTCTAAAGATTTTATGATCTTTTGGCGACTTTGTAAAGCTGATTTTAGATTTGTATTAAGCATGTTCCATGCCTAAAGTGACTACAAGATCATCGGTAAGAGGGATTCCTTCTGATTTTGTTTCTTTACCTTTGAATTTTGCTAGAAGGAGAAGAGTTGGTAATACTTTGCCTTATAATAGACCTGGTTTTGGTAACCCTCCTCCTAATATTCCTTCACCACGTATAAATTTTTCTATCAATATCCTAGTTTTTCCAATGGCCCAACAACCACCTAGGAATTTTGTGCCCTTTACTAATGGCAGCCCATTAGTAATTCCAGTTTATCATGATATTCCCAATGCTGCCATGAAAAGTTTGCCATCATTTACAGGTGAAAATTAGGTTACACCAGTTGAACATATAAAAGATGTTGCAGCCCTATGTGTAGTCCATAATATCACTCATGAAGATGTAGCCCTAAGACTCTTAGCTGCATCTTTTAAAGGGAAAGCCTTGCAATGGTACAAAAATTTAGAAATTGGAAGCATAGGAACTTGGGATATTTTAGGTGAAAAATTGCTGAAACAGTTCCAAGACAACTCAGATCATTTGTCTCTCATTGAATAGTTATCCACTATTAAAAGAGCTCCCAACGAATTTATGTCTAGTTTCAATATCCGTTTTGCAGAACTTGGGAGAGAATTCTAGCAAGTGTAAAGCCTCAAGTTGATCACGCTTTCCTTTATTATCTTAGAGCATTAAACAGTGATATCTCAACTATGATTCAGTCAATGGGTGGAGAGACACTCCCAACAACTTATGATATTGCTATCCGAGCTGAAAATAGCCTTATTCAAGCTGGAAAGTTAGCACCAAGGCCATCAATGCCATTTTCAGCAGATTTAGCACCTATTCCTCAACCTATTACAATCATAGAGCCCACTATTGTAGCCCCATTAAGATGATGTGTTCAAAGCTTTGCAGACTATGGGGAATAAGATGACTTCAATTGAGAACAAAATTGCATTACCTAGCAGACCCTACTAGGCTCCTTATCAGCCCTACCAATAGAATCAACAAAATAGGTAGCCCTATCAACAAGAATCAGAATTATAGGTAGCCTTACCAGCAAAGGCAGTTTGACCCAAAGGCTCCTAGTTCTTCTAACGCTTTAGTTCCAGTTAATATGGCTACAGAGGAGTGGTGTCAACCTTGTAATCAACCTCATTCAGCTACAACTTGCCCAAATGCTTTTTTGAATCTGAATCTTGTTACACAACCTCAATCTAAAACATTTTTATGCCTCAAATGGAGGGTGGGCAGCAAGAAACTCATGTTTAAAAAGCACATGAACATAATTTAGTCATCTTTAATGAGGAGGATTTCATTGTAGTCACTACTAGGGCTCAAGGGAGGGCTATTGAAAATCAAAAGCAACAAAATAGGCCTATCTTGCCTACCATCACTGATAAGATAGCAGCTCCAAAGTCAACTAACAACCCTGTTGTTCCTCAAAAAATAGCAAGTGTTCCAGTTGATAAAGGCCATCAAAAATAGCTACAACCTGATCCAAGAAGATTTTTATACCTCAGATATCTAAGGTAGCTGAAGTAGAATCAGTTTTTGCTAAGGCCTATTCTAAGACAGTTGATTCTGTCTCTCTAAACAAGTTGCTTCTTTTAACATTGTTGATGTAATGAAAAAGCATAATGTTAACATCTCAATGTGGGACACTCTAAGTATTCTGGACAACAAGATTTACTTTCTCATGAACTAGCTAAGCTGCAGATTTCTTCAAATACAAGAGAAGGAAGTTCAAAAGATAGATATGGTCCTTGGAACGTTTGAGCAAGACCGTATTAAAGAAGTTAAGTGGATGGTTCAGAAAGTTCTGAATGCTCATGACATTAAGAAACCACCACCATTTTATTTATCACTGATCATTGGAGAACATTTAGTTCATAATTGCATGGTGGACAAGTGGTGCAAGTAGCATAGTTATGCCAAAAGTGATTGCAAGAAAAATTAGGCTTGTAGTATGAGCCTACAGAAAGGAGCATCTTAGCTTGATGGAACTGCAACTAACATAGTTGGTATAATCAAAAATTTGGAGGTAACGTTACATGCTTGTCCAAATGTTTCTATTCTGTAAGATGTTACTGTGGTAGACTTGCCTCCATACTTTGCTTTATGCTTATCTAGAGATTTCACAACAAAAATAGGAGGTTATCTCTCTTCAGATTGGTCCTTCTTTTTTCACCACATGTTATGGAACTAAGGTTACTATCAATTCAGAGCCATTGGCTAGATTTCACATTGAGCCTCACTCTTCAAATGCGGTGGCTAATTATTCAGCCTTGGATCAGTCTGATTTTGATGAGGTAGCTCATGTTTCAACATTGGATGGTGTCTCTAACCTGTTTATGGATGAAAAAATAGTTGAAGAACATGCTCATGATCCTTTTAAGGAGGTTGAAGAACATATTTTTGGTGTGTATTATATGCATGAAGAAAATACACCACTTCCCTTGTCCAAAATAGATAATTCAGCAGAAGGAATTTGGAAACTTCATTTTGATGGAGCTAAGAAAAAAAAAGGATAGGGAGCAGGTTTAATGCTCACTTCCCCGACAAACGAAAGGTATTTCTCAGCTTTGAGTCTCCAATTTACATGCACTTGTAATGTGGCTGAATATGAAGCATTAATTCATGGCTTACTTTGGGCAAAAAGAGAGGTATCAACACATTACAAATCTTTGGTGATTCTGAGTTGGTTATCAATCAAGTAAAAAACTTCAATGTTTGTAAGAATCCACTAATGAAGTCTTACAGACATAGAGTTTTAGACTTAATGGAAGATTTCAATGCCATTAATATTCAGTCTATTCCTAGAGCTAAAAACAAGCATGCAGATAGACTTGCAGTAGTTGGTGCTAGTTTCGAAGTGTTGGAACAGATTGAAAACAACAAAATTCAGCCTCATATTAAACTAATTTTCAGGCCCTCAATACCTGATAATGATTTAAATTGGTAGGTTTTTGAAAGTGATGATCAAATCTGCAGGTTCTTGCAAGAAGCTGAGTTCTCTGTAGTTAATCAGGATAAGTTACAACATTTATATGGTGATCAGATTGTTTAGTTAAAGACAAATAAATTACCTCGAGGTCTAGTTACATTGGAAGACATCTTCAGTACTGATGATCAGTTAAGAAAAGACAAAACTAAGATGTCAACACATGCTGATAACTATGAAGAGATTTCAATTGATGAAGGGAAAAAGTTATTTCTTGGAAAGGTATGTTCCTCAACCTGAAAAACAATCATTTATTAATCTTTGCAAAGAGTTTAAGGATGTCTTTGCTTGGAAATACCAAGACCTGAAAGGATTTGATCCCAGTCTAGCACAACATACAATCAAGTTACATCCAAATGCTAAGCCTGTAAGATAGAAACAGAGGCCTGTAAATCCAAAAATAGAACCTCTGATGAGGAAAGAATTATCCAAGTTGATCGAATCAGGTATTATTTTTCCAGTTAAGCATTCAAGTTGGGTGGCCAATCTTGTTCTGTTAGAGAAGAAGAATGGTGAAATCAGACTATGTGTAGATTTCAGAGATCTTAATAAAGCTTCATTAAAGGATCATTACCCACTTCCGAATATGGATCAGATTTTGAGAATAGTCTCAGGTTCAGATAGACTATCTCTTCTGGATGGTTATAGTGGCTATAATAAGATTTTAGTCGAGAAGAGGATAGATACAAAACAACTTTTACCACCAAGTGGGGTACCTATGCTTACAAAAGAATGCCTTTCGGTCTTTCAAATGCTGGTGCAACATTTCAACATGCAATGGACATGGCTTTTGAGCTTGTTAAATAGATGCATTCTTGTCTATTTAGATGATGTTATTGTATTTTCAAAAGACCTAGAAGAACATCTGATGCATTTAAGGTAGACCTTTCAGTTATGCAGGTAGTTTGGAATATCTCTAAATCCTCTGAAGTCTATCTTTTTAGTACATCAAGGTAAATTACTTGGTCATATTGTTTCAAAGTAGGGTTTAGCAATTGATCCTTTCATAATCGAAGCTATATCACAGCTATCACTGCCTCATCATAAAAAGGCATTGCAAAGTTTTCTTGGAAAAATCAACTTTGTTAGAAGATTTGTTCTAGATTTTGTAGCATTGGTTAAACCATTAACAACTATGTTAAAGAAAGAGAAAACTTTCTCTTGGACCAGTGAAGGAAGGGAAGGTTTTGAAGCAATAAAATCAGCTATCTCTCAGGCTCCTACTCTTGCAAACCCAAATTTTGATAAAGATTTTACAATGTATGCACTTGCAGGAGCTGAAACAATCTCAACTATTTTGACTCAGGTTAATGATGAAAATATTGAGCAGCCAATTGCTTTCTTTGGACAAAGTTTGCATGATTACGAAACAAGGTACACATTTCTTGAAAAACAAGTACTTTCAAGTAGTTAGAGGACTAAATAATTTTAAGTACATGCTTTCAAACAATAAAATTCACGTTCTTGTTTCTCATCCAAGTGTGAAAGCTTTCCTTTTAAATAAAGAATTGAATGAGAAAAGAGTAGGCTAGATAACGAAGGTTATGGAATATGATGTTGATATCCGGGTTGCTAAGATAGTTCGAGGTAAAGGTTTATGTGAACATTTAATTGTTGATATGGAAAAATAACAAGCTACAAGAATCCAAAGATTTAGAATAGTGTGCTAAAGTTTCGTGTCAACAATCAAATATTATGGTCCAACCAGGAAATCAGCAACCTGAACTTACCCAAGAGATCCAAGAATCAAGGTGGATGACTGATTTGGTTAACTACTTACAACATGGCACTTATCGGAAGGTATGGATAAGAATAAACGAAGATATTTCAGATTACAAGCTATTCCTTATCTTTTCGTTGATGGTGTATTGTTCAAAAGGGATATAAATGGGATCTTGCTACGATGTGTTGATTATGATAAAATTTAGAAAATATTATCAGAATTTCATGAAGGACTCTGTAGGAGGTCACTTCTCAGCACGTACTACAACTTTAAAAATTATGAAAGTAGGTTACTATTGGCCTAGCATATTCAAAGACTATTTTGAATGGATTAGAAAGTGTAAGAAATGTGCTTTCTTTGTTGGAAAAGAACGTCTTGCTTCGATTTCCTTTGCATCCTATTTCATCTGATCAACCTTTTATGTAGTGGGGTCTTGATTTTATTGGAATGATAAACCCACCTTCATCACAAGGACATAAGTGGATCCTAACTACTACAGATTATTTTACACGATGGACTGAAGCAATAGCCTTGAAGGATGCTAATGAAGCTTTGATACTATCCTTTTATGAAGGCATAGTTTGTAGATTTGGTGTTCCAGCAACGATCATATCAGATAATGCTTTGGCATTCCTTGGTGCAAAGGTAATAGATTGGGTTGTCAAACATGGAATATATCTGAGTTCTTCATCTAATTATTACCCACAAGGTAATGGCTTAGCTGAAAGTACTAACAAGAATCTGTTAAGGATCATCAGAAGAACACTCAAGGATAATCAAAGAGCTTGGCATCTGATGTTGAATTCCACACTTTGGGCTGACAGAGTGACTCCTAAAAGATCTAATTGGCAATTCACCATACAAGCTTGTGTATGGAAAAGAAGCAAGAATGCCTATTTAGTTGAGTTACCAACATTAGATTTGCTCCATCAAATGGAACTACTTGAGAATGAACCATTGTAGGTTCGTTATGTAGAGTTAATGGAATTGCAAGAGTTGAGAGATCAAGCTCATTTAAATATGGAAAAGAATCAAAAACAAATCAAGAAGACTTTTGACAAGAAATCCAAATTCAGAGTCTTCAATGAAGGGGATATTATGTTAAAGTGGGATGTTGATCGTAAAGCCAGAAGACACTCAAAGTTTGATACACTCTGGAGTGGCCCTTACATGATTTTAGATTGCAAGGAACACAATGCTTTTCAGCTTTCAAAGCTGAGTGGAGAGGAACTTCCCATTCTTGTGAATGGTATGTTTCTCAAACATTGTTATTAAAAATCTTACAATGATTGTTAGAGTAGGATTTCCCTTCAATAAGTGTATTTTCTGCACATTGCATTGTTTTTAATTCAATAAGTGCATTCATGCACGTGATCTAGTTTACCTGATCCTTTCCTAGATTTAGTTTGTTTTGGAAGGGTTGGACCTTTCAAAAAGGTAGATTTTGGTTATACGCTTCAGACTCCATGCCCAATGGACAAGAGCAAGGCACTGGTATATAAGCTAGCAGGCAGCTTTCCCCATAGGATCGCTAGAAATGTTGACAATTTTTGCACTTGTGCAAAAATGGGCAACTCAAAACTTTGTTATGATGGATAGAATAGGTGAAGTATACCTAAGCTAGGGGAGATCACATTAGATTATGTCATTGTTGTTGATTTATTTAAAAGATTACATGAAATATGCTAGCTATGTGTGCTATTACAAAATGTAATAGATCACATAGTCTGTAATTTCATGACTATCCTCAGCAAAAGAACACAAGCCCCGAAGGATAGTTATGTTGTCTTGATGAGAATGTCCAATTGTAGAATAGGTGAAGTGTAAAGTTTTGGAACAACATACATAAGTGCAGATCTTAAAAAATCAGAGTTCATTACTGAATGTTACAAGTTCTACTCAATGTTCTTTCCTTTATGATTAAGACATTCAATTATGTTATTGAGTTGTTTAGTTCATTATACAATCCATCATACGTAGAAAGTAGAAATGCGAAAGAGATATACAACTCATTTACAGAATTCAATGTTTTATTCACAAGGAGAGTCAAATGTTTCCCATACAAGCCATGGGATGTAACTGGAAAGTAAAGTACAGCTATTGAAAAGAAAGATACACATGCATGAAGGAGAAAGAAGAGGAGTATGAGGGTGAACCCATCATTGCCTTGTATATTCTTTCTTGTCACGGATCATCTCCATGCCAGCTCCTTCATCCTCAAGTCATGGTACCTGAAAAGAAAAACAAATCAATCATCAATCATGAGCTCAAGGATCAAATCATATTCCTACACTATCCTACTTTGTGCATATGAATCTTCTCCTAAACAGGAGATGTATTCTACTTGAAGGGAAAATTACATGCATGCTTTAATCACTCAGAAAGAAGAAAGTGAAAAGAGAAGAAGAAAACATGGACATAAGAGAGGCCAAAAAGCCTAAATATTTCCTAACTATTTCCTAAGTGTGTAGGTGTAAAGTTGTAGCCAAAGAAAGAAATAAATAAGTCATAAGTACATACTAAGAAGAAGGAAGAGTGCAACTCAAGGTTCAACAAACATTCTACAAATGGAAGAGGTTAGAGCTCAGAAGAGAGAATGGAAGTAGAAGCACACTTTTCAGTTTGTAAAGAAGAAAGAATCAGATTTCAACAAGCTGAGGCTAAAAGCAAAAGGATTACAGTTGAAATAGGATGAGAGAGAAGATTTGGAAAATTTTGACAGGGCTTCGCCATGTAAAATCAACATTTCAGATTTTTCAGCATACATATCAAAGTTGTAATGAAAGGAAAAGTAGTATATAATTGCAGAAAAGAATTCTTTATAGCTTAAACAACTGAAATAAATTGAAATTCCAAGATAAACTCACAAATTTCAGTTTTTCTAAGGTTTAGTTTTTAGAATAAAGTAGATATGAGAGCACATAATTACTACAAATATCAATGAAATACATCCATTCAAGCAAGGTTGTACTCATCTACAACATAAGCAGAAGCCATTACAGGTGAACAAAATATATCTCATGATGACAGTTTAAAGTAAGCTACAGAAGATACAATGTGCATAAAAGATCATCATATAGTAGCTATACAAGCAAAGACCAGATTAAGCTACAGGTCTTCATGAGCTCAACTTCTCATAATAGAGGGGATACTTGCAAGCAAGGAACATGTCTAGTTTGAAAATATTTTGAAAGAGAGATAATTCTGGAAAAAATTGGTAGGGCTTCACCCTATAAAATCAACATTTACAACTTTTCCAGCATCTATATCAAACGAAAATCAAAGAAATGCAATGAAAGTAACAAGGTAAAGTATCTGAATCAAGGCTTGTGCCAAATAGTGATATCAAAACAGATCAAGGATTGCTTAAAATACTACAGATATCAAAGAGTTACAGAAGAATCAAACACATAGATATAGTTTTTAAGCAAAATAAAACTTTATTTTCTTTAAAAAAACTATATATTGCAGTCCCAGGATGATGGTAGAACTAGTCTCTGAGTTGGAGGATTCACAAGGAACAGATAAGGTGATAAGTAAAAGGAACTATCAAAGTTAAGCCACTGTTCCAGCTCCGAATGATAAAGAAAGTAAAATTTCACCATTAGAACAAATTCAGAGCTACAAAAAAATGTAAGATACAGGTGTTCAGAATAGCCTCCAAGTAATGTATCAAAGAATAACATGGTACAGAGCTCCAAGTCATCAAAACGTTGGCTACTTCAAGTAAAAGCTCGAAAAGGAGGAAAGGTTGAGCTTCAAGAAGAAAATGGTGGCCATCGTGGAATATAGGACAACAATGGCAAAATAGGTTTTAAAAGAAATCCATATCAAAAACCCCTATAATCACACAATGGTGATAAACCCACATGGTCGTAGAAGAATAATCAAAGAAATCACAGAGAAAACTCAGGCCCATAAGGACATACATGTAAACTCTCAATGAAAAATCTAGATCTAGAGATAGTCAAAGCAAAATAAAATACCCACATTAGAGTATTTACAGATCCGAAGAAATGACAATGGACCTAGAAACAAGAAATGATTATAACTAAGAGTGTACAATTGAAAGATACTTCTCATGATTATTGCTTGAAAAGAATGGTACAACCTTACCTTTAAAACCTTAAACCTAGAATTAACAAAGAATGGTGGCCTCAAAAGAAAGACCGAGCTTCAAAGAACACAGAGGGTTTTTTCTATAAGGCCGAACTCGAAAAAAAAAGATTGAGCTAAAAATGACCACATAAAGCTTGGAAAGGTTGATAGTGCTTACTAGTGACACAAAATAAAGACTTCAGGTTCAAGTTCACGGACAACCCAACACATTTTCAGCTCAAATGATAAAATACCACGTCTACCTCCTCAGAAGAAAACATAAAATGCAAATACAATGTAGCCACCCAGAGAATAATACAATTCCAAGAAGGATTTTACAAAGAAGTCATGACCACAATGCCTCACATGGAAATCTCAAATGCCAAGATTTATACTGATAACCTCAAAAATTTCAGACCACACAATCAAGACTTAATAAAAAAAAACAAAAAGACCTCCTCTACATGGAAAGACGAGCTTCATAGTTTGAAAATGACAGGGAGATCTCACGAAGATATAATAACAGAGCAAGAAGGCCAAAAGAATCAGAAAAGCTGAGCTTCAAAGCCTCATCCATGGCGGTCTACAAAAATTTTCCAGGCTTCACCCTCAAAACTAGAATGCAAAATGATCAAATGAGGGGCTTTGAGTTGTTTTAACTCACCCACTTGAGCTCAACTTAACCTAGCCCTAATCAGAGATCAAGAATCGACGGCTCAAAATCACCAAGTACAATGGATCAATGGTCGAAAAATGAGCTCAGAGATCAAAGAATAACCACGGCTGGCCTCCCACCGACCACATTAATTGCCAACTTTAAAACCCTAACCGTGAGTTTAGAATCAACACATCGAGCACGGAGTTTCAGAGATCAAGGGCTCAAAATGATTCACCAAAATCAAAGCTAACCCAACTCAGGTCAGATTACCACCGACCAAGTTTGCTAAGGGTTGAGTCATCATGGGAAGGGGCCAACCCACGTGTCCACAAACAATATCATTACATTTGATTTTCAAAAGTCCAAAACCATAGTCATTTCCAAATAATACAAAGCCGAATCTGAATGTACATGCCACAATGATCACCTAAAAGGTGAAATCCAAACTACATGCTACCAACTATGCAAAGACCGACACATATATACATATGTATAATTAATCAAAAGGTGGTGGATATATATGGCATGTTTATTAATCAAGATGGTCGCCCCTTTTATATGTGCTAAAGTCCACAAGGTGGCCAAACCTGGTAATGTGAAGGTGGTCCCCACACCAAGGAGGTTGGAGTAGACTTGCAGAATGTTATCCATGTGATCACTAGCAAACACAATGAGTGTCAACATCAGAGGAAAGGTGGTCCCAACCAGATTAATATAAGGATGAGTATTATTGCAAATATTTGGAATTATTTTCTCACATATAGGAAGTTTATTTTTGCATGCCTTCACAACAGGACAAAATGGAGAAGAAGATGAATTTGCATGCTCAAAGGAAGAAGACTTGCCTAGCAAGCAATTTTATTATTAGCAAATTATTCACCCTTCTCTTTCTTAAAAATAGATCAGTCAACTTCAGTTGACTGAGATGTAATCAAAGGCTATTAATGCCTCTTGTACTAGTTTGTATTATTTTATCCTTTTATTTATTATTAAATAAAGGATAAAATTAGGATGCATGGTGAGTACAACCTTAGGCTATTTTTAGGAAGGGGTGAATTTTATTTTGCTATATATTGTGTGCCTTTGCAAAGCACAAAGGGGGATTATGATAGGAGGAATTTTGGATATATGAGTACTAAAGCAAATTTTTTCCAGTTTTTCCCTCTGAGTGTGAAGTGTTTTTTGCCTTTCCAAGTTACTTTGTAGTCTTGTGTATGTTATATTAATCTTGTGAATGCAAATTCCCTAATCAACCACCTTACCCTAGCTGCAAGTTTCAGTCCTTTCTGCTTAAATTTAATGTGCATGTTAACTTATTAGTACTGTTGTGATTCTCCCTCAGTACAATCAAGTGTTTTGCCCTTAGATACTCTACAGAAAACTATTGGTTCATGCATCAAGAATCCTTCACAGATCAGTTGTGCATACACTCAGTCAAAGCCCTCATACAAATTTGGTGTATCAGTCAAAGCCCTCATACAAATTTGGTGTATCACCATTTAGTTTTAATGCACTTTCGAGAGATAACAGGATTTCTTTATAAGCATGTGCAACATCTTTATAGTTTTGAATAAACTCCGTGAGAGGAACTTAGTCCTTTTAACTATACACAGGAATCAATCTCGGGAAGGAAAATTATCGATAGCATTATTGTGATTCAAGAAGCCATCACCTGAAAGCTCTAGGTATACCCATGTTTCTCAAGAGGATATTTAAAGCCTATGATAGGATAAGAGAGTCTTCATGGCCTCGTCCATTAGCCCTCAAATTTTAAGATGGTTCTTAAGGATTATGAACAAGTTTCGAGACAGATGGTTAATTTCCATAAAAGTGTTGTTTTTTTCATTAATGTGGAGAATCAGGTTCAAGCCGATTAGCTCACATCCTAGGGTGCAAGATTAAGCATTTTCTAGATTCTTATTTGGGTATGCCCCTGATCCATAAGAAGCCTGACTTCACGGTTTGGAATGCTCTACTAGAAAGAGTTAATAGTAAACTCTCATCTTGGAAGGGTCTCTTGCTTTCTCAGGCTAGTAAGATTCAACTGCTCCAAAGCTCCCTTCAAGGCATTCCCATTTATGTGATGTCTCTTTTCATGCTCCCTGCTAAAATTAAGGAAGCCTTAGAGAAAATCCAGAAGAGATTCCTTTGGATGGGAGCTAGAGAGAAGTTCAAATTCCCTCTCATGGCCTGGGACAAAGTCACAAAACCAAAGCTTTGTGGAGGATTGGGGTTAAAAAATATTTCTCTTATGAATGAGGCCTTAATTGCCAAGGCGGGTTGGAGGATTGCTAGAGAGGAAGGAATTTGGGTGCAAATTATAAAGATGAAATACTTGCGGAATATAGGCAGAATGGAATCCTTTTTTAATCAAGATAATCTTCCTAGAGGGTCTCCCTTTTGGAATTATTTTGTGGCCTCCAAAGAAATCTTAACCAAAGGTACTATATGGGAGATAGGAAAGGGCTCTAGAATTAGTTTTTGGTATGATAATTGGATTGAGGATTCCCCCTTAGCAAACCTGGAAATCTGGAAAAGGGTTGCACAGTTCTACAAGGAAACAGGAAAATTTTGGATTTGAGACTTTTAGATCTAGGAAGATTCTATCAGATGGGAAACCATTGAACCTCCTCCAGATTTTGATGGTGACATCCAACCCTTTTAGGATCTCAATAAGAAATTAAGGGATTTCCACATCCCCATGTTCCAAACCAAGGAGGATTCCATCAAATGGAAAGAAGAAGATTCTAAATTTTCTCGGTTAAATCCACCTACATGTTAAATTTCAAGACTGATTTTCACAAGGACTATTGGGGTAAACTCTGGGTGAAGGATCTTACCCCAAAGGTAAATATCTTTTTCTTGGCTGGCTACCCAAAATAAAATCTTGACTATGGATAATCTTAGGAAAAGGGAATGAAGCTCCCAATAGATGTTCTCTTTGTAGGAAGGAGGAGGAAAATGTCAACCATCTCCTCCTCCATTGCTCCTTCTCCCATGATGTCTTTGCTTCCATTATGGATCTATTCAATATCCAATGGACCTTTCCCTTGATGATTGAAGACTATTGTTTTCAATGGGAGAGTCCCTTATATTTTCCCATTTTGATCTGGGCCTGGAATATTGCCCTCCCTCATTTTTTTGGATTATGGAAGGCTAGGAACGATTGTATCTTTCGGGATCAGAAAGCTCTTCTCTTGAAAGTTAGAAGAAAATTTTTGGCTGCCATTAAGGAAAACATTAAACTCTTTAAAGGCAAAGTCAAGAAACCCTGCCCAAAAAGTGAGTAGAAATTTCTTGACAAGTTCGCCCTTGGACCGGTGGAATTACACAAACCAAAAAATAATTCCAGATGGATTAGGCCTAAGGAAAATGTTGTTAAGTTAAATTTCGATGGAGCTTAAAAAGGGAATTTGGGTCTTGCTGGGGGGGAATTTTAAGAAATAGTGAAGGAGATTGGTTGTTTGCTTATGCGGGCCCGTTAGGTCAAAAAACCAACAACATGGCGAAGCCAGAGCTCTTCTCTGGGGTTTTGTTGGTGAAAGAAAAAGGATTCAAGGATATACAAATTGAAGGTGATTCTCTCATCATAATTAATTCCCTCAATAATCAAGGTTCCATTAATTGGTCCATAAGAAATATCCTCAATGATGTTAAGGAAACTTTAATTTTTTTGTAAGGGTTTCTTATAATCATACTTTGCGTCAAGGGAACAAATGTGTGGATAAGATGGCTAATTACAGAGAGCCATTAGTAATGATTACAAGATCTAGTGTAAAGATGATGAATTACCCATGGACATTAATGAAACCATTAGTAGAGATAGAGGGCACTAAGTTTGATGATGTTGGCATGAGTGAGCTCTAGGGCTATGACAGCTTACTTAATATCTTGTTTTCCACAATTTCTGTTAGTGCAAAAGGGGGTTTGATTTTGAGAAGTAGTAGCAAACAAGGGAAGTTTAGTCTCACGAAGATGGGGGTGATAGGATTAGAGTTGAACCTGTTAGCCAGAGCATTGAAGCTTTTAATCAACATCTGTGGAACAAGCTTAAGATTGGGGGTTTCAGTAATTTCATAGCCAAATTACACGGTCACGACCCCTCCCTATCAAAGGATTTTGGAAAATCTTGGAAAGAGGGTAAGTTTGAGGTCAGAGGTATGGAAATTGAGGTTTCTAAGTCCACCATTGCCCTGGTGACGAACATGAAAATGGACGGGCTCAAAAATTTTAAGGACAGAACCCACAGAGAACATGAAATTGAGTTGTTCTTTATGGGTAAGGAAAGGTGCTCTTTCTTTACAGATGGTATCGCCAGGTCATGTATTCTGGGAATATGGAGAGATGTGTGCCTTCAAATCATGAAGTATATAACTCTGGAAGGAAAATACTATAAAATCTACACCCACCATATGACCCTTCTGAATATGTTCTCGCCATAAGGTCATGGTGAGCATCCCTTTCTTCTGTTTATGTCTTTGACTAACTCTTTGATGGCTTTCCAGTAGGAGAAAGCAGAGATGCCTTTGCATGAAGGGCTCATCCTTCTGTTGTTTGAAAATGGGAAACCTACTCTAAACTCTTCTTTGAAAGATAAGGCGGAAGAGGATGACCTCACTCTCATGGAATTCCTTACTAAGATGAAGGATGGGAAATACAAAAATGTGGGGGAGGATTCTAGTAAAGAGAAGGGTGAGGAAGGTTGTGGGGAAGCAAGCACCTTGAGAAAAAGGAATTGGGATGGTAGTCTAAAGGGTTTTGAGGATTTGAGTAAAAAGGTTCAGTACTTAGAGGGTGTGCTTCAGGCGATGGAGGAAACCAATGTTGGTTAAAGGGAATCTATGTTGGATGTCATTAATGCTTCAAATCAAATTGTCTCTACTTAGGTGAAGTCTAAGAAGAAGTTTTGGGCTGGAGGACCAGGTTAAAAAGATTAGTGATAGGTTGGAAGGGATGGAGGAGGGCACAAAAAGAAGGAACTTCAACCTGCGCATAAGTAGCTCCGAGGATGAGCTGGAGGAAGATATTAATGTCAAGGGTCATTGAGGGAGCCGAGATCAAAGATAGTCATGATGGTAGTAGTGAAGGATACCCTAAAAATTAGTTTGTGGTTTCTAGACTTTTGGCAGACTTTTGGTGAACTTCTATTGTTTTTCCGTTTTGGAGTTGGTTTTTCTTTCTCTCTGTTTTTCTCTCTTTGGTTCAAAGTCCTGATCTTCAATGTAAGAGTTAAGCATGTTTAACTCCTTTCTTGGAATTTTCCATTTCTTTCTTGTTCGTGGGTTTTTGTTCCTCTTTTTGTGAAATCCCTTGGGAGCTGATCCCTATTTTTACCTTATCTAATAAAAAAATTCATGCTCCCTATACCACAAAGGTTTGGGTACATTATCATCAAAAGGTTTTGTTGTGGGATACATCACTAATTTGATTAAATCTAACTGTTTTAACATCATGGACAATAAGTCCATTAGGGAGTGAATTCCCTTTGTTTATCCAATTGGATTGGTCCCTTGGTTAGTTTAAAATGTGGACCAACTTGAACCTCTTGTATATGTTTGGAATCTGTGATTCCATCGCCTACGACATTCTTGTTTCTATTAAATATATTGGGCTTATATGTGGGTTTGGAAGACTCCTTGTCTTTTGAACGTGTCTAGATTTTCCCTTTTGCAATTGGGCCTTTTCCTATTTTTGTGCCCTTCTCAATGACCTCTTTGAATTTTTGAACACAATGCATTTGTAAATGAAACATGATGTCTAGGTTTAGGTTTGGTGCGAATATACTAACAAGTTACTTTTTGGGAATCAAGCAAGGGAAACGAATGGCCCGACCTTACCATCTTTGTAAAAACTTTCGAATGTTTCATTTTGATTCTATTTTACATTACATAATTCAGCCATATTTATGTCACTTTCCACATTAAAGGAGAAGTGTTGTATAAATATCTTTGCTAGTTCAGGCCATGTAAATATTTACCCTCTAGGTAAATGAATGAACCACTCTAGTGCTTTCCCTCCTATATTTTTTGGGAATAGTCATATGAGGTAGTTATCATTGTATGCCACTTCTTGAAACACTATGTAAAAGTATTTTATATGATCTCATGGATCTCCCTTTCCTTTGTATTTTCAAATTTTGGGATGTCAAATTTCTTAGGAAAGGGGTGGAGCAACATAGTCTTGTCGAATGGGTATGGGCATAGCTCTTTGTATTGATACTTTTTTCTATGTCCAACGTTACTTTCTTGAAGACTTGTAAGCTTTTCTTTAATAGATTGCATTTCTTGTGTAAGAAATTGCTATTTAGTGGGAGACGTTGGCATGTTTACGTGACTAGTCTTTGACATTTCTCCTTCTTGTTCTTTTGTGTGAAACTCATTATTCTTAACCTTAGGTTTTTGATGTGCATTTTTGTTTGCATCCTTTTGCACATGGGATGCCAATAATTCCAATTGTTGGCTAAGGTTTTAAATTTGTTGTTGTAGAGTTACTTCTTCATCATGGAGCTCCTCTTCATTTTCGTGAAGAAGGGGTTCTTCATTATCATGTTCCATTCTAGGCCTGCATGTCATTCTAATAAGTGGCATTTTAACACCACTTGTGTTATCATTTTTAATGTATGAGGTGGAAGTATGTCCATGACCTAGAATGTCATCCATGTTAATGAGGGGGTGTTCTTCCTAATTAGTTTTATGCATAGGTAGAATAGTTTCATGGCCTGTTGGTAGTTGAGAACCTAATTCCACAACTCATGTGCGTACCCTATTTTTGTTCAAAAATAAGAACTCATCCTAAGTGAGTGGGGTGAAATTTAAACTTTGCATGTGGTGATCCTACCTCATCACCACTATCATCTACCATTTCTTTTTCTTCTTTCTTTGCGGAAAATAGAGGTCCTAGATCATTGCCGTTGAAGTGATTTGACCCTTTTTGGTCGATGTTTCCCATGTTTTTATTTTAGATCCAATTCTTGTCGTGAGGTCCATGTTCAATGAAGGTTTCACTAAGGTGTTTTTGTTTGAATATGTCTGAAAGTAAAATCAAACCTAAGTGAAGACCTAGAATTGAATCTTTTTGCTAAGGTTGTACAAAGAATGTCCAATGTCCAAAGAATAATGAATGCCAATCAAATAAAAGAACCAAAGTGATTGTCTAAAACAGATAAGTCAAAAAATGACTAAATGATCATAAGACACACTCACACAAGGTATTTTTAAACCAATCAGTTGAAGTACTTCCTAAGTGATGTTTCCAAATGATAGTTGACATTTAAGATGATCAACAAAATGTCACCACTTATTTCAAGTTCAAAGAAATAAACAAGACATAAGTAATAACAAGATTTTGATATGATCCCCAAACAAAGTATACTAAAAGTGATCTTGAATCCAATTAAGACCTATATCCCAAAAAGTGGAAGTTACGAGTATCAATAATACAATAATACCACTAAGATACGTTAACCAAAATTTAATGGAAAAGTAAGGTATTAATATCAATATAACATTGATACGATGCACAAAAAGGTAACAACACCTTTCAAAATTGAGGTAATGCTTGAAAGCAAACCAATTCTAGAGTATACCAAGGAATTTTTAAGGTGTGCATATCATAACGTTACAATATAGACACTTAGGCCAAGTTTACAAGAAACAAGACGTAAGTATCAAAATTGTGGTGATACGATACAATCAACGTAATAGTTCAAAGGAGATTCTAGTGAAGAAACAAACCTAAGTATAATGACAATATTGACTTGGATATCAAGATCAAAAAGGCTACCAATGATATGAAAATGTTCCCACACACTTTAGACGTTTAATAACTCATTCACAAACATGGATGAGTAAACGAACACAAAAGTGGTGAATACAATCAATTAACAACACATGGGTAATCACTCTTCTATTGATCAACAAAGTGTCAAAAGAAAGTGAAGGAAGTAGATCAATTGGGGTTGAAGAGAGTTTGGCCTCACTTCAACAGAGTTTTTCCTCACCTTAGGGTGAGTGAAAAACTAAGAAAAAGTAATGCTTCATAATCTTCGTGATGAATGACGCACCATTTGAACTTTAATGGAGTCTCCCCTTGTTTGAAAAACAAGGTTTTGATTTCAAGAAAGTTCTCCCTTTGTGATGGCTCTCAACTCAAATTGGCTTTGATATGGTCAAATTTGGCTCCTGGACAAGATAGCTTCCTAGGTGGTTCACTCAACTAGGTTTCACAAGTTATCTAATGTGAGCTCAGTTTTCCAAGGTTTCCCAAGGATTATCCCAGATTTACTTTACCCCCTTCAAACACAGTGAGAAATAAATGCATTCATCACATGTTTTCACTGGGGTCGCGATACAAATACCTTTGATGCTAAATCTCACGTGTATACTAGTCAAGTAGGTGTGCGGAGCACTTCCCGTTTCATCCAAAAGGTTCCCTCTTACGTGGACAACTTTAGAGTCCCTAGGACCACCCCCATTGTTGTAGCTTAAGGCTTATGCCAAAGGGGTTATGTCGTATTTAAGCAGATGAGGCGTACCCTTATCTAAACCTGTAAATACGGTCTTTTGATCATGGTGTGTTTTTTTATCATTTATTCTTAATGTGGTTTCCTTGTACACCATTTGGAAACCTACACAAAAACTATATTAGTAATTTTATGTTTCAAACCACATTTCTGTGACAAGCGTTTAGGTCCTACATGAAGGATTTAGTATTTTTCCACAAACAAAAAGAGGATAAAACATCATTTTTGATTCTCAAGATTGTCCTAAGACACAAGAGAAGAGCCTACATGATGTATAATCCAACTATGCAATCAATAATGGAAAATATACTCAATTTAAATGTAAAATTCATTCATTTTAACCAAATATGACATTCTTTCCTTTAGCAAAAAGTGTTTTTCAAAACAAGAAAAGATATAGAAATTGTTTCTAATTCCCAAGATCACCTAAAATGTGTGAGGGAAGAGCATATGTGACTCTAATCTCCTAACTAAGTATGCAACATTCATTAACCCTTAAACAAACCAAATTATCAAAAAGCATGCAAATATTCCCTGCAAAACAAAATTTAATCTTCAATTTAAACTTGTAACGAGTTAGTGCATCAAGAAAACATGCTTTTACAAATTTTAAAGTAAATCTCAAATCTGAATTGTGATGCCTACGCTCAACTTTGGGTGTGTACACACATTTTAGGATGTGTATGTGCCTCTATTAAAAGCGACATCGAGCTAAATAGGTATGTGGCCAAAGAGTTGTGTATGCCTAACTTTTAGACCATTCACTTGCATAGTCAACATGGTCAAAGAAGAAGCACTATCAGATGTGTACGCTTAAGTATGACCAACTATGCGTGGGTTTAGGTGCATATGCTAGCAAACAAAAAGACAAAAAAACAAAGAGGATAAACTATCATGTATCGTTGGCAAGATGATGTATACGTAGGACTTTAAATGCATACACTACCCTGACCAAAAAGTTGACATGGTATGATTAACGGCAGAATGTATATGCTCAACTTATACCGCATACACTAGCATTTTGGTACCTACACTTAATGTTTTCTATGTACACGCCACTTAATTTTTTTTTATGTATGCCTATACCTGGAGATGATGTCAAAAACACAAGAAATGACGAAGGAAACTTCAAAAGCTCAATTTTTTTCTCAAATTATCTCAAATCAAAGAGTAACCCATCATAATAAATCACATAAATAAGATCTAATGCATATAAATATGATGAAATAAACTAAGAATCTCAATTTATTTCATATTTTCATGATATGGGTTAGAAAAAACATGAGAAAACTAGTAAAATTCATTAAGATCAAAGGGACTATGGTTCAAGTCCCACCAGGCGTGCCATATGTGCTCATGTTTTAGTTAGCTATATAAAGAGAAATGAAACTAACACCTAGTAGTTTCAAAACAAAGCTAAACTAAACAAGAACCATTATGCTAAGCATTAAATAAGAGATAAACATAAACATTATGCATTAGAACCTTTAAATAACTTCAAAATAACATGTTAACATTCATTCCTCTACTCTTTTGAAAGCTAAACAAGGAGATGGACCTATGTATATCCTTAGCTATCAAAGGGTTGATAGTTGTTGCTTGATTAAAGGGGATTAAGGATGGAGGTTCATCAAGCCATGGATATAACACCTTCTTAATTAACTCCATGTTCTTCAAAAAAATATTGGATGGATGAATGCAAGATGATGATACCTAGTGTTAGGAAATAAGAGATAAAATATGCGGAATAATACCTTAAAGAATCGCATAAAGAGAAACTAATATGCAGAAAATATTTCAGATCACAAATAAAAGTGCAGAATAAATAACACAACACAGAGAGACAAGATTTAACGTGGTTCACCCAATTTGGGCTACGTCCACCAAGAATCACTTGCTCAGATTTTATTACAAGCCTCCACTCTCTCAATACAATACCCAGATCTGTTTGGAGCTATGCTCAACAAACTCTACAAAATTCACACCCGAATTCAAAACACATCTGCAATACATTTGCTTGTCTATCTATCATATGCATAAGACCATATAAATAGACAACTGCTTAAGCAGTTTTACAAAACCGTGGGTATCAAACAATGGGCAAAAACAAAACCGTCCCATAAACCTATGGGTAGCCGAAGAGGTGGTTTTACAAAACAATGGGTACCGAAAAACCATGGGCCCAAAAATAGCCCATAACGGTTACCCATTACCCATGGGTTAATAAACCACCCATGAAAATTTTCTTGGGGGCTTCACCCCGAATCCCCTGACCCGCTCACCGGCGAGCGGGATCACCGTAAAAATACCCGAGTGTAACACATAGAAGGTGTACCACACTCTAACATGAAAATAGGCTCCACAAACATAACACCTAGCTCCTCTAATGGAATAATGGATCTAAGATAAAATTCCTACGGTTTAGGTTATAAGCATGTAAAGGTGTAATTAGAAATTTTAGAAGAGTTTTTCTTTTATAACACAATGGGTAAAAGAGGCTTTACATCCTATTACATATGGGATAAAAGCAAAGCTAGGTTAGTAATGGTTAAGCATGGTTAAGAGGGGTTGAGTTTACTTTAGGAGAGTTTAATTTGTCCTTTAGTGACTCATGGGAATTGAAGGGGTACATTAATTAAACCAAGGTAATTAATTATTAGTGGTGATGTAGCTTTTAGAAGCATTTGAGGAAAACGCTAGTCTGATCTATGCTATGAGAGGATTTTAATCAAATAAATGACGATTTATTGATTAAATAGAAGGGATTATTAATTAACTAAGAATAATTAATTAATCTATCTAGAAAGGGGGATAAATTAATGGAGGGTTGTTAATCATTGTTTTGAATGACGGAAGGGCTAATTAATTGTTGTACTGTAATTAATTAGCGGTGATAGAGGAGAAATGGTGCGTTATTGATGATATGACATCAATTTGTGGGAAAGGGTATAATTAGTACAATATTGTTTAAAATGTTTGATACAAATTAGAGGTGTCTACAATGAGGTCTATAAAAGTGTGTCAAGTTGAGAAAAGAGTTTTGTGAGGTTCAAAGATGCTATCATAAGTATGTGAGTGAGTTGTTGGTCTCACACTTATGTTGAGGATTCAATTAGTGCGAGGAGAAAAAAATATCAAAAGGATTCAATTAACAATATATATGTAGAGTGTCACCTTTCCTATGTAGGGGAAAGTACCAAGTGCAATACACACAGACAAAAAATTATAATCTAATTAGTTAGCGTATACAAATGGGAATTATTATTGAACTCATGAGACATAGGGGCCTTCACTTCTAAATCTGTCTTGACATGTTTTAAGAAAGGAGATGTGATTATCGATGAGAGTGATTAGAGAGGAAATAAGATTTAAACAACTCAAACATTAGATAATGGATTAACATTTACAAAATCATCGAGAAAAATGCATGTTTTATCTTAATAAAAATATTTCTTACCTTTTTTATACTCATTTTTCCTTAACATCCATGGGATATGTTTCTGTTTATTTGAAGCTAAAGGAAAATTTTTAGGTCCTAGATAAGCCAAACAACAATTTGGCATATGAGACACCCCTTTTCCGATTCCACAAGGGGATTTATTTCGATTCATATTACATATAGTTCAAAATTTTGTGTATGTTTTGCAGACTATGAGTAATGTAACTATAATATGTAAACAAAAATAGAAATAATGACATTAATTGAGCCCCAATATTTATTGCTTCCAATTGCCGTGCTATCCCCATCTCAAAGGAGTTATCCAAGACGACATTTATGATTCTCATTGTGATTGTTTTAATCAAGTGTTTGGTGATACGAGTTTAGTATGTTTCCATAATCGTATGCTCTGAAATATAGGAGCCTACAATTTCATCAAAAGATTTTCCTTCTTTTCTTTACATGGTAAAATGTAACATCTCAAAGACAAATTCAAGGTCCTCAATACAAGTTGTACCATAGGTTGAATAGAAAATATATCTACTAAATGGTCTATATGGGCTTATAAGTGTTAGAGATAAAATATAAATAAATGTGGGGCAATTCCATACAATCACAACAACAAGAACTATGAATAAAAATATAGAAACATAAAATTAAAAATGCACAAGAAGACACGATTTAATGTGGTTCACCCAATGTGGGCTACATCCACCAAGAAACACTTGCTCAAATTTTATTATAAGCCAAAAATATTACAATCCACTCTCAGATCAAGATTCTCACAATTACAATGCACAGATCTTGTTTGGAGTTGTAATAAACAAACTCTCTTGAATTCACACACACTATACATCTCCCTACTATATGCCCAACTATTTATAAGCACATCAATAGGTAACTACCTAAGTAATTTTACAATACCATGGGCCAAGAAACCAACCCATCACGACTTCCCATAAACCTATGGGTCAAATACCACCCATATAATTAATATATGAAAAAACCACATTTTTAGTTACTCCCGAAAACATTTCTTGGCAAGAATACATGAAACATGTACAATAAATTTTAGTGTACAATTTACAACACATCCAACATGAAAATAGAATCCATAACCTAACAATAAGGCCATATTATCCAAAATCATTGTTTGTTATTATAGTTGTGTACTATAGGAAATTGTTAAGAAGAGTCTTGAAAGTCTCTTAAATAGGAGGATAGGATACAATCATGGAGTCCTTGAACATTATCTTCTCCTAGTGAGGTAAAATTGTATTCAAAGGCTGGTGTTGGCAAGAAAATTTGTCAATGGGACGAATTGTTGAATTTCGCAATGCTCGGGACAAGGTCCCTCTACTCGAATGGGGAAGCTTCATTATTGTGTGTGAACTAAAAGGAAAATTTGTTGTTGGCCTAAAGGCCAAGGATCCAACAGAGTACTCCATTGTATCCACAAAAATTCTTGAAATCTTGTGTAAGGGAGGAATTTTCTAGATAGGTGGGGAAAATGGAGTGAGAAATTAGGGGGGGGGATTACTAGTAAGTAGGAAAATTCATATTCTTGCAAGGATTAATCAAAAATATCACATACAAAATTTGAGAAGAAAAAAACTATGCTCATAAAATCAATGATGAGATGAAACCATGGACACAAAGTTACACACATGCACTCATCTTGAAAAGAAGAAACTTATTTCTTTATTGACATTAGCACAAGTTATACAATGAAAAGGAAAGAAGAAAACATGTAGAGAAATATAATAATTTGCTAATTTTTTTATCCTTGGTAGCTATCTATTTAGAACTTCCAAAATTGACAACCCATAAGAATGGGGAAGTCATTACAATATATAGACTTAGAAAAGACTCTTCATCTACCCCCCACATGTCTCTTCACTTGTCTTTTTCACTTGTGACTCTTGACATTCCTAGGAAAGAAACTAATTCCCCTTTTATTAATTAATGGAAACTTGTTACAATATTGGACTATAGTCACATTAGTAAGTAAGACCAAAAAAGTGAATAAGTAAAAAACAAAAAGTGCAACCTCTCAATGAAGAATTAGAATGTGAAGGAAGACAAACATGGTGAGTGAATAGAAGAAGAAGGTAGCTACTCCAAGCTGTGAAGAATCTTCCACCGATGGACTTTTGAAAAGTCCCTCAGGAGAAATATCAATGCCTTTGAACTGCTTACTGTACCTTGCCACCACAAGGGAAACTTTCTCAACTTTTGGGATATGAACAAAAATAAGTGACTTGATCCAATTTTCAGCGAGGGAGTTGATGTTATTGCATTATGTGGACTAACATTGATGATATTTTTTGGTGTTTGAGATGAACGCTCTTATTTATTCCAGAGACTCTAATGTGTCTTCATTGAATGAGAATGGATCTTTGGTCTCCTTCTTGACTAAATAGTCAAAAGGATTCAATAGATCTTCCATTGACATGTCTTCATTCACTACTAGTAATCTAAGATTTTAGACCTGAACATTGACATCCCTCTTAATTTATTCAACATATTCCTCGTATGAACCAAATTCCCAAGAGCTCGGTTCATAATTTTATAAAGAGTAACCAAATTTTGAGCCCAAGATTGAGACAAGTCATCTGATGCTAAAGAGAATACACCTTTGATTATTAAGAGGGATGAGCCTTACCCATCTCAATGAACAACAGATACACTTGATCCCATTGATCCTTCTCTACTTCAATCCCCTCTCATGTCATGATTACTTTCATGTCCATGGAACTCATGTACTTGATCAATGTCCATATTTCTGGAAACAACGTGTTCCCCTTTTAAGGATCATGTTCAACCACTTGTCATTCACTCTACCCTGCATGGTGAAGCCTCATGTTTTTCTCGATGAACTCGTGGTCGAAGCTACCGATGGGAGTATCTTTCTTCGGCTGAGATAAAAGTGACAGAACTTAGGTCCAAGAGTACTTACACATATGAAGTGAGGGTCATGATATATGGTCTTCCACTTGATCCAATTTATCCTTGTATTCTTGATTTCTTGTGAGAAGGCAAGTGGAAGACTCCTGAAATAGATGGGAATCACCCTCATGTGTCATTGGTTACATGAAATAGTGCTGATTTCATATTTTGATGGTGTCATCTCGCTGAGAGACTTGACGAATTTGGTGTGAGCCACCTCCACATATTGGTTACCTGAAGTATCATTAAAAATGGGAGGAAATATGGGCTTTCTTTCCTTTCTTAACTTTCAAGATTATGGATATGGTTGGGAAATCTAGAACCACCACCTATTTGATCTTGCATGTCTCTCCCCCAGTCATGTCTTGTACCCATGAGAATTTTTCGTTTCTCTTAAGCTCATTGTTGGGCATGAAATAAATTTCTTGACCTTTGGTTGAGAAGGGTTCTTGGACTAGTTATATAGGCACCATTGAGGGAGATGAAATTTCTAAGTTCTCTCGAATAACTGCGCGGTTGAGAAACTTCAACCTCACCTTATTCCAGGTCCTTTGAATGCTCTTGAGTTTATTTTGCCTTATTTTGAGTTCTCTTGTGGTCCGAGGACTCAAATACCATGGAATTTCTCTTTGCACCCTTTAAGAATGAGCTAAACTTGAAGCTTTCTCAATCGACTCTGGAGTGGAGAGAGGAGATGCCTATTTATCAAGGGCATAAAGGCCTCCTGAATTGATGAATGATGCCCTATTATTTTTTAACCAAATCCTTGACCTGCAAATCACCACCTCAATCCTCTCACCGATATCACTTGATTCCATGATGCTCCAAGAAACATGAGGAAAAGTTGAAGCTCTCACCAATGGCTACTCTAGATCATATATCTCTATTGCATCATCCTCGATGCCTTTCTTGAACCATTCAAATCCAAATTTCCTTATTTGATCCACTGTCATTCTCATGTGGTCTCTTCTTCTCACTTCATGATCATCAACACAATTTATTCATTAGTATTCAACTTGCGGCACATGTTGCAAGTAGGGAATATGAAACAAGTCAGGAGTGCTCCAGATATCAAAGTTAGCCCTCAACGTATGTAAAAAGAGTTTCATCCGGGAGAAGAAGGATTCCAAGTTTAATGCATTAATGAGAGATTTGCAAGAAAATATTCCCAAGGAGATGGTGAAATACACACCTTTCTTCTTCCTACTCTCAAATTTCTTGTTGACATGCATCAGTTATCTGTTCCGTTCAAGAATGAAAATATTATCGCTCAAGTACTAAGGGAGATTTCATGGAGCAAGGTCAAATGTTACTACCCCGATACATGAGAAAGTTGAAATTGTGTGAAAAAAGATCCATATTTCTCGAATCAAAGTGATATTTTTGAAGACAACTCGAGCTCTAGGTTTCCTTCAAGAAGTCTCATAACATACAAGGTGATTGCCTCATTCACCCTAGAAAATTGATGGTTACTCTATTTTAAGATTAGCTATGGGTATCTCTCATAGGAAGGGGCCTTTTGAGATATTTTTGGTGCGAGATTCAAACCCTTGGAAGGTCTCATACTAGCAAGAGCATACACTAGATACAATGTCATGGAAAACTTTCTTGTGACTAGAAGATGGAGCAATTGGAAGTGGATGTTATCATTGATTATGTGACCCCGATCAATCATCTTCTTTCCTTCAAGAATGGTGAGAATGAATAATTTGATCCAATCATGAAAGTCTTTGGTGATTTCTTCTCCCATCACCCCGCTAAGGAGAATGATGACATTTGAGAACCCTTCATGAAGTTCATGTCCTGGAGCAAGACTTCATCACACAGAGGGATTTATCATCTACCTCAACCAAGATTCCAAGGCAATGCCTTGGAGGTATGAATCATTATTTGACCATTCACCTATTGAAAACTCCTTTGAGATGACAACCATGTTGCTCCAAGTTATAATCTACATACTCTATGATATCCCCTTAGGGGTGAGCACGCCAAGATTGAATCGACGATCGACCCATATGATTATCGTGTCTATTTCATAATGATGATCACAAGACATCACCAATTCTATGCCTTGGAATGATAGAGGATAGACACCTGCGACATACAAACCACTTTTATATATCTTATCCTCCATGGGTTCTCTTGGTCCAACAAGCATCTAGTTTTTCAGGTCTTCTAGGTCCATGTGAGCGATATTGTTGTCACCCACTGGATACTCTAATGAGAGAGATGAAATGAGCTCTAAACTAGTGAATTTTAACTTCATTGTTGAAAAAATTAGTTACCCGAGATAAAAATATGAAGATAGACACTTTCTGCACCTAAAACAAACACTTTCCTTTTTTAGTAAGTAGGAATCGGACTTGCTTTTTTTTGCTTATCTACTTTTTTTCTTTTTGTGATATTTTTCAGTATGACATGATCCCTAACATACCATGTACACTTTCATTGGGGTCATTTTGATGATCTTTGTCAATTTCTATTTTTAAAAAGTATTTTTTAGCTTTTTTGTCACTTTTTTGCTTTTTTGCTTAGTTTGTCTCCACTGTTGAATTCTGAGTGCATTGTTTTCAGAAGGTTTTCTTTTTCAGATGGTTTCTATTTATAGTAAGTATAAAGACTAGATAATTACTATTTTTAGAAGTTCCACTCCCCATGTTGGTTGATGATGAAAACACCTTCACTGGGATATGCTTGCTCTCTGGATCACGTGGTCAAAACTTTGTCGCAATCCACCGCCAAAATGGTGAGAAATAAAAAAAGCATGAACCTAGGGCACAAAATGAGGATTTTCTGTTGTAAAAATATAGATCATGATATGGTTTTCTATTACAGAGTTCTTGAATGCGCCTGGATCATGGAGTTGTTGAGAAAATTTCATGTGAAACGAACCACCGGTTTGAAAGTTATGAAAAATTCTTCCTTATGGCTACCATGGCTTCCCATAAGAAGTTGCGAGGTTATTATGATGAATTTTCAAGTTATTTTGAGCTTCAATATGTCTCTAATGGCTACTTAGGTTGACTTGGAAAAATAACAAATAGGAAAAGGCAAACACGGTTCTTTAAAAAATAAAAACGGGCTATTTTTAAGTCATGAAAGTTTGGTTTTTACTTTTTCAATTTTTTAAAGCAAGGGGATGGGGCACAATTTTGTGTCCTAACTATCTTGATAAATTTGGGATAGTAGGTGTAAGAAAATGCACCCCCCTTCATAGGCCGACAAGTGTCGGGATGAGATTGGGGAGCATGGGGAATGATGGAGAAGGTTTCTAACACCCGATGACATGCTTGTAATGAAAACCAAATGTCAAATGAATTTCATCGTCATCTAGCTAGTGTTACGTCTGCTGAAGCTATAATAATATTCCACATGTTGGAACCTCAAATTTATCCTTTGAATTCTATGGTGAATGAAAATAAGCAAGGAAACCTACCGACACTAAACAATTATCTCTTAGCCAAGAAAAGAATTAAACATTGGTATTCATCTAAATGGAGATCAAGAAATTAAAATTATTAATGTCTTAAGAGATTATTCAACAAAATCCACCTAGGATTATACTGATATGAGATGAATCCACCCACGACATATGTATTCATCAGATTTACACCGATGATGTTAAAGCGAAACAAATAACCATAATGTAGGATTAATCCAACACTAAAAACTATTGTCAAAACTGAGATTGAGAAACTATTAAAAGTTGCATTTATCTATCCTATATCGATAATTAGTGGGTGTCCCCACTTGTTATGTTCCCAATAAAAATGGTAAATGAAGAATTTTTGTAGACTATGGGAACTTAACGAAGCTAAAAAAAGAATGATTTCCCTTGGCTTTATAGATTAAGTTTTGGATAATTTGGTAGGAAATAAATATATTTCATTTTTAGATGGATTTAGTGGCTACAACAAAATTTCCATAGCTCCAGAAGATCATGATAAGACCAAATTGACATGCCCTTTGGGAATATTTGCATACAAAGTTTTACCATTTGGTTTTTGCAATGCACTTGCCACTTTCCTAAAGGTGGTCTTGGCTATTTTTGCAAAACTTACCAATGACTTTGTTGAGATATACATGGATGATTTATCAATCTATGGGGCTACTTTTCAAGAATATTTGAGTAATTTAAATAAATTATTAGCAAAATGTGAGCAACACCAACTCTCCTTGAGTAATGAAAAATGTTTAATTATGGTTGATCAAGGGATTGTTTTAGGTCATCATATCTCTGCTAAAGGTATTCAAGTTGATCATAAGAAAATAGAAATCATTACTATCCTTCCTGTTCTAGAAAATCGGTGATATAAAAATATTTTTAGGTCATGCAGTTAAGTTACAAAAGGTTTATCAAACATTTCAGAAATTTTTTTGCACCTATATGTTCTCTTTACACACACAGATTGTGTCTTTGAATGGAATTCTCACCGTCAAAAATCCTTTGAATCCATAAAATAAAAATTGACTATTGCCCCAGTTTTGAGATGACCTAATGGGGACAACCTTTTCATATCTATAATGATGCATAGAATACTACAATGTGGTTAGTACTTGGACAAAAGGATGAATACGAACAAATGTATGCAATTTATTTCATTAGCAAAAACTTGACCCATGTAAAGAATAATTACACACACAAAGAGAAAGAGTTTTTGGTTGTTGTTTATTCTCTAAACAAATACAGACATTATGTCAATCGCTATAAAATATTTGTATAAACAGACCATTCAACAATAAGGTATTTGATGAATAAGCTAGTAGTAGGGGGTAGGATTATCAGATGGTTACTCCTTTTGCAAGAATTTGATATAACAATAATTGATAAACTAGGGAAAGCTAATGTTGTTTCTGATTTTCTTTCAAGATTGAATGTTTTAGGTGAAGAAGAGCCTATTGAAGACAACTTTCTAGATGAACACATGTTTGTAATTTAAGCACACTCACCATGGTTTACGAGATATTGCCAACCTGCCTAACCATAGGGAAGTTTCCACTTTATTTTACAAGTAAAGAAAGGAAAATATTAGTTAGAAACAATGCCACTTATACATGGTGTAATGGAATTTTATTTAATTATGGTCTTGAAATGATTCTCTCATGGGCGTGTTAGAGAAGATGAGGTGTATAACATTATAAGATCTTTCTCCAATGAACTAGATGGAGGGCATTATTCAATAAAGAGGGTCATTCACAAGATCCTTAGTGTTGGAACATCGGGAATATTTTCTATGAAAACTTCTCTTTTCGAAAGGGATTATATACATATGTGAATTCTATAGAATATAGACATATATATAACATGATAACGAAACATTTTTGTAAGAATATGTGTCATTTTGGTTTCTATCATAAAATTATTTTTGAATAAATGAATCTTTTTTATTATTATTGGCAAATAGTTTTTGAAAGGGACTATACCCTTGTACAAGAAGGCTCATTAGCTAGATTTTACAATTATATCAAATCAAAAGAGATCAAAATTTAGATTTGACCTTTTTCTTGAGATCTAATTATAATAGGTCGGTAATCCCTCTTTTTAGACGAATTATAAATCTTAAAGTTCTAGATAGTGCAATTAGCTAAAATATAGGAGAACCTATCTATTTTTGGAATTTCTCAACTAGAAAATAACTACTCACACAAAATGATCAAAAGATATTTTAATGCACAAAAAAATCCCTAAATATTTGCCTCGATGTTGTGCAAAATTTTGGCAGCGATTCTTCTTAGATTGTATTGTTTCAATATCTTGCACTGTGTGATTTTATTGTACCCCTCTAAGTTATGCAAATTGTGTGTTGGTTAATTATCATATATTCCATTTGCATCCTTAATAGTTGGTGTTTTTGAAATGATAAATCTTAATTAAGAGTGTATAGATAAAATTGGTTTATATAACCTAAAACTTTAAGTGTATATATAATCAAATTTATTTTCAATCTTTTCCACAAAGTGTATTTTTCTATTTGTTCCTTTTAAATTTATCAATCATGCTTATTTGGGGTTCTTCACAAGTGAGGTACCTTCCCAAACCACATAATCTTCATATTCAAAATGTTGTTGCAATGATTAAACTCTTCTTATCGAATTTCCTACCCAATGCCTTCCTAATCCTTACTCTTTCCAATTGAAGTTACTATTAAAAGGATAATGATTTAGAATTATATTATTACGTAATAATTAATAAAATAAAAAAATAAACTAGGAAATTTAAATATTGATTTCTATTAAAATATTTAATTTATAAGAAACTAAACTTGTGTACGATTTATTATGGAGTTTCGTTGTATTTACAATGATACCTATGAAGGGTGGTGGAGTGTAATAATGTCAAAGGAAACATACATATTTTAAATTTGATGTCTATTTGACATAGTTTATCATCTTGTATTTTTCTTATTTGGAAAATAATATTTTAAAATAGTGAGAATATTTTAGGTACACAATGAAATTTGGAGCCTCTTTTTCAATGGTGTGTGTGTGTGTGTGTGTGTGTGAGAGAGAGAGAGAGAGAGAGAGAGAGAGAGAGAGAGAATAGATTTATCAATAAGACTTTTCACTTACATTCAATAATATGTATTTCAAAAAATTTACATGTGTAACTATGATATATTTTTACATGACAATTAGTCAATTCCATTTTATGTTTTTCCATTTATATAATTTATTAACTTTTTGTTTATTGCAAGATTTACTACACCACCTTATTCATATGTATTCATATAATACATGTGCTTTTGAGTGTTAATTTTTATATTAATCATATATTTAGAAATAGATTTTTTAAATAATACGAAACATGGGAAGAAAAGTATATACCCCCACATAATATTGGGGTTGTTTTCATTAGCAATACTCTACGCTTTTGAAATGCGGAAAATAGTTGAAAATTGTTCTCTCTTTTAGATAACGTTTAAAAGGTGGAGGACAGATATTGCCAAACAACTTGAAAATATGGATAGCAAAAACTCTAGTAAGAATGCTTCTTCAACTAGGTAGAAGATTATCTTTATAGATGCCTTATGGCCTACTTTCACCCAACATTTGGTAAACTCCTACAATAGAAATTAATCGTGTTGGGTGTATATTAAGAGCACATAAAATTTCCTTCATATCTAAGTTTTATACAAATTTGTAGCGACTGCGGGCTAGCTTCATATATATTTAATGTTTTATAAATTTATATATTTGGTCTAGAATAATGTTATCTTGAAGATTTATGATGAATATGATAAACAAAAGAGACGTATCAATACAACAAAATTTATATATCTATTTTTTATACAAATTTGAGTGTTCGATATCTATGTTTGATACAAATTTGTAGCAAGTGTGGGGTAGCCTCATATTTATTTTTATGTATTACAAATCTATGTATTTGGTCTAGAATAATGTTAGGTTGAAGATATATGATGACTTTGATAACATAAGAGACATATGAATTCGAAAGAATTATTTAGATGGTTTTTAAATGTACAATTTAAATTAATATTGTATCAAGAGAGATATTTTATATGAAGGACAATGACAATATATTAAGTAAAATATATTTTGTAATTAACTTGTTTCATCTCATTATACATGTGATTATGATTTCTCATGCATTAGTCATTTGTTATCGCACTCCATGTGACATGTAAAAATGTTGACATTAACTTATAATTTATGTCAACAATCAAATGATCAAATGTTTAAGTAAAAAGAATATTTAACAATATTCAAAATAAATTATTTTACTTGCCATTTAACTATTGTTCCTTCAACCTAGCTTGCTAACTCCCCGCAACTAGCCTCCTCGAAGGACCTTCCTCCCTCCACCTTGAGCCTGCCATCATGGTTGGGATGCCCCCTGCTACCCAGCTAGCTCAGCTGCGGCTCGTTGGATGCCCCAAAGTCATGCACTCAAGACGATTAGCGCCTTCCGCCTCCACACCGACAAGTTTCCCACATGATTCATTTTAAGACACCTCTATAAAATTGTAGGTGGAAAATACCTAGCGAATATCCCGGAACAGAGCCAAAGAAAAGACGAATTTGACAGTATTCCAAAACCGAATTTTCACCAGGTTTTTTGAGCCATAGAAATCAAAGTTCCAAACATCAATGTACCTTTGACACGCAACAATATGATGTCAATAACCCTCCTTGACGCACGTCAACACAATGTCAACAGAGCCCTTTCACGCGCGTCAGCAGAGGCTTTGACACATGTCAAAAAGGGTAAGTGATGTGCGTCGATGGCATCCTGACGGCGTGTGTCAATGGCCTCTGTTGACACGCGTCAATAGACTCTGTTGACATGCGTTAATAGAGGCCATTGATGCACATCAACAGAGGCCATTGACACACGCATGCAACAGATGCCATTGACACTTTATTTGGCCTATAAATACCCTCCCTGTTGGTCATTTTCTCATTTACACTTTTCGGCTCTCAATTTTTTTACAAGAATCCCTCATTGTCAAAGACACAAGCACAACTACAATGGCGACTTCAAATGCTTCCCAACCGCAAGCTCAGGAAAAAAATCAAGAAGAGAATCTAGTCCAATCCACGGGTAAGATCATCTACAGGAATCCTTGTGCCCCCACATCCATATTGTTTTAAAGATGTCTTCCAAATATAAAGATTTGATGGATGCGTGTGAGTTTACTGGGCTCGTTGACATGCCCCATTTCGAAACAGATCCAGATATTTTGAATTACCTTCTCTCGTCCTACAATACAGAGGACGGCCTTTTTATGTGACTTTGAATGACGACCGAATGTTTCAATTCAGTATCGAAGCAAATGACATCCATCAGTTTACGGGCCTTCCGTTCAGAAATTTACCAATTGTTACAACGAAGGCAACACTCCTGGAAGAAGACAAGAAATATCTTGAATCAACGTTCGGTTTCCATGTTGATTGTAAGTATAATTCATTTTCATTCATCATTTTTATTCTATTTTTTATTGTGATACAATTTGGTGTTATAAATTTATATTAATTCCCACTATTTGGCATTTGCAGCTCATGTCAATAAATCCAGGCATGGTGTGGATACATAATCAATTGCACACCACTTTCTTGCTGCAGTGATTTCATTTTTTCAATCCAAAATAGTTTTGCAGGGTCACTAAACAGATATACCAAATTGGGCCATTGCATACATAGTTGCCACTATCTCAAAACAAAAATTTGATTGGTGCACCTATCTATAAAAAAATAAGAACTGACATAACAAATTCAAAGCTTTCAGAAAAACCTGTCATTTATTCCACAAACTATCTCCTCGGCCTTTATTACGAGGCACTTTTAAATTTAAAAGATAAACAAATTCCTACTTGCACTGACGAGGAGTTGATGAAGTTGTCAATTCCATTTGAAGAACAACAGGTATAAACTATTTAGTTTGTATTTCAATTTTCGACATTACACTGCACAATTATTAACAATTTACGGTTTGCAGAGAAGATTTATTGAAGCCCTTCCCGAAAAAAGGCGTTATCAAGAGGAAGAGGCCAACAACACGCTGAGGCTTCGGGAGACTCCCAATCTAAAATGGAAGCTCACTCCTCTCCGAACCCTCAACAGTTTGAACTCGTTAAACGCCAGAGAAGTAATACCTTCTCATATATTATTTACAAATTCCAAATTTGTATTTTATTTTCCAATTTAAATTTTAACCAATTGAATTGACATAACATTTAATGTTGATGACATTGCAGGGACTTTGGACCATACTCGTGTTTCAGAAACTCAACCTTCTTCCCCAACTCACTCCATACAGTCACATGCATTCGTATCTTCTAAACAACCACCAAATACTACTCCTACATGGCCACCCTTAGCACCACGAAAAACTACCCCTCGATAACAAGGTACAACTTTTCAATACTACGTTTAATTTTGTAGTTTTTGCCTTTTTGGATTGTTTTCTAGTTTTTCATGTTTTTTCTTGAAATTTTTAGCACATTGCAGTCCTTCTGTTCAAACAATGGCACCGACCCCCTCAACCAATAATTTTTAAAATGCCAACTAGAGGAATAGTGAAAAATAACATTGGTAAACGCATGCCAATTTCTCCGGCCCCTAACAGACACTAAACATTGCCTCCTCCTTTCGAATTCCAATGCTCTCACTTGGTGGCTTACCCAGTGCAATGGGCATATTGGTTTTGAACAATATAAATTTAGATGAAGATTATTTGGGCATTGATAACAATGACCCAACTGGTTTTTTCAATACCCGTGAGATGATTCAAGGCCAGCAGGTATACTTCAATTTAAACATGCTTTACAATATTGAATTACATTTCAATTTAAATGTATTTATCGAATCTTGATTAATTTTATCACAAACGAGATTAGGCCACCCAAAGGCGAAACAAGTACCAGTTGATCTAGCCAAAATCCCCATACTTCTCCAAAGAAGATCATCTTCATCGATACAAATAGTGAATAGTTCTTTACCTTTTCCTTTGGAGAACTTAATTGGTTATGATTGTCAATCCCATGTTAGTGAGTTTATTCTACCTCATATCAATCAGCTCATAGAATGGGAGAGAAGGGATAAAGTTCTTATCAATGAGATTATTAGTCATTTTGAAAATTATTGGAAAAGAGATAGTTTATACGCTGTAGTCCAGAATCAACCACGAAGATGGATTCCTTACTTACCCAAGTAAGAAGTGGGACTGTCATGTATAACAACTATAAAGATGACATTTTGGATAAAACATTAAACAAATTGGAAAATATTAGTGCTGAGGCCCAAGCATATTTTAACAAATGGTCTAAGGACATGGATCTAGTAGCAATTGTAAATGCTGAGAGAGATAGAGCGGTTGTAAGTACTATCACTTTCAAACTATCATTCTTGTTAATTTGAAATTTTCATTTTTAGTAATATGTTGAATTGACATTACTCTTTTTGTGCATTTGAAATATGAAAATTTGAAGAGTCAAGAAAAGGTATTCCAAGTTCACTTGGAAACAGCGAAGAACAATTTATCCGCAACTAAGAATTTGAAGGAAAATATTGTTTTGGTTAACAAACAAAACAATACACTAAAGCAGATAATTAAAGAGCATGGCTTCGACCCTGAAATATTATTCAAAGCTAAGGCAACAGCTGATCCAAATTTTTTGTCGCATGGAGATGCGACAAATCAAGAAGAAAGAATTTTAAAAAATCTAGACAGTGCTACAGAAGATCTTATAAGTTTTGGGGTTATTTCTGTTGTTGGGGAAAGGGGTACAACCACAGGGGAAGAAACCATTGGGGAAAGGAGCACATGAGTTGAAATGGATATAGAAAAAGAGGGTTGAAAACTTTGTGGAAACTTTAAATATTGAGCCTATATTTGAAAATTTGTAACATTGAATGTTGTGGTCATGGTATTTGAATTTAATTATATGGATTTGATAGCCTTTTAAAATTTGAAATACTATATAATCTTTAATTTTGATTGCATATGGATTTGATAGAATTTTTAGATTGTATATGGAGTTTATGCTTTTTGGTTTACTCTTAATGGTGATTGCATTAGATAGGGATGAATCATGATGACGTATGTTTCTTGTTTACTTGGATTATCATGAATTGTATGTGGACGTAGATGATGAATGATATAGATGGATATAGATGATGATGAATGATGATAATGGATAATTGTTTTAGAAACATGGAATGATGATAGATGATGATGAATGATGATAATGATATGATATATATGGATGATGATCAATTTAATGTGGACATAGATTTAGCTTCAAGCATGATAATTCTTCTTCTCTAGACATTTAAACTTGTTTTAAGATAATTCTTCTTCTCTATACTTGTAATGATATGATCATGATGTCATTAGAATGGATATAGATGATAAATAAATGGAATGTGTTAAAATGGATATAGATGACATTAGAATGGATATAGATGAAATTAGAACGGATATACTTGTAATGATATGATTATGAATTGTTTTAAAAAATGGAATTGTTTTAATAAATTTAAATTAGATAAATAATTGTTTTAATAATAATTGTAGTGTCAGGACTCAGGATTATGATAATGATATGGTGATGATATGATATATATGGATGATGATGAATTTTATGTGGACGTATATTATAAATTGTATAATGTATCGTGGATTATGAATTGTATAGTATAGAAATATCTTTTCTCTGTAAAATTCAATTGTGTCATTTTATCCCACGGTTAAAAAATATATCAAAGCATTTTGCAAATATAAAAAATAAATTAAACATAATTGTAAGAAATCAAGAAAGATGATATGATAGGGTTTAACTTACCTCTAGTGTATTAGATTCTTTGTGAAATCATCATCATCGGTAATGTGCTAGATCTTTGTTTTAAGAAAACTCAACACGAGAAATGGATTAGTAGATAGATGGGTGAGTTTCCTGACATTGTCAGTCCCAAGAAGTATCAGCTTCCTTGGATGGATGTCAACCCACATTTTCAAAAAAAAATAAAAATATTGTATTTAAATAAATGTAAATATATAGACCTATAACATCTTTAATGATAACAAGTGTCAAGAGCTGAAAAAAATGTAAAGTAACAAACAATAAGATTAAGGTGAAGAAGATACCTATTTAAAGTTGAAATCATCATTGGTAATGTGCTAGATCTTTGTTTTGAAAAAACTCAACATGAGAAATGGATTAGTAGATAGATGGGTGAGTTGCCTGACATTGTTAGTCTCGAGAAGTAATAACTTCCTTGGATGGATGTCAACCCACGTTTTCAAAAAAAATAAAAAGATTGTATTTAAATAAATGTAAATATATAGACTTGTAACATCTTTAATGATAACAAGAGCTGAAAAAAATGTAAAGTAACAAACAATAAGATTAAGGTGAAGAAGATACCTATTTAAAGTTGAAATCATCACTTCCACTGGTAATGTGCTAGATCTATGTTTTAAGAAAACTCAACACGAGAAATGGATTAGTAGATAGATGGGTGAGTTTCCTGACATTGTCATTCTGAGAAGTACCAGCTTCCTCGGATGGATGTCAACCCACGTTTTCAAAAAAAATAAAAAGATTGTAGTTAAATAAATTTAAATATATAGACCTGTAACATCTTTAATGATAACAAGAGCTGAAAAAATGTAAAGTGACAAACAATAAGATTAAGGTGAAGAAGATACCTATTTAAAGTTGAAACAATCCATTATCAATAGCTTCTTCAAACTCAATGTTCTCTTCTGTAGAGTGTGATGATGCGCCAATTCCACTCTCAACATTGGGAACAATTGTACTTGTAGCTGTATTATTCACACCTCTTCTTTCATAAAGGGAATTCCAATGCGCAATTGCTCTATCGAAAGGAAAGGTTTTGATGGAGTATTGAGAAACATAACACCTCATGCAACTTTCCAGATTTTTATCCAACATGTTTCTTAGTTTTGATTTTATAAATGATAATGCACTGAAAACCCTTTCGTCCTCCACAAACCCCAAAATCATTGTTTGGCATAACTCATATAATCTGAAATATTCACTGATATCTTCTTATAAGATAGAACTTTGATAGATTCCTCACCACAACCTTGTAATAGCACCACTTTCAGAAGGTTCGTCTAAAATTTTATATTGGTTCCTCATTGTTGTTGCAAAATTTTTTGATTGAAACTTTAATAAATCAACATTCAGTATACCTTTGATTTCCATACCCTTGAGCTCTGAAGTCTTTGTGAATTGTTCCATTATTGTACCCATGGATTTATGGAAATGCTTTCTGACAAAGTCTGCACGGCCACCTTCAGTATTCCAAAAATTAGGATTCATCACACCCATGGCTTCCAAAATTTTATCTTTGCAGAAACGTTCCCTCATTTCTGATGTCAAGGATTCTGAATTTTTTTAAAGCTTTATTCTTATTTCAACTATAATAGACTCAAAGATATTATGTGTCACGGGAACATCTTCTCGTTCTGATCCTGTAATATCTTGATGTTTTTGTAAAATGTGTAGTGGTATTTCCCTCCCATTAACAGTGATGCAGAGGTGATCGTGGATATTAAATCTCAAAAAGGTGCTGGGATTTTTAAGATCTAATAAAGCTTTCCAATTCTCAAAAACAGGTGCATCAAAACTATCTTGGGAATAGTACAATATATCAAGACTTTGACATACCATTTTTCTCATCCGTATAAAATCCACAACATAGATTAATCGCCTGCATGCATGCATGATTCATCGGTGTATTGATCTCCTTTAACATTGGAAGAATACCAACCAATGTAAGCAATGTCTCCAAATCGGTTAAACAGAACAACAAGTCTCTCACCCTATCATTTTCATGACGATATTTGTGCATGAAACCAACCAACGAAGGATACTCCTCACGAACTCTGCGCATGCAAGTTCATAAAGAGATCCATCTAGTCTCGACATACTTGAAGTTTTTAGCCATATGTAATTCCAATTACAAATTTCTAGAACTCAAGAAATCACTTTGGCATGCCCGACATATAGGCATGAAGTTCTCTTATAAGGTCTTCTAATTTAGCAACATTTTCGTGGTTGCTTACCATTTTATACGCTAAATTCATTTTGTGAGCCATACGGTGAATTGGCCTGCATATATGGGGCCACTATTGTTTGTAATCTAACACACACCTTGCTCGGTGACCCCCGCATGAGATGCACTATTTTCTCCAACACATACCAACTTCATAGCAATTTCATAATAAGTCATTCCAAAGAATATCTTTCAAATGAGAAACAATTATTTTATGTAGGTTTTCGACATTGCAGTTTTCAACCATTTTCATAACACCCAACAGATGAGGTGTCCTTATATGATTTTCTAAAGTATAGACGTGGATACATACCCATGTAGTGTTGTCGACTGTTGTCACTTCATCAATTGAAAGAGAGATAAAATTTTATTTTTTACATTCTCTTTCAAATCTTCCTTCTCTATCATCGAAAGGCATTTTGCCATTTCCCATCCACTACTTTCAGACCAATGAGACTGAGGTATGTTCAAAGCATTCCATTAAATTGATACAAAACTTTGAAATCGAGGAAATCTGAAATCGGTCTTCCTTTTTTTAGTATGTGAAATAGAGTAGAGAATTGTATGAATTTTGCATGTAGATTTGTTTGTTTCATCTTACCAATATGTGATGTGATCGTTCCTCCCTTTTCCAAGAGATGTCTGTGTTTTTTCTGCTCTGCCTCATATTCCGCTGCATATCTAACATGCATGCATTCTTTTCAATTTTCCACTGTGTGTTTTGATTTTCGGCCATCGCCCCCATTATTACTGATCAAATATTGTTTTCCACAATGTTTTTCTATAGTGTCCAACTTCATTTCTATTTTTGTTGCTTTCCCAAATTCCACGTACATATTGTACATGTACATTCGAGATGGGATCTCTTCAAAATTAAATGATTGTATGGAGTTCGATAAATGGAAATTTAGCCACTGCGAGAGAGGGAGAGAGTGAGTGAGTGTGAATGAGAGAGAAAATAGATTTATCAATAAGACTTTTCACTTACATTCAATAATATGTATTTCAAAAAATTTACATGTTTAACTGTGATGAATTTTTACATGGCAATTAGTCAATTCCATTTTATGTTTTTCCATTTATATAATTTATTAACTTTTTGTTTATTGCAAGATCTATTACACCACCTTATTTACATGTATTCATATAAATACATGTGCTTTTGAGTGTTAATTTTTATATTAATCATATATTTAGAAATCTATTTTTAAAATAACGCGAAACATGGGAAGAAAATCATATACCCCCACATAATATTGGGGTTTTTTTCATTAGTAATACTTTACGCTTTTGAAATGCAGAAAATAGTTGAAAATTGTTCTCTCTTTTAAATAACGTTAAAAAGGTGAAGGATAGATATTTCCAAACAACTTGAAAATATGGATATGTAAAACTCTAGTGAGAATATTAAAATTATAGATGCCTTGTGGCCGACTTTCACCCAGCATTTGGTAAACTCCTACAATAGAATTTAACCATGTTGGGTGTATATTAAGAGCACATAAAATTTCCTTCATATCTAAGTTTTATAAAAATTGTAGCGAATGCAGCTAGCTTCATATGTATTTAATGTTTTATAAATTTATATATTTGGTCTAGAATAATGTTATCTTGAAGATTTATGATGAATATGATAAACAAAAGAGACATATCAACAAAACAAAATTTATATTTCTATTTTTAATACAAATTTGAGTGTTTGATACAAATTTGTAGCAAGTGTGGGTAGCCTCATATTTATTTTATGTTTTACAAATCTATGTATTTGGTCTAGAATAATGTTATCTTGAAGATATATGATGACTATGATAACAAAGAGACATGAATTCAAAAAATTTATTTGGATGGTTTTTAAATGTATAATTTAAATTAATATTGTATTGAAGAGAGATATTTTATATGAAAGACAATGACAATATTTTAGGTAAAATATATTTTGTAATTAACTTGTTTCATCCCATTATACATGTGATTATGATTTCTCATGCATTAGTCATTGTTATTGCATCGCTTTGCATGTGACATGTAAAAAAGTTGACATGAACTTATAATTTATGTCAACAATCAAATGTTTAAGTAAAAAGAATATTTAACAATATTCAAAATAAATTATTTTGCTTGAGGCTTAAATATTGTTCCTTCAAACTTAGCTTGCCAGCTCCTTGCGGCTAGCCTCCTTGAAGGAGCTTCCTCCCTCCACCTTAAGCTCGCCATCATGGTTGGGATGCCCCCTGCTACCCAAACCAACTCGGTTGCGGCTCGTTGGATGCCCCAAATCCATGCACTCGGGATGACTGGAGCCTCCCGCCTCCACTTGACAAGTTTCCCTGTGTTATCTTTTACCCTCTCGAGGCCCCTACCGAAGACGAAAGTCACCAAAGTCTTTGGTAGGATGTGTCGGCTAGTGGAAAAGACATGTTTGGCTCTGGTTGGCATGATCAAGCCGTGCCCATATAGGATAGCAATTCACAACATCGTTTAATCTCTTTGCTTTTATGCTTTACAATGCTTTATAACCAGATGTGTTCTTAGACTTTGTTGTTTTCGAGTTTAATTCGTGATTTTGGAGTGTACTTCCATACCACCCTTTATTTTTATGAATTATCTTATATTGTTTTACTTTTAATATAATTTAAGATCTTATTCAAAAAAGGAAAGAAAGAAAGAGAGAGAAAAAGAACATATACATTTACTAAGTGAAAAAACATGAAACAACATATAAGTTTATTAAGTATTGGTAAGAAGCAAAACATATATCCGTCTCGATTTTGATGGGATAATTATGCCAAAAACACTTGATAAAGAGATCATATGCTGATATAGTTTGGTAAACCTTATAGTTGAGTTGATACCTGGGGAAAAATATTTTGATTAAGAAAGTATTTGATTTCCAAGTTTTCAAGTTTAGTATCCAAAGAGAAAAGACAAGACAACAAAAGACCCACAATAATGTGTGATACATATTTTCTTTTCTTTTTTCCCTCTTGATAGTACATAGAGCGCAAACCTAAAAAGAGATAGGAGTAAAGATTCATTTGAACTCTGTAAACATAGATATCAAGATTTTGTTTATGTGCACTTCTATTACTCTGTTTCAATCGGCGAAAATGGACATTGTGAGCGAGTTTGAACATAGAATTATAATGGAGGGAATGTGGGAAGAGATTAGAAGAAAGGAATTGTTATTAGTGCAATAGCTTAATGTATTGCCCGAATTTTTTTTTAAAAATGAAATTAAAAAAAAGAGAGGGAGCAATTAATAGAGCTGGCAGGAGTTGTTGGGAGGCACGTGAAGGCACATGAAGGGACGTGGGGCTGGTTTTTCAGGAAGGGAGCATGGTGGTTGGGCTTGGTGAGATGGGGATGTGGTGTCAGGGTGGCGTGTGGTAAGAGGTGGCCAGGGCATGGGAATGGTGGAAAAACTTTAGACCTGTCATCTTCCTTGCACAGTAATACCTGCACTTTATTTTGGAATCCAAGGATTTAACCATGTTAAAACCCAAGTTAATGTGGTAAAATTATCTGTGTTTGGATAGTTGCAGCGGTTATAGACTCGGATCTTTTGTTGTTTGCATCCCTGTTCTAAGTTTTTGTATCTCAGAGGAAAATGAAACTACTGATGCTGCTACCATTTTTATTGTTGTATGCAAAATCAAAATACGTGGGTTCCTCACAACAGGTGCACCATTTCCTTTTGGCAACATACAAGCCTCCAACCTTATCAGTTCACCCTTGACACGTATTCCCAGCCAGTGCCAAAATCTAAGCTCTATAGTAGATTATGGACGTTCTCCAAGGAGATTTGTCAGATGTTGTATTTGAATAGGAATCTGGTATACGTGAATGCAAAATGTGGAAGCATGTGCTTGGCATGTGAGCTGTTCGAATAAATGCCTGAAAACATTGTGGCGTCGTTGCACCAACTGTAGGAAATTTAGAAAACTACATTTCTATCCTTTCAAAAGGCATTAGTAACTTTCAAGAAAATGCATTTGCAGGTGTAGAGCCTCCTTCCCTTTTCCAACTTCCTAGCCTACGCCAGATAGAGGAATTTTATCAGATATTGTATTGCAAGTTTCCCTGGTTAACGTGGATGAGTAAACTGGGAGCTTGTGTCTGTGTCAAATGGGATCTTTAGGATTGTGTTGGGAGCCTCTTTTAGCTCCCCCTGATGCGGTTGCCCTTGGATTTGCAATGGAAGGTATTTGCCATTTTGGATGCCTAGCTGGATGCGTAATCTATCTAACAAATGCCTTAGGAGATGTGGTCATATGGAATATACCCAAACATGTAAGATTATTCTCTTGTATTAGACAAAATCTTGTAGTTCCAATGGAGGGATTTCTAGTATTTGTATGACCAACTCTTGTTGTATTGTGCCTGCATTAAGACTGTCTGTGGGTGTGTATGGATTTCTTAGTCATGCTGGCTATCTTGAGGGAGCTACAAAATTTATTATCCAACACCATTTAAACTTGTGGTTTTATTGTTGTTTCGGTGCAAAATGGGTTTGTTGGGAAAGCTTAAGGGAGAGGCTGAACCGAATCCCGCAGTTTCGACTGGCTTCATTCCTAGACATGGTTCATCTCCCCTTATCTTTCATAACTCTCGTACTTTGGTTTTTCATTTGCAACTTAATATAATTTTAAAATATTAGGATTATAATACATTTAATTGTTTTATATTAACTTGTTGCAAAACAAAAAAATGTTGTGTCGTAACTCACGAAATCAAAATAACCCTATTGTATTAAAACATGAACTTCAATCCTCATTCTGAGGTGATTTAGAAAAATTATTACCCAACTAGATCGCTTCAATATTATTTTTATCGACCAGACGAAATTGACTTCCCAGTAAAAATGTTGACCATCTCCTTGTTTAAATAGATAATTTTGCATTTTTCAGAGACTCGTTAAGTACCCCTCGTAACTCCAAAATGGGATGTTAAGCTTCACTCGTGTACCTTGTTATGTGAGGAGTCACCTTACCCTTTGGTTTGACCTCGAATGAACATTTGTGATCTTTTTGATGCCCTTATAGGAGCCTGTTACACTATTTTGTAGTGGTAGGAAGTTGTTAAATCTAGAAAGTTGGCTTTCATTTTGAACCGCCATTTGAAACCTGGATAGAGAAATTATTATCCGTCTTCGTAAACCTCTAGTGTTTTTACTAGACAATTGCATGGAACTTTCAGTTTAGGGAAAAACACTTTTCTGGATAGTTTGACAATGGCATTTTGTAGGCCTCTGGTTGCAGTTTGACTAGGTCAAACTAGACCAATTAGGACCGGTGGCTTCAGAAAACTTGTCACCGTTTGAAGACTGTTTTCTAGTTCTAAGTTCCGTTGACTCTGTTGAATTCTCCTTATATAGGGAAATTTGTAGGAAGTTTCTCGTTGCGCGTTCATCCATCAAATGTCAATTTTGGACGTGGTTTTCTGAGCCCTCGAGCTAACTTTTGTTCATTTGCACTGGGCCAACTACGACCAATGGCCCCGGAAAACTAGCCGCCAAATGTAAACCATTCGCTAGTTCCAAATTCCGTCAGTTGCTATGAACTCTTGGTATATAAGTGGACACGTAGAAATTTAATCATGGTGTGTGTTCTCATCGAGAAGACAACTTTTGGAAGTAGTTTCTTAGCCTCCAAGCCCGGTTTGAACGTTTTTGTAGCTAGTAAGAAAATGTAAAAATAGAAAGTTATGGGACCATCATCGGGTTGCCAAATCACCGTGGAAACTTTTGACACATGTAAATAACTGTTTAAAAACTCTATAGTGTAACTTGTGTGAAATAGAACTTTTGACAAAATGGTGTTTTCTCTCTCTTCCCTTCTCTTTCTCTCTCCCTGGGTTACGAAATGAAGTGAAATGAAATGTAATGAATACATGTCTCTAAACCTTTTCTTTCGATTGCAAATTGTAATTATTATTATATGTAAATGGGAAACTAAAAAATGTTAATTATGTTAGATTAGGGTGGATGCCATGCCAGCAATTTATCACTGATTTCATGCTCACATGGTTTTGTAGGATGCAAGAATGATGGTGAAAAGGTGATGTGTAATTCATTAATTATCATTGTAATTTATATAGTTCATTGTAAAATGAATATATGTATAATGCATTCTCATGTTACTGAGAAGGTTATATTTGATAATTTGCTAATATGTATGAGATGCTAGTTTTTAGGGATATCTAGGAAATGTGTATTTAATCATAGGTTCAATTTGATTCATAGTACACATGGTAAAAATGTTTGATATATATATATATATATTATATATATATATATATATATATATATATATAAGGTAAATGAATTTGAAGTAATATCTTGTAGTGCATATTCAGTGTTCAATAAATGATTAATAAGTCATCTTATGCATTCATACTTTGTAAATGTAATAAAGAGATTTAATCGAAACACTCTACCCTTGTATAATATCAGAGCATAACTTGTTTTCATGTGTGATACTCCTTATCGTAGAAGACATTGAAAACCGTAGAATGAACTTAAACTCTGCACTCGATGGAACCTCCTAGTTTGAGTAAACAAGAGCCCAAGAATGGGTTTATCATCTTAGTTAGTATGTTTAGTGACATTGTCATAAACCCTGTCGATAGGAGCGACACAGTCAAACTTTATTTGGAGTAAGTAGAGCTATCTCTTCCTTCATATCCTAGTGGACTACCTTGTCTTCCGAAGATATATTTAAAATTAAATTTCTTGATCGAATGAAATCCCTTTTGGATTCGAGACGACATAAATGGAGATCGTGATATAGTCGTTCTATGTCCTGCAGATAAATGTCTTATCTTTGGCTTGTGACAATATAGTGCCTTGAACTCTCACGAAGGGTTTAATGAGTAAATACATTTTAACCTTAATGAAGTCGTAATAGGGATTAAAGCCTTGGGTGAAAATTGGAATCAAGCTTAACCTTAGTTGATTTGGTGGTTAACATGTGGATAGAAAATTATAAGTAACTCTTTGCAAAACAAAATTGTTTTGAAAGATGTTGACTTTAGAGAACCCAAGAAACCAAAATCTTGTTCCGTAATACCTTGTTAGGTCCATTTATGACATTAAGAAATAAATAATCTTTCACATGTGGAATCGTGAAAGGTAGAAAAATGGGACCCTACCTTGAACACAAATCACTTGTGGTTCATGTGTAGTTTATAATGCTTCTAACCATGTACTTATTTAAGATGTCAGACAAGTACTTTCGTAACTCTTTTGTTATAATGCGATGGTAATAATGAGACCTTAATGTGATGAAAAAAATTAAAGCATAGAAGAGTAAAAATTGATTTTTGAGGTTAGGAATAATGCCATTCTTGAAGTCCTTATAACTCAATTAAATAGTTTCATGTGTATCAAAAAATATGAATTGGCTTGGTGTGATCAAACTTCGAGAAACAAAATATATGTATATATATAAATCAAAATGGAATTCCACAAGTCATTGAACTAGAATTAACTATTGTAGGGAAATAACTATACCGTGATCGAAGAATGTTTTTGGGAAAAATCTATCTTGTATCTAAATCTCCCTTAAACCCTAATATTGCTATATGGACATCAAGTCAGATCCACTTGAGTTGTAAGGGTAAAAGGTAGACATTGATTAAATGTTCGAGAAGAATATTCTTAATATAAGAACAAGATAACTAAGCACTTTATAAGCAATTTGAATTATGCCAAATAAGTATGTAAGATATGGAAATTTTCTTAAAGGATAAAAAGCCATCTAAAAAGGGTCGAACTGTAATTTAAATGTGGAATGAACTAAAAATAAAAAAATAAAAAAATGTGTATGTGGAAAAAAAAAAAGAGAGACAAAATCAGCCTTGTGTAAAAATGTTCCTGGAATGCTAATCGTAATTAAGATGTAATCATGGTAATGATGTGTGTGGGCCGGTCAATCCTTGGGTCCCTTTTCTTGTTGTTTGGGTCATTGCTAGTATTCGTTCATTTGGAAAAGTGTGGCATCAACATGTCTATGGTGTTGTCATGTTTTTATGTAAGTCGATGACTTGTAAGTGTCGTATGCGTCTTTGAGTTTTCCTTACTTGGAGCCTTGTGGCGTTGTGTGGTGAGAAATATAAGTAAAAAAAAATTATCCGGTATTTTCATTGTTGTTTATGTCAACAATCAAATGTTTAAGTAAAAAGAATATTTAACAATATTCAAAACAAATTATTTTAGTTGTCATTTAACTATTGTTCCTTCAACCTAGCTTGCTAGGTCCCCGCGGCTAGCCTCCTTGAAGGAGCTTCCTCCCTCCACCTTGAGCCTCGCCATCGTGGTTGGGATGCCCCTGCTACCCGGCCCACCTCGGTTGCGGCTCGTTGGATGCCCCAAAGCCATGCACTTAGGATGACCGGAGCCTCCCGCCTCCACTTGACAAGTTTCCCAGGTTATCTCTCACCCTCTCGGGCCCCTACTGAAGACGAAAGTCAGCCCAGTGCTAGTAGGATGTGTCGGCTAGTGGAAAAGACATGTTTGGCTCTGGTTGGCATGATCAAGTCCCACCCCTATAGGATAGCAATTCACAACATCAGTTTAATTTCTCTCTGCTTTTATGCTTTACATTGCTTTGTAACTGAGATGTGTTCTTAGACTTTGTTGTTTTCGAGTTTAATTCGTGATTTTGGAGTGTACTTCCATACCACCCTTTATTTTTATGAATTATCTTATATCGTTTTACTTTTAATATAATATAAGATCTTATTCAAAAAAGAAAAGAGAGAGAGAGAAGAAAGAACATATACATTTACTAAGTGAAAAACATGAAACAACATATAAGTTTATTAAGTATTGGTAAGAAGCAAAACATATATCCGTCTCGATTTTGATGGGATAATTATGCCAAAAACACTTGATAAAGAGATCATATGCTCCATGATATAGTTTGGTAAACCTTATACTTGAGTTGATACCTAGGGAAAAATCTTTTGATTAAGAAAGTATTTGATTTCCATGTTTTTAAGTTTAGTATCCGACGAGAAAAGACGAGACAACAAAAGACCCACAATAATGTGTGAAGCATATTTTCTGTTTGTTTTTCCGCTCTTGATAGTACGTGGAGCGCAAACCTAACAAGAGATAGGAGTAAAGATTCGTTTGAACTCTGTAAACATAGATATCGAGATTTTGTTTTTGTGCACGTCTGTTAATCTGTTTCAATCGGCAAAAATAGAGAATGTGAGCGAGTTTGAACACAGAATTATAATGGAGAATGAGAGCGCCGAGTTTGAACACAGAATCATAATGGATAAAAAAGGGAAAGGAATTGTTATTAGTGCACCAGCAGAAACGGGAACAGAAATTGAAAGGGATAGAAAAGAAGCGTGCATTCTTACTGTTCCAAACTATCTGGTGGGGAAGGCCAGAAGTTCTACCATCCACAAATGGTGTGCATCGGTCCTTATCACAATTTTTCTTCAAAATCCCCGGTCAAGAAAAGGGAGTCCCTCACTCCTGCAGAGAAAGAGGAGTGGCAGTTGATCAAGGGAATGAATAAGGACAAGAAGTTTGCCGAAAAAATATTTTGGCGCGATCGGGCTAAAATTGGCAAATTACAGGGGATGCTTTTTGAATCGAAGAAGACCGTTAGAGATAAATACGACAGAGATTTATCTCGGAAGCCGGATGACGCCAAATTTGCTGAGATGTGCTATCGAGACGCAGCGTTCGTCCTCGAGTTCCTTAACTCATTTGTTAAGGGTCTCCATCGAGAACACGATGCCGGGAAAAGCGTGAAGTTCCGAGGATGGGATCAGCTCGTGGAAGGAATGTCAATCGATGATCCCATTTTCTGTGAACGGAGTAACAGTGTTGTGCATTTCGAGATTTTCCAAGACGTGATGAAACTGGAGAATCAACTGCCTATGGGTGTTCTGATCAAAGCAATGGGTGTCGCTGAGAAATGCAATGCGAGCTTGGAGGATTTGCTGCGCCATCTCTGCTATCAAGTTTCGCCTATACGCTCTCAAGGTAGTTGGCCTGTTTACGGGCACCTGAAATTGACGGAATGCCAACACATCTTGGATTGCTTAAGAAAGGCGCTAGTCGATGAAAAATCATGGAATTCTTATGAGGGATTGCCGGGGAGGCAGAACCGACCTTCGTCTCCTAGGACCTGTGTGTTAAAGTGTTTATTTGCTCTTTTCGAGAAAAGGGAGAACATGGTGCAAGTGTTAAAAGATATCTTCCATACGGTGCTGCAAGATTGGAAACAAAGGAATTGACCTTCGTGGCAATTGAGCGCGGACGTGGTGGGATGAGGGATATCCGTTTCGATGTTGAAACTGGGAGTCTGTTTCTTCCAAGTATAGATGTGGGCGTGTGGACTCAAACAGTTTTCAGAAACTTATTGGCATACGAGGCATGCTACAATCCTGATGTTAACGAGAAATTAGTGACCCGATTCGTTCTGTTCATGTCCCAACTGCTGGAGAACGCAGAAGATGTAAATGTGTTGAGAGAGAAGGGCATCATTTACAACAATCTGGGAGACAATCAAGAGGTGGCAAAACTGTGGAAGGATATCAGCGGTTCGAGGTGGATACCTGAATGCAAACTCTTCGACACCGTCACTACAGAGCTCAATCAGTACATCGACCATCCCTGGATAGCCTGGTTCGCTGAATGGCGGGAGCAAAACTTTTCAAAGCCCTGGCTCGTTTTCGCTTATATTCTAGGCTTTGTTGTCTTTATCGACACCCTTCTCAGTATCTGGGTCAACCTCCAGCAGGTGATCTGAATCTTCATGGATTCAAATATCGCTTAATGTGGTTCTTGTATTGGGTTGAATACTGTTGATTGTGTATTACCTACTAAAGCTTGAGTGTTTATGGGTTTCCTACAAGTCTATATTGTATTCAACCGTTTGAAATCGATAGTTGGCATTTGTGTAGAACAATAGATAGGTTTTCTGAATGACACAGATTTGACCACTGTGAATGCCATGTGTAAGATCTTATCTCTAATTTATTTGTGTTTTCTAAACGTCTTACATTTCTCACATATATTATACCATTTACCGAGTCTGTCTAAGTGATAATGTATGTAAATCCCCCTAAACAATTGCACTTGCACGAAGCATAACATTGAAGCACTAAACGTGAATGTAACACCCCATATTTTACACACGAAGAATAATAGTAAAATACTCGGATAATTTTTTTTTGACTTACATTGCTCACCTCACAACACAGCAAGGGTTATAAATACAAAAATTCAACACACATACAACAATTACATAAGTCATCGACTCGCATAGACACATGAAAACAACATAGGCATGTCGATGTCAAACTTTTCCCAATGAATGGATACTAGCAATGACCCAACCACAAGAAAAATGACTCGAGGATTGGCAAACCCACAACACATCATTTCTTTAATTGCATCTTAATTACGATTAACATTCTAAGAACATTATTGTGCAAGGATAGCTTTCTCCTTTTTCCATCTACAAAATCTTAAGTTCATTCCACATTTAATTTACAGTTCGAACATTTTAAGTTGGCTTTTTATGCATCACGGAAATTTCCATAACTTACTTGCTTATTTGGCATAATTCAAATCACATATAAAGTACTTAATTATCTTGTTCTTATGTTAAGAATATGCTTCTCAAACATTTATTCAATGTCTACATTTTACCCTTGCAACTCAAGAGAATCTGACTTGATGTCCAGAAGGCAATATTAGTTGATTAAGGAAGGGGTGGGGGTTTAGATTCAAGATACATTTTTCCCATAAACATTCTTCGATCACGGTATCTTTATTTCTCGATTCAACATTCTCCCAACAAGAAATTGTATTTAGATTTTATATAAATATCTTTTGTTTTTCTCCAAGTTTGATCTCACCAAGGGGAAACTCATATTATTTGTAACACATCAATATTTTAATTGAGTTATAAGGACTCCAAGAGTGGCATTATCCCTAACCTCAAAACTCATTTTTACTCTTCTATCCTTTACTTTTACATCGCATTATGGTCTCATTATTACCATCGCTTTATAACAAAAGAGTTATGAAAGTACTTGTCTGACATCTTAAAGAAGTACATGGTTATAAGCATTATAAACTACACATGAACCACAAGTGATTTGTGTTCAAGGTAAGATCCCATGTTTCTGCATCTCACGATTCCGCATGTGAAATACCCTTTATTTCTTAATGTCATAAAAGGACATAACAAGGGATTACGGGACAAGATTTCGGTTTCTTGGGTTCTCTAAAGTCAACATCTTTCAAAACAACTTTGTTTTGCAAAGAGTTACTTATAATTTTCTATCCACAAGTTAACCACCAAAATAACTAAGGTTAAGCTTAATTCCAATTTTCACTCAGGGCTTTAATCCCTATTATAGATTTGATTAAGGTTAAAATGTATTTACTCTATAAACCCTTCGTGAGAGTTCAAGGCACCATATTGTCAGAAGCCAAAGATAAGACATTTATCTGCGAGGGACTAAAGAGTTCACTGACAAGAATGTAAGACATAGAACAACTATATCATGATCTCCATTTATGTCATCTGAATCCAACAAGGATTTCATTTGATGAAGAAATTTAATTTTAAATCTATCTTTGGAAGACAAGTTAGTCCACTAGGATACGAAAGAAGAGATAGCTCTACCTACTCCAAATGAAGTTTGACTGTGTCGCATCCTATCAGACAGAGGTTTATGACAACAATGTCACTAAACATACTGACTAAGACAATAAACCCATTCTTGGGCTCTTGTTTGCTCAAACTAGGAGGTTCCATCGAGTGCAGAGTTTAATTTCATTCTACAGTTTTCAATGTCTTCTACGGTAAGGGGTATCACACATGAAAACAAGTTATGCTCGATATTATACAAGGGTAGAGTGTTTCGATTAAATCTCTTTATTACATTTGCAAAGTATGAATGCACAAGATGACTCATTAATCATTTATTGAACACTGAGTATGCACTACAAGATATTACTTCAAATTCTTTTACATTACATACATACATATACATACATACATACATATATATACATATATATATGTACATATATGTAGACACACACACACACACACACACACACACATATACATATATATATATATGTACATATATACATATATATACATATACATATATGTACATATACACACACACACATATATATATATATACATATATATATGTATATATATACATATACATATATATATGTATATATATATATACATATACATATGTATATGTATATGTATATATGTATACATATGTACTATATATATATCAAACCTTTTTACCATGTGTACTATGAATCAAATTGAACCTATGATTAAATACACATTTCCTAGATATCCCTAAAAACTAGCATCTCATACATATTAGCAAATTATCAAATATAACCTTCTGTAACATGAGACTGCATTATACATATATTCATTTTACAATGAACTATATAAATTACAATGATAATTAATGAATTATGCATCACCTTTTCGCCATCATTCCTGCAAAACCACGTGAGCGTGAAATTAGCGATAAATCACTGGCATGGCATCCACCCTAATCTAACATAATTAAGATTTCTCAGTTTCCCATTTACATATAATAATAATTACAATTTGCAATCGAAAAAAAAGGTTTAGAGGCATGTATTCATTACATTTTATTTCACTTCATTTTGTAACCTAGGAGAGAGAAAGAGAAGGGAAGAGAGAGAAAACACCATTTTGTCAAAAGTTTTATTTCACACAACAAGTTACACTATAGAGTTTTTAAACAATTATTTACATGTGTCAAAAGTTTCCACGGTGGTTTGGCAACCCGACGAGGGTCCCACAACTTTCTATTTTTACATTTTCTTACTAGCTACAAAAATGTTCAAAATGGGCTCAGAGGCTAAGAAACCACTTCCAAAAGTTGTCTTCCGATGAGAACACACACCATGATTAAATTTCTACGTGTCCACTTATATACCAAGAGTTCATAGCAACTGACGGAATTTGGAACTAACAAACAGTTTACGTTTGGCGGCTAGTTTTCGGGGCCACTGGTCATAGTTGGCCCAAGTGCAAATGAACAAAAGTTAGCTCGAGGGCTCAGAAAACCATGTCCAAAATTGATGTTTGATGGATGACACGCAACGAGAAACTTCCTACAAATTTCCCTATATAAGGATAATTCAACAGAGTCGACGAAACTCAGAACTAGAAACCATTCTTCAAATGGCGATAAGTTTTCAAGCCCTTTGGTCTTAATTGGTCCAGTTTGATCTTGTCAAATCGCGACCGCAGAGCCTACAAAATGTCATTTTCAAACTATCCAGAAAATTGTTTTTCCCTAAACTGAAGGTTCCATGCAATTGTCTAGTAAAAACACTAGAGGTTTGCGAAGATGGATAATAATTTCTCTATCTAGGTTTCAAATGGCGGTTCAAAACGAAAGCCAACTTTCTAGATTTAACAACTTTCTACCGCTGTAAAACAAAGTGTAACAGGCTCCTATAAGAGCGTCAAAAGATCACATATGTTCATTCGGGGTCAATCCAAAGGTTAAGGTGACTCCTCACATAACAAGGTACATGAATGAAGCTTAACATCTCATTTTCAGAGTTACGAAGGGTACTTAATGAGTCTCCGAAAAATGCAAAAATTATCTATTTAAATAGGAGATGGTCAACATTATTACTGGGAAGTCAATTTCATATTGTCGATAAAATAATATTGTAGTGATCTAGTTGGGTAGGAGATTTTCTAAATCACCTTAGAATGAGGGTTGAAGTTCATGGTTTAATACAAAAGAGTTATTTTGATTTTTGTGAGTTACGATATGACATTTTATTGTTTTGCAACAAGTTAAAATAAAACAATTAAAAGTATTATAATCCTAATATTTTAAAAATTATATTAAGTTGCAAAACGAAAAATAAAGTACGAGAGTTATGAAAGATAAGGGGAGATGAACCATGCCTGGGAGGAATGGAGTCGGTCAAACCCGCAGGATTCGGTTCAACATCTCGCTTGGGCACTTCGTCAACCAGTTCACGAGCCTTGATCTAACCTCCACAACGTCACACAAACTTCCCGATCACTTGAAGTTTTCCAACATAATATGTTGCCCATTATGTTTTTGACGGTTGTCTAGGGCCTACTCAAGGCTCCATACTGAACACAAGCTAGGAGAATGTTGGCAAAGTTGTATGGAGCTTGGAAACACATTTATTTCAATAAAATGAAACTTTTGACTGATTGTGTTGTTTATAAAGAAGGGTTTCGTTTCTTCTGAAGTCGGTTTAATCATTCATGTTGTAGATCATTAAATACCGCAACATTTGCATTCGCTTCTTGTTGTTAAATCTCCACACACAGTCTCCTATTTTCCATTGTTGTCCATCTGATTGAAGCATCTTAACAAATAGCTCACTTGCCTCTTATTTTAATATATATATTCTCCCATGCCTCTTGGAAATGACTTCATTGGTAAGGAAGACACAACATCATTTCCCAAAGCACCCCAAGAAGCAAAACATGCCTAACACCACAAGCCAACAACTATAAAACAAAATAACCATTTTGTGTAAATCCTGAAATCAAATTTCAACATTTCACCTCTGCCTCAAGAATGTTCTCACGTATGCACACCTGTCTACAGAGCATTTGCAGCTACAAAATATGCTAAGATTCCTCTATTCTTTAAAAGTTGTTGGATGATCACAAACTGCTCCAGAGGCCCCCTTTTGACGCAAGCTGGGAGGATGTGGCAATGGCAAGAGACCCTGCACCGATGAGAGCATTAGCAATAAAGTTTTGGGCCTTTTTAACAAACCCATTCTGTGCATAACCAGTATAGCCATTGCAGTTGATGAGGCCACATTTTTCTAAGGCGTCTAGTTGAACAGTTCACATGCCAAGTGTATGCATCCACGTTTTGCATTCACGTATACCAGTTCCTATTCAATTACAACATTTGACAAATCTCCTTGCAGAACGTCCATAATCTGCTATAGAGCTCAGATTTTGGCACTGGTCGGGAATACATGTCAAGGGGTGAACCGATCAGTTCGAGGCATGTATGTTGCCAAAAGGAATTGGTGCGCCTGTTGTGAGGAACCCACATATTTTGATTTTACATACAACAATTAAAATGGTAGCAAAGATCAGTAGTTTCATTTTCCTCTGAGAGACAAACAAACTTAGAACAGGATGTGAAAAAAATATTCGAGTCTATAACACGCTGCAACTATCTAAACACAGATAAGTTTTCCACATTAACTTGGGTTTTAACTCCGTTAAATCCTTGGATTCAAAAATAAAGTGTATGTATTGCATGCAAGGAAGATGACAGTCTAAAGTTTTTCCACCATTCCCACGCCCGGCCACCTCTTACCACATGCCACCCTAACACCATCACAAGCCCAACCACCATGCTCCCTTCTGGAAAACCAACCCCACGCCCCTTCATGTGCCTTCACGTGCCTCCCAACAACTCCTACCAGCTCTATTAATGCTCCCTCTCTTTTTTAAAAATATTTCAAAGCGGATATAAACGGAAGGATATCAAAGAGGTGGAAAAGCTGTGGAAGGATATCAGCGGTTCGAGGTGGATACCCAATGCCAACTCTTTGACACTATCACTAACGAGCTCAATCAAAGTGCATCACCATCCTGGATAGCTTGGTTCGTTGAATGGTGGGAGTAAAACTTTTCAAAGCCCACGGCTCATTTTCACTTATATTTTAGGCTTTGTTTTCTATATCGACACCCTTCTCGAGATCTGGGTCAAGCTCCAGCAGTGATCTCAATCTTCATGGATTCAAATATAGCTTAATGTGGTTCTTGTATTGGGTTGAATAGTGTTGATTGCGTATTACCTACTACCGAGTGTTTAAGGCTTTCTCCCGCAAGCTTGAAGATTTATTTAAAGTTGAGTGTTTATGGGTTTCCTACAATTCTATATTGTATTCAACGGTTTGAAATCGATAGTTGGCATTTGTGTAGAACAATAGATAGGTTTTTGAATGACACTGATTTGACCACCGTGAATGCCATGTGTAAGATCTTATCTCTAATTTATTTGTTTTTTCTAAACGTCTTACATTTCTCACATATATTATACCATTTACCGAGTCTGTTTAAGTGATAATGTATGTAAATCCCCCTAAACAATTGCACATGCACAAAGCATAACATTGAAGCACTAAACGTGAACATAATCAATAGTGGCGAACTTGAACCGAGCTTAACTGTAGCAATTGGCCTTGATGCCTTTTTTTTGTTTTCTTTCATGATGCTCCGAGGGGAAATATAATGCATTATGGAAATGGATAGTCCAATTAGTTAAAAAATATGTTCACTATCACCTTTTCATTTACAATTATATCATGATCATTTATTATGCTCTAATTGTCAAGATTTTATACATACATCGAACCTAAAGATCTTCTAAGTTTGGAGTTAATTTTATAAATAAAGTCCATAAAAATTTTAGTGGGGGTAAGGGAGAGGAGCCAATTGTGGAGCAGGGGGCTAATAATGGTGAGGGAAGATGTAAATTTAAGGACTACTACATGTCAATTTCTCACTTAGAATTTGAAACAAAAAAATAATCAATAAAATGAGTCACATCAAACAATCACCCAATCAAATGATGCCACATAAGTGGGAAAAATGCATGACATAATGCCCTACAAATGGTCCACCCTAAATTTCTTTGTATGGAAAACTACTTGATTTAAATACCTTAAAAAATCACTTTCCATACAATATAAATGCTCAAAAAAGTATTAATATTAAAAATAACAAAATCTATTACAGGGTTTTTTTCAAATTTTATGGTATTTATATGGTTGTTGTACACCCCTCAACTTAGGGTGCACAACCATTGGCTCCTCTCCCTTATGTCCATTGTACATGGGAGGTCACAAGTTTATTTTTGTTGACTCCAATTCTAACATGCATCATAATTAGGCTCTTCCCATTACATATCATCACATGCACAAAAGAATATTTAATGTATGTTGTAGTGCTTCGTGTATTGCAATTTAAGGAATAAAATTCAATAGTTAAATTATTGAACTTAATCCTCAATAAATAGTTAATTACAAAAATTTGATACTTTGAAGAGAAATTAATAATAGAGTTCTAATCAAATTGTTATGTTTGTATATATGAATAAGATTGAGTAATATGAAAATAATTACTTAATAATTTGAAATATATTTTTAATATATAATTTCTTTGATTATGGAAAAATGATTTTGAATGGAGCTATGAACCAAAAAGGTAGAATTTATGTTTAGAAAAAAGTTACAAATTGTGCCTTGGATACAACACGAGGCTCATTCCCAAAAAAATAACATGTGGATTTTAAAAATCAACAAGAAAATACATAAACAAAATGGAGGATTCACATAAAAGACAATTATGCAAAAACTCCCAACAAAACAAGGCCAAGAATAGACACATGAATACAACATTGAAAACCATCATCACGAGGTCAATAGACAAATGATTAGCATAGGAAGAATACCACAAATGAAAAAAGAGAAAAGCAAGAGGGATAACAAGATTGAAGGAGAATTACATTGTGTGAAACATCTAGTATCCTTTGTTTCGGGAAGCAAGAGCCTCCAACATTCATAGAAACCCCACACCAGCCAAATGTTTTGTTTCCATCCTCAATGTTTCAACCTTTGGTCTATAAAATATACATGTAACCATTGCATTCACACCCCCTCTTGCCTCATTCTATCACACCTTTGAAACAAGTGGATAGAATACAAGAAGTAGCTAATTAAAGGTTGTTTCCATCATGAAGAATCTTCATGCTTATATCAACCAAAACCCCTACCTCATAATCATTGACCCCACACTTTGAGGAGTTTTTCATCCCATTAGGACTAGAATAATAACCACCTCAAGTGTAAGCCAAACCTACTTTTTTAGCCATAGGTTCAACATGCCAAAAAGGATTTAAGCACTTAGTGTTCAAAACACTCCATGGTTCTTCTACGCAAACACTTCGTTAAGTGGGTCATCATTTTCCCTCAAACTTAGTTGAGATAAGGGCACAAAGGATGAGGGAAAAGAAGAAATATAAGTGACGCATAATTCCCAATGATGTTATGATAAAATAATATCAAAATAATGCCTTCATATAGTCAATGAATTAAGATCAAAATCCATAAGAAAACCTCATTTTACTTTAATGAGAAATTATCTTGGAAATATAAAGAAAAACATAGACTCTCACTAAATTTAACAAAGGGTCTTTTTATGTTTCATTTCAACAAAGGTGAACATTATAAATCAACTATCAATCGCATCTCATGTTTTATTCACAACACATAGTTGTGTTTTCCCACTAGACCAAATATTTCCAAGTGTTTGAACAAGCTAAACTCAAAATTATAGTTTAGGTTGAGTTCCCTAGTCTACCTCTCATGCTTTATGGATTTTTTTGAATAGCTCATGTAATTCCGCTAAGGCCTTTAATCTTCCTAGATCAGCACGATTTCTACGCATCTTGTCCTCAAAAATAAATTTTTGCATTGAAATTGATTTGGCTAAATACCCCAAGGAAACCATAGGTATCTAGATTAGGAGACGTTGTTATCTATGTGGATGCTTTACATTAAACTCCAAAATACGTGCTTTTAGAGGCAAGCTTCAAACCATATGATTAGGAATGACCTTTAATGGATGCCTTGTGACATCCCTTGCAGGAAACAATAGCAATCTGAAACCCAATCCCATAGGAATGTGTTTGATAGCTAGACCACATCCACAATTAAAATAATACATCTCTACATGACACTCAACCTCCATCGATTCTTATCATCATATTGGTATTGTTGGATCCATATCCTCTACCATGACTTCTAAACACACTACACCTCTTATTTCTAAATATTCACCTCTTCTCTACCACACCCTACTTTCTTATTCATCCATCGTGCCCTCCATCCAAAATACACGTGTCATAACACCTTTCTAGCGTGGGTTATGTAGAGAACAATTTTGTCTTGCTTGAGGGAAAGTTTTTGCTACTCCACTCTTAAGTGCATTCCCCATATGAAGGTGAAAAATATGTCCAAGAGAAAAGAGAACCTTTTAAAATATCTACATCATTCCTCTTTCCCAACAGAAATTTTCTAATAACAAAATTGATGCCCTTCAAGATCTTGATGATGAGGTATCCATGCATCTTGATATTTTATAATTAATTTCTATTCATGGAATTTGTGTGGCCTCACCGGAGTGACATTTTGATATCTCGGTAATATAAATGTGTCTAACATTCTACAATATGAATGTTCTAAACATATAGGAAGCTAAAATATTGGGGTTTCTTCTTTAGTATCTTGCCCACACTATTTGTCAAAAGACTATTTTCCGATGTTGAATCACGACATAGGTCATGCAGGTTCATCATCTTGCTTTCACTAGAATATTTTCATAACATCATCTCATGTGACTCGACCCATCTCATTGAGTGATATGTAGCCCCTTTTAATAATAAAAATTATATCCTTGGGTTGGAAAACCTATATACATATGACATAGTCGAATGGTCTCTTTTTTATGTTGGCTTGTTAAGTCCCTCCCATATGCCCACTAGAGTTAATGTGGGTATTTTAACATGATTGAATCTAATGAAGACAAAGAAGGGTTCCTTACAGGAGGTGGTGTGCAGGAGAGTGATAAACCTAGTTTTATATGTGATTCAATATTCTAAGACGTTGCGATAAAAATACCATTGTAGGAAAGACGCCGTAACCTCTTGGTTCATCTTTTCCTAATTCTCACGTGGTCAAGATAGATTTTTTAAGAGGATTGACCATGTATTTTGTTTTGAACAAGATCTTTTATAATTACCCTTAAATACTAATAGGAATGATTTGGTATTTGAGAATGCTTTACTCTCATCTGTCAACCCATATACTTTTGTATTTAATGGATCACTTCTTGTCTCAAAATGTAAAATAAATAAATTTTATCTCAATATATATTTATACACCCAAAGGGGATACATGTTTGATATAATTTTTAGGATTATGTTATTCAAAGAATAATCACCTTACTCATAGTCTAAGGAAAGAAACCTACCACATATAGACCGAGGAACATGAGGTTTCATACCATGAATTATAATAGATTTCACAAGATATTGATAATTCTCCACTTATCATTTTCTTGCTAAATTGATATGCTCATTATAGGCACAAACTAAAGATTGAAGAGGCCTACAAAGATAAAGGGGTGCAACTCAGAGTGGATTGCAGTTGTAAAGGATTTGAGATATAACATCTAAAGAATTTTTTTCTCTTCTCCACTCCCATCACTCTACCTGACAAGATAAAATCCATTCAAGCTGCTTATAGACCATGATACCCGATATCTTGCAATTTTTTTATCACCATTACCATGTTTTTTTGTATTTGTTGACCCTCCTCTCTTGAAAGAGAAACTTCCTTAGTGATATGCCTACATTTGGTTCCCTAGAAACTCTCCTAAGCCTAAAGAGTTACATGTGACAAACCTCTATCTCTCTCTCTCTCTCTCAATGATCTTAAAGAGGCATGTATGCAAGCAAGTTCAAATAAATACCCTTATATTGATGGATTCCATTTTGAATTCTATCAAATCCTTTGGGATACGATTGGACCTAAATTTCATAAATTTTATCTTGAAACCATGTAAATCCTGTTGAGATTATAAATCAAGATAACATTAAATTTATTCGAAAAATGGAGAATTTGATTATTTCTCAATTGGATTCGACTACCCTTAGTTTATCTTATAACATTTTTTCTAATACCCTAGAAAATAGACTCAAGCATAACATTCCCCTCATTGTTCAAAGTGATAAGAATGGTTTTATTCAACACATATACATTCTTAACAATGTGATAATTATTTGGGAAGGCATGGAATAGGAAATGGTCTCTCATCATAAAGATATTTTTGTAAAGATTGATATTTACATAGCCTATGACAAGATACAATGGAATTTTATTGTTGTCATTCTTCAAGCTCTTGGATTTGGACCTTAGTTTGTGAAGGCACATATGAGAGAGAAAATAATTGAAATGCCTTGATCAAATAATGATAATCAATAGATGTTTATACAAGCAAAAATCAGCTAGAGAGGAGATAAATGACCCGTCATAAGGGCATAACTAATCGCTTGGTTTTCTTAATCAATGTATTAACTTAACTATGCTAACATTCCCCCCTTAATACATTGGTTCTCGATATCATATTCCAAATAGTGGACCCTCTTAATCCAAACATAGTAAAAAGTTTATTACACTCTCCATGTAGCCTACTCACCTTTGAGGTGGCATGCCATCTTTCTGGCTTCTTGGTCTTGGTGACACCTTGGTTTTTCCCCACAAGATTACCACAAACCTGGAAGTGACCTCGAGAACATCCATCCTTGAGAACACCTTGGTGGTTTCTGTTTCCTTGGATTACCACGAACCCCTATGGTTTTCTGACTGTAGGTTTACCACGAACCTAGAGGTGACCTGATGTCTCAACTGTACACTTCAGTGGTTTCTCGGATTTCCACAAACACTTTACACAAGAAACAGGCACTACCTTAGTGATTTTTCTCCTCACAATGTCCTTCATTCAGGAGGTACCAAACTAGAAAATACTCAGCAACTTTATTGAAAAACACACACCACATAACAACATCACAAACAACAAAATACAAACACAAACAAAAACGTCACCAAAGCAATGATGCGACCCCATCATAGGTGATTGAAGAGGAGACGCCAATCATCCTCCAACCTCCATGTATCTTGTAGCCTCCAGTAACATGCTACTTAATTAGCGGATATAGCTTTGAGGATAAGTTGATTCATAACACTTCTACATCTTCTAATCCTTTGTACGCTCAATGTTGCAGCCTGTCTACTCAAATGACCAGTTCTAGCAGCAATGAGACCAACCTTTTTCTTGGTGGAGCATCATGACAAACAGTACTAGCATGCTCAATATGTTGATGATTACCACCACCATGAGGATGTTCAATAGGGTTCATTTCCACAAATACAAGGACCACAAAACGTTTTGCAATGTGAGTCAAAATGTCGATGACTGTAGTCGTTTCTCTTCAATCATTCAATCCTCTCTCTCTCTTGTGTTGTCCAGGTTGCCACATCCTCCTCCACCAATGATCAGTGTTGAGTTGCACACTAAAGATAGAAAATTTTCAAAATGCAGGTTAAATAAGTCGCTAGTCACTTGTTCCAACACGTCCTCCTCCCACAGGGAAGAGGTCTTTGATGTCATTCAGGTCTCCACGCACAGCTGATTGGTAGCACACGTATCCACGCCAATGTCCATCCATGTTTCCTTACACAGAACATGATTTATCAACGCCAAAATAGGTCTTCACCTTTAACGCTTATCTTTTGACTGCAGAAAATTAATTGATTGCATTGCTTTATGCTTCACAAATCCAAACTCCCAAGTGATAGCAAACTGTGCCATCCAGAGGTCTCCAGGTTTCCAATGCTAAATGGAAACTCTACGCCAGATCCTCCCCGTTCTGATATGCTCTAAAGCGTCGCTTCAAGACAAACCTGCACACTAAATCCTCTTCACACGCGCCCAAGAAAATGTGATTTGATACCAATGAAGGTGCATATGAGAGAATTAAAATAATTGAAATGCCTTGATCAAATAATGATAATCAACAGATATTTATACAAGCAGAAATCGGTTAGAGAGGAGATAACCAACCTGCCACAAGGGCATAACTCATCAGTCGGTTTTCTCAATCAATGTATTAACTTAACTATGCTAATAGTTTGTTATCTTTATGAATGTGTTATATCATAATGAAAGATCCTACACATCAATCATTGGTGCTCAATCCTGTAGATTTGGGATTTTTGTAGATCAATTGACAAGCATGTCCTATTTCCACCTCCATATATTTTTGACCATCGAAGGATTTAGCTATTTTATTTCCAACCATTCCTCCAAAGGATTGGTTAAAGGAATTTCCCCCCTCATTTTGATAAAAAAAAACTCAACAATAGCCACTTTTTGATGAATCCTTTCTTACTTTGATTGACTAAGAAGATTCAGTAAAACGAATCTAGAGGGAATGCCTACATATTTTTGGTCTTGCTTCTATGTTTCCATATAGTGGAAAAAGAAAGAATTTTATAGGAAATCCCTCACTCCCAAACCCCTCATGGCGAGAAGGATACTAACATTAATGCATTCAACTAGGTGTGTAACTCAAATTTCTTGGCATACAATTTGCTTTTATCGCTTCACCATCTAAGATTTAATCTTATGTTATTTAGAGTGTGAAGAAAAAGAGTTCTTTTTGGGTCATGAAGCCTTGTTCTCTCACATGGAAATTCTAAATATTTTGCAATTTTTTTGTTTTCACTTATATATTAATTTTCTTATTGGGCTCACTCAAAATCATCTTATGTCAAGATGTAAAAACTTCTTATGGTCCAATTCAAAGGAACATAAAGGGTTCCACATAGTGGCATGGTAAATTGATTGTTTTATAAAAAAAACATGAGGATTGGGGTTGTATATCTACAAGGTACTATTATCACGAGAAAAATGGATAATTTGATGTCTTAAAGTATTTGAATCATAGAAAATCCTAATGATGCATGCGTCACTCTTTGGGAAGGATGGGGATTAAAAATTCTTTTTATATCACCTATGTCGTTGAAGATTTGTGGCACCTTTATTTCTAAAACATATGGAAATCTTGGAATCTTCTCAAACCCAATATCATCTAGGCTAAGGATAGCTTCAAACTAGGGATCTCTCTCTCTCTCTCTCTCTCTCTCTCTCTCTCTCTCTCTCTCTCTCTCTCTCTCTCTCTCTCTCTCTCTCTCTCTCTCTATCTAGGTCTCCCATTCTCAATTTTGATAACATCACATTTGATATGATACCCTAGATTATAAGTGTTATGATTTGTAAAAAGGGAGTCGGAGTTATTGGTGATTTATTTTGTAATAATTCTTAGGCATGTGTGCCATGGGATATGCTCAATGATAATTTGTGAAAAAAAAATGAGGACATTAATTCCATCTAGGAAATTGGTAATTCTATACCTAATAATTAGTTGCACAAAATTAGGATCACTTATAGTGTTCCTTATTGGAGAGATTGGCATTGGTCATTACTTACGGAATTTTTTTGGTACAAACCCCATATTCGTTACCATCTTCTTGTCACTTAATATATTCTAGGTGAGTCTCTATATAATCACTAGAATCTCAAATATATGAATGTGATTTTGTTCTGAAGGTTTTATAATATCTAGAAAGAACACATCAATCCCAAAAAATCTCATTTTTTTGGTTTCTTATGTATCAGTGTCTCCCTCTTAGAGAAAAGAAAATGGGGGTTTCACAACTGTGAATAATGCTTGACCAGATTTGACAGGACCGGTAAATCATGCCTAATCTCCTAAAATTACAATCAGTACTGCATGAAGTATAATATTGTAGCACTAAAGGTGAACTAGTAATTATTAGAAAACTTGAACCTGAGATATAATGTAATGATTGGCCTTGATGGATTTTTGTTTACTTTTGTGATGAACCAAGCTATAAATATAATGCATTATAGAAAGTAAAAAAATATTTTTGCTTCATTTTTCATTTACCATCAGTATGGTGTAAAGTGAACCTAAATTCATTATCTTTTGTTATGTTCTAATTATGATCATGCAAGTTAACACTTAATTTTATAATAAAATTTGAGAAATAATTTTATAAAATTAATTCAATATAGTTTTGGGCATGTATGTTGTACATGGGATGTTAGAAGTTCTATTTTTTTACTCCTTGATGCTAACACACATAATCATTAGGTTCTTCCACATATGGTAGGAAGAATGATATCATAGATATTGTCACATGCATGAAAGATTAAAATTTAAGTTGGCTACTCGCGTGTTATGCCATTTTCATTATAAATTTATTTTTAAATGGAAAAAGATGGCATTCAAATGTTGCATGTATAATTAAATGGTGAACTTGATCCATTTAAGGAACACAATTCAATAATTCAATTATTGAGCTTAATCTTCAATAAATAGTTAACTACAAATATTTAATACATCAAGAGAAATTGTTAAATAAACTAATAAATCTATTGTGTTTGTTTATGTATATTAATAGTATATTGGGTAATATGAAAATAATTACTTAATAATGTGAAATTATTTTTTAATATATAATTAACATGAATACAGTAAATGCTTCAATGGAGCTATGAACTAGAAAGGTAGATTTTATAGAGACTCAGAGTTACAAATCGTATTTGGGATACAATTTGGGGCTCAGTCCTCAAAATATAATATGAAGCTTTTATATAATCGAATCCAAAATATATAAATGAAAAAATATTATGTACAAGAAAACTATGCTAAAAATCCCAACAAAAACAAGGACATGAATAGTTTACATTTGGAGGTCTTCCATGAGGTAGTGGATCTAACCTTAAACCCCTTTTCCTAATATTATTTATGATGATTCGGGTGAATAGTACTAAATTATGGAAAGAACTATTCTAATCATAAAAAATATTTTCACATCATTATTTATTTAGCATTGTATGATGTAAAGTGAACTTGAATTCATGACCTTTTGTTATGTTTTAATTTTGATCGCTCAAGTTAGCGCTTAATTACTTTATAAATAAAGCCTAACAAATAATTTTATAAAAATACTTCTGTAGTGGTGGGAAATTATTGTTGTACATTGGATGTTATACGCTCTATTTTTGTTGACTCCAATGCTAAGACACATGATCATTAGTATCTTCTATTTATTGTGAGAAGAATGATATCAAAGTGATATCATCACATAAATGAAAGAGTAAATTTAAGTTGGCTACTCGCGTGTTATGCCATTTTCACGATCAATTTCTTGTTCAAATGGACAAAAGGACCCTTTGTAAGTTACATGTACAATTAAATGTAAATTTTATCCATTTAAGGAACACAATTCAATAATTGAAAAAAATGAGTAATCCTCAATAAATAGTTAATTACAAATATTCAATACGTCGAAGACATATTACTAACAAAAATAATAAATATATTGTGTTTTTTTATGTATATTGATAAGATTGGGTAATATGAATATAATTATTTATCTCGCAAATTTAACAATATTTTTCGGGTCTACCTGCACTCCATGAATGGATCTCTTCTCTTTGGAAGCCACTAATGGAAGGTAAAGTGGACATTTACCCCACAACTAGAGGTTTCTTCATTGTTGTCTTTGATAAAACCTATGATAGAGATTTGATTTTTGATAGAGTTTGGGATTTTCAATCCCATTTTCTTCTTATGAAGCCATGGTTCCCTCTTTTCAATCCTATTACTATGAAAATTTCCAAGTTAAACATGTTTGGATATGGTATCCATATCTGCCTCTCCAATTTTGGGATGAGAAATGTTTAATTTCCATTGGGGATTCTGTGGGTAAAACCTTGGCTATTGACATACAGATGATCTTAGATGAGTATATCACTTATGCTCACATTTGGTGACTTGAATACTATAGTAGAGTTTCTGATTTTATTAATCTTAAGGTTGAGGATAGAATCTGGACTCAAAACTTATACTATGAAGGTTTCCCCTTCGATTTCGGACTTTTTCCCCTTGGTCACTTAGCCATGGATTGTAAGTATGGGAAGAAACATGTCAATAGTCGTACTTCTTAGTGGAATAATTATGATCCGAGTCATCTGGTTGTTGATAGTCACTCGGATAGTGGGTCTGAATATGGGTCCGTGAATGAGGAAGATGTGGTTCTTATGAATGAGAATGTTTCCACCAACCCAAAAGTGAAGGCTTCACTCCCGCTTTGATATTGGGACAATGTACCTTCCTCTTGGTTCCTCGGAGATCGAGAATAAGGTGGATAACAATAATTTGGAAATTATAATACTTGGTTCACACAAACAAAAATTTAAATTTGAACACTAAAGTGATGATTGGTCTACTATGACCAAAAGGAAGAAAGGGAAAATTTTCAATGAGTTCCTTAAGATGCATTTAAGATCCCATGGTTCAAAGGATTCTCATGGATAGATGGTGGTTTGTGTACTTTTATTTTATGTCATGATGTTGTTTTGACTTTGTTCTCGTTGTTCCTCTTCGACGTTGGAAGAAGTTGCCCTATGTGATTCTCATTGATATACTTTTTTCTCCGTTGGTACTTATCAGAACGGGATGACTCCCCTCAACCCTCTTTTACCATTATATATATATATATATATATATATATATATATATATATATATATATATATATATATATATATATATATATATATATATATATATATATATATATATATATATATATATACTTAAAATGTGAAATATTTTTCAATATATAATTACTTTGAATATGGGTAAATGATTTTGAATGGAGCTACAAACCGTAAAGATAGATTTTATAGAGATCGTAATTACCAACTTTATCGGGGATATAATATGGGGCTCTCACCCAAAATATAAAAGGAAAAATTTATAAAATCAAAACCAAAATATATAAACGAGTAAAAAAATGACGGACTCGCAAAAGAAGAGAAAGAGAGTTGTCAAAGTTCTTTATATGATAGATCATAAAAACATGTTTCAAGAGTGTAAAAGAGTGCTAAACAGTAAAGTGTGCCCTGATGTATAAGAAATTAAGAGATAGAAATGTGTCCTAATTTCTTGGAGATTACCTGATTTAAATGATGAAGGTGAGGTTTTCGGGCCATCTCACGCCAATAGATATTTTTTTTTGGGTGATCTCACACCGAGAGTGAGTTTTGGGGGCTATCTCATGCCAAACACGAGTTATTTGGAATTTATCACACAAAGAGAAGAGTGTCATGCGGAGATAGGTCTATCTTTTCTATCCTTCCATTACTCTACCCAATAATGACCCCGTAAATGATATGTCCCTGATTTTTTTGTTTGTTCCGTGCTTATGTACCTTGGGATATGATAATATAATATATATGGGTTGATGGAGATGCCGACATGTGGCACACATCCCCTTAGTTATATATGGGTTCACATGGGATATAATATTATAATGTATATGGGTTGATGGAGATGCCGACATGTGGCACACATCCCCTTAGTTAGTTATATGGACTCACATAGGAATTAATTATATTGGGTAATGGGTCGGCCTACATGGGGATTAGGTGTTACCGATCCTATATAAGAGATGTAAGTATCAAGGTGATGGAGGTATGATTTGAGTCTTCTATTTGGTAGAGGTTTATTGGAGGTGTCCACCTTGAAGTGGATTCCCATATTGGGAGATTGTGGAGTTACTCCTTCTTTAAGGAGCATTGTATGGTGTTGCTCTACCTTAAGGGTATTATTCAATATATTGCATATAGGGCATCTTGGCCCCACATATATCTAATGTTGTGTTATCTTCGTAATTTATTGATTTATCATAAAGCAAGGATCTTATCAAGTGGTATCGAGAACTTGATAAGAACCTCGTATATATTCCAAGGTACATAGCAATTTCAGATTTTTTTGGAGCTGTTTTGCAAAAGCTATGTCCGTTTTAGGGTTGAAACCCTAATTCTAAGGTTTCATCTATATCTTCTGAATAATGGCGAATTAGGAAATTTTTCTTTTTGGGTTGTTGTTATAAACGGTGATACCACTGAAATTTCAGAATTGGTGGATCTATTTTGACAGAGTTATTTCAGTTTTATTATTTTTAACTATTTTGATCCACAGGCCGCAATTTAATGAATTTTCCTGAATTTCTTACATTTTCGTGAATCTCTCAAAATTTTAGTAAGCGGTTACTTCTTTGTGGTTTTAGATTTGAGGTCAATGATTTACTGAAATCATCGGGTCAAATATTGGTCAAAGAGTAAGTTTTGAAACCCTAATTTGTATGCATCATGGATATACCAATTTTCTATGGTAATGGGTAAATTGATGCAAAAAAATGGTGGATACAATTTAAACAAATGTATTTTGAAGAATGTTTAGTATGGGTTAGTTTTTATCTTCATCTTGGTGGGAAAGCGCGACATTGGTATTCTTATTTGGATATAGATCTATTGGATTGGGATTGGGAGGAAATGGAGGATATTTTCTTAGCTAGATGGGAAACAAAAAAGAAACACAATTTTGTTAAAAATAAGAAGAAGAAGAAGAATAAAAAGAATAAGAAGAAGAAGAAGAAGAAGAAGATCAGAGGAAGAAGAAGAAGAAGAAGAAGAAGAAAATGTTGATGATGAAGGCGCTACACCGGATAGTGCATCTCCAAGGAAGGAAACTTCAATATTTTAGTTTGAAGGGTGTATTCAAAGAAAAAAGGTAATTATTTCCATAAACCCTAGCAGCAAATATAACTTCATCAATATGGATGTAGCTCAAAATCTACATGTGCAAACAAAGCATATCAAGGAATCTCAAATGGATGGTAAGAATATTCAAGTTTTTGAATATTTAAAGCTCTCTATGGATAAATATGTTTTACATTCAGATTTTTATGCTTTAGATATGGATGGTATGGATATTGTTCTTGGATATCCTTGGTTAGAGAGCTTGGGAACAATTAATCTTAATGTGCAAAAGAAATTCATGAAATTATGGTACAAGAGAAAGAAAATTACATTGCAAGATATCACACTTAGTGAAGAAAAAGTAATGTAAAATTGGATCATGAAGATGAATTTGAAGATGGTGAAGAAGGGAATAAGGATGAATCAGAAGGAGAGGATGAAGAACATAAAGTCACAAATAATTTCTCTACTCAAGAGAAAAAATAAGTAACAAACAAGGTGGAAGAGGACAAGAAATTTGAGGAAAAGGTTGATAAGGTTGAGTATACGAAGGTGGCACCATATTGACACCCACACCATCATGAGAGGAAAAAATCATGGAGACATGTTAGGAAACATGAGGATAGAAATCCATATGGATATACAGGGAATCACAGGAATACTTTTGGCTATACATGGAATCAATGGAACAATAATTTTATGACATGGAATCATAGGAATAATAATTATGGATATGCATGGATGTCAAGAAGGAACACATATGGACCAGTATGGAACCATATGAGCACAATGGAATATGGAATCAGGTTTGGAGTAGCATCACCCACTAGGATTTCATATGGGTGGTTGGATGATCAAGCATGGCGACAAGTGTGCAATAATTTAAAGTGCACTCATTATATGGCTTCTTCTTATGTTTCGGGGATGAAACATGTCAAAGAGGGAGGTAATGCTATGTACCTTGGGATATGATAATATAATATATATGGGTTGATTGAGATGCCGACATGTGGCACACATCTCCTTAGTTATATATGGGTTCACATGGGATATAATATTATAATGTATATGGGTTGATGGAGATGCCGACATGTGGCACACATCCCCTTAGTTAGTTATATGGGCTCACATAGGAATTAATTATATTGGGTAATGGGTTGGCCTACATTGGGATTAGGTGTTACCCATCTATATAAGGGATGTAGTATCATTATCGAGGTGATGGAGGTATGATTTGAGTCTTCTATTTGGTAGAGGTTTATTGGAGGTGTCCACCTCGAAGTGGATTCCCATATTGGGAGATTGTGGAGTTACTCCTTCCTTAAGGAGCATTGTATGGTGTTGCCCTACCTTAAGGGTATTATTCTTAATATATTGCATATAGGGCATCTTGGCCCCACATATATCTGGTGTTGTGTTATCTTCGTAATTTATTGATTTATTATAAGCAAGGATCTTATCAGAAATTCGGAGGGAAGATCACTTGAACTATGTATGCACTCCCCACAAAAAATATTTGAAAAATTCCAAGTCGATCTCAAGATATAGATGAATCACCAACATTAGGGTTTCATCCCACAAATTTCTCGAGATCACCGCTCCGATACCACTTGATAAGATCATTGCTTATAATAAATCAATAAATTGCAGAAGATAACACAACACCAGATATATGTGGGACCAATATGCCCTATATGCAATATATTTAGAATAATACCCTTAAGGTAGGGCAACACCATACAATGCTCCTTAAGGAAGGAGTAACTCCACAATCTCCCAATATGGGAATCCACTTCGAGGTGGACACCTCCAATAAACCTCTACCAAATAGAAGACTCAAATCATACCTCCATCACCTTGATACTTACATCCCTTATATAGGATGGGTAACACCTAATCCCCATGTAGGCCGACCCATTACCCAATATAATTAATTCCTATGTGAACCCATATAACTAACTAAGGGGATGTGTGCCACATGTCCGCATCTCCATGACCCATATACATTATAATTATTATATCCCATGTGAACCCATAAATAGCTAAGGGGATATGTGCCACATGTCGGCATCTCCATCAACCCATATATATTATATTATCATATCCCAAGGTACATAGCATTCCAACTAGTTCAATTGTTTTGATTATACCGATTGTAGGAGATAATGCATTCTATAACAGAGGAAAGTACCGCTACTATATAACTACTTTGAAAACTACTAGAGATTGTGTTGATCTTATAAATTGATTGTTTCTTCCCTAGAACATTAGTGCCATGGAGGACACAAAGCACATGGAGATATTTTCTAATACTCGATGCTAGTGTTCACTGTGTGTGAGGTCCAAGTCAAATTCTCGGACCATTCTCGTGACTTTTGCCTATGTTGTTTTTTTTTAATTTTTGTAGAGTGTAGGTTGCATTGTACCTAGAGAGTTGTTGTAGGGGTTTTTTTCACCCAATATATTTCCCCCTTTTTTGGGTATATGAGAAAAAAGAGGAGAATGCGACCCAAAGGAGAGAACCTAAAGATGATATGAATATCGATAAAGGATACTTGTAGAGGGTAGGGGATGTGCATGATAGAAACCAAGGCACATACAAGCAATATGGGCTGGTAAAAGTGTTAGTATAAAAGTGATGCAAGAGAATACAATAAAACAAGAAATTAGTAAGACAAGATGGATCGGAAAAGTGGGTTTCATTCATGGGACATCACTCACAATGTCACAAGACAAGCAAGACCAAAGTAGCCAAAAGCATTAAATGATCACATAAGACATAGGGCATAGCCCACAAACAATAGAAAACAATGGAAATCAAGTAGTAATAGATAGCTATGGTTGTATATAACCTTCAAGGAAAATGTCGCACATAAAGCACCCTTTAGCATGTTAGTAAGATAACTTTAGTATGTCAAAGTGTGTATATATTGGTGAATAGTAAGTGCTAATAAGAATAAGTATTCAATGATCAAAAAATAGAACCCATAATGTGTGAGAGTAGTAAAATTAGATGCCTCCAAGAGCCTCTCGTGGGACGAAAGGGATTCAATGTTGAGCATCATGCATCGTGCAAGGATATATAAGTGATCCGCATTCACATCTAGATACCAAGTGTATGCGAATGTGTATATGATAAATATGATGACATACTAAGTATTGGCTAACATAGTAATTAAAGTGCAACATGTAAGTCAAAAAATATAACAAGAGTAAACACAACCAAGATATACAAAGTCCGTATGAGTGTGTTGGTATGGTATGTAAGATTGAAGATGATAGGAGAAGTGTTCCCTCCTCCGGATGTGTATGAGATGCGGTTCATTTTAAAAATCCCCTCAATAGTCAATATGAACCATAGAACAAGATTACGTCACTTGGAAATGTGTTGTGTTATGTGAGAGTAGATGCTAGAAGGATGTATCATGAAATAGAGAGTGTGAAGAGTAAATGGTGTGAGGTTTATTTCTTAATTAGACCTTCAACACCGTAGTATGAACCATGGAACTATAGTGTGTCATAGGTTAATAATGATACAATGTTTCAGTATTGAGGAATGTAGGAGTGTTGAGAAATATTTAGACATGAATCATGGAGCATGAAGTGTAATTATAGACACTAGAGACAATTGATATGACTAAAATGGAAAAGGGGGAAGAAAGTGTGATGTCCCCAAGTTTGTGAGAGTTAGAGATCCATGTGATGAGGTAAGAGGGAACAAACCATGGTGATAGGGTTGAGATGCATCATAAGAAATTATATTGTTGTCACAATGAGAGGAGAAAGCAAGAATAGGAACAAGATGATAGGACAAAGTTTGTAGAGGTTAGATATCAAGTAGGGGTGAATTGGTTGGACTTGCTTAGTAATGGTGGTTGGTTATTTGGAGTTTGTAACACTATAGAGGAATTTATAAGAAGAGAGGATGGAGGATGGATTTTTAAAGGAGGTTTCTTAGATGGAATTGGTAACATTGTAGAAGACTTGATAGGAGGGGGCTGAGGACGGAATTTTAAAGGAGGTTTCTTAGTTGGAATTGGTAATGTCAGAGAAGACTTGATAGTAGGAGGGACGGAGGACACATTCTCGAGAGGTGGTTTTTGGTTAGAAAGAGTTGGATAGAAGCTCTTGACTTACCAAAGAAGGAACATTAAAATTTATGAATGATGCTCATTAGACATAGAAAGATCAAATTTGGGAGCCCATTGGGATTTAGTAATTAGAGATAAGAATGTGGTAGGAAGTTCTATAGAAAATGAGATAAAACCATGATGCTCAAGGTGCTTAATTATTCATTTTAAAGAATATAAATCATCATCATCATCATGTCCATTATGTTTGTGATAATTACAAAATGGGAGACCGATGTATTTGGAAAGATGATAAGGAGGGTATCAATGAGTAGCTAGAAAATTGATCAATTGGTGAGTGAGAAGCTCAGCAAGAATATCATGTTACTTAACATTTAAATCAAACATGAGAGGTGCAGGTAGTGGTAAGACTTGGGCTTCACTTATATGAGCACATGTAGAAGACATAGGATTAGGATGAGTTGTAGAAAAAGAACTAGCATGGGCATAAGAATAATCCTTTAGGTGTTGAATTTCATCTTATAGGGATATAATCGTAGTTTCCATAGCTTGAAATTTATCTTGAAAAAACATGATGTAAATATTGAATTGACTCTAAGATGGGATGATTTGATGATGGATTATGAAGGCTAGGGTTGTCGAAGAGATGATCAAAAATGACACTTACTTGTGCATGTGGTGTATTGCGATGGAGTGTCATAGTATCTAGGGATTTTTGGAGAACATATTTACAAGGTGGGTGTATTTGAAATAATTCATACAAGGAGATTTGAGGAATTTTAGCAGCCATGAAAGAAGATCGATAGAATAGGAAAAATAATGATCCAAGTGTGTGATCATGAATGGGGTTCACCAAATGATTTGATATAAATTGAATTAAATCTAATTACATAGTAACTATTGTAATAGGTGATATACAAATCCTAATATATAGTAAAAAACAAGTAAACAAGCATGTATGATATGAAACCCTAAGAAAGAGAGGGAGATAGGAATACTTAGCTATTTTCGAGCATGTTGAAGTAATCGGGGTAGATGAATAGCTAAAGTAGGATATATAGGTAGTGTCTTCAAAGCTCACTAGAGGTTCTGAACTCAAAAGGTTTGTAAGAAAGGGGCACCCATAGACGAAGAGGCGTTTGGTCGCCGGTGAAGGGATCTAGGCACTGGTGGTCATGCAGATGCTCAAGTTCGATATATTTTTTTGTCGGAAGAAGTTCACTGTTGATTCATGTTTGTCACTTGAGATTCACTCCTCGATCACCGAATGCATATGTAACTAGAAAAACAAACTACCTACCAACACATATACATAAACCACATCAAATCTAATTAAAATGATGCATAATGTGGATTCAACCGACCCCGATGGTCATCCAAATGGTGAAATCACTATGAAGTTTTACACTACATCCGAGACCCCATCTATTTCTCGTGTGAAAGTGTGTGTGATGACGCCTTGTGCAAGTGCACTAAGATAGAGAGAGATATCTAGAATACTCTAGATGCAAATGTGTGGGATATAATAGAATACACTTCTCCTCCTATAATGTGTATGCAGAAGTGATGCATCCCTTGATCCTAAAGTGAGTGTGCTAGATGGATGCCTTTGATGCTCTTTGTTCCTTTTAGATGAAAGCTTAGGTGATAGTAAGTAATGTCATTGCTTGGTCCTCGATTTTGAGAAGTAACTAAATAAATATATATATATATATATATGATTCCATTGTTTGAATTTCATAATCGATAACCGAAAGGTTAACCCGTAAGTGAAAAAAAAGAGGCCCAAAAGATAAAAGAGACCCAAAAAGAGTGAGTAAAGGTGATAAAGGGTCATGAGCACCCAAAGTGGATAAAAGTGTCGTGGCATTGATGTCATAATTGGGCGCTAGTTTCGAGGCCTTAAAGATAAATCAGCCATGTTCTATTAGGGTAGGGTGCATAGGTTGTGTAAGACCAAAGAGAACATAAGAGAGAAAGAAAAGAGGCCAAAGATAGTCATTGCTACACTATTTTCTTTCTTAGGAATCATGTATACATTAGTATGCTTTAGGACTTAGAAATTTACCAAAGTGGGTTAGCAACATTATGCTATTCCGATTTATGAAATCCAACATCAATTACCAATATTAGAACAACACATTAATACTTGCAACTAATATGCTAAACAATATATTAATTTGAAAAACAAGGATACGAGTGCACTTAGTTGATTACATATGGTTATAGGAAGTTCTAGTTGTGCACTTAACTATAATAAACTTTGGAAAATAACTACATTGTAAGTTAAATTAATTTTAAAAACTAAAATGTATTATTTATAAAATTAGCTTTAGTTTTTATGTGTTTATTCTAGATTCGCTATACATATTTGTTTATTTCAGGTTTATATATTAATTAACAATTTCATAAATTTAATTAAACTTTATTTAAGGGTTTTAGACTGTGTGCATTTTTAATCTGGATGATTTGAAATCGAATGACTCTCAAAATTGGAACTATGACTACAAACCACTATAGGTGATGGCCATATATTTATGCTAGAACGTAGCACATTGTGCCTAGCCCCTTTTGTATATATGGTCTTTGAATTGATCTAAATCACTTTACTACATTTTGTGGTGGTGCCCACCCATATTTTTCTCACACTGTCCAAACCGTAGTTGTTGATCATGCAACGAAACTCTTTCAATGCCCCGATATTCACTTCGAACCCTAGCCATAGATGAAGAGTCCTACAAAAAACATTAGAAGGGTCAGTAGGAACCCTTGTTCATTGTTGATATTAGCATTACTCCAAAGATGCCTCAAACAACACATCGTTCTCCACCTAGCATATGATATCTAGATAGATAAATCAAATTTGACAAATTCATTTCGCAATACTTGCTAAGATACGTACTCAAAGAAAACCCTCCAACATTACATTCCTTTTTAGAGTAGCA